>JALGQZ010000001.1:60066436-60758936 GCA_023105745.1 Austropuccinia psidii | reverse complement strand
TTTAGAACTCCTTTGATATGAGTCTATAGAGCTTCTCTTGACTTGGGACTTGCTGGGTATGCAGGTCTTCTCAAGAGTGGTGAATAAGGTCTTTCAATATTAAGAATGATTTCAACTTCATGAACAATAATTGCTCCTAGAGGTTCTTTGTCTGAAGCAAATGCTCCTTTGTGGTCATACAAAAGGGAAGAAAGTTCATTTTCTTGTTTATCAGTCAGATGAAGGCTTATTTCAGCCTCCCTCAACTGTTCAGATTTGAATTTTTCCAATTTTAAGCTGACTGGTGATACTTTATTCACTGTAATTTGTCTTTTAAATGGTAAAAAGCCAAATTTCTGACGCTTATTGTCTCCAATAGTAAAGTATCTGTCTTTGTTGTTATGCAAATACATCCCATACATGATTAAATAGTCATTTCCCAATATAAAATGAGTACTAGAGCAGTTTTCCATAACAACAAATTCAACTGTGATTTTTAATTTCCCATTAATTTGTGGGAATATGATATTGGTATCAAAAATTCCTAATGCTTTCATTGGATGACTTGCACTATTGAGTTTTATACCATCAATTGGTAACAATTGGTCTTCAAAATTTGGTACACAAGTTTTAAGAAGAGATTTACCAACACAAGAGAAGAAGGCTCCTGGGTCAAGCAAGAGTGTAGTGGGCTTGTTGTCAATCACCACTTCTGTTATACAGGAGTTACCAGCTGTATAACCTTTTGCCCTGTTTGGTTTTGTTTTCATAAGTTGTGCATCTTGAACTTTTGATAAATCAAGTTGACAATTGCTCAATTGTGGCAAGTGGGAATAAGATTCCATGATCTCAAAAGTGGCATTAATGCTTTCTATATCCTATGAAGATTCAGAAAATATTGATGACTTATCATCTCAATTGTCTTAAATTATGTCATCTTTCTCAACATCAGGTTCCTTTTCAATATCAATTTCATTGATTTTCCCCCTTTTTGGACATGTATTTGCTAAATGGGCGGTACTTTGGCAAATATGGCACTTTCTGACTGTATCTACAGATTTATACTTATTATTAGAATTTTCTTTGGGGGTTTTGTCCACAGAATCTTTCCAAGGTGCATTTAACCTTGTTTTGAGATTCACCCTACTAGAACCAATTCTGGTTCTGGTGGTTACTTCTTCTAATATATTGATAATATCCTCTGCTGAAAATTGTTAAGTAGTCCTTCTTTTGACAACATGCTCTAAGTCACCTCCACATTGTCTGAGAATCTTTCTGTGGGTCATGAACTCTGACATGTCAGGGTATAATGATGTTAGTCTGTCTTTTTGTTGGCAAAACCATGGTAAAGCTTTGTCTTTATCAGCATTAAATTTGGCAGATTCAAAGGCTGTTTCCACTTTAAATCTCCAAGAATCATTGGCCCAATTGCTGATAATTTGGGTTTTCCACCAAGTCCAACTTTGGTGTCCATGTGCTTGTCTTAATTTGATGTGTCATCTGTGAGCTGATCTGGTAAACAAGGTGTTAAATCTTGCTGTTACCAATCTGTCTGGCAATTCAAAATCCTCTTTAATCATGTAAATTCCTCTGATGAATTCCAAATGGTCATGTTATCCTTCACCACTGAAGTGAGGCCATTCTTTAAGTTTTGGTACTTGTTTCAAAAGTGCTTGGCCCATTGATGGTTCCAAGTTATGAAAAGAAGAGGATAATTCATTTTCTTAACTGTGAATTATCAGGATCCAATACTTGTGGATTTGGAATCCTTGTGCCCTCATTTTGATTCAGAGGTGTAGACATTCTTGGTAAGGTGTTCAGTATTTGTTGAATATAATTAATTTTACTGTTGCTACACCTTTGGGGATTTCTGTATTCATGTTGGAAGGCTTGTATTAAATTTATTACTTCAATTTTATACATGTCTTATTTATGTGTCAGCTCTTGCCATAATTATGTTGGTCTTGTATTATCAGCAGTGTCTTGATTCAATTTTGTTGATAATTTTGATACTTCTTCTTGTGAAGCATCAAAACACTTTTTCAAGGTAATGGTATACGTCTTTACTTCAGTAAATGAATTTTAAATGTCATCAAGGACTTTATTGTTATCTGTCTGGATAATATTGATGGCTTGTTTAATTCTTGTTTCAATTATGTCATCAATATTTAATTTAGAATATTTGTCTGTCAACTCTTTAATAATGGCAGATTGTTCATTTATTTTATTGCCAAAAGAATTATCATTATTGGAAGTTTTAATTGTTCTTAAAGCTTTTTCAAAACACATAAGTGTTTTATTAATTTGGCACAGACTCAAGCTGTTTGTTTTAGGGTTTTTACAAATGGTTTCATTTTTATCAGAAAGATGTTTTTTAATGTCATTTAAAGCTTCATACAACTCTGGGATGGAATCAAATATATCAGAAATCATTTCTGGAATCTTAATCTGGATTCCTCCTTCTTCTGTAATTCCATCATGGTTCTGGCCATCTGAAACACATTTTCCATGGCATCCTGTAGCCCTGGCTGTAAGGCTTTGGGGCTGGTGCCTTTTCTTTGCCCTTGTATGAGCTTGTGGCTGATTTTTCATGTCGAAATTGCTGCTGCTAGCCACTGGGGCTGGTTTTGACACTTGCTTTGGTGGTGGGGGGTTGTTTTTCCTCCATTCTGATGTTAAAAGCATCATATTCTTCTTTTCCATCAATGGATTCCATCCATTGAGTAACTTGCAAGTGTTGGGATGACCCAGGAATTTTCTTACAGTCAGGTATGAGTTCATGCAGTTTTTCCACAGATCTGCAAGGATCTGGTACTCCTTTTGCTGCAGTGCATTGTTGTAGGCCTTCTGGCTGGCTTTGTAGATGTTCACTGAGGGTTCTTGTGGCAGTGTCAGCTCTTTTTGAAGGTAAAATAGTGTCATCAGCTTCAGAATTGGACAATTTATTGTTGTGAAAGTCTTTTACTGACCCTTGTCCTTCTTTATCTGATCAGCTTCTTCCATAATCACATCTATGACCTTTTTGGGAGCTGCTTGAGGGCTTATAGCTTGCTCCTGATCTGGTTGAAGGCATATTTTATGATTAAAAAGGTTTAAAATAGTAATTTTACGTCAAAAAACTTACTATTTTCCATATTTTTAGCCCTCTGAGAGGTATTAATGATGTCCAAGTTGATTAATTCAGAAGAAATTGGCTCTTGTTGGTTATTCTGAGCTATAATAACAGTGCTCGCAGGAATAATGCTAGTGACTGTGGAGGCTGTTTCAATGTTTTCTTGTCTTACCACGTTGTCATACACTAAAATTAATGAAAAAGCCAATTAATTAAGTAAAAAAAGGTATTTCAAAAAAATAAATAAAATATAAGCCTCACTTATAATATGAAAAAAAGTTATTTTTTATGGATTTTTTTTGAATTATAAGTATTTTTTATATGTTTTTTAAATTTTCCAATATAAGAAAAAGAATTAATAAAGAGCAAAAAAATATGTCACAGGTAAAATATCACAGTTGGGCCCCCAAATGTAAGGTGTGGATATGAAACTTTGATAAAATATCAAGTACTTTTCCTGTCCTCAAAATTTGTATAAGGTAGAATTTATTTGAAAATAGTAAGAAATAGTATTTTTGAAGAGAAAACACACCAATTTTTATTGTTTTCAACTTTTTGAGTATAAAACAATAATATAATAAAAATTTATTGTTTTACCAACAATAAAGATTTATCCAAAAATACTCTACAAGAGATATTTAAGGCTACAAAAGAAATTTGTTCAAGAGAAATTTCAATTGGAATTAATTGAGCAAAGGACTGCAAGCAATTGATTAAAGAACAAAGTCTTTAAAAAGATATTTAAAGAGAAAACATGCCCAAAAGTGACCAGAGTGAATTCGGAAACAAAGTGACAAAGTTTACAGTGATGAAAGATGCTTTAATCCACTTTTGGGGTATTTCTAGGGATAAAAATGATTATAAGAGTTACAAGAAATGATTATAGTGGTTTTTTCACGTGGTTAAAAGGTTCAAAATGATTTAAAAATGGTGTTTGTAATCTTTTATTGATTGGTTTAACAGTGTTTAAACTAATTATAAAAGGAAAAGATTCTAACATGAAGAGAAAAGTGGGGCAAAGAAGACCTTCTTTTATAGCCATCAATTTTCTTACTCCAAAAGCAAAATTTACTCTTTGCAGTAGTGAAAAACAGTCTGACAACAGAAAAGCCAATTATGGCATCATTGAACCTTGGTTTGGACCAAAAAAGGGTTGGTTTAAGCCATTTTTTGCTTTTTCGAGCCATTCTAGACCCTTAGATAAGCCATTACTATAGCAATACCTGGTCTAGAGCCTTCAAAACACGTCAGAATGTGTGTAAGAGGCGTAGAAACCAGTTAAAACTGTTATTAATAACATTGTTTTAACTTAAGGGTAGTTTTACCCTCTTGGCAGTAGTTAAAACTACCCTGGTTGGTATCAAAACCTCATCATCAATTGAGTCACAGACCCTGTGACTCAGTTCCAGGCCAAAATTAATGAGCTTTTGGGTGGATTTTGAAATCTCATGCCAGTCAGGAAGGATTTTGGGGGTCTAGCTCCCCCTTAGAGCTAGAGTGTCTTTCCCCCCCAGAATTAATCTTTCCAATTTATTTTTTCTTTAATTCCTCATCATGTAATCCAACTGTAATTTACACATGTAATTCAATTGAGTTTTTTGATTACTTATCTGTAATAATTGATACCTCATATGTAAATTAAAGGTCACTTATGTAATACACGCGTACATTTTGACATTTCAATTGAATTCAATTGAAAATTCTTCAATTCCTCATAACTTCTAAACTAAACACAACACCTCAATTATAACAAAAAAGTTGATGGTTAACACCACACGTGGTGTGAATTAAATTAAGGTTTTGAGCATTTTCATACTTTTGGACAAAAATACTAAAAACTTAATTTAAGATTATTTAGAGTTGAGTTACAGAAATTTCATCCAGAGGTGACCCCACTTTATTTTTTATGAGGAATCCAATGGTGTGATAATTTCTTTATGTTTATTTGATGGATAAAAAGTTATAATATATTTTATATAAATTTTTACCACAAATATTTTAATTTCACAATTTTTATTAAAAATTCATTTTTACTTAATTTTTACAAGTAAAAATGTAATTTCATAATTTTAAATTTTATTGTAATTTTATTTTTAAATTATAATTAAATTTTCATTTTTAAATATAAATTTGTATTTAAATTTCAATTTTTATTTTTATAATATAAATAGATTTATTTTATTAATATTTGTATCTTAATTTATCATTTGTGGTCTTTTGGGTTTATGAAAATACCTCTAAGGCTCACAGACACAGTGAAAATGATTAAAAAAGTTTGTTTCGATGATAATAAGGGTTGACAATGAGGTACAGGGCTTTACTATTGAGGAATAGTGGTGGTGAGAACTGTTGAAAGCTCTGGGTGCAATAATTATCAGTTGCTTTACTATAATAACTACTAAAATAATTTATATTATAATTATAGCCTGATTATTTTCCAAGAGTATAGCTGTTTTGGACAGTTGTACTACATAGGAATTCAAGAGCAGGATGAGGAAACCTTTCTGGTAGAGAAAAGGCCCCTTTTTATCTGTAAGATGTGACTATGAAACTGATGATAATATTACTATTAATCAACAGTACTATGTCTGTTCTTATGAAATATAATAATAAAATATTATTATAGCCACAATTAAATAATTAAAGAATTATTTCTTTCACGTGTTAAGCACTACTAGTGATTTTAACAGTGCGCAAGTAATTGTCTACAAGAATCAATTACAAGAAGAATTTAATAATAAAAACTTCTTTTATTAAAATAATAAAATTATTTTAATATATAATTATCTTTTTCAAGAATAATTATAAAGCTAATTCTTGAAGAAAACTATTACTAGAGAAAAACTTTAAGAATTAAAGATTAATGACTCACTAATACTCCAAAGAACTTATTGATAGATAAAAGTAGAGAAATTTGACATAGAATTGTGGATTTGAGAGATCAAAATGATTTATAGCAGGATTACAACAATATATAGTTGGATTCTATGATTTCACGTCTTTCTGATTGATTCTGAAAGATTTAAAACACTTAAGAATAGTTTAACTAATACTTACTTGTTGGTAACAATGATATAAAATGATAATAAGATGATGATATGGAAAAAACAGCAAGAGAAGGCCTCTTTTAAGTCAACAACAGCTCACAGAGGCGTTCCATGGAGCAAACTGAAAGACCAGTGAGTTAGAAAGCATTAAACCCTTTTGGATTAGTACTTACATCATCTGTTGTCATGTAAAATTGTCATAATTGCTTAATTGATGCTTTTACGTGACTACCAACCCCAATATGGTTAAGAATAAAAGGAGTAACATATGTAAATCTTCTTTTATTCCAAAGTAATCATTGATTTCCCAAAGTTATCAATGTTATTGAAAATTTCATCACAGTTTGTATTTAGTGTGAATTTTTGAAGATTCAGTGTTTCACGTAGAATAGCCAAAAATGGACTGTAAGTAAAACTGTAATTCTTTTTGGTTGTACCAAAGATAATAAAGTTCTTAATTGGTCCTGAAAGTTTCAGAAAGATTCATTAAGAATTGTATTTTTAATGAATTTTTGAAGTTCTTACCTCATTTCTACGTAGAATTGCAAATATCAGTGTTTCACTGGTTGCTATGAGGTAAATCAATGGATACTAATCCAAAAAGGGTTTTAATTACTCTTTTGGGGTTTATCCATGGAAATTAATTAGTAATTGACATGGTTACAGGAGTGTAAGTAGCTTTTTACCTCCTTGGCACGTCAAAATAACAGGTTATTTGCTATTTTCTGGTGTTTTACAGTAGTTGTAACTTGGTAACTAGGTTCCCAAAGAGGTTTAGCTTACCAATTGGGTCAAGACCAGCCATGGAACCAAGCTTTAGAGCTATCCACGCCTCTGGGGCCTCAGAAGTTGGGTACCCTGGCTCTCTTTGATGTCTTTTGTCCCCCTTGCTTATTTTTTATGTCAAAATAGAATTTTAAGCTTAAAGTGAGATATCCACTATGGGTGTACCAAAAGTGCATGTAAGAATACCATAATATTAAGTGCTCAAAACATGTATAACACTATTCTTAGTGTATATGTAACATGGGATTTCTCACTTTCCCATTATTTTGGCGTAAAATCAAGAAAAACAAAAATTTTCACGGATCTTTTATGTGGTATTAATGATGTGGTGTTGAAGTATTTTCCATATTACCACCTCAAGGAGTTAGTTTGAGCTTATTCAATCTATGGAGCTACCCTAGGTGAATTTTTGTGTAGAATCCAAATCTGGCCTTAAATCCATGGATTTACTTACTCAATAAAAAGTTATTCATCTTTTCTGAAATCAAAAATGATGAATTTTGAATATATGCATGATTTATGAGTTATTTATAATTCAAAATTTCTTTTTAAGATAATTGTGGCCTATTTGGGTATGTAAAATATACCTCAAGGCTCACATTATCCTAAACTTGGGTGAAAAAGTCTTCTAGACCTTTCCACATAGAGGAAGTGAGGAATTTTCACTTCCAAGGTCTGCCTTGTGGTTTTCACAAGGCCTTTATAGCCTGCATTGGGCTTAGATGTGGTTTTGAAACCACATCTGGGAAGTTTTCATGAATACAGGGTGAAAATTTTCATCTGAGGACCACATAGCCCTCTTCTGAAGTGCATTACATGTAGAATGCTGTACATAACCTGTCCAGGACCCTGGTATTGGCCAAACTATTAGGTATTGAAGTACAAACAAGCTTCTTCATCTGCTTGACACCTCATAATCATAGTTATGGGATATTATCCCACAGTAAGGCTGTATTGGTCTAACTGTGGGATTTTGACCTTAAGACTACCATAACATTGTCAGTTTTTGAGATATCAAGCTCAATGTTGGTTCATTGTGTAGCCCTGGATGTGCTCTACACAATGATACCTCAGCTGATATGGCTATCATTACATATGGCAAAGTTATGCCATGTACAAGATTTCTTGTAAATATGTATGATTTGCTTAAAATCTGTATGGGCTTGTTTGCCCCATAACTTTTGCTCTAGATGTGATATGGGTAAATGGATGGCACCATCAGATAGCCCTGATTGTTCTCTTTCCAAAAAGACTCCACTTTAGGTATCTCACACTAAAACTGTAGAAGTTAGATGAGAGGTGAATATTTTATTCACCCTTATTTGACCTTGTTTTGGCCATAACTCCTGTAGTTCTGGTGCCAGCTCAATTTGGCTAGTACAATTAGATATCCCTGACTTAGTGCTTCAATTTGAGGACCCATTTGATGGGGCCCTCCGGATTCAAGATGAGAGGTGAAAAATAACATTTATGCTCAGAAACAGCTTTGAGCAGGAATAACTTTGTTATTCCTTGTCCTATGTCAATGAGAATTGTGTATTTGGAAATTGTTTTTTTATTTCTTTTGTTACCTTTTGAGATGATTTGGCTCAGTCCCATGTTTTGGTGGTATCTTGGCTTTAGCATTGGTTTATGGTATATGGCTGTCATGCTTGTGCTCTGGTTTTGAGTCACAGGCTGACAGCTTTATTCAAAATTTTATTTTATTTAATCTTGATAGTAAATAATTTCTATCCTAAGTAAAAAATTTTGCACGTTTTAATTTCTTTTTCTGTTAATATTTGTAGCCATATCCCTACAAATTCCTTAATTTCTGTCACAGGGGCTCTTGGGAATAACAAGAGTGGCATGTCACTCAGTAATGAGGGAACTCACTTGAAGGACTCCAAAGAACTAAAGAAACAAGGAAATGAATATACTTCTTTGATAAGGAAAATGAAATTACAACATTTGTCAAATAAGAAAAAAAGCCAATAGCCAAGAAGCCAACCAAGTAATTCCTTAAGCACTGTTTGAACCTTCCAGAAAGAACAATGGAATTAGTAAACAATATGACCACCAATATCCACTGACAGGCAAGGAAAAGGGTGCAAATCTCCAATTTGATAATATCAGTATTAACTATCAAGATGTGAGCCTTAACATATATTTTACACACAAATAGGTCAAAATTAATATTAGAATAAATTCCAAACTATGCATAACCCATAATTCATGCATATAACCAAAATTTATCATTTTTCATTTAAGAAAAGATGAATAACCTTTTTGTGAGTAAGTAAATCCATGGGTTTAACACAAAAATTCACCTAGCGTAGCTTCATTGAGTGAATCAGCTTAAATTAACTCTATGTGGCATTCATATGGAAAATACTTCAATACCACATAAAAGAATTGTGAATTTTTTGTTTTTCTCAATTTAATGCCAAAATAATGAGAATGTGAGAAATCAAATGTTACATCTACATTAAGATGAATGTTATTCATGTTTGTGGCACTTAAAAATACACTATTCTTAAATACAATTTTGGTACACCCATATTGGATATCAGTCTTCAAGCCTGAATTACTATTTTTGACATGAAAATAGCTAAGGGAGACAAAAGACATCAAAGAGAGCCAGGGTATCAAGCTTCTGAGGCCTCTGAGGAGTGGGCAGCTCTAATTCTTGGATTCATTTCTGATCATATCCCAACTAGTATACTAAAACCTTTGGGGAGCTTGGTTACCAAGTTAAAGTCCCATTAAAAAATCATAATAAAATAGCAAATAAGCTGCTATTTTGACATGACAAGGAGGTAATGAGCTACTCTGACTCCTGTAAAAATGTCAATTATTAGTTATTTTCCATGGATAAAAAGTAAAAATAGTAATTAAACTGTTTTTGGACTAGTATCCATGCCTTTACCTCATGGCAACCAGGTAAAACTGTGCTATTTGCAATTCTACATAGAAATAAGGTAAAAAATTCAAAAATGCATTGAAAATACAACTCTTAATGGATCTTTCTGAAGGTTTCAGGAACAATGGAAAAATTGATAATCTATGTGAAATCCAAAAAAATTTATGAAATCATAATTCAAATCACAAGTTTTATGTACAGTCCATTTCTGATGGTTCCACATGAAACACTGAATATTCAAAAATTCACAGAGAAAAAAATTTGGAATGAAATTTTCAATAAAATTGATAAATTTGCAAAATTAATGATTATTTTGAAATGAAAGAATATTGACAGTTTTTACTCCTTAATTTCTTAACCATAAATGGGTTGGTAATCACATAAAATGACTTAATTAAGTAATTATGATAATCTTACATGAAAAGAAAAGATTTAACCCATTATCCAAAAAGGATTAATGGTTTCCCATTAACTGGCTTTAAGTTTGATCCATGGCACACTTATGTGAGCTGTTATTGACTTAAAAGAGGCCTTCTCTTCCTGTTTTTTCAAAATCATCTTATTATCCAATTATATCTTTAGTACCAACAAGTAAGTATTAGTTAATTGTTTTCTTAAGCATTTTGATTCCTTCAGAATAAATCAGAAAGATGTTAAATAATAGAAATATAATATTTACAATAGCTTAAATATCATATTGCTGTATTACTTTTAAAATAAGATTTGATCATTTAAATCCACAATTAATCCATCAAATCACCCAACCAATTCTTTACAAGGTATTATTGGAGTATCAGTGAGTTTTTTTAATTCAATTATTCAAGTTTCTCTGTAGTGATAGTTTTATTCAAGATTTATCTTCATAATTATCTTTGTAAAGGATAATTATACATTAAAATAGTTTATATTATTTTAATAAAGAAGTTTTATTATTAAATACTTCTTTTAGTCAGCTACTTCTTACTGTTATAATCACTAGTAGTGTATAAAAAGAAAAAAAAGTTAATTGATAAATTATTTAATTGTGGTTATAATACATTTATTTATTTTATTTCATAAGAAAATTAATAGTAATGTTAATTAATAGTAATATTATCAAAAGCTTCATAGACACATCCTACATTTGGGGGCCTGGTTGTGTTTTTTGTACCTTGTACCCTCAATTAAGATATTTTCAGCTCCAGAATATATTAATTTTAATTTTTTTCTTTAAATTTGAAGTTGAAATTATTTTTGCTTTTGGAATTTTTTTATAGATCTTTCTATTTGAGGAATTTGGATTAATTCCATATTGCTTTACACATAGTGTTTAAAATCCAAAAGCTTATAAAATTCTTCTTTGAGCTACTCTGAATTGAATTTTGATTCAAAATATCAAACTTTAATTATTTTCCTTTAAGAAGAATATTTTTTTAATATATAAAAAAATCATAAACTGATAAAAAATCTTAAATAATATTTTAAAAAGTATCAAAATAACTTTTCTTTGATCTATTTTTCTCTAGTATCTTTAATCAAGTAAATTTCAGCTGGTAATAAGATCAGTAAGAGATATATTAACAGTAAAGAATCTTCAAAAGCAGAATCTAAAGAAAGAATAGAAGTGCAAATTTCTAAAAGAGGCAATGCATAGCTTTTTGAAAATTTGTTGAATTTTTAGGTTCAGCAAATTTTTAGCCTGACCAAATATTCAAAATTGAATTTAAGCCACCTTTGAATATTTGAAATGAAATTTTTGGATTTCCAAAGATTTGCAAGCAAATTTTGGATTAAGTTTTTGGGAATCATGAATAATTTCATTTATATATAATTTAAATAAGTTTTTCTAAATTATTTTAGGAATTTGGTAAAAACACATAAGACCTTAAGTTTTTTTTTGGAATAAATTACTAAATAAAAATAATCAGTGACCTGGACCCCTTTTTCAATGCCATAAATGGCACTGTGAATGAAATTTATGGTATACTTAATTCTATTTATGCCATAACTGACATTATTAATTCCATAAATGGCACTGTGAATGAAATTTATGGTATGATTAATTCCATTTATGCCATAAATGACATTATTAACTTCATAAATGGCACTTTCAATGCCACCAATGTAATTTATTTCATTGATGCACTTTTGATTCCATTAATGTCATTTATGTCATTTATGGCACTGTTGATGCCATTCAGGTCATTTATGGAATTTTTACAATTTCCCCACACAAGAATTTTCCCAAAAATATGGGCTTCTGTTTTTTAATCCCCAATATTTAATACTTTTTTTTTTTTAAAAAAAAATAAGGAAATTCATAACTGGAAATTTTTTCAATAAATTTTTGAAAGAAAGTCAATTCAGAGAAATTTGGCAAAATAAATTATGAAAAAAATTGGAGGATCTTAAAATCCCACAATGGAATGAATATGACAAAGGAAATTGAACTAAATTATCATTATTTAGAGATTTTTGGGGCTTTTAGTGGCTTAATAATTTTGTAAATTACAATATCAATAATTAGTATTTCAGATTTTGATTTGAAATCAGTTATATAATAGTAGGAGACTTCGTCTAAGTGTGTATTATTATTGTCATCAATAATTGACAAATCATTATTATGATTTCTTCATTCACTAATGATTCCTGAATCGATTAATTCTTATTAGATATTGTTAAATAATAATATTTTGGTTAATTATTCTTTATTATTATGGAGAATTGGTACATTACTATTATATATAATTTCCCAATTATCATAATAAACACTAATAGGCTTTGAATATAAGTCCTGTATTAATTATTATAACAACTGTCTTATTTTTGTTAGTTCTTATTATTAGGATCTGAATTATTGTCACTGAATTTTTGATAATATTTCTCATGAGTAGTTCATATATTATTATTATGACTTATTTATATAACTTATTGATTATGAATTATGCATTAAATTGAATATGAATAATTTATGAATCATTAATCAATTAATGTTTCATGATATTTATAAGGAATAAATTACTTATTATTCTTTTATTTAATAATTTATGTATTAATTTCTCAATTTCATTTATTTTTTCCCTTTTATTTTTAATTTTTGATTTTTCATTTTTTGTTATTGATAAGCCAAAATTTTGTTAATTCTTTGTTTTATTTATCTATTATCTATCATTTATATACATTTCTATATTGACTTATTCATTGAGGTTATCAATTAGAAATTATGCATGATTTTGTATATAATTAATTGATGAAACATTTTTATATTTTCAAAATTTAATAATAATTCATCTTTATTATTTTTATTATTTTTATTATCTTTATTATTTTTATTATTTTTATTATTTTTATTATTTTTATTATTTTTATTATTTTTATTATTTTTATTATTTTTATTATTTTTATTATTTTTATTATTTTTATTATTTTTATTATTTTTATTATTTTTATTATTTTTATTATTTTTATTATTTTTATTATTTTTATTATTTTTATTATTTTTATTATTTTTATTATTTTTATTATTTTTATTATTTTTATTATTTTTATTATTTTTATTATTTTTATTATTTTTATTATTTTTATTATTTTTATTATTTTTATTATTTTTATTATTTTTATTATTTTTATTATTTTTATTATTTTTATTATTTTTATTATTTTTATTATTTTTATTACTTTTATTATTTTTATTATTTTTATTATTTTCATTATTTTTATTATTTTTATTATTTTTATTATTTTTATTATTTTTATTATTTTTATTATTTTTATTATTTTTATTATTTTTATTATTTTTATTATTTTTATTATTTTTATTATTTTTATTATTTTTATTATTTTTATTATTTTTATTATTTTTATTATTTTTATTATTTTTATTATTTTTATTATTTTTATTATTTTTATTATTTTTATTATTTTTATTATTTTTATTATTTTTATTATTTTTATTATTTTTATTATTTTTATTATTTTTATTATTTTTATTATTTTTATTATTTTTATTATTTTTATTATTTTTATTATTTTTATTATTTTTATTATTTTTATTATTTTTAGTTTTTTTATTATTTTTATTATTTTTATTATTTTTATTATTTTTATTATTTTTATTATTTTTATTATTTTTATTATTTTTATTATTTTTATTATTTTTATTATTTTTATTATTTTTATTATTTTTATTATTTTTATTATGTTTTTTATTTATTTATTATTATTAAAAGGTTTATATTTTGTTATTTCTTGTTATTATTTGATTATTCCTTATTATTAATGATTTCTTCATATTTTTATGATGACCTATTCATTGCACTTATCAATTATAAATGATGTATGAATTGGAATATAGCTTATTGATCAATCACTATTCTAACTCAATAATTTGATAAATATTCATTAAATGTTTATTATTTATATTTAATTTATTTAGTATTTAGTTATGATTTATTAATTTATTCCTTTTTATTATTTATTTGTTGTTGGTTTTTTTATTATTATTTATGAGTTAACTTTTTTATCTCATTTTATTATTTATTTATATTTGTATTGGTTATTTTCAATTTTGTAATAATGTTTTATGATTTATGTCTTTCTTAATTTTGTTTTTGTTATTTGGATTTATGATATATTATTTTTGGTTTCTTAATTTTTATTTCTTTATTTTTGGTTATTTATGGATTAATTGCTTTTTTCATTTTATTATTTATTCATTGAACCTATGAATTATACGTTAATAATGTATTTGAATATAACCAATATTATTAATTTATTATTTATTTATCGTTCATGCATTCATTACTTTCTTAATTTCTTACTGTTTCATTATTCATCTATTGTGGATTTTTGACTTTGTTATTTTATATTATAGTCAATGAATATTTTTTCTAAACTTCTTATTATTTATTTATTTTTAATTGATTATTATTTATTGTTTTTGATTTTTTATATTTTATTGTTTTAGGAAATTTGGGAAGCAATTCCCCAATACTTAAGAAATATAAAGTAATACAGATATTTGTCATGGTGTGGGCCCTGCCATGAAAAGTAAAAAGTCTAATCTAATTAAATTGACAAAAAAGAAAAATTTCATTTTCTGAAGATGTTTGATTCATATAATTTTATACTGCTATCCCACTCTTTATTGTGCTGGCAACTGGTCATATTGGCCCGGACAGCTTCTACTTGGGGATCTGTTTACCCAAGCTCTCAATTTATCAGTTGTCACAAGGTGTTACAGCATCAAGCCATCTCTATGTGTGTGCACCCACATAGAGAGGAAAAGCCTTAAGCAAAACCCTGCTTTGAACAAATCCACTCAGGGCTTCCAGTATAAATTTCAAAGAAGGAAATTATTCTAAAGTCCAAGAGGCACAATGTAAGTCTAATTTAGTGGGCTAAGAACTTAATTATCAAGAAAATCACCAGAATAGTAGTGAAAATTGTAATTTCTTGCCATCTGACCCTTGAATTCAAAGTTATGGTTTATCCAACATTCAGATGGCTTTTCAAAATCTATGCAAGTTGATAGTGTTATACATTTCTTCCAGAATCCAATTTTTGACCTGGTGTTCAGTAACCAAGGGAACATATTTCTGGAGAAGTTGCAATCATACTAAAACCACCTTTTGCAGCTCAAGTGAAGCTGTCATCAGATCTGCTTTACTGGAAACCATGAGACCAACCAAGAAACTAAGGGCTTTCTGGTAAGATTCTAGCTCTGCAAGAAACATTGCAACATCTGGGAGAGCAATTTAATTTTCAGTTTGAGAGACCATGTTGGAAGCCTTTTAGGCAGCATGTAAGCTTACAAAATCACACAATTTGATATGAATGACCCACTGAGAAAAAAGAACGATGATGAATATTTATGTTTTATTGAATTGATACAAAGTAAGAGAGGAAAGCCTAACCTTTAAGAGATTGTCTTCATATTCTAGCTTGATTCTGAAGAAAGTATGGGTAGCTTGAAAAGGATGGATACTGTCTGATATTTTCAATTCAATCAGATTCATTAAGACAGGAATTCAATGTTGAACATGTTCATCTTGATCCATTGAGATTTTCAACATGATGCTAAAGTTAAAGAAAAGGGTTTGATTCAAACAAAATGGACAATCAATTGCAATTGTTAAAGAAAAACAAAATAGAGATAAAAACTGATTATGAAAAGATATTAAGTTGGATGAGATGGGGGAATTTAAAGAGGGAGTAGAACTAAGAAAAACAAGAAAGTTTGAGTAAGAAAGGGAGCTTACACAGGCAAGATTTCATTAGAAGGAGAAGTCACAAGCTCAGAGTTAGATGTTGAAGTAAATTCTTTGAAGATGAATGTAAGGTGTGGATATGAAACTTTGATAAAATATCAAGTACTTTTCCTGTCCTCAAAATTTGTATAAGGTAGAATTTATTTACAAATAGTAAGAAATAGTATTTTTAAAGAGAAAACACACCAATTTTCATTGTTTTTAGCTTTTTAAGTATAAAACAATAATATAAAAAAATTTACCGTTTTACCAACAATAAAGATTTATCCAAAAATACTCTACAAGAGATATTACTTCAAGAGAAATTTAAATTGGAATTAATTGAGAAAAGAACTGCAAGCAATTAATTAAAGAACAAAGTCTTTCAAAAGATATTTAAAGAGAAAACACACCCAAAAGTGACCAGAGTGAATTTGGAAACAAAGTGACAAAGTTAAAAGTGATGAAAGATGCTTTAATTCACTTTCGGGGTGGTTCAAGGGTAAAAATGATTATAAGAGTTACAAACAATTATAATAATGATTCTTTCACGTGGTTAAAAGGTTCAAAATGTTTAAAAAAGGGTTGTTGGACTCTTTTATTGATTGGTTTAACAGTGTTTAAACTAATTATAAAAGGAAAAGATTCTAACATGAAGAGGAAAGTGGGGAAAAGAAGACCTTCTTTTATAGCCATCAATTTTCTTACTCCAAAAGTAAAATTTACTCTTGTAAGTCGTGAAAAACAGTCTGACAACAGAAAAGCCAATTATGGTATCACTGAACCCTGGTTTAGACCAAAAAAGGGCTGGTTTAAGCCATTTTAGACCCTTAGATCAGCCATTAATGTAGGAATACCTGCTCTAGAGCCTTCAAAACACGTCAGAATGTGTGTAAGAGGCGTAGAAACCAGTCGAAAATTCTTTTACTAACATTGTTTTAACTTAAGGGTAGTTTTACCCTCTTGGCAGCAGTTAAAACTACCCTGGTTGGTATCAAAACCTCATCATCAATTGAATCACGGACCCTGTGACTCAATTGAAGGACAAAGGTAATGAACTTTTGCATGGAATTTGAAATCTCACGCCAGTAAGCAAGGATTTTGGGGGTCTAGCTCCCCCTTAGAGCCAGAGTGTCTTTCCCCCCCAGAATTAATCATTCCAATTTATTTTTTCTTTAATTCCTCATCATGTAATACAATTATAATTTACATATGTAATTCAATTGAGTCTTTTAATTACACATCTGTAATAATTGATACCTCATATGTAAATTCAAGTTCACTTATGTAATACACGCACACATTTTGACATTTCAATTGAAAATACTTCAATTCCTCATAACTTTTAAACTAAACACAACACCTCAATTTTAACACAAAAGTTGATTGTTAACACCACATGTGGGGTGAATTAAATTAAGGTTTTGAGGATTTTCATTCTTTTGTACAAAAATACTAAAAACTTAATTTGAGCTTATTTAGAGTTGAGTTACAGAAATTTCATCCAGAAGTGACCCCACTTTATTTTTTATGAGGAATCCAATGGCATGATAATTTCTTTATGTTTATTTATTGGATAAAAAGCTATAATATATTTTATATAAATTTTCACCAAAAATATTCTAATTTAATAATTTTTATTAAAAATTCATTTTTACTTAATTTTTACAAGTAAAAATGTCCTTTCATAATTTCAAATTTTATTGTAATTTTATTTTTAAATTATAATTAAATTTTGATTTTTAAATATAAATTTGTATTCAAATTTCAATTTTTATTTTTATAATATGAATAAATTTATTTTATTTATCTTTGTATCTTAATTTATCATTTGTAGTCTTTTGGGTATATGAAAATACCTCTAAGGCTCACATTCCCTCCCCCTAAAAAAGAAATATTACTTTGTAGTATTGTTATTTCTAGTGTGTCTGAACCTTCTGAGAAGTTTAGTAGATTCAGGTATGTCTTTTTCTGGCAACCATTCATCCTCACAAGCTGGGTCACTGTACCTAACCTAGTATTCCCTTACTTTGTTGGTTCTCAACTTTCTTTCTTTGAGAACTTTGGTAAATTTCTTACTAGCAGATGACTCAATAGGAGGTATAACTTGGGGAACTTTATTCCTCAAGTGAAATTTTTCAGCATCACTAGATTTATATGGCTTTATCAAGCTCACTGGAAATGTAGGATGCTTATTGCTAAGTTCTTCAGATAACTCTACTTCAACAACATTTTCTCCATAGAGGGCCTTAATAACAAAAGGCCCTGAAAATGAGTCTTTCAGCTTTCTACATACTTAGATGTTATTCAAGTTAGTGGTGGATACAAGAACTAAATCCCCCACTTTGGAATCTGGAGTGCCATGTAATTTGTCCCATTTATCTTTAGCATATGCAAATGAGTCTTCCATGCATCTTAATGCATTCTTTCTAGCTCTGTCTAGCATGCCTTTGGAGATGGCAGCTGTAGAATGTATTTTAACTAAATCTTTTCTTAAAGAATCTTGGGGTAACTTGGGATTCCATCCCTTTTCTAGAAAAGCAGGAATTTTATTGGTACTGGCATGAATTCATGTCTTATATGCCAATTATAATGCTGGTAGAAGAGTACACCAATCATGAGTGAATCCATCACAATATTTGAATTCAAGGCCATATACACAAAGTCTTTTAACCATGTCTTCCAAAGTTTGTATCATCCTTTCAGCCAGACCATCAGTTTGTGGGTGGTAGGCTGTAGAGAAAGACAGCTTAGTGCCAAATAATTGGTGAAGATTTGTCCATAGCTCTGAAGTGAATTTGGGATCCCTGTCACTAATGATATTTGTAAATATACCAGTCCATGACACCTCTCTATTCCATATCAGAAGAGCTGTATCCATGGCTGTATCATATTTGTGACATGGTAAAAAGATTGGAGTTTTACTGAATCTGTCTACAATCACTAGGCAAGCATTATAGCTTCTGTCACCTCCTGGTGGTAGGGCAGTTACCCAATACATATGGACAATTTCCCAAGGTCTGCTGGGTTCTTGGATTTTGATCATATTTCCAAGTCTCTTTCCAGTGGATTTATTTGACTTTTGGCATCTGTCACCGGTTTTGCAATACTCTGTAACATCTTTCTGCCACATTGGCCACCATATGCAGTTCTTCACTTTTTCTCTTGTTCTGTCTTCAGACAGATGTCCTGAAAAGGGGCTGTAAAGGCATTCTTTTAGTACAAGATTGATTAATGACCTGTCCACAACTGTCATGACACATGTGTGCTTGGTCCTGTGGTAAATTATACCATCCAGTAGTTAAAATCTTCCTTCATCATAAGATTTCTTCCATACTTCATCCAAGGCATGTATTAGAGAGTTGTCTTTACAGTCTTTGTTAATTAATTGGCATAAGATGCTACAATTCATATCTTGAGTGTAACTGTTTGTTACTTCTTCAATGAAGGTGGTGTTCAAGTATGTAACACTTATTCCTTCTATTGGGATCTGTGGTGAAGCTTCTTCTGGCACATAAGCAGGATTATCAATATTATTTGGTAATGGCCATCTACATTTTTATGAATATTCCCATCTTTATGAGCAATAGTCAATGGATATTTGCCATATGAGCATATGTCTGTTAGATGGTTTCATGTTTAAAAGTGATTTGACAGATGTACAATCTGTTATCACTTCAAAAACACATCCCTCTAAGAAGTAGTTCAATTTTTCTAAGGCCCAGACATGGAATAGACATTCCATTTGACTTGCTCCATATCTGGCTTCAGTTGGTTTGATTTTCCTGGATATGAAACATATGGGTCCTTCCAAAGGTTTATCATTTATGATCTGAAATTGGTGAAATACAGCACCCAGCCCATCCCCTGATGCATCAATATACAATTTAAAAGGCAACTTAAAGTGTGACATCAGTAAGAGTGGAGAATTGGTCAAGGCTTCTTTTAGAGACTCAAAAGCTTTGAATCTGTCAACAGTCATCTCAAATACTGTGTCTTTGTCACACAATTTATAAAGTGGTCTTGCTATGGATGCAAAATCTCTAGCGTGTTACCTGTAATATGCTGAAAAATCTAAAAATGACTTAATTTCCTTTTTGTTCTGAGGCATGGGCTTTAGCAATACTGCTGCGACTTTGATCTTTACAATTCCAAGGGACAAACCAGATACAAAATGTCCTAGTGCTTTAAGTTCTTTAAATCCAAAATGACATTTCTTCAAGGAGATTTTCATGTTCACTAATTGAATTTTTGTCAAAACTCTGGAAAATATGTACATGTGCTCTTCCCAAGTCTTGAAACAGACAATAATGTCATAAATGTAAATGATTAACCATCCCTATGGAAGTTCTTCAGGGAAGATTTCATTCATCATTCTTTGGAAGTGTGAAGGTGCCTTTTTGATACCAAAGGGCATTCTTAAATATTCATACACTACACAATGAACAATAATTCTCAAATATTTTCTTGCTCTTGGTGTCACCACATTTTGATGGAATCCTTTAAGGGCATCCATAGTGGTTATATACACTGCTTGAGATATTTGAGCAAGGGCAATTTGGAGTTTTGGTATTGGGTACCTATCTGGAACAGTGTAAGTATTCAGAGCTCTAAAGCCTCCAACCATTATGGATTTTCCATTATGCCATGCCACTATGACTGGTGTAGGTATTTCTACTTCTTCATTATGGCCGAATTTTCTTATTACACAAAGGTCTACAAGTTGGAACATCTGACACAAACCTGACAAATGTACAAGATGCCAAACTGTATATAACCAAACCTGCAAAAGGAATGGGATATACAGCTGGAAAATAAAGCATAGGTATTGTCATGGTTGATGACCAAGAGGCAAAAGTTAACTTGGATACAGGAGCATATTGCACCTGTGTTGGTAAAAGTTATTTAAAAACAATTGTTTCAGATTGGCAAGAAAAACCCATACAAATACAAGGTGTCAAATTTCGTAGTGAAAGTGAGAGCATGAAGCCCTCTGGAATAATTGACTTAACACTCATTTTTCCTCATCCCTCACAATTTATCAGAATTAAAGTAGAGTTTGTGGTAATGGACAACTGTACTAGTAATCACTTCATACTTGGAAATGACTACTTGTCAATCTATGGTATAGACATATCTAACCAAAAAGACAGATATTTCACCATAGGTGACAACAAAAGACAAAAGTTTGGCTTCTTAACAAAAAACAAATTAAAGCTATTAAGAATGAAGAAAAAAGTCCAGAAAAGGAACATTTTATATCTGAACAACTCAAAGAGGCAGAATTCAATCAAGATTTAACAGAAAAAATGAAAGAAAAATTGATCGACCTCTTATTTAAGTATAAAAATGCCTTTGCAACTGAAAGTATGTTCACTTGGTAGCTAAGAAATTAGAGCTGTTTGCAAAAAAGAGCAAAAAATTCCAAAAAATTAAATCTAAACTAGCTGGTGTATCTAACATAAAATAAATCAAGACAAATACACTACCTTTTTAAGAAATGGCTGGAAGAAATTTAAAAAGAAACACAATTGAACTGGGGTTGTGAAGAGAAATAACTAAGAACAGGTGATAAGCTAAGCTAAGAGAACAATTTTTTGGAAAAAAGTGGGTTTTTTGAAATCCTTTTTGAGATAGGAAGGTGGTGTCCAGGAAAACAATGCATTAATATTAAAATGTAGCTAATACGCAGGGCTACAATTGCTATTTAAGCTCAAAACTATTTCCACTTGGTAGTTAAGACACCAGAGCTGTTTGAAAAAAAGAGCAAAAATTTCCACAAATTTCAATCTAGACTAGCTGGTGTATTAATGATAAAATCAATCAAGAAAAATAGACTACCTTTTTAAGAAATTCCTGAAATAGTTCATATGAGAAATAAATGGCTGGGAAGAAATTGCAATGACAAAAATCCTGAATTGGTAGTTGTCAAGAAAATTAAGTAAGCAGAAGTAATAAAATAAGGAAACAGTTTTGGAAAAAAGGTGGTTTTTTGAAAATGACTTTGAAAAGTTGGAGATGAGGTGTGAGAGAAAGGTGGATCAATAACAAATCATAGCCAAGAAACAGGGCTAAAATTTCCATTTATGTCCAAAAGGCTTTTTACTTGGCAGGAAAGGGGCTATAGGTGTTTCAAATAAAGACCAAAAAAATCTGAAAATTACAATTTAGAACAGCTGGTGTAGCTCAAATATAACCCATCCAGACAGGATACATTACCCTGTTGGTAATAGATGAGATTCTTTAATTAGGAAATGGAGGGATTTAAAAATTAGCAACAAGGAAATCAAAAATAAAATGAAATACAAAGTCATATGCTAAACATTTGAGTTTTTGTTAAAATAAGGTTTTTAGAATAAACTGTGTCAAATTTGAAGGTAATTTTTCTCAAAAATTGTGTATTAAAAAACAAAGATTAATAGGCAGGGGCCTTTAATTAATACTTTTTTGACACACAAACCAGCCAATATTTATCCATTTCATAAACACTTGAGGTCATCCCATTAAAATGAGAAATATTGCATTAAGTATATACAATTCATTCAATTTACTAGATGTTAAGGATCCAAGTATGACCATTCCATCAATACATACAGTGAAAAAATACCTTATACTTCCCAAATAAAAAAACCCTGTCACAATCACAAGGTAGAACAGTATACACAATTAAAAGCTCTCTATACAATAATACGTTATTGAAATGCATCCCCATTTGAATTTAAAGTTGGCATGTCTAACATTTCAAGGGCCTCTATATTTGGTTTTCTTAATGCGTGTAACCATTCAGGGTTGAAGACGTGTTTGGAAAGCTTTTTTGGAATATCACCTTCATCAACACTTCTTGCGGGCAGTCGGCTTAGAAACTGGGGTTTCTTTTTTTATGTGGAATCCCATGGAAATATCTTTATCAATCTTCTCAATCAACTTATTGAACACATATGAGTGCAATTCCACCCAAATCTTTCACAAAAATATTTTTCCATCTTGTTCAAATTTCTCAGTATGTGAACAATTCCTTGGGTCATGAAACTCTGAGGCTAGAATAGGGAGCTTGGCGTTATCACACCACTCTTCTTGGAATCGGCATGTCTAGAAGTCATATTTAAATTCATTCTTCAGGCCCATTTTAAATTAACAATATCAAAAAGATACATACCTTTTCCCAAATCTTTGATATCCTTTGCTTCTCCGTTTTTGTGGTCACATGTTCTGGATTTGGTTGAATTGCCTTCAATTCCTTTTGAAAATATGAAAATTATTGTTCCATTAAGCTTGATACTACTTCATGGGTGTTGTGATCTTTATCCCAGCAAAAATGATGGTATTCTGTGCTGACCAGTGCAAGGCAGAAGGTACGATAAAAGATAATTTTCATGAACTCATTGAATGGGTGTTGCCATGAGCTTTCCCAATCCCATGTGAATATTTGAAGAACAAGCTTATGAAGCTCATTTTGACAATAACTGTGGAAATCTTGTGATTGAATTTCTTTGGATGGGTCATCAAAGGTCTCTGCTGTTGAGTAGCCCAAATGATCAGCAACTTCAACTGCCACTTTTCTTTCTTCAGGGGTTGGTGGTGCTGGAAGCTTTGCCAAATCTTTGTTAGGAGAATTTAGGAGGAACTAGCAATGCTGATGAACAGCTGATCTCATAACATGAAAATTTTCTGGAATCTGACCCTTCATGGGAATATAATGAGGTTATTAAGGCTATTCTCACTTTTTTTCAATAATGGGACCAGCTTGTCATCCCAGTAATTGGGAGTTACCCCCAATGATGGTTGTATGCTTCATGATCACAAACAGGGCCTGGAAGTCACACAGGTATTCAGATGCATTGGCATGCACAGTATCCCAGTCCTTCACATGCAAATATTTATGCTTGTCCTGGTTCCTTGCTCTTCTTCACAAACAAATCCTTGTGCTTGGCCAGGAGTCCAATGCTTCACACTCAAATCCTTACACCTGTCCAGGATCCTGGCTGTTCACATGCAAATCCTTGTGCCTGTCCAGGCTCCGGAGTCTTCACATATAAATCCTTATGCCTGTACAGGTTCCCGACAAATCCAACCACTCCTTATGCCAGTGCAGGCTCCCAACGCTTCACACGCAAATACTTTTGCCTGTACAGGTTCCAAACAATTCAAACCATTCCTTACTCCGGTGCAGACTCCCTATCCTTCACATAATTCCTTAAAAAAACTAATATTGATATCATGTGACTATAGAAATGACTCATGAATTTCCGGTGGATTGCTCACATTTGGGGAACCCCAGGTTTTTACAATTAAAATCTCATATGGTTTAGAACCATGGGAGCAGATAATGTAGGAGGAAGTAATGGTGACTATTTGTGCATTTTATACAAAAGAGGTTCACACAAAGAAATACTGACTGAAACATTTGGTGGGGCACTCACAAAAATTATTTGCACAATTGGGAAAAAAGGAAATAGCACGTGAAAAATGAATATAACAAAAATGGAAAAACTTGTGTATTGATTAAAACTAACTCATTTAAAAGAGTGTATGACAAAAGAAAATCAGTAAAAACAATGAAATTTTCTTATTATTTATTTTTTGAGGAATATTGAGACTATCCTGGTGATGTCCTCCTTTGGATAAGCCTCCAATTAATGGCCAAGAAGGGAGTCTAGTTCCTCCCTGAATCCCTGGTGCATCTCATTTTGATGAGTCACATCCACAAAGGGAATCATGTGGAGCAATTGGCAATGCTCCAACAAGATTTGGTTGTTTGAGTTGTGGAAAATTGCTTGAGGAATCATTAGGTTTGGTTGCAAGTCGGTAAATACCTGCCAAGCCTCATCATGGGAATGAGGGGAGGGGGGAGCCAACAGGTGTATTGTCAATGATAATGACGGAGTGGGGAGTAGTGGGACAAGCTGGAGATGGTTGAAGGAGGGGTGAGAGAAATTGGTAAGAGTAAAAAAAGTAAAGGGGGGACTTACCAAAAAGTTCCTCTGTGGATTGCGTCGGAGCCACCTCAGGTTCAGGCTCATGGGTTGAAATGTCCTCATGTGATGGGACTTGAGATTTGGAGGATTAAATTGGTGGCTCATTGTGTTGGGAGGGTTCTACAAAACAAGGAAGGAGTCCATTCACTTGAGTCAAAAGTTGAAATTAGCAAAGGAATGGTTTTCTCCTTACTGCGGAACAAGTCCTCTGCCCATTGGGTGCCACTTGGGCCTGGAGTTGGTTGCCGCAGAGTTTGCTTGCAAGGCATATGAGGAATGGGAGTGTCTTGTTTCAGGGGATTTGATGGGTTTTGTGCTAGAGGTAAAGAAGAATAGTTAGTATGATTGCATGAAGAAAAATGAGTTGGAGAGGGGAAATAAGAGCTTACTTTGACCTTTCAATCCCATGGGGACAATCAGCCCAAGCTTGAATGTCCTCTTGCCATTGCCATCCTTGATTGGCCAGATAATCACTTCACTCCGGTCAAGGAGTGAAGTGACCATTGGATGGTGGCCTTGGAGGGGGGGGTAGACAAATTGATACTTGAGGGCCAGGGCTAATTGTCCAGCAGCGTTCCTGTCTGCCAGCTTGGGGTTGCAGAGTCCATTACCTCTCAGGGATGCTTTAATCATTGTTGACCACAAAGGAGTCCTCACAAGGGCGTCTTGGGCGGGAACTCCTCTGGCCATGTGGTCAGAAGGGTTTCACAAAAAATGAGCATTTCTTGTGTGCTTGTTGGCAAGCATAACAAGCATTGGTTGTTGTGGAGGAGCGGATGCAGGGGATACCTGGCTTAGTGCATAAAGTGCACAACATCTAAAAACAAGACAGTTTAGGTTGTTAACTGAATAGAAAGGAAAACTTCAAGCAAAGAGGAAGACATACAATAAATTAACAAATTAAAACAGAATTCAATTATTGAAACTCTAGAAGTGAGGTTTGAAAAGTCTGAAAGAAAGTCATAATGAAATGTTACTATTAACAGCGGAACATAACATGGATGGAACTGTTAAGTGGAGAAGATGACATACAATGTAGATAGAAAGGAGTTTCTGAAAGGATAATTGGCAAAAAATACAGTGAAAGGGGACGGAGGGGAGTGATAGTTTGGTGCAATAGAAATGAGTGGAAAGGGAGGAAGACAAAGGGGAATATGCACAACAAGAAGAGTGGGTGAGCTGGGAAAAAGTGAAGGGCGTGTTGGGCAAAGATGATCTTTTATACCAGGGAGAAGCTGAGCCAATTTCAGCAGTTGCAGCACCTTCCAAAGTCTCATCTTCAAGGACTGCAGGAAAAATGAAAGCTCAGTTGCAGCCAATGCTGTGACTGAGAAGGGAAATGCCCATGTGAGGCAGGGGAACAAGGGGGTTTGGCCTGAGGATTGAAATTTATGGAATTGTCATCCTCAGTCATATCCCCTTTGTTGTGTTAAAAATCCCCCCAATTGCCTAGGAGTGTGTTCATGAGGGAATTGTTGAATATGCATGGTGCGTGCAATCCACAAATGCCGCATGCAGAAAATTACATGGCACATTTGGTCACAGCTCACTGTGGAAAGCATACCACCATTATGGCCGGGTGATACAGTTTAAAAAAAGAGTCGGGAGGCTGTATGAAAAGTGAATACAGCATGAGATTGGGCTGACCAATTGTGCAGGTCTTCTTTGGGGCATAATTGAAATGCTCAGTGGCTGAACATTTGAATTGCACAGCTGTTGAGCTATTGATATAGAAATATCAAATGCACCCCTGCTGAGAAATTTCTATTTCATCTTTGTATGCACTCCTCCTGAGAATTTTGCACAACATTGGAAGACATTTTGGCCAGGTTGAGCATATCACACGTATTGGTGAAGTGCTCAGAAGTGGGCTTTCCAATCAACTATTGTGAAAAGTCCTCCGATCATGGCATTCCTGAAATCTTCCATAGTGAGCTTTTGACAATGACATGCTGAGCTGGCATGTGAAAATCAGGTGAATCATGATGCTGAGCATGTGGCAAATGATCTACACCTATTCAAAGGATTGGAAGGGATACCCATTGGTAATATGCATTCATGCTGAAGTAGTATTACACCATCCTAATTTGTGGATCAGAAAACATTTTAGTACATACAACTTTAGTGTTTGTGTTTGCTGTGGGGCTGATAAAATGCTTTACAAGAATGTAACATGGAATCAAGCCAAGGCCTTGAGTCTAATTTCTCAAATGCATTCCTTTGATGCAGGTCGGAGAGCTCCAACTAACTACCACACAGATGCTGGTGTATTCCAAGTTATGGTAAGGGGTGCATTTTGGGATGAGGAATGATTTGCTTCATATGCAAACAGTTGATTCACGCAGGTTCCAGGGTTGCAGCAAACTATGACTTGCGCCCGCTTATGAATTTCACACCCGTAAGTTGCCAGGATGCCACACACTTTCAGATGCACCCCTCCAAGGGTCATACGCAGGCAATTTTCACCCGCATGGCGGACCTTTTATCATCTGTCCTCCAACCAAAATTTCCTTTGTGCAGGTGGCCCAACCACCTGAGTGCATAAACTTGAGGCCCATCAGAACGTATTATCTACAGCCTCATACCCATTAAGTTGATCTGCGCCTATGATCCCTGATTCTGGATTGTTTCATGCAGGGACCCACCACGGGTCATACCCTGGACATTTGCACAAACACCATGGAGCTTTTGGCGCCATTCTTCCAGCCAACAGTCACACATTCCCCCCTGGAATGCCAGTATGTATAAGTCCACAAGAACTTTTGCACACAAAAAAACTCATGCTTGGTGGCATGCCACCGTACATACCTCACCCGCCCACACAAAAAGATCCCCACAGTGACATTTTCCTCTCCCCCACCAGCATTTCCCAGTAGGTCACTGTATGCCAATTAACCTGGGGAAGATCCACTTACTGTTTGCTGTCAAACCAGCAAACATGGCCCCAGGCCTCCAATATCCCACTGTAAAAGAAGTTGCTACAAACCACCCAATCTCGGATATGTTAATGTGAACCTTGGACCACCAATCCTTGGGTAATAGATGGAAGATCCAGCATTCATATTGGTGCACCAACATTCTTTCCACCTTTCCTTGATATATGCCCCAAATTGGATATGAAAATTATAAATCCAAGAGGCCCATGTTCCAAATGACCATGCACATTGTGGAACTCGTTTTAGTGTGGGATTGGATAAGGCAGTCCTTGAGGGGGAAATCACAGGTAAACAGTTTTGAATTGCAGAAAAAATTCTGTAGCCAAGGGTGCTAATGGTGTTTTAGCTGCCCCTCTGAATATACTAAAAAATCTCCCTACAGAGCTCACAAATCAATATTTAAGATTGTGGCTTTACAACTAGAGAAGACTTTTTAGCAGTGTCTATCAGACCTACTCAATAACCAGATAAGTAACTTATAAGTTAAAACAGTATAAAATATAATTTACAAATAATAATATAAGATAATTTTAAGGGTAAGACCTTAATAGTATAAGAGGTTGATTTAATATAATAGTAATAATATATATTTTAAGGGGTAAGTTCAATTTGATGTTATATATGTTATAATACTTAATGGTTTGAGAGGGTAATTGTTAATATAACATAATAATAAGACCTTTAAGAACTTATTGGTAAGATATTGTTCAATATAGAGAGGACTTTTGTTAAATATATAAAAGATATAATATAATATAAGGGTAGGGCTTTTTATATATAATAATATATAGTTGTAAGGTTGGTTTTCTTAATATGAAGATATAATAAGACTATTTTTCCTTTATAATGTAAAGGTTATGGGGATAAGCTCAATATTATGAGTATTATTGATAGTATTATAATTATAAGACTAATAATTTAAACATAGGGTGTATTAATAATATTAAGTAGACCTTCCGTTAACTACTATTAATTAGAAATCACTATGAATTAAACTGATAAGTAAATAGTACTTTAATAAAGTAACTAGATTATCCTACTAGTAAGGGATGAATAGTTATTCTCCTTCTTGGTATATAACTAATTGGATTCATTCATGCATCCATTCATTCATGGGGAAAAGAGGAAAAAATGAGGGAGAGAGGCCCTCTATTTATATTCTTTGGGCCCTCCATAGAGGAACTCAAAAACAAGGGACTTAGAATTTTTCACTGCTTTTGGCTGGGATAATTTTTTATAGTGGTGAGATACCATTTGTTTGGTTTGTTGCACCAATTTATGTATGATTATATAATCTGAGATGTTTTTGCTGGTGAGGAATTTTGAGATGGTGTCATTTGATCAAGATATTGCACCCTTTCTGAAGCTTTATTTATATTTTAATTAAACTTTAATACTATTATGCACAGCCTTGAGGGAATTTAGCTGGTGAGTAATTTTGATATGGTGTCATTTGATCAAGATATTGCACCATATGTTTAGTTTGTTGCACCATTTCTGGGGGAATGAGGTGATTTTGTACAGCTATTGCACCATAGGTCTATGCACTGTTTGAACTGTAGGTGGAGAATGCTGTGTATTGTGAGGATTTTATTTGTACTGTATGAGTTTTAATTTTTCTTCATTTAAATTGTATTTGGTTTTTAATTTATATTTACTGGCTTATCAGGTGGCTGTGCTTGTGTTTCCACAGATATGCTGTGTAATTTAAGGTTTTGATGTATTTTCCTTGCATAAATTAATTGATCTTTTTCTTCCTGTCTTGGGACTGTTGATTAATACAGCTTTAATTTATTCCTTATTGAACTGTTCTCAGCTTAGTAACTGCATTGCTGAGTAATCCAAAGGTTGAGCAGAGCTTGAGTAACTTGAGTGTTACACTACCCCCTTTCACTGGTAACTTTAACATTTCTTTGCTAGCT
Source organism: Austropuccinia psidii (assembly GCA_023105745.1). Classification (NCBI taxonomy): domain Eukaryota; kingdom Fungi; phylum Basidiomycota; class Pucciniomycetes; order Pucciniales; family Sphaerophragmiaceae; genus Austropuccinia; species Austropuccinia psidii. The sequence goes on along the minus strand of JALGQZ010000001.1, from coordinate 60,729,050 downwards.
TGTCTTTTTCTTTTCCTTATTTTATTGTCATTCTTGTAATCAAATGGGCCATTCTTCCAGGATTTGCTTATGGGATTATATATATTTATGAACTTAAACCCATTTTATTGCTGAATTACTCTATTATGATTGATTCATTATTGATTTTTCTTTGTTATTTCTTCAATTTATAGCCTTATAAATGAAATTTCACTTGAAACTGGGCCATTAAAGTATGGAATACCACATCCCCCTCTCCATTTAATGCTGTTCCAGCATTCCAGTTTAAAGAGGAATACTCTGGGTTCCATTAAGCCATAGTTCATTCCTTTAAATATTTATTATAGTAACTTAAATGATATTTTCTGTTTATATCTCTTTATATTAATTTTGAACCTCCATGGGCTTCTCCTTGTATTGTCTTCTTTGTTTCATTTCTTTTGATATAATTTCATGCTTTTGTTATATTTTCTATTATTCTTGTTTATTGATGTTTTTCTTTGAAACCTTTTTTATTAGAAATTATGTAATTTTGTTCTTCCAAATTTAGTATACTAATGTAGATATGAGTTGATAAGATATTTCCAGCCTATTTATTGAATTTATTGATTCTTTTGAATTTTGAGATATGTGATTTTGATTTATGGGTTGATTTTTCCTTTTTTTTCCAAAGAAGATTTTGAATATTGAAACAAGTTTGTTGATGAATAATGATGCAGTTTAAGGTCATGCTCAGGACCACAGCTGGAGTTATCTGAGAAAATAATTGATAAAAAAATAAAGAGTTTATTCAGACATTTTAAGGCCTTATCAAGGACCTATTCTTGAATTAATTTTGTTGATAAGATATAAAAAATATTTGGACAGTTTAAGGTCTTATCTAGGAACTCTCTTCTTTTTATTTTGTTCTTCTGATTGGATTGTTCTTTCTTCTTATTTTTGTTTTTGCTGAAATTAACCTTAAATGGTAGATCCATCCCCTCTCCATTTAATAGTTATACCATCATATCTTCTTTTTTATAATAATTAAAATAAATATAATTTAATATAAATATATGATATGGGTTTTTATTTTTTTTATTTTTCATAATTTATTAAAGAAATAATAATATAAAAATAATAAAATAATAATAAATAATAATGATGATAATATAATTAAATAAGAAAATAACTAATAATAAAATTAATATCCAGTAATATGAATCATAAAGCAATGATAATGAATCAGATTACTTAAATATCTTTCAGAATTAAAACTACTTTAAGGTCTTTAGTGGACCTCTTAAATAATCTTTTTATTTTTTTTATTTTTTTGGTATATTAATTATTATTAATGAGGAGTGGTTTTTTTATTGTTATTAAGGGTTGACACCCCCTTCTCCATTTAATAATTTTAACCTAATTTTAATTTATTTATTCTATTTTATTTTTATAATAATAAATTGAATTTAATATAAATAATACTAATAAATTGAAATTAATTACAATAATAATAATAAGTTTAATTTAATTTGAATAATAATAATAAAGTTCATTTAATTTAAATAATAATAATAAGTTTAATTTAATATAAATAATGATAATATATTTAATTTAATTCAAATAATAATAATTATTTTTTTCATTAAGTGTGAAATATCATTATTCTATTTACAATGATATAGTCATAAATATATTTCAATAATAATAAATTAAATTAAAAAAGCAAATTTCCAGTTTTAGGTCATAGAGGACCAATAATTTTATATAAAAACTGGTTTATTATGTGGTTAATTGATCTATTTATTTTTATCTAATGGCCAAGGGTAATGAGCTATATAAATGATACTTTTGTATAACACCTATACTTATCTTTATTTATTTATTTTTTTCTTTTCACAGAAACTAACATAATTTATATATTCCAAAACTCAAACTCAAAGGGATAAATTTTTAATTTTTCCTTATTCTCATTTAGTTGAAATAGATATTTTGATAAAAAAAGTTCTTATAAATGTAACTCAAAATAAGTAAAATACAAAAATTGATTATCATTTTTAATCAAATGTCAAGTTAAAAAAATATTATTTTGTATAGCAAATACCTTTTTAAACTAAATCTAAAAGTTTTTGTTGCTAATTAAGCTTCAAGCGAGCTTCTAAAAGTACTTCTAATCATATGTTTAATTAGCAACATCATTATTTATGATGATTTTATTGCTGATAGTTTTGATTTGGTTTTTTTTAATTGATTCAGAGAATTGAATGTTGAGTATGATAGGTGGCATGTAAATTTGAATTGATTTAATTGAAATAATCTATTCTTTCTATTTAATTGAAAATTAAGTTTAATTTATTACAGTATTTTCAATAAGAAATAAATTTTTCTATTGAATAAAATTCTTATATTGATTTCTGAAATTCTATTTAGAATGTATCTAAGGTTCTGGTATGTAATTGAAAGTGTTATTTTGACTAGTAAGGCTGAAGCAAAGCTCTAAATCATATCTTGTTATTATGTAAATAAGATTAATTATTTATTTCATATAGTAATGATGAAATATATGTACTAATATTGTTTCTGATAGATATTGCTAATGACTATATTTCTATTTGATGACTATAACAAATAATATGTGTATTTAATCTCCTGTTGAAAGCGTACCTGATAATTTTAAAAATAATATAAATAGTTAGTTATCGAATAAGAAATAATAGATATGAAAAAATCTCCCCTAAGGAAGATCTTCTCAAAAGAGTAATTTTTGTTCTTTATATTATTTTTACATCAATTTTCAATATGCAATTTCTATTATCATTTAGTTAGGTTTCATGCTGTTTATTCTGTATATGTCAAATATACAACACTCCCCTCCATAATTCTAAGTTATGCAAAATTGATAGTATCAATAAATTTCTTCATGCTGAGATGACCAATAGGTTTAGCTAAAATGTCAGCCATTTGCTCATTTGTTCCAACCCATTGTAAGCAAATCTTCCCTTTTGTGATATACTCGTTAATCAAATTGAATTCACGGACAAGATGTCTGGTTTTCTTCCAGCTCATTGAGTCAGTTGCAATTCCTATGGGGGTTTTATTGTCTGAAAGAAGGATTGGAGTAGGTTCATAAAGTAAGGGCCACTGTAAGTTTGATATCCATAAGCACTCCCTTGCAGAGAACAATAGGGAAATATATTTGGCTTGAGCTGTGGATGTTGCAACAGTCGCCTGTCTTTTTGATTGCCATAGAATAGGATTTTTACCATGCAGCAGTAAAAAACCATGAGTCGATCTATCTCCCTCACCACCCCAGTTGGCATTGACGTAAGTCCATAATGTTGGGCAAAGATCTGACCCGGTAATTTGAATTCCCAATGTTCTATTCTTACGCATGTATGAAATGAGATGTTCCAAAGCTTCCCAATGGGAATTGTTAGTCCCCATAGAGAATCTAGCTAAGTAATTGATGGCATAAAATATATCAAGTCTGGAGCCCTGTGCAATGTATAGAAGTATACCTATGCGTTTTAGATAATCCTTGTGCAACACCGCAGAAGCAATGGACTCCAGTTTACAATGCGGAGGTAAGGGTGAAGAAGAGGTTATCCTGCTTGGTGTCAAGTCAATTAGTTTGTCAATTAGCTCAGTTTGAGAAAATTTAAAATCTTCAAGAGTCTGTTCAATTGATAGCCCCACCAGACCGGTAATTGCAGAATCTCATTTTATCTGTAAGTGTTTGTTCATTTTTCCAGAAATATAATCCAAGACTTCTACTGAAGAACCGGTCAAGGCCTTATCATCCACATGAATCCATAAGATGGCCCTCCCTCTTTGCAAATCATAGTAGTATGTGCTAGGGTCCTCACCATTCATTTGAAAACCAATACTTTGTAAAATATCCTTCAAATGAAGCCACCAGCATCTGGCCACTTGCTTAGTACCATGAAGTGCCTTCTTTAGCTTCAGAACCAAGTGTTTAGGGATTGTAATTCCTTTTGGCGGCCAAATATACACCGGTTTTTAATCAAACTATGAAGAAAGGCGACCTTAACATCAAAAGTGCGTATGGACCACCTGTTTGAGCACGCAATAGAGAATAGCATTCACAGCACACCAAAAGTTGGAGTAGGGGAAAATGTTTCTTCAAAGTTAATTCCATGGATTTGCTTAAATCCACTCACAACTAGCCTCCCCTTGAACCGTTCTGGGTTGTGCTTCTTGGTGAAAACCCATTTAGTACCCAGGATTGAGTGGTGGGGAACTTCGTTTGAAGCATGAGATAAATTACAGACTTCAAACACATCCTGATTGTTCATACTCTTCAATTCCTCTGCAACGGCATTCTTCCATTGATCCAACTCATTTGACAACATTGCAGAATCAAAATTTCTTGGTGTGATCTCCGCCATGTCATGAGTTGAGTTAATGGCAGAGATAAAGGAGTCATGTTGCTCCAGTATTTGTATCATCAAATTGTAAACAATATTATTGATTTGTATGGAAAAGAGAACCCCTGCATGATTTGCTTTCGCAGTGAAAAAAGAATCTTCATCAAACTTGACACTGGAAGAACGTACAATATTTCTTTGATCAGGAAACCAGAATAACCAGCCTTTTGAATCAGGAGTTATACCCAAATGATACCCAACAATTCCTTTTGAAGTCATATCTTTCCAAGATAAATGATCATATAAATAAGACTTAGCACCAAAAAACACGTAGAGCAACGAGAGAAGGTTTCCTCCCACCAACAATCTCATAAGGTGTTTGTCAGGCATCAACATGCAAAGTGCGGTTAAAAATCCATACAGCATGCTTGAAGGCATATGGCCACAAGCTTGTTGGTAAGTTTGCAGCAATGAGGGAAGTTCTTGCAATTTTGGATATAGTCCTGTTTGTCTGCTCAATCTTACCATTTTGATGGTGTCCATAAGGGATGGATAACTCATGAGTTATACCATGCTCCAATAGTAAGTCATCAAGAGTTTTATTGCAAAATTCAGCTCCATTGTCAGTCCTTAAAGCTTTGATTTTGAAGTTAGTGGAGTTGATAAATTGAAGAATCCAAAAACGCAACTGATTCTTTGCCTCAGATTTGTCGGCTAGTGTAATCACAGATGTAAATCTGGAATACAAATCTTGAATTAACAGGGCATATTTCTTGCCATTGATGCTGAGAGGCAGAGGCCCAATCAGATCTCCTGGTGCATCAATGTGATTTCAAGATGGCGAGGAGAATGGCCGATGCTCAGCCTTTGCAATGGAGCAAGGATGACATAACTTTATGTCATTAAGGAGTAGGTGATCAAAGCCATCAGCGGCGTTAAATTGCATCAGTTGTTGAATATTTCTAATAGATAGGTGACCCAATTGCCTATGCCATAACATGCTAAGATCATCAGATTTAATAGATGTTGGCCTGGTGCTATAATTGATATGAGGAGCAGCAGATAATTCTGAAATAGCATTGGCCCCTACAACACTGGGCTTAGGAAAGACAGAAAGAAACCATCAAAAGTTACATTGAAAAGTATAAAAAGAATTGAATCCTTGCTGCAAAATAAAAACATTCCAAAAAAATTTAACTTCAGTTCCTTGAGAAATCAGCTGACCAATAGATAATACAATCCCTGTTATGGCTTTGCAGTACAAGACATTTTTTACAAGGATTGGACCGTACATAGTGTTTAGTTGGATGTCTCCAATGGCATGTACGTTAAATTGGTGAGACAAAGCAACTGAGAGCTTCATATCAGCTGATGTCACATTAGCAAAGAGAGAAATATCTCCTACTACAGAGTGAGTATCCCCAGAGTCCAATAATGCTTCATTGTTTTCCAGCAATGGAACAACACCAATACTTGCAATTTTTGAGTGTATTTGAGTGGATGAAGTGGAAGCCCAAGCTCTTGCAGCTTTCAGACAAGCAGGGCAATCTCAAGCCCAGTGATCAGCCTCACCACAGTAAAAACACGGATGTTGATGAGTGAGACACTTCCTTTTCCATTCCTCAGAACAATTCGCAAGCAGAGATGCATAGTGTGGTGGTCTCTGGCTTCCCATTGGAGTACTTGGTGCCTGATGACTACCCGGCTGGGCTTTCTTTGGATTTTTAGAGAGTTTATTTGCTTCTAATTTAGAAATTTGAATCAAATCTTTATCCTACGTATCACTATTATTTCCTGACATCTGCAGTACAATGTCAAGAATGTCTTCAAAATTGATATTAAAAGAAGGAGAGGCAGCCATCTGAGTATCCAAAGTGGAAGTAATCTGATGTTGAAGTTTGGGAATAGAGAAAAATAGAGATAGAGTTATCATTTTTGTGCTGTTGAGTGGTCCAATTTGATTTTAAATTGCTTCAACAGTTTCACAAGATTTGATTTCTGGTCCGTGGGATTGAACAAGAGATTAGCATGATGGATTATAGATGACCAAGAAGCCTTGTTGAATCGCTTCTTGATGGCTTTATAAACCAAGCAGGCATTAGGCATGGTAATTCGAGCAACAATGGAGTCAAAAAGAGAACATTCAACACTATTCCAAATGAAGGATAAGGCAATCAGGTTTTGTCGATAATTGCTGTCTCGTTCCACCAAGTCAAAATAATTCACGTTGTCAATAAAGCAAGTCGACCAGGTGTGTATCATTGGAACCATTGATTGCCAACCTAGGTCCAATTCTGTCTGCAATTAAAGAGAATTGTTGCAGCATTCCAGCCTGTTTGTTGGCTTTTGATACAGCATCCCCAATATTAAGAGCAGATATGTCCGGTATCTTTGAAGAGCAGACAAAGATTTGTTGAATGATTTTCCGGATTGAGTAGTGGAGAACTCCAGGATGAGATGAAAAAAAATGATATAGGGAAATAAAAGATATATATATATATAAAATAGCAACTTTAATGAGGCGAGTACACTACTGGTAGTCAAAAGCCCATAACCTGTTATTATGTAAGTAAGATTAATTATTTATTTCATATAGTAATGATGAAATATATGTACTAATATTGTTTCTGATAAATATTGCTAATGACTATATTTCTATTCAATAACTATAACAAATAATATGTGTATTTAATCTCCCCTTGAAAGCGTACCTGATAATTTTAAAAATAATATAAATAGTTAGCTATTGAATAAGAAATAATAGATAGGAAAAAATCTCCCCTAAGGAAGATCTTCTCAAAAGAGTAATTTTTGTTCTTTATATTATTTTTACATTAATTTTGAATAGGCGATTTCTATTATCATTTAGTTAGGTTTCGTGCTGTTTATTATGTATATGTCAAATATACAGCATATCTAAATGATATATTAACATAGTTATATCATCTTTTTTAATTGTTATAAAGTTTATAACTCAATTTCAAGTTTCCTATTGAGTAGAGTTCAGGGTGTAAAACAAATTGTGGCTTGAAGTTTAATTCAACTATAACTAATTCAATAAGTTTCAATTCTGTTGAAATTTATTTAATTATAAGTTAAAGTCTATTTTATATTTAATTAATAATTTATCAACTGATTGAACTTGTGTAATTAAACTTCTATATATATACCTATATTCAATCAAAAATTCATTAATTGTTTTAATTGTTTTAATAGATAAAAAGTCCCTATATGTATATGAAAGTTATTTTTTTAATATTAAACTGTAAGCGAAGTGTTTAATGAATTACTAATAATATTTTAAAGATTTTCTATCATTTATTTGGATTTCTTTTGATTCAGTAATTAAATCTTAGTATTTTGTATTGATAAGGGTTCAGGGTGTAGAATTAATTGTGGCTTGAAGTTTAATTTAATTCCAATTCATTGAATAAACTAATTAGGGCTTTGGTTTTAACTTATATTCAGGTTCAATTTAATTATTTATTCATTTTTGAATAACTCTATATTATACTGTTAGCTTTTATCAAAAGTCAATGCTTGGTGATGTCATTTTGATAGTTCTGGGGCTTCTATATGTAATCTAAAGTTATCTTTTGAATAGTATAGCTGAAGCGAAATTGTTAATAACATCTGAATCATAAATTGAAAGAGTTTCTTTGTTTGTCTTGATTACTTTGGAGTTATTAGTTTAATTTTGATAAATTCAAATTTAACTGTTTCTATTGATTTAAAGTTTTCATTAAAATAAGGGGTAGTTAATTTTTAATTTCTAACTATTAATATATTATTTATGAGCTTATTTTAATATAAGAATAATAATAACTTTATCTAATATAAAATTTTCTCAATTGATTAGTAATGATGATGAAATAGTGTCATTTTCATCATTTTTTTTGTCTTTCTGGGTAGTGTTTTAGTAAGTAATAGTTAAAAATTGACTGAGAGGGATGAAGCGAACTGCTTAAACACCTCTTAATGATGTGATATACTACTCTATTACTAGGATTTATTAGCTTTGTAGTCAGTAGATGGTTTTCTTCTAATACTATGTAATGAATTTTGAGATAATATTGATAAAAATGATTTAATTTTAAATCATGTGATTTGAATCCAAATAATCTTATCAAAGAGAATCATGTGATGAATATAAAAAGTAAAAATAAACTCATTCAATTTGTCACATTATGTGTTTGAATTACTGCTGTGCAGATGTAAGCTGTGTAAACTCTAAATATGATGTGATACAAAAAGCTGTGCAAAAAAAATGAATTGTTGTTTAATTGAAAAAATAATGTAATCAAAAAAATTTGAAATATCATTATGCTAATAAGTATAGTTCAATTACAAAAAATGTGATGAATGAAAAAACTAAAATGATGTCATTTGGTTGGATATATAATGTGTTTGGCTAGAAGCTGTGTAAACTTTAGCTATGATAGATTTTTTGACAATGAGGTATTTTAATTAATGAGATAATGGAAAGAATCATATGATAAACTCAACACATATTTGTGTGATTTAATTTAAAACCTTGTAATTTGTGTGTAAAGGTGCTGGGGAAATGATATTATGCTTTTGTTATATTTTACTATAAAAGAAGCAGGTGTTTTCATCATTCTGAAACAGTTTCTCTTCATCTGATGTCTTCATTTTGAGCTTTTATGTATTATTTATTTATTTATTTGAATAATTCATAATGCCTGATTTTCTTCTATTTATATATATATGCCTTATTTAACTACTTTTTGCTCATTTATATGAATATATAATTGCTGCATATCCAAAATGCAATTTATGCAAAGATAAATTTATATAATTTCAACCTGTCCAGTTGGATTTATATATTTCTTTTTTTATTATTATAATATAATCATTATTTGAAGAAATTAAAACTAATCAGATCTCTTGAGATATCTTATTGATTTTTCTGGATGACTTTGATCCTCTTAATGCTTGTTTTTGTAAAATTTTATTGTTATTTTAATCTTGCTGTATTATCTTGATTATTTTCAAAATTGCTCTTGTAAGCAAGGGGGGTGACTAGTAAATTCAAAAAAAATGAACCAATAAAAAAAAATATAATTTGACTAAAAATAGCCATAAACAAAACTGGTAACCCCTCTTGCTATGTGTATTGTGAGGCTGTGTGTTTTGTTTGGCCATATTTGTATATTCATTAAATTTTGTATTTTATTATTTGACTCTTTAAATCTTGCAGATATACATCCTTGAGCTATTTCTTTGATTCTTCACCTTTCCTTGATTTCTTGAATAAGTTGATATTATCAATTATTATACTGAATATTGATGAGGGTTAAATTTTAGAATAAAATTGAAATTCCCCAGAATTTCATCCCAAAAACTTAAATCATAAAGGATGGATTTAACACATAGACACCCACTTTAATTTTTTAGTTAAGTTTTTTTTTTTTTTTCTTTTTTACTAATACATAAGATAAAATGGCATAATAATACTGATACACTTGACATTTTTTTTATTGATATATTTTTTTTATATTTTTATATATTTTTTTTTATATTTTAGATTTCTTCATAGATATTTGAGACTGGAATAAAACTAAATTTTATGAAATGATAAAGGCAAATGTTTAATTATAATAAAAAAAAGTCATTGATAATATGAAAATTTGTTTTCAAGACCTTTCTTGAATTTGGCCTTCTTAGCTGTAAGCTCATTTCTTCTTTCTTCATTAAGATATTGATCTTGAAAATATTCATTATTATCAAAGTAATACTGGATAAGTTTTCCATTTATATCATTATTTTCTGTCCAATCCTCTTCTTGTGTTGAGGTCTTATATTGCCTTGTCAAATGGGCCTGCAAGCTTGGGCATATCTTTTTATTCTGAGTAATCCAAAAATATTCATTTTCTTCCTTAATATTCTTCTTCTTTTTATTACTTTTATCTTTCATTATATTTGATTCATTCTTCTTTGGTATACTAATATCTTCCAACCACTTGACATGTTGGTTTGCACATTCAAAGTTGTCCCTAGAGTTATTTTTATTGTGATCCTCAAGGTTGGCATTTCTAAGAGGTTGCCAATTTGTATACCCTTCCCAAGGGAATTCTTCTTCAGTAAGTATAAATTTATGTTCATCTTCAACTTCTTCTTCTGTTTCCAATTGACAAAACAATCCTGCTTCATTCTCATATTCTGATTCAGAAAGATGTTTTTCTAAGATAATTGGTGAGTTTATTGTATTTTTTAGGTATTCATTTGTGGCATTGTTTCTAATAGATGAAAGTTTTTTGAATCTTGAATTAATGCCTTTTTCAATATCAAAATTATTTTGAGCTTCCCCAGAGGATTTTTCTTCAGGGGGTAAGGCTTTTTGCTGATTTAATTCCTGTTGTATGTCAATTTGTGACAGTGAATTAATTGGATTTTAATATGTTGACTCATCAATGTTAGCTGCATTGATATTCTGAACTGTACTGAAGCTGCATTCTATATCTTTTCTTGTTGACTTAAAACAAGGGAATTCCATTTTGAAAGGTTCTTCTTCTATACAAAAAGGTATATCCTTTACTTGATTTTGGTCATTTATTTCTTCATGTGAAACCTCTTCTTTGAATGATATGTTATTGTCTGAGTTATCCTCTTCTTCATGGAAGTTACTCTCTACTGAAGTGATCTGAGAGTTGATATTGGAAATATGTATGATACTTCTATCTTCTAAGATTGAGGGTGGGCTTACAACCTTCTTTATGTGATCACTTGAATTGGGTTTACCGAATATTCTAGGTATGACTAAAGACTCTGTATTATTTTCTTTACGTTTATTATTATTCTTTGAATTGGAGTGATTCACTTTAATCTGCTTAATTGAATTGATGATCATATGGTTAATTAAAAATTTTACTTCAAATTGTTTGGCCTTTTCACTTTTGTAAGTATCCATATTTAATGAGCCCTTTTCTTCATTTGAAATCTCATTATTTGACTCTGAAATAAGATTTTCTTTGCTTTTAGGTTCCAATAAATTCTCCAATGATTTTGATTTCTGTGTGAATGATTTTTTCATGCTCTTGATTCATTTTGAAATTGAGCTCAATGATCCTAAGGGTGTGAGTTTCTTTGAGGACTTCTCATAAAAAACCTTTTCTTTGGGATTGAAACTACAGTTGTTACTTTTAGTATGAGCTTCTTCCTTGGAAGTCTGTTTTGATTCCCTAAAATTTTCACTATGAACTTCCATTTTCTAGGTCTCATTCATGTCAGAAATAAGTAAATTTTCTTCTGTATAAGTCATATCAACTCCTTTCAATTCAGGTTTGTCAGATAAACCATGTGATTTTAATTTTTCTTTATTTATGGTCTTGTCAGTTTTTCTCATTTCCTTGTGGTACTCCTGAGGATTGATCTCTTGTGAATGTGTTCTATCTTGAATAATTTGTTCATTTTTTATTGAAAATTCCTCCTTGATTTCCACTTTGTCTTTGGATTCTTTCATTTCTTCACTATCAAAACTTTGATGAGGACTTTTCTCTGAATGTGCTTGATTTTTGGATCTTGAGTCTTTCTCTATTGGTATTTCTTTCCAATCTTCCAATTTAGAAACTGCACATGTTTCCATTCCTGCTGGTGGCTCTTCTCTCCATCCTACTTTCTGTGGTGAAAAAATTGGTAAGCAAATTCTTCTTCCATCTGGTCCTAAGTAACTGAATATTTCCCCTTTTTGTTGAGAAAAGTCTAGTCTTATGTTATTATCTGCAAGGAAGGGTCTTCCCAATACTGTATGAACTGCTCCTCTTGCTACAAAAAGATGTATATTTCTCTTTTGCCCAGTAACTAAAGTGATTGGGGTAAATTCTGCTAATCCAACTATTGAGGTACAATGCCCACCAATTGCCCTTAAATTCATGTTGAGGCATCTTGTGGTAAGTCCTACTTTGACTGCTGAATCTTCTGGTATTATATTCAATTCTGATCCTGTATCAACTAAAGCCATTATTTCATGTCCTTCTTCTCCCAAATATACTTGCATAAATCCTAATGGACAGGCATAATGTAATTTTGGCTGTTCATAATTACCCAAATGATGATTTATGAGTTTGGTTTGAATTTCCTTTGTATCAATTGAGTTAATAGATTTTTTCTCTTCTTCTGTCAGATTCTTTAATTGATTAAAAAACTTTGCTGACATGACCAAAGTTTGTTGCAAGGTAAGATTTATTTTCTGATCCAATACCTTTTTGATAATTTGTGCCATAATCTCTTGAATATCTAATTTATCCTCTTTTATAATTTTCCTTTCATTGACTTTCTTCATTGGTTCTTGAGTATTTTCAGTTTGATCACCTTTAGGTTCCTGTGGAAGTATTTCTTTTTAATTTTTCAACAGTTGAGGCTTCTTATATTTAGTTGGAATAATTGTTTTCTCTTCTTCCTTTTTCTCATCTTCAATATAAGCTCCAGGTATATTTGGTCTTTTGTTTATTGGTGTTTTCACTTTTGAATGTGATCTTAAAGCATCTTGATTGGTATTTTCTGCTCTTCAGTTTCTTTTTTTAGTATTTCTTAATCCATAATTATTTAAAAGTGGCTCATTGGCTGATGAGATAGCTGGTGGCTGCCAGCTTCCCCAGTTTTCAATTTTGGCTACAGCAGTTGCACTATCATCTTTCTTTAATTGTATTATATTCATTGGATTGGGTTTGGGTAATGATTTTTTAGCTTCATCTTCTTTCATTTTCTTTGTAAGTTCTTCTTGCTCTTTTGCAAAATCTTCAGCTAACTTCTTTGGAGCTATTTTACCATCAGTTGGAACTCTTTTCCAATTGGGAAATAAAAATCCACCTCCTTGTCTGCTAACCCATTTCTTATTTTGATCTTCAAAGAGGTAGTTGCATCTATTAATTGAATGTCCTTCCTCCAAACAATAATAGCATTTGAGATATGGTTTTGTTATATTTTGTGAGCCTTTGAGATATGACCACATACCCAATAAGGTCACAAAAAGATTAAGAATAATTATACCTTTAATATAATTATACTAAAATTACTTAGAATAATTATACATTAAAATTAATTACTTAAATATACAAAAAATACCATAAATTGGCACAAAAATTGGTTTAACTCAAAAACCAATGAATAAACATGTAAAATAAATTATCCCATTGGATTCCTCATGGAAAAATACACATATACCATTTTTATGGCATATCTGTAAAATCAATATTTAATGAATTATAAGGTATAATACCTTATAAAAACCATAAAATCCTATTTATCTCAGAAACCAATGAGACAACATGTGAAATAAATTGTATCAGTGGATTTCCCACGAAATTCCACACATAAAACAATTAATAAGCTAATTCTCAAAATCAATACTTAAGGAATTATCCTGAATATATGCACTTTTTTGGTCAGCGCATATATTCAAGGATCATAGCTAATATCTTCTAAAATATACATGATAGAATGATGAACCAAAAATAAAGTCACCACGTAATTACTGTAAGAACACAGATATGAACTTTATTTTACAAATTATAAACAAGGTTAAAACCTATGATGAAATATTGATAAAAATCAACAGAGCTGTTGACCACTTTGTTGTGAAAGTGGTCCAAACTTAAAAAAAAGTATACAGTTGGATTCTACTAGTTCATTCGTGAAGAATGATGTAATTTTTATTATTAAATTCAGGGTATAACCCTCTGAAATCAAGGTTTGAAGTTTAAAATAGTGAATTTCGACAGAAAAGATGAGTTACAAGAAAAATCATCAAAATTAGAGTTTTGATGATGTAATGATAAGCTCTTGGCAGCATAATAAGGTTATGCCAGGCTATCAGAATTCACTCTCTGAATTGCTGTAGCGTGAAATCTTAAAAGTTATTGAAGATCAAAGTTTGAGCTTAAATTGAGCAGTTATGATCACCTACTGTAACCTTAAATTAAGTTTAACAGTCATAAGAGTGATAATATTGGTGAATACTATTAGTTTATGATTAAAACTAATAAAATCCACGAAATTTGGGGTTCTGCCAAGCCTCTGATGTCATCAAACTTAAAGTTACAGTGATAACTTTAAATAATGGTGCAATAATGATGTAAGATGGTTTGATCATGATGTAATCACCCTCAAACCTTAAAATATTGATCAATTGTAGTGGATATGATCAGTACACGTCTACTAGAAGCCTCTTGGACTCTAGGAGGGAGGTATTTACTATAAATAGAGCTCTTTTTACTCTATTTTCCCCTCAGACGCATCAAAAACATTAAAACAATTAAATAAAAGGTAATTTTCTTTATTCTTTATATATAAAACTCTTATATTATTAAAGACCAAAGACCATCTTATTATTAATCACCACTTTTACATGATTAAATCAATTTTTTAATTGTTTTTGTTATAAATCTCTCTATAAACTCATTTCCACGTAAAATCAAGAATTTTAGTAAATTTTCTTTATTTTTTATTGTAAATACAATTTGAAAAAGTTGTATTATATTCTTTTGGCGTAAAATATCTCAAAATTATTATCTTAAGTGTTAAAAGTAGGTTATCTCATCTTATTATAATAATTTCTCTTTTATTATTACTCTTAATAATTCTTATTTAATATAAATAGTATTTATATTAATATATAACTTTAATATTGGTAATATTATTGTTATTAATTGTTTTTTATTCATAAAAAACAATTTTTTACGCCTTTATTATTTGTTTGTAACAATAATAAAGAGCTTTATAATATATTAATTATTTTATATTAATATATTATTTTCAATATTATAATCTTATATAATATTAATTATATTATTATATTTATTTAATAATATAATATTTTTACGCCATAATAATAATATTTCTTTATTGTTATTATCATTTTAATCTTATTTATTTCATTAATAAGGACATTCAGAGTACAATAAGTAATAAATTAGTAATTTTTACTTATTGTTTCATAGTCAAACCTTACATTTGGGGGCCTGGCCGTGATATTTACTTAAAAAGACCTTTAAAAAGATTCTATTTGGGTTTATCCAATAATAAATTATATTTATAATCATAAATTATATATTAATTTTATATTTTATTGATTGTAAAAGCTATTGAGGCATTTGGAAAGCAATTGTACTGTCTTACACGTGGTTTTTCACATCCTTAGACTTGCAAGAACTTTCTTTGAGTGACTCTAGTGATTAAAAAAGATATTTTATAAATTAAAAATAATTTTATTATAATTTAATTTTATAAGAATCATATTCTTTTTTATTTTATTCTTTAAAAAATAAAAAATATATAAAAAATATTAAAAAAATATTAAAAACCAATAAAAAAAGTTATTTTTATTCATTTTTATTCATTTCTTTATTTTATTTCAATTTTTTAAGATATAAAGCAATTTCTACGTGGAAAATTGCCATATCTTGCCAAAAATAACACTTCTTATATAAAGACTTATATTTATTTGTCTTTTTTAGTGTTTGAAGATAACTGTCACAGGGGCTCTTGGAAGAAGAGGGCCTGGCACTCAGGAATCAAGAACTCACTTGGAGGGCTCCAAAGATAAAAGAATAATAAGAATGAATTTCTTTAAGAAAGAATATGGGAGAAAACAAGTATGCCAAAAGATGAGATAAGAAAAAGATGAAGCCAATGGCCAAAGATAATAAAGAAGCCAAAAGCCAAGAAGCCAACCAAGTGAATCCTCAATTCACTGTTTCAACCTGCCAGAAAAGGAAATGGAATTAGTATAAGGATATGACCACCAATATCCACTGGACAGGCGAGGAAATAAAAGAAAAAAGGTGCTGAATGACTGACTTAAGATTATCAGTATTAACTTTAATAAGGTAAAAGAAAATAAGGATAAAAATAAATCCAGTATATTAATTAACTGGGGAAAAAGTCCCCAGGTGATGAAAGGTGGCCAGTATATGTGAAAAACTGAAAGATTGATCCTGGAAGGTGGATCAATGACTGTATTGTCCGAATCGGGAAATACAGTTCTGGCCATCTTGAAATTTGAACTGTGTGATGGAATTCCCACAGTGGAATAAGAAATGGCCCAATTGGGCCAAGGCCATACAGATTGATTGAACAAGGCCTGTACGGATGAATTGGGTTGTCCAAGGAGTATTGAAATACTTGATACCTTGACAACTGATTGAAAAGATGTAATACCTTTGAGAATTGCCCTTAGAATAACCCTGAATGAAATTGCCAACCCAACTCCTGCTGAGCCAGGTGGTTGGAGTCCTTGAATGGTCTTCTGATTGCCGCCATGGATTACTAAACTGATGAGTCCAAAGGTCCTCCTTCGGAATGGGCGTTGGATCTTGGTACCTTGAGTTAAGAAGGTTGATTTGGGTCCTGAAAACGTCACCATTGAATTGATGAGCAAAAATGGTGCATAATGGTATATAACACCATATATGCACCACTCCTGCAACCTTGAGTACGAGGTTCATGGAGGAATGAAGCAATCTTCCCTTAAGTTGAGGGAAATGCTTGTTGAGATGATTTGGTGGCCTCTGGTGGTTGCCAGAGGCCATGACAGTGAAGTTGTTCCATGGTGGTCCAGGGCCAAAAATGGGTCCTACGGGATTTATGGCCAAAAATGGATCCAAGGTGTTTTTGGTCCAATTTGGGTCCAAGGGATTGGTGGCCAAAAAATGGCTCAGGTGGGCCCAATTGTGGTTTGGGACCCACCTGGCCTTGGGGGCTAGGTGGCTGCCCCCTTTGGCCCCATTGGATTAGGCCAAAAGGGGCCTAATCCGCCTACGGACCGCGGACCGCGGACCATGTATTACGGCCCGCGGACCGTAGAAGCCGTGGGGGGCCTAAATGGCCCAAAAAGGCCATTTAGGCCAAAACCCCCATAATGAAAGGGGTGGCCATGGGGCCTGGAAGCCCCTAGAAGACAAAGGGACCCCCCAGGCCCAAAAACAGTGATGGAGGCCTGGGGGTTGGTGAGATGGGAATTGGCCAAGAGGGCCAATGATGCAGGATATGGCCTGAGGCCATAAAAGATGATGGTGGCCATACGTGGCCAATGGAATGGGTTATGGTGTAAGAGCCATGGAACACCCAAAAGGGGTCAGTTGGCCATAAATGATATGACATGGCCAATTGGCCCCAACTTGGCTCCAGGTTGGATTTCCGCCGCCATCAAGGAGGAGGGTCAAAATACGTGGTTGTGACAGTACCCCCCTACCTTGAATGGTGAGCTCCTGAGCACCAAGATAAGGTAGAGGCCTGTTGAGGCTAGTGAGACGGATTTGACGTAAGGATTCCAGAGGTATTGAATCTTGAAAAGACGAATTGAACTGATAAGCTTGTTGGCATATGAATTGAGGTTGACTTGATCTTCTCTTGACATTTGGCTTTGACAAAGTTGAAGACATGATTTGACGTAAAGATTTTGGCGTTAAAGAGTTATAAGAAAAGAAGTTTTAAAAGAATATAAAGAGTAAAAGAGAAAAGAAAACAGATATAAAGAGAGAAACAGAAAAATAAAGAAAATGAAATTTGAGGAGGAATCCAATCTTCATCACAGATTACAACAATTGATTTTGAAAGTGACCAAGGACCTGGATAAAAGAATTTGATGCCAGGTGCTCACAGAGTGGCCAAGGTGATGTTTTGACAGATTGTAGACCCCTCAGGGAAGTGCACACCAGGAGAGGAACTTACTTTTAGTAGTTGCCACTCCCGCCAGTGCCATAAATAAGAAAGATCTTGATAAATGAATGTGTTGAAAGAATAAAGTCTTGGGAAGGAGAATAAAAAAGGAATGGTCCATTTGCCCAAGTGTAAATGGCCATAAATTTGGAATTCGGGTGTTGAAAGCCGGGCCAAGAAGTCTGTGTCCAAATTGAAAAGTGCTCACAGAGTGGCCAAGGTGATGCTTACAACAAAGAAGAGTAGAATACCCCTAAGGGTGCATACCAGGAGTGGGACTTACTTTTGGTAATTCCTCTCCCCACCAAGCACCATAAAAATTCAAGCCATTGAAGAATTGGGTCCTGGCTTGTCAGGATATAACGAATGAAAATCTTTGACAAGTTCAGGACAATTCTTGAGGTTTTCAGCTGGTTCCCATGTGGATCTTTCTGAATCTTGACTGAAACCTTTCCATTCCACCAGATACCATAATTTTTTTCTCTTGAGCTTTGAATCCAGTACTTGAGAGACTTCCCATTCCTCTTCTTCTTCAATAATGATTGGAGGAGGAGGCTCTTGATGCCGATTTGGGATTGTTGATGTCTTGACTGGTTCCAAGAGTGAGATATGGAAGACTGGGTGGATGGATTTCCATTGAGATGGAAGCTTGAGGTGGTAAGCATGAGTACTGACTTTCTTCAAGATTGGAAAGGGACCCAACCATCTTTCAGACAGTTTCTTGGTGGGTCTAGTTGATTTGATATTCTTGGAAGAAAGCCATACCATGTCACCAGGATTAAAAACAGGTGGACTTGCTCTACTTTTATCTGCATACCTCTTAAACCGGTTTATGGCAGCTTCAAGTTCTCTCTTGACATCTTGCTGTACTGATTGGATTTTTGTTGATAACGTTCCAGCAGGAGTATCTTGAGTGATGTGAACTGAATCAAATTGAGGATCTCTTCCATAAACAGTGAAAAATGGTGATTGCTTGGTTGAAGAGTGGTCAGAGTTATTGTAAGCAAATTCAGCCAGAGGGAGCCAGGTGTTCCAATCATCTTGATGATAACCGACATACATCCGAAGATACTGTTCTAGTATCTGATTTACCCTCTCTGTCTGTCCATCAGTTTCTGGATGGTAAGCAGTTGACAAGTCTCTTGAAATCTTGAGCTGCTGACAAAGATTGGTCCAAAAGGAAGAAACGAAGAGTGAACCTCTATCACTGACAATGCTTGATGGGAGGCCATGCTTTGAGAAAATATTCTTGATGAATAAATGGGCCAAATCCAGTGAAGTGATTGAAGACATTGTTGGAATAAAAACCGCCATTTTTGAGAATCTGTCCACTATGACAAGGATTGAGTCAAAGGAATTGGACAGTGGCAGTTGAGTGATGAAATCCATCGAGAGACAAATCCAAGGACCATTTGGAATTGGAAGAGGTTTGAGGAATCCAAACTTCTTATGGTGAATATTCTTGTTTCTTGAGCACTGTTGACAGGATGAAACATAATCCTTGATGAATTGAGTCATGCCGGACCAGTGGAAATCCCGCTTGACAAGTTTGAGAGTCTTCTCTTGGCCAGGGTGTCCAGCTAGAGGAGAATTGTGACGCTTTTGAAGAATGCTGAGCTGAATTGTGGAGTCATTTGGGACTACCACCCGATCTTTGAAGAGAAGAAGTTGGGAGGAGGAATCAAGAGAATAATCTTGGACAGATTTACCTTTACCCAAATCTTCAAGGATACTTCTGTATTGAGGATCTTGCCATACTTCCTTCTGAATTGAATCAATCAAATTTGAAAAAGAATCCACCTTGACTGCAAAAAACTTTGAGGGTTGAACTTCATCTTGCTTAATGAGTTGTTGAAGATTCATTGGATTCTTGCTGATGAAATCCTCCCCCCTCTCCGGATAGACGTCGTCCCGACGTGATAAGGCATCTGGAAGAGTTGCTAGGTGGCCAGGGAGGTAAGTGATTGAAAAATGAAATTCAGATAAGAATTCAGCCCAGCAGGCTTGACGGTGAGTGAGTACTTTTGAGGACATGAAGTATTGAAGGGAACTGTGATCGGTGAGAACTTCAAAAGGAGAGGACAGAGAAAGAAGAAAAGCCCTCCAGCGCTTGAGAGCCCAGACTATACCAAGGAGTTCCTTGTCATGAATTTCATAGTTGAGTTCTGCTGGAATAAGCTTGCGGCTGTCAAATGCAATGGGATGTTTTCCTGAGTCAGAGACCTGACTCAGTACAGCACCCAAAGCATAATTGGATGCATCGGTCTCTACAATGGTGGGTAAAGACGGATTGAAGTGGGAAAGGATTGGAGCAGTAGTGAAGGCCTCTTTGAGTTGATGAAACTGGCTAAGAGCTTCCTCATTGAGGGGGAAACAGGAATCTTTCTTGAGGAAACTGGTGAGTGAACTGATTTTCTTTGAATAATTCTTGATGAAACGGCGGTAGAAGTTGGCAAAGCCAAGGAAGGATCGAAGAGCCTTGAGGTTTCTTGGAGGAGGCCAATTAAGGATCTGCTGGACTTTTGCTTGGTCCATATTGAGGCCTTCAGAAGAAACAACATAACCAAGATATTCTACACTAGAAACATGAAAAAGGCATTTAGAAGCCTTGGCAAAAAGGTTATTGGCTCTGAGTCTGGAAAGAACAGTGGACACATGAGCGACATGTTCTTCCTCAGATTTGGAAAAGACCATAATGTCATCCAAATAAACCACCACAAAAACATCAAGAAGATCTTGGAATATATCATTGACAAGATTCTGAAAAGAGGCAGGAGCATTGGTGAGCCCAAATGGCATAACCAAGTACTCAAAACTGCCATATTTAGTTCTGAAGCATGTCAAATGTTCATCACCCTCCTTGATTCTGAGCAGGTTATATGCACCACGCAAATCAATCTTGGAGAAGATAGAAGAACCATTAAAGACATTAAGAAGCTGGTTCATAGGAGGAACAGGATATTTGTTCTTCCTAGTGACAGCATTGAGTTTGCGGTAATCAACACACAAACGGAGGCCACCATCTTTCTTTTTAACAAAGAGGACAGGTGCTCCTGTTGAGGAGGAGCTTGGCCGGATGAAACCTTTCTCTACATTCTCTGAAATGTAGGCCCTGAGTGTATCTGACTCTTGTTTGGATAAAGAGTAGATCACCCCAACTGGAGGTAGAGACCCCTCCAGTTCGATATGATGATCACAGGCACGGTGAGGAGGAAGTTTCTCTGCCTTCACCTTGGAGAATACATCCAAGTATTGGTGATAAACAGAGGGAACAACCTTCATCACGGTTTCTACTTCTTCTGGCTCTTCCTCTTCATCCCACAACTCCTCCAGGGAGTCATGATAAGATGAAGGAGGAAGGTCCATATTCCCAAAGAAGAGATGAAGTGAAGATACAGAATTATCTTCCTCAACATCTTGAATCTCTTTGAAGACTTCATCTCCAGATGATGGTAATGACAGATGGGAATTAAGGGAAGGAATATGGACAGAAGATGGAACTGATGGTGTTCTAGAATCACCAACCAGAGCTGCACATGATTTGGCAGAAGAGGAGTCATTACGGAAGGAATTGGAAGGATCAGAATAGTCCTTTTGATCAGTATTAAAGGTGATCAGCCCTTGCCTCCAATCAATAGAAGGATTAAAATGATTAAGAAAATCAAAGCCCAATATGAGGTCTTCTCCCTTGGGAGTGTCAATGACTAAAAAGTCCCATTCAAAGCTTGGGAAGGAAGGGAGCTCAACCATATATTTAGTATGGTGAGTCACAAATAAGGAAGGGGACTCAGAGGAGTCCAAAATGATAAGAGGAATCTTCTCTGGAAGTTCTGATGTAGTCAATGAGTACTTGTGAACAAACTGCTTTGCAATAAATGAGTGTGTAGCACCAGAATCAATGAGAATACTGTAAAAAACATCAGAAAGAGAAGAGAAAACAAAAAATTTAAGAGAATTTTTGACACCAGTATTCAGAATGCACAATTGTGCTCTGGAAGGAAAACAGTGAAGACCATTGAACACAACATGATCTTCACTCAGGCTTTTCCCTGGCTGGGAAAACTGCCTGACGGTTGGGTAAGCTTGTTTTGAGGCCTTTTGACACAGGACTCAAGACTATGCTTCCCACCACAATAAGTACACAAGCCCTCCTTGATTCTTCTTTCTTTTTCAGAACCTTTCAACTTGAAGTCCTTATTCAACAATGAAGAATGGGGCTTGTCCCGCTTTTGAGAATGAAATTTCTTCTTTGGTCTTGAACTTGAAGAAACTTGATGATGAGAAGAGTGAGACTTTGAGGCTTCAGGCTTCTTCTCTTGATGATGATTCTTTTCCTTCTGCCTCTCATGATACCTGGTATCAAGTTCCAGGATGACGTCCATTAAGTCTTGAAGAGAATCAATGTTTGAAGGATGGGAGGCCAATTGATCCAGAATCCTGGAGGCCAAGCCCTTCCTGAAATGATGAATAAGAGCCCTTTCACCCCAATCCCCAATTCTTGAAACCAAACTCCTGAAATCGGCAATATACAAAGAAACATGCCCACCTTCTTTCATCCTAAGGCCATCCAATTCAGCTTCTGCTTTTCTAACTTCATTTGGGTCACCAAATAAAGTGAACAATTGGGATTCAAATAATGGCCAGGAATTGAGGAGATAATTTGAGTCTTGATTATTGAGGTTGGAAAGATAAGGCTCAATCCATTTTGCAGCCCTGCCAACTAAGAATGAAGTGGCATAAAGAACCTTCTTTCTGTCTTGAGAGAAGTTTGCCGGATCATTATGAAAGATGAGTTGACAAGATTGAATAAAGCTTCTGACTTTGAAGGGCTGAGTCCCATCAAAGCATTCTGGAGCCTTCATAGAGGGAGTCTTGAAGGCTGGTGGTCTTGATGATTCAGACGAAGAAGCTGCTTGAAGATTGGCCATAATCTGAGTCATTTGCTGCATAATGGCCAATAAAGACGGTTCAGACTGATGAGAGGCAGGCTGATCAGACTGGGCTAGAGTTGGTCCTCTGGTGCCCTCAGATGCTCCCACAGGAGCAGGAGCAGCCTCAGTGCCATTAGACTCTTCCTCTTCCACAGAATTCTCCTCCTCCTCTTCACCATCTTCACCTTGAACCTTGGGACTGGTTCTTGAAAATCCTGGGAATCCGCCAACCACTCCTGATAAAGACATTGATCTTCTTGGCCCTCTTCCTTCCTTCCTGGATGGTGCTGCTCCTTCCATAATGGGTCCTCTGTCCAATCTGGCCCTCAGTTGAGAAACTGCTGGGGTACCGTCAAGAGGAGCCCTTGGAGTTGGAGTCAGAACAGCTTGAGCTCTGGCCTGAGATCTGGTCTGTCTTTCTGGAGGTGAATGTTGAACTGGCATGATTTCAGGAATAATCAACCAAAATAAATGAAATAAGATCAAAATTTTCTTGAAGTACAAAATCAAAAATCAAATCTTGAGGAAATCGGATAATCAATGAATCAAAATTCTTCAAATACGTCAATCAATCAAATCAAATGAGTCTTGAAGTAAAAATCAATATCAATGAGAATCTTGAAGTCAATAAATCAATCAATCAAACAATCAAAATCAAATCAAATCAAAGTCTTGCAGAAAAATTCAATCAATCAAAATGAATTCTTGAGTCAAAATCAATTTATGTCAAAAATCTTGATGTGAATAATCAGCAAAATCAATAAAATCTTCAGGGCATCAATTATCTTGAGGTCAATTTCAATTATGTCAAATTAGTCAATCAAATCAATTTTCAAGTGAATTCTTCCAAAAAATCAAAAATTCTTGAGGAATAAATCAAAGTGAATCCTGATATGAAGAACGTGTCTGAATAACCTGATGAATAACTTGAGAACCAAAGATAAAAACGCCTGAATTATGGATAAAAATAGATTGATTAAGATTGAGAATGAGATTGAAAAGATAACAAAAAATAGAAACTGGGTCAGCTTTCAATTTTCAGAATGAAGAATGAATGAGAGAAAATTGAGAGGTGACGAAGAATCATAAGATCATAAAACGTTAAAGAATCATAATTTTGACGAAATGAATGAATGAATTTAAAATATAAGAATAAAAGAATGAATGAATGAAGAAGAATTATGAGTTAATTAATATAATATCACAGGGGCTCTTGGAAGAAGAGGGCCTGGTACTCAGGAATCAAGAACTCACTTGGAGGGCTCCAAAGATAAAAGAATAATAAGAATGAATTTCTTTAAGAAAGAATATGGGAGAAAACAAGTATGCCAAAAGATGAGATAAGAAAAAGATGAAGCCAATGGCCAAAGATAATAAAGAAGCCAACCAAGTGAATCCTCAATTCACTGTTTCAACCTGCCAGAAAAGGAAATGGAATTAGTATAAGGATATGACCACCAATATCCACTGGACAGGCAAGGAAATAAAAGAAAAAAGGTGCTGAATGACTGACTTAAGATTATCAGTATTAACTTTAATAAGGTAAAAGAAAATAAGGATAAAAATAAATCCAGTATATTAATTAACTGGGGAAAAAGTCCCCAGGTGATGAAAGGTGGCCGGTATATGTGAAAAACTGAAAGATTGATCCTGGAAGGTGGATCAATGACTGTATTGTCCGAATCGGGAAATACAGTTCTGGCCATCTTGAAATTTGAACTGTGTGATGGAATTCCCACAGTGGAATAAGAAATGGCCCAATTGGGCCAAGGCCATACAGATTGATTGAACAAGGCCTGTACGGATGAATTGGGTTGTCCAAGGAGTATTGAAATACTTGATACCTTGAAAACTGATTGAAAAGATGTAATACCTTTGAGAATTGCCCTTAGAATAACCCTGAATGAAATTGCCAACCCAACTCCTGCTGAGCCAGGTGGTTGGAGTCCTTGAATGGTCTTCTGATTGCCGCCATGGATTACTAAACTGATGAGTCCAAAGGTCCTCCTTCGGAATGGGCGTTGGATCTTGGTACCTTGAGTTAAGAAGGTTGATTTGGGTCCTGAAAACGTCACCATTGAATTGATGAGCAAAAATGGTGCATAATGGTATATAACACCATATATGCACCACTCCTGCAACCTTGAGTACGAGGTTCATGGAGGAATGAAGCAATCTTCCCTTAAGTTGAGGGAAATGCTTGTTGAGATGATTTGGTGGCCTCTGGTGGTTGCCAGAGGCCATGACAGTGAAGTTGTTCCATGGTGGTCCAGGGCCAAAAATGGGTCCTACGGGATTTATGGCCAAAAATGGATCCAAGGTGTTTTTGGTCCAATTTGGGTCCAAGGGATTGGTGGCCAAAAAATGGCTCAGGTGGGCCCAATTGTGGTTTGGGACCCACCTGGCCTTGGGGGCTAGGTGGATGCCCCCTTTGGCCCCATTGGATTAGGCCAAAAGGGGCCTAATCCGCCTACGGACCGCGGACCGTAGAAGCCGTGGGGGGCCTAAATGGCCCAAAAAGGCCATTTAGGCCAAAACCCCCATAATGAAAGGGGTGGCCAGGAAACCAATGAAGGTGGCCATGGGGCCTGGAAGCCCCTAGAAGACAAAGGGACCCCCCAGTCCCAAAAACAGTGATGGAGGCCTGGGGGTTGGTGAGATGGGAATTGGCCAAGAGGGCCAATGACGCAGGATATGGCCTGAGGCCATAAAAGATGATGGTGGCCATACGTGGCCAATGGAATGGGTTATGGCGTAAGAGCCATGGAACACCCAAAAGGGGTCAATTGGCCATAAATGATATGACATGGCCAATTGGCCCCAACTTGGCTCCAGGTTGGATTGCCACCGCCATCAAGGAGGAGGGTCAAAATACGTGGTTGTGACAATAACCCAACAGAAAATAACCAAGCTACTGTTTAGAGGTTGGTGGAAGAGACTTGTCAAAGTTCTCCAACACCAGTTATCACCAAAAGAAAGAAAGCTAAGAAATTAGACTTTCCAGGACCCACCATTCAAGACTCTGAAGGTGAGCACCTCTTTTTATAATTGCCATAAAAGAATTTTTATTCTAAAACACTTTTATTTTTTCTTATTCTTTAATTATGACTACCAGAAGAGGTTCCCAATACTCCATCCAATCAGATGGAGCTGGACTCAGAGGTAGAACTGATCCCTCAAAAGGGAAAAGAAAGGGCAATATCCCCAGTGGAACAGAATCCACACAAGGAAGTGCCTTATCCCAAAGGCAAGTCCCAGAAATGCCCATGATATCTGAGCCTGAATTAGAACTAAGTATGAGTAACTCAAACAGGTACAAATCACATTCAGAGGGCTCAAATAGACATCTACATGAGCCAGTACAAGCAGTATTGCACAGTGTAAAAGAACAAAGATTGGGAAATGTTGCCTCAAATACACCAAGGAGTGATGAACTCCTGGCACATCCTGAAAAATTTCCTCAAAGAGGAGGAGATAGTGAAATACTCCAATGGATGGAATCCACTGTCATCCAAACCTCAAATCAAAAAAATCAAGGATTACCATGCCAAAAAGAGGGAGGCAACCAAGGAAGAAGCCCCAGTAGCTTCTACCAGCAAGCCCCAAGCCAACCCACTTCCCCAAGAAGGGAAGAAGAACAAGAAAAAGCATTGGAGGAAACCATATTTCCCAAGCTACAGAATCCCAAGAATCCAAAAGGATGCCATGGACAATGTTTTCAACATGGCCAGAACCTTGATGGAATTCAAGGACAAGGAAGAGCAAAGAATGAGACAACCTCATTTCCCAAAGAAATAACCTTGTCCAAAGATGTTGTAAATAATTTAACAGAAATTAAAAATAGTATATTACCTCTAAAAGAAATTAAAGACAGTTTATTATCACTACAAGAAATAAATAACAATTTATCTTCTTTAACAAAAATTGTTGTACAAAACAAGAAAGAAATTGACAACATTAAGTTTATTGTTGAAAATAATAAACCAAAGAATTTAATTGACAATACTCAAAAATTAATACAAGGACAACAAGAATTGTATAAGTACATAAAAGATATCAAAGACAAAACTTTGACAATCAATTATGATGTGAGTATTGACAATCTTACAGAAAAATTGAATAAATTAAGTATTTCTGTAGAAAAATTTGAAGAAAAGACTTCATCACACCAAAAATTACTTTTGGACCATGTGGAAAAAAGTGATGAAGCAAGAATGCATCTGAAAGATGATATTCAGAGTGAAATAAGGCTTATCACTGAAAAAATGGATAAAATTAATGAGGCTAATTTAAATATGCCAAAGTTATCAACACCATTTTCTCATATAAGAAGCCCTGTTAAAACAAAAGAGGAATTGTCAAATCCTTTCATAACAGACTTGAGTCACCAAGATAATAACCAAGTCTTAATGAAGGAAGCACCTCAATTGAAAGAATGGCCAACATTCACAGGAGAAGGTGAATATGACCATATGTCATTTATTAAAACAATTGACATGTTACAAGAAGATTATGCCATACCAGATGAATTAATCACTGCAAGATTACATTCTTTGTTTGAGAAATCTGCAAAAAGATGGTATTATGGCATAACACAAACAAATGGTAACAATACCTGGTCTTGGTGGAAACAAGAAATAATCACCAAGTGGGCAAATGATGCCTGGAGGTATAAGATAGAAAATGCATTTGAAAACTCTTTCTTTGACCCAGAGAAAGACAAACCTTTAACTTGGTTCTTAAAACAAGTTGAAAGGCTTAATGCACTGTACCCAGAAATGTCACGTAAGATGGTGCATATGAAAATACTTAAAAAATGTGGAGGGGAACTAGAACATGCCCTAAGAAGCAGATGTATAGAACCATGCTCCACAGTAGAGTATATAAATGCACTAGAAGATATAGTGACAAGAACAAAAATTGGCAGGACTTGGAAAAAATTGGACATTAAAAGCCCAAATAAACCATTTATCAAAAAATATAAATCAAAAGAATCCTTTAAGCCCAATACATCCAACAATAATGAGCAAAGAAAATGCCATAAATGTGGAGGTATTGGACACTTAGCCAATAATTTCCTTAAAAAAGCAAAGATTAATTAAATTGTGGAAACAGAAAGCCACAATGACAAAGAAGAGGAATCTGACTCTGAAAAAGAGAAAGAAGAGTCAGAAAGCTCTGAAAGTGATGAAATCAATATAATTAATGCACAAATTAATAATATTGACTTAATTTATGAAGTACTGGATGTTAATTCAAACTTACCACAAGTTGGAACATCTGACACAAACCTGACAAACATACAAGATGCCAAAATGTATAGAACCAAACCTGCAAGAGGAATGGGATATACAGCTGGAAAATCAAGTATAAGTATTGTTATGGTTGATAACCAAGAAGGAAAAGTTAACTTGGATACAGGATCATATTGCACTTGTGTTGGCAAAAGTTATTTAAAAACTATTGTCCCAAATTGGCAAGAAAAACTTATGCCAATACAAGGTGTCAAATTTAGTAGTGCAAGTGAGAGCATGAAGCCCCTTGGAATAATTGATTTAACACTAATTTTTCCTCATCCCTCACAATGTGTCAGAATTAAAGTAGAGTTTGTAGTAATGGACAACTGTACTAGTAATCATTTCATACTTGGGAATGACTACTTATCAATCTATGGTATAGATATCTCCAACCAAAAAGACAGATATTTTACCATAGGAGATAACAAAAGACAAAAGTTTGGCTTCTTAAATAACAAAAAACAAATCACAGTTATTAAGAAGGAAGAAAAAATTCCAGAAAAGGAAATTTTTATATCTGAACAACTTAAAGAGGCATAATTCAATCAAGAATTAACAGAAAAAATGAAAGAAAAATTGATTGACCTCTTATTTAAGTATAAAAATGCCTTTGCAACTGACAAAGAACCACTAGGTGCCATAATTGGACATGAAGTAGATATAATTCTTAATGTAGAAAAGCCTTACCCACCTTTATTAAGAAGACCTGCTTATCCAGCCAGTCCAAGAGCTAGAGAAGCCTTAGAGGTACACATTAAAGAATTAATGGACCTTGGAGTATTAAGAAAGGTTGGACATAATGAACAAGTAGAAGTTACTACACCTGTCATTATAACTTGGCATAATGGAAAATCAAGGATGGTAGGAGACTTCAGAGCCCTGAATACCTATACAATTCCAGACAGATATCCAATACCCAGAATCCATGAGACATTGACCCAATTGTCACAAGCTAAGTTCATTACAGCTATGGATGCTCTTAAGGGTTTTCATCAAAATGTCTTAACAGACAAAGCCAAGAAACTACTAAGAATAATAGTCCATTGTGGGATTTCTGAATACTTAAGAATGCCATTTGGAATAAAAAATGCACCTTCCCATTATCAAAGAATGATGAATACCATATTTCCTGAAGAATTATCAGAAGGATGGTTAATTATCTATATTGATGATATTATAGTTTGCTCAGAAACTTGGGAAAATCACCTTACAAGACTAGAAAGGGTACTACAGAAAATAGTCCAAGTGAATATGAAGATTTCCTTGAAGAAATGTCATTTTGCATATAGTGAATTGAAAGCACTAGGACATGTGGTATCTGGACTTAGTCTAGGCATAGACAAAAATAAAGTAGCAGCAGTACTACTTAAACCAATGCCTCAAACCAAAAAAGAAATGCAATCATTTCTAGGATTTGCTGGTTACTATAGACAGCATATAAAGGACTTTGCAAAAATTGCTAAATCCTTGTATAAGCTATGTGACCAACAAACAGTCTATGAGATGACAGAAGAAAGAGTCAAGGCATATGAAGAATTGAAAAATTCCTTAACAAATGCCCCATTTCTTCTAATGCCAGATTGGAAACTACCCTTCAAACTGTACATTGATGCTTGTGGAGAAGGACCAGGTGCTGCACTTCACCAAACACAAATTATCAATGATAAACCAGTGGAAGGACCAATTTGTTTCATTTCAAGGCAAATAAAGCCAACAGAAGCAAGGTATGGAGCAAGCCAAATGGAATGCTTATGCCTAGTGTGGGATTTAGAAAAATTGCATTATTATTTGGATGGCACAGTATTTGATGTAATCACAGACTGTAATGCTGTGAAATCACTACTAAATATGAAGACTCTAAACAGACATATGCTGAGATGGCAAATTGCTATCCAGGAATATAGAGGAAATATGACTATTGTTCATAAATCTGGAAATATTCACAAAAATGCAGATGGTCTCAGCAGATGGGCTCTAGCAAACACCCCTGACAATCCAGCATGGGTACCACAAGAAGAGCACCATGTAGAAGGAATATGTGTTACAGACATTGGCACAGAATTCTTTAACCAAGTTAAAGAAAGCTATAAGACAGACAAAAATTGCCATATCTTAAGCCAACTTCTAATGAAAGACTGCAAAGATCCATCACTTTCATCAAAACTAGATGAAATATGGAAAAAGGCATATGAGGAAGGAGGATTTCACCTCCTTTATGGAATCCTTTACCATAGAACAAAACACACATGTGTTATGGCCTTAACAGACAGAACACTAATAAACACCATTTTACATGAGTGTCATGATAGTGTTGCATCTGGACATCTCTCAGAAGATAGGACACTAGAGAGGGTGAAAACCTGCTCTTGGTGGCCAAATTGGAAGAAAGATGTTGCAGAGTACTGCCAAACCTGTGACAGATGTCAAAAAGCCAACAGAGCCACAGGAAAGAAATTTGGAATGATGATCCAAATCCAAGAACCAAAATCCCCATGGGAAATAGTTCATATGGACTGGGTAACAGCCTTACCTCCAGGAGGAGACAAGAGTTATAATGCATGCCTAGTGTTAGTTGACAGATACAGCAAAACTCCCATGTTCTTACCATGTCATAAAGATGACACAGCTATGGATACAGCCATAATGATATGGAATAAAGTCATTAGCCACACAGGCTTATTCCAAAATATTATAAGTGACAGAGACCCAAAGTTCAATTCAGCATTATGGACAAATCTCCATAACCTGTTTGGGACAAAGTTATCATTCTCAACAGCTTATCATCCTCAAAATGATGGTTTAGCAGAAAGAATGATACAGACCCTAGAGGATATCATCAGAAGATTCTGTGCTTATGGGCTAGAATTCAAAGATTCTGATGGTTTTACCCATGATTGGTGTACACTAATACCAGCACTTGAATTGGCATATAAGACATCAATCCATTCTTCTACTGGCAAAACACCAGAAATGCTAGAGAAAGGTTGGAACCCAAGACTTCCTTATGATACCCTCAAAAAGGACTTAGTGGATATACATCCAACAGCAAGCAGTTTCAAGATAATGCTTGACAAAGCAAGACACCATGCAAACAGATGCATGCAAGACTCTTTTAAATATGCAAAAGAAAGATGGGATAAAAGTCATAATCCACCTGATTTCAAAATAGGAGACTTGGTCTTGGTATCAACCCTTAATTCTAATAACATAAAAGGCCCAAAGAAATTGAAAGATTCCTTTGCAGGACCATTTATGATAAGGGCACTTCATGGACCCAATGCAGTGCAATTGGAACTCACAGGTGAACTAATGAACAAACACCCAACTTTCCCTGTAAGTCTGATAAAACCTTACAGTTCTAGTGAAAAAGAGTTATTTCCACTAAGAAATAAACCCCCACTTGAGATTCCCCCCTTGGAAGAAGGAGAGGAAAAGAAAATAGTAAAAGTCCTTAAAGAAAGGAGGACAAGAAACAAAAAAGAAAGAGAATACCTTGTAAGGTATAGAAATTCAACTCAAGAAGATGAATGGCTACTTGAGAAAGATATAACAAATGCTGATAAACTACTAAGAAGGTTCAGACATGAAAGAAAACCTGAAAAATAAAAAGTTAAGCATTATTGAGCTTCAAGACTAACAAAGTCTATTGAAGAGGTAGGACAGTGGATGATACCCTAATCATACATATCAGATTGTGGTACAATCTTTTTTGGTGGTAGGGAATGTGAGCCTTTGAGATATGACCACATACCCAATAAGGTCACAAAAAGATTAAGAATAATTATACCTTTAATATAATTATACTAAAATTACTTAGAATAATTATACATTAAAATTAATTACTTAAATATACAAAAAATACCATAAATTGGCACAAAAATTGGTTTAACTTAAAAACCAATGAATAAACATGTAAAATAAATTATACCATTGAATTCCTCATGGAAAAATACACATATACCATTTTTATGGCATATCTGTAAAATCAATATTTAATGAATTATAAGGTATAATACCTTATAAAAACCATAAAATCCTATTTATCTCAGAAACCAATGAGACAACATGTGAAATAAATTGTATCAGTGGATTTCCCACGAAATTCCACACATAAAACAATTAATAAGCTAATTCTCAAAATCAATACTTAAGGAATTATCCTGAATATATGCACTTTTTTGGTCAGCGCATATATTCAAGGATCATAGCTAATATCTTCTAAAATATACATGATAGAATGATGAACCAAAAAGAAAGTCACCACGTAATTACTGTAAGAACACAGATATGAACTTTATTTTACAAATTATAAACAAGGTTAAAACCTATGATGAAATATTGATAAAAATCAACAGAGCTGTTGACCACTTTGTTGTGAAAGTGGTCCAAACTTAAAAAAAAGTATACAGTTGGATTCTACTAGTTCATTCGTGAATAATGATGTAATTTTTATTATTAAATTCAGGGTATAACCCTCTGAGATCAAGGTTTGAAGTTTAAAATAGTGAATTTCGACAGAAAAGATGAGTTACAAGAAAAATCATCAAAATTAGAGTTTTGATGATGTAATGATAAGCTCTTGGCAGCATAATAAGGTTATGCCAGGCTATCAGAATTCACTCTCTGAATTGCTGTAGCGTGTAAATCTTAAAAGTTATTGAAGATCAAAGTTTGAGCTTAAATTGAGCAGTTATGATCACCTACTGTAACCTTACATTAAGTTTAACAGTCATAAGAGTGATAATATTGGTGAATACTATTAGTTTATGATTAAAACTAATAAAATCCACGAAATTTGGGGTTCTGCCAAGCCTCTGATGTCATCAAACTTAAAGTTACAGTGATAACTTTAAATAATGGTGCAATAATGATGTAAGATGGTTTGATCATGATGTAATCACCCTCAAACCTTAAAATATTGATCAATTCCAGTGGATATGATCAGTACACGTCTACTAGAAGCCTGTTGGACTCTAGGAGGGAGGTATTTACTATAAATAGAGCTCTTTTTACTCTATTTTCCCCTCAGACGCATCAAAAACATTAAAACAATTAAATAAAAGGTAATTTTCTTTATTATTTATATATAAAACTCTTATATTATTAAAGACCAAAGACCATCTTATTATTAATCACCACTTTTACGTGATTAAATCAATTTTTTAATTGTTTTTGTTATAAATCTCTCTATAAACTCATTTCCACGTAAAATCAAGAATTTTAGTAAATTTTCTTTATTTTTTATTGTAAATACAATTTGAAAAAGTTGTATTATATTCTTTTGGCGTAAAATATCTCAAAATTATTATCTTAAGTGTTAAAAGTAGGTTATCTCATCTTATTATAATAATTTCTCTTTTATTATTACTCTTAATAATTCTTATTTAATATAAATAGTATTTATATTAATATATAACTTTAATATTGGTAATATTATTGTTATTAATTGTTTTTTATTCATAAAAAACAATTTTTTACGCCTTTATTATTTGTTTGTAACAATAATAAAGAGCTTTATAATATATTAATTATTTTATATTAATATATTATTTTCAATATTATAATCTTATATAATATTAATTATATTATTATATTTATTTAATAATATAATATTTTTACACCATAATAATAATATTTCTTTATTATTATTATTATTTTAATCTTATTTATTTCAATTATAAGGACATTCAGAGTACAATAAGTAATAAATTAGTAATTTTTACTTATTGTTTCATAGTCAAACCTTACATATTTTGTGCTGGTGTATAAGGAATATGCCTTTGTGAAAAGGGTGGTAAGCTATCTTTTGGGTACCTTGTTTGATTTTTGTGCTTGAATACCTGTCCTGTTTTATTTTGATGTAGTACTGCTTCTGTCAATGCCTTAATTTGCTTAATGAAGTCCTTTATTTCTTTCTTTTCTTCTTGATCCTGAATCTTGGGTCTTTGTTGTTCTTTAATTTTATTATTAAGCTCCTTCAGTTGATTTAGGGAATTTTCCATGGTGTCATCTTCAAATTGAACTTTCTTTGCTTGTGTCTTATCTATATGTGGATGATTTAATTCATGATGGGAGTTGTTTTCTTAAGCTCTGTCCCTTGATATGATAACAGTTTCTAGCTCTTACTCTATATAGCTCTTCAATACTTTCATTTCTGGTACAATATATCCACCATCCCTTGCTTGGATCATGACCTTATCTCTTCTCATCTCCTTAATTATGGAAGTCCTAATTTCTGGTTAAAGGCTTGCATAGAGTTCTTCATTATGCTCAAATTCTCTTCTAATTGTCACATGGTGGAATGTGATCTACAACTTGCCAGTATTAATCGGTCTTTCAACCGGTTTAATAGCCTTTTCGGCAAGAGTTCCCTTTGCTGAGGTCTGGCAGACAGCATTGTGACAATAAACCGGTTACCAACGTCATGGGTTCGATTCCGGTTGGAGACAAGGAGGGGTCTCAATCAAACAACCAGAAATCGCTGGGTTTTCCGCTCCATTGGCGTACAAGGGTTCCGCCCCTTGGGGGTTCCTTGTAGGCTCCTGTTGTGACTAATGTAACTCCATGAGGGTCACATGGGTAATACCATCAGTTACATGCACTTCGGGACGCAGTGCTCTAAACCCGGGGGTACTGTCACATGGTGGAATGTGATCTACAACTTGCCAGTATTAATCGGTCTTTCAACCGGTTTAATAGCCTTTTCGGCAAGAGTTCCCTTTGCTGAGGTCTGGCAGACAGCATTGTGACACTAATATATCCATATTTATACAGATAATTTGTGATCTTTTTATATTCTCCAAAAAATCTCTTGTATTCAGCTAAGCTTCTAATTCCTCCTGCTCTTTTGGTATTATTGAAAAGCTTCTCCAAAGATTCTGGTCTATATCTTCTGTCTGGCTCTACTCTGCCCCATTCTATAGTAAGTTCTTCTTTGAGTTTTGTCCAGTTCTTCTCTTCATAACCTTGCATTGCTTCAATTTTCTCCTTAACTTCTTCAGATGCTGACATAAAAAAAACTTGTCTTGCTATATCTTATCCACTAGCTCCTTCAATTTCTGCCGCTGCTTCCACTCTCTTTATGAATTTTTCTACTTCATTACCATCAAAAACAAGATTATAATGTTTAGCTCTTATCTTAACAATAGGAGATGTTACCTTAGGAATTTCCTTTTGTAATGGACTTGGATGGTTTGGTGTAGTGAAGAATACCGTCTTTGGAATACTCTGTGATCTTTGTTCTGTTTTGGGTGTAGATGTTGCTCTAGGGCTAGGTGTAGGTGATATTGGTGAGTCTTCAGGCCTAAAATGCCTTGGTAATGTGGGTTCACTTGGACTAGCTCCAGGTGTGTAAGATGTTTGTTCCCTTCTTTTTACTTTATTTTTACTTTGTGTTAATAATAAATCTTGAATTTGTTTCATAAGACTTTGTATTTGTAACTTTTGATCCTCCTCTTCACTTTCTTCTGCATACTGTCCTTCTACAGTATCTTCAGGTAATGGTGGTAATTCAGATGTTGATTTTTGATTCATTTCTACTTGATAAACTTATCCTTTAAATTCTTTTGTACTTCTCTTGTTTTTCCTTGCTTCTGAAATCAACTTGAAGAAAAATCTCCTTAATTCTTCCTTTTCCTTCTGTTCTGTTCTTGGTATTGAAATGAGTAAATCAATATCCTTGGGCGCTTGATTTTCTGGTGTTCCTTCTTTTACTGGATAATAAAAATGGTATGATTGATTTTAGGATTGTGATGGTGATGATGATTTTGAATGGGATTTGTTTCCAGATTCCAGATTGTATAAATGTGTTGATGGTTAATTCTTTATAAATATTAAGATTATTTGAGGTAAGTTGATTTAATTATATTCTTGATTGATGATTGACTGATTATTGAATTTTGAAGTTGAAAGGCCACTGTTGGGACACCAGATGTGGAACTCCTTTTAGTGTGGGATTGGATAAGGCAGTCCTTGAGGGGGAAATCACAGGTAAACAGTTTTGAATTGCTGAAATAATCCTGTAACCAAGGGTGCTAATGGTGTTTTAGCTGCCCCTCTGAATATACTAAACAATCTCTCTGCAGAGCTCACAAATAAATATTTAAGATTGTGGCTTTACAACTAGAGAAGACTTTTTAGCAGGCTCTATCAGACCTATTCAATAACCAGATAAGTAACTTATAAGTTAAAACAGTATAAAATATAATTTTAAAATAATAATATAAGATAATTTCAAGTGTAAGACCTTAAGAGTATAAGAGGTTGATTTAATATAATAGTAATTATATATATTTTAAGGGGTAAGCTCAATTTGATGTTATATATGTTATAATACTTAATGGTTTGAGAGGGTAATTGTTAATATAATATAATAATAAGACCTTTAATAATTTATTGGTAAGATATTGTTCAATATAGAGAGGATGTTTGTTAAATACATAAAAGATATAATATAATATAAGGGTAGGGTTTTTTATATATAATAATATATAGTTGTAAGGTTGGTTTTTTTAATATGAAGATATAATAAGACTATTTTTCCTTTATAATGTAAAGGTTATGGGGATAAACTCAATATTATGAGTATTATTGATAGTATCATAATTATAAGACTAATAATTTAAACATAGGGTGGATTAATAATATTAAGTAGACCTTCTGTTAACTACTATTAATTAGAAATCAGTATGGATCAAACTTATAAGTCTATAATACTTTAATAAAGTAACTAGATTATCCTACTAGTAAGGGATGAATAGTTATTCTCCTTCTTGGTATATAACTAATTGGGTTCATTCATGCACCCATTCATTAATGGGGAAAAGAGGAAAAAATGAGGGAGATAGGCCCTCTATTTATATTCTTTGGGCCATCCATAGAGGCACTCAAAAACAAGGGACTTAGAATCTTTCACTTCTTTTGGCTGGAATAATTTTTGCTAGTGGTGAGATACCATTTGTTTGGTTTGTTGCACCAATTTATGTATGATTATATAATCTGAGATGTTTTTGCTGGTGAGGAATTTTGAGATGGTGTCATTTGATCAAGATATTGCACCATATGTTTGGTATATTGCACCCTTCCTGAAGCTTTATTTATATTTTAATTAAACTTTAATACTATTATGCACAGCCTTGAGGGAATTTAGCTGGTGAGTAATTTTGAGATGGTGTCATTTGATCAAGATATTGCACCATATGTTTAGTTTGTTGCACCATTTCTGGGGGAATGAGGTGATTTTGTACAGCTATTGCACCATAGGTCTATGCACTGTTTGAACTGTAGGTGGAGAATGCTGTGTATTGTGAGGATTCTATTTGTCCTGTATGAGTTTTAATTTTTCTTCATTTAAATTGAATTCTGTTTTTAACTTATATTTACTGGCTTATCAGGTGGCTGTGCTTGTGTTTCCACAGATATGCTGTGTAATTTAAGGTTTTGATGTATTCTCCTTGCATAAATTAATTGAGCTTTTTCTTCCTGTCTTGGGACTGTTGATTAATACAGCTTTAATTTATTCCTTATTTTTTTGTTCTCAGCTTAATAAATGCATTGCTGAGTAATCCAAAGGTTGAGAAGAGCTTAAGTAAATTGAGTGTTACACTACCCCCTTTCACTGGTAACTTTAACATTTCTTTGCTAGCTTGTCTTTTTCTTTTCCTTATTTTATTGTTATTCTTGTAATCAAATGGGCCATTCTTCCAGGATTTGCTTATGGGATTATATATATTGATGAATTTAAATCCATTTTATTGCTGAATTACTCTATTATGATTGATTCATTATTGATTTTTCTTTGTTATTTCTTCAATTTATAGCCTTATAAATGAAATTTCACTTGAAATGGGCTATTAAGGTATGGAATACCACAACGTAAGCACAGTCCATCCCCTTCAGGCCCATTTCTGCCACTCATATAATATCCACCAACTGCTCTTTTTTCTCTCATTTGCTTTAGCTAGCCCTTCCTGATGAGATCATTTCCCACTGTCCACAAATAGTTCATAATAGCCATAATGACAACCCCTTCACAACCACTTTGCATTGGGATAATTAATCTTTTTATTCAAATGAATAGTGATATAACCTTAAAATGGGATGATTCCCACTTACCTTCTTGGATTATCCTATGGCACAATCAACAAAATCTATTTTTATATCTCCCCAACAAGATGAATGCTATTGGCTCTCTCCCTGAAACTCTTGCTAAAAAGTTGATACTATTCCTTGGGGCACCACAAACATTTATGCACTGTGGTCCTGGTGGGGCATGGATTGAAAATTGCCAATCCAATCCTACTCAAATATTATTTGTCAAGGGATTATTTATGACTAATCAAGATGAACCTTCCTCATTTCAGAAACTCAATCTAGCATTGATGTTCTTCCCATGGTATCTGAACATTCTATTCATAATTGAGAGTTTTAGAAAACAAGATCTCAAGCTTCAAATGCCTAAGGGATATGACTGTCATTCTCATAGTCAATGTCAACTAATTACTTCCACAACTCCCCCCTTGTATCCAACTGTCTTTCCTTTGTCTTCCAAGCAGAAAATGACACAATTACCCAGTGGATCAGACTTTCCCATGATGACACCGGCCCAATCCATGATTAATACCCCCCTCCACCCTCATCAAAAAACTGGAATAGCTTTTCTCTGGGATTGAGAAATCCCCAATGGACAATCCGCCCATAACCTTTGGGCCACCTCACCCCCTGGACCCACTTTTAATGCTAAGAATATCTTTACAAACAACATCATCAGCTCATTTGAATTGCTTTTGACCAATACCCCTCTTGGAGGACTGCTCACAGATGATATGGGATTAGGTAAAACCATTCAGGCCATTGCACCAATTGGTACCTCCAAGGAGCAGCTAATTACAAACCCCCACCACTCCACACCCACCATTATCAGCTTCCCACCTTGCTTACTCACCCACTGGAAATCAGAAATAGCCAAGCATGCTCAGGCTGGAGCACTGCAAGACAACACCTACCATGGACCCACTTGTCACTAATTATCTGAGGGCAGCATCTTAAAATGTGATATCCTCATCAATTCTTACAATACTATCACCCAAGAATTCAAACAAACAAACACCTTTACATCATTCATTTCTAAAATCAATTGGAATTGTATAATTTTGGATTAAGCACAGCAAGTTTCTGATCTCTTAATAATTCAGATGTCCTATTATTTCCAATAACCCTTCCCCCATCTTATAGCTATATTTGCTCTCAATACACTGCCACACACCATGTCATTAATAGCCCCCTATCATCCTGTCAAATATTTTTAACAGGCACACCCATTCACAACTCCATTTATGACCTTTTGGGCATAATATCATTTACCACCCAACCCCAGAGCTCAGATCAAGATAACTGGTCACCATTCATCCTGAATAGTCTTTCCAAAGGTAGGAATGATATTTTGGAGTTGGCATTGAACTTCACCAAAATCTCCCATCTCAAATCCCTCCCAACTATTAGCCATCACTACGAACTTCTCTCACTCA
This sequence comes from Austropuccinia psidii, assembly GCA_023105745.1. Classification (NCBI taxonomy): domain Eukaryota; kingdom Fungi; phylum Basidiomycota; class Pucciniomycetes; order Pucciniales; family Sphaerophragmiaceae; genus Austropuccinia; species Austropuccinia psidii. The sequence continues at coordinate 60,689,274 of JALGQZ010000001.1, read as the reverse complement.
ACCCAACAATTCAGAAAGAATATTTCACAGTATACAAGAAATTCCTATCATCCAAAACAAAAGGACCACAGGAATGTTTCAGAAGTGTTAATAAGCTGTGGATATTTTGTAACCATCATACAATGATTAACAGTATGGGGGAACCCAATTTCAAAGACCATGAGGGCAGGAGCACTCCGAATAACTCAACAATCTCCCAAAATATTGTGGATGTGGAAACATGCATTATGAGTAGTAAAATTGCACACCTCCTCAAACGCTTACTGAAGAACCAACAATCAAGGTGTGGTCCAACCAAATTGGTGGCTTATACCCAATGGACTCAATTTCTTGATTTGTGAGTTAATTCTAATATGCATCCATTACCAATTGAATCCTTCTGACCATCCTTTTATGGTAGAATTGGTATTGCACTTGCCCATCACTCTTTCCTTTCATCACCAATTGATGGAAAAATTACAGCACAAGCGCAGGAGAAGCCCTCAAAAACTTCTTCAATAATCCTGAATATGAAGTACTCATTTCATCCATTGGTGCAGCTGGAACTGGCCTCAACATAACTTGCACTAATATTTTCTATTTAATGGTGAGGGGACCCCCAAAGTTCTACCACAATTTTTGGACTCTGACATCTACCTTTCCAGGAGCCCAATTGGAACCCAGCCATTGAGGCTCAGGCTGTTGATTGAGTCCATAGTATTGGCCAACAACAACTTGTGAAGTTCATTCACTATATCACTCCCCATTCAGTTGAGGTCAACATGCAGAAGGTACCTTTAAAGCTCATCTTTGTCCCTTATTGTATTACTACTATGAAATCTTTCTTTATGGGAATCCCATATTCCAATTACCAATAGGTTGAAGAAAAGAAAAACTCACTAACTGCGTGAGCCTTCCTGATATTATCTAACTTGTGTTTTTCAAAGCTGATAACTCCTTTTAATCCTGTCACAGGTCCACAATTATAAACACCATGATATGGATCAAGCTTCTTAAATATTTCCTCAGTAAAAATGAGCAATATAGTAATATTTATAAGGGAGATGGTGATACATTCCAATTCATATTGCTTATATTCTAACTTATTTAGCAAGTTTTTGCATATTTAAGAAATAATAATCAGATCTGATTAAACCTGAAGGAAGAATTCACAAACCCTTAATTGGTAGCTGTGCTTTACATTCATTTTACTCAATTATTGGAGAGCATCCCCATTTGCACTAATAACTGGCATTTAAAATATTTTGAGGGCAATAGTTTGCATCTTACTACATCCTTTGAGCCAATCTTGATCAAATACCTAAGAAAATGGCCCTTCAGGAATATAACCATCATCTATTGATCTAATTTCTGGTAATCTATCAATAGTTTTTTTACCCTTTTTCCAATCCAATTACAAAACTATATGTCTCTATCAATTTTTAATGCCAACTCATTAAATAAGCGTGACCACCAGCATAATCCCACTCTGCAGTAAACTTGACTTCCAATTTCCACTACCTTCTCAGTATCTGAGCATACTCAAGGTCATTGAATTGTGATGCTAGAATGGGAAATTTAGCTGTATCACACAATTCACAATGGTGCTCACAGGTCTGCACATCATCAGACTTACTTCACAATGAAGAAGAGATACAGTAGCTAATCATTTGACAAATATTTGTGAGCTTTTGATTCTCCTTCTTTTCTTCTTTTTTACCAAATACCCCTCATACTTTTGAATAGACTTCCATTCTCTTTTCAAATAAGTTAAATATTGCTCCATTAAAGCTTCCACAGCCCCGTAGTTATTATGATACTTGTTCCAACAGTAATGATAATACTAAGTGCTGACAAGACCAAGACAGAAGGTATGGTAAAACACCATAGAAATCAACTCTGTGAACAGATGTTTCCACGAGCTCTCCCAGTCCTAAGTGAATTGCTTTAGTCCTAGCTTGTGGAGCTTATTTTTGCAGTATCTTTGGAAACCCTGAGACTGAACCTGTGTTTATGGCTCATTGAAAACATCCTTGGGTACATATCTGAGATGACCAGCCACTTGAATCACAATTTCATGCTCTTCTGTTCTGGGTGGTGCTGGTAGTGATGGAAAATCTTGATCCCTTAATTTGGGTAGGAACAGGAAATGGGCATGTACAGCTGATCTCATCCCATGGAAATTTTCTGGAAGTTCTGCTTTCAGCTATATTTTTTGCTCCTTCTGGCTTGCACGTTTTGCAATATTGTGAGCTTTGTGAGCCTGGTTCCTTTGCTGTCTCATCTTGGATTGATTGAGCATACTCTGGGAAAGGGGCATTTGAGGGTGGGTGAACTCACTATTTGACTCAGTTTCTTGCTCATGTGCCATCAAATTGTCCCCCCTTGGTTCATAACTTATTTCACTTTGAGCCGAAGGAAAGGTTCTCATCCTCATCATCCACAGTTTTTTCTCTTGATGAACTGGCATGACCTGTTCTTGGTTTGAAGGCATATCAATGATGACATCCAGTGACTTTTTCTTTATGGACCAGAGGTGAAGATGCGTAAAGTTCATCACCTGCCATGCAAATCATCAGTTAACACATCAAAAAACTAATAAATACTGGTCATACTCACGATCTTAAATTGGCTCCTGAGATTAGACTGTCTTGCCTTTAGGTGCCATATCTAACCAATGAAACAAACATATCAGATTTTGAAAAAGGTTATATTCCAAAATCCAAAAGACTTACTTTGATGGAGTGTCAATCCTCGATTTCCCTCTGAAAGTCCACTCTGAGTAACATTTTCCAATGGTATTTTTTGCTGCCCACCATCAAACCGCTTTTCATGGCCCACATGATGCTGAAATCCTGTTGGAATATTGAGGGTTGGCTTTTTACTTTACCCAAAGGGTTCCTGGGATGCCACAGGATTCTAACCAGGATTAAGGAGGAAGTCTTGTGGAAATTTGGATTGTGGATTAGCCTGTGATGAGATTTCTGGTATGCTTCCTGGCCCCTCAGAAACATGAGTTTGTGTATTAGTGGGATTTGGGGGAATTAGAGTGATGGAAATATTAGGAATGGACCAAGTGCTTTAAGTTTGAGAAGTTGCATGTCCCACATATATGTTCAGACCTGATACATTCATTGAGGATGCAATAGGGGTTGGGAGTGGAATTTTGGGACTCATTGGTGACTGTGTTGTTTGAACATATTCTATGCTAGATTCACTATCTGAGTCATGAACAGAACCTGAATGGGATTTACGTGGGTTGAAATATTACATGAGGGAAGAAAAACTACAGTAATCTTTTCAACTTGATAAAACAGCTCAGTATTGTGATAAAATAGAGTGATTTAAAATGTATAATAGTGAAATTTTATGAATAGTGGGAACAAAGTCTCTTGTGGAAGTCTAATAACACAATTTTTGGGAGAATTTTCCTGGCCTATTTTTGAGCTCCTCCACTTTTGTTGGAAACCACACTGCACAGCCTACCCACCTATAACATGATATTTAATTGATCTCAAAGGGGACCCATCATCCATAAGTAATCAGATTTGATAAACATTTCCCCCTCTCCATTGTCACATTGTGTCAATTATTCGAACTGCCAATATAGGCATCAAAATTCCCCAGCATTCTATATCTGTATAAGGGTATATTCATGAAGGATTTACCCACAAAAGAAACATAACCTTTTCAAGAAAGGCAAGAAAATCCAAATCACCTTTGAACCAATTAAAAGCCCACTACACTCAAACCAAATACCAAGACTTTAGCTCCACTCCAAACCCTTATGTAATAGAGTTATATTGTTATGTCTGTAATAAGGTTTAATCCATGTACAATGGCTTGCCAGCATACATGGATTAAATGTTAATACCATCAAGTCAATTGTGACACCTCACTAATGGAACCACCTCAATGGTCAAACTGGCTGTATCACAATGTGTAAATAAACTAGAATATGTATGAGCATTGAGCAGCATGGCATTTTTATCTAAGTAAAATTGTAACCAATTCCCCCATCAAGATGTGACATGTTACACTTTCTGCCCTGCAGCTCAGCCACCATTATGAATGGGATAAAATCCTGAACGGGCTCAAATCATATCGCCCTTCATAAATAATCACTCAATTTTTTTCCCAATTAATCACCCTCCTGAAAGGTTGCACATCAAACATAGATATTTATAAGCAAACCAACCTTATTCACGATTCCCACAACAATGTCAATGCCCTGCTATTCCTCAATGCACATGTGCATTTGTCAACACTGCTCAGCTCAAACACACTCTTCCCCTGAGGGTGATAGGCAGGGAGTTGAATTAACACCTTTCCAATATAAACAGCTGATTAAAAAGCTCAAATCAGCCATTGCACCCAAATATCTTGAAAACATCCCTACTTCTGCATCAGGATCTGAGTGCCCACAAATTCTATTGGATCAAATTTTCCCAGCTAATTATTCTCAATTGACCCAAAGCACATTCTCCACACCACCGGGTCTCAATTCAACTGCACAGAGGCCATACAGCAGTGGTCCAAACCTTCCCCCACAAGGCCTTGGAATGATAATATCTGCCATTATATCACCAGGGCGAATCTTGCGTCAATCGTCGGCGATTGACTTCACGTCGCACCGCGGTCAGTATAAAATCTTGCTTCAGTCTCGTTAGTGTCACTTTATAGTCACTGGATTTAGTGGATCACGTCACGTCAGCGTCAAGACAACATCAATCGTCACATGTGTCACATGTGTCACATGAGAATGTCACTCAAAGCCCAAACCTGTTTCAACACTATTTGCAACGTTCGGGTAATTTCACCTAATAGCTTCCGCCTCCCCGACGCTTAGCATGCTTACACGCCCGCACCACCCTCTAGATGAGACTCTGACACTGCCTTCCCCCCCATCTCCGTCCTCACCACTCCTTACGCTTTCACACCCCCACCCTTACCATCCTTACGCTTGTGTAGTGCCCTCCCGACATGCTCCCGACACTGGTTACAATCCTTACGCTCGCGCAGTGCCCTCCCGACATGCTCCCGACACTGCTTACAATCCTTACGCTCACGGAGTGCCCTCCCGCCATGCTCCCGACACTGCTCACCATCCTTACGCTCATGAAGTGCCCTCCTGACATGCTCCCGACACTGCTTACAATCCTTACGCTCGCGCAGTGCCCTCCCGACATGCTCCCGACACTGCTCACCATCCTTACGCTCACGGAGTGCCCTCCCGCCATGCTCCCAACACTGCTCACCATCCTTATGCTCATGAAGTGCCCTCCCAACATGCTCCCGACACTGCTTACGATCCTTACGCTCACGGAGTGCCCTCCCGCCATGCTCCCAACACTGCTCACCATCCTTACACTCATGAAGTGCCCTCCCGACATGCTCCCGACACTGCTCACCATCCTTACACTCATGAAGTGCCCTCCCGACATGCTCCCGACACTGCTTACGATCCTTACGCTCACGGAGTGCCCTCCCGACATACTCCCAACACTGATTACGATCCTTACGCTCGCCTAGTAAGTACCCTCCCGACATGCCTCCGACACTGCTTACGATCCTTACGCTTGCCTAGTAAGTACCCTCCCGACATGCCTCCGACGCCGCTTACCATCCTCACGTTTCCGTATTACATCCACAGTGTACGGTGGCTTGTTGGCGTACACAATGGACGCCATCGCCAAAATATGCTGAGTGGCCTTCTCTGCCAACAGGACCTCAGGGGAAATTGGTCAGTATATTCACAATGTTGTGGTTAGGGTTTAAATCATGAGACTCACAAATTAAAACCTAATAAGTGGACTATTTAAGACAAGAATTGTGTCTCCTGTTTCCCCGAGAAAACCATTTTATTTCATATCATTCAAATCAAACACTTTGCTTAGTCCTTACCTCATGAGTGTTGAATAGTTCAAAAGTTGACTTTAGTAGGTTTCTCACTAGTCAAATTTATTCAATGTCTCACAGGGAAGTGATTTCATTTTCATGATATGAAATAATTTGCAAAACATCGCCTCCTTCAATTTCCCGAAAAATCGCATTTTGCAAATGCGATTATTTTACTTCCACCTATTTTCTTCAATTTGGATCTTTTTATTCAAAATTTTCAAACAAGTTATCAATCAACCTGTCACCATCTATTTGCTTACTAAACTACCTCCGCGATGGCCCAAACCCCAGGAAATTCAACGGAATTTAATGAATGATCAACTTCAGCCCCAGAGAGTGGAAGTGAAATATCTGATATGGCCAGTAGTCGTGAATTAGGCATTGAAGCAGAGAGCCAGTCACATGAAGATAATCAAGATCCACCAGTTCTTCCAGAATGTGAGTATACATCCATCTTGAGTATTTCTAATCTCTCAAAACCTGATATTGTGTCATAGCCTTTATTTCAGGTCAACCTCCAAGCTCTCAGAAACCAAATTTTAAAACTTATGAGAAGGAAAAGACTGTTGAACCTTGTGCACCAACAGAAGATGATGGGCAAGATGATTTAATTTTCAGTGGGGAGGTGGAAATTATATCCAAGGAACAATTTGTCTCCAACATTGCTCAAACAATCCCAAGGCTCGAAAAAATTCAAAATGATAGTAAAATTCCTGATTATGTGCGTCAAAAGATTGCTGAAGCCATGAGCCTCCTCAAAATGGATTTGAACCGTAAGTCCATTACTAATTCAAAACAAAATTGATAAAAATACCTGCTTACAATATATGGGCAGGTGTGGAGGTGGGAGAATCTCTACCTGAAGGATCTCGAGTCATAATTGGATTTCCAGGCAAAGGATTAGGAAAAAGACCAAATATACATGCGACCAAAAAAACCAAAAAAAAACGCTGTACCTTTGAAGCCGCAAAGGATTCCCGGGATCAAGATAATGAAATGATCAATGTTGAAGTGGACCATATTGATAATGAACCTCCGCATACTGAACCCCCCCCATACTCAATGAAACAATCCATGATGAAGCTCCACATACTGAAAGCCCCCCAATACCCAATGAAACAATGCATGATGCAACCCCTCCCGCCTCTCCTCGGAATATTCAAGCCTTTCAAGAAAGGGAAACAATTAAACATGATACAATGGGACAAGATATGACTGATATAATTCCCGATGCTGAGCCCGAAGTGTCATCCGCTGCGAATTTTCAAGGAATATTTTTATCCCGCATGGAAGAGTTTGCAGGCATTTTGAATTATCATTCCAATATTTCTCAACAATCATGGAAAAGGGGGCTTGATAATATCAATAGGATTTACAAAAATAGATGGGACAATTTACCAACAAAGGATGCTCATACATTCCTGCCCGTTGGTATTAAGGTGATCAGTAACCGAGAGCTTAAAATGTTGGCTTGGCTTGAGGACCTTGAGATGGCAGGTGAGTTTTTTTTTATCTTTGTGCATGATACTTGATTATTGGCTGTTGACTGGTGATATAAATTGCAATATACAGGGTTAGATTTTTTAAGCCAACAGAAACAGAAGCATTTTTTGATCACAACATTTGGAATCTCAAATTGATGAAGGAATCTGCTAAACCTCCAGATAATCTCCCAAAATCTGAACACTCCTTCTTCAAAATGGTTCAGAGCCTTCTTTACCCCGCGAATCCAGTTAAACATTTTTGGGCAAGTGTTATGTTTGAATCCATTAGTTTAGTCTCATACGATGTGATTGCACCCAAACCATATGTTGCACCAACATCAAATTCAACCGATCCTCTTGGACTCGAATGCGGAGCAGTTGAATACCTTGCCTCCTGCTTGAGTAAATCGAAGCAACGTGTAACCCAACTCAGCATTGAAGGTGGCGGCGCTGACAATGAGATATCCACAAAGCCGCACAAGAACCTGGAGGATCTAATGGATACAGTTATCCATTTGATGATTGCGTACAACATGGTACGTGCACATACCAAGGTCGAAGTTAATGGCATCAAAGGCAAACTCACGAACTCAAAAAAAATGAGGCCATCAAAGATCTTTTGACGTGTCACAAGAATCTCGGAATAAATCGAATTTGCTATGGTATATTAGTGGCATTCTGTGCGGCGGGGGTTCGTGGTTTGATGGTATGCTCAGATGACTGGAGAACAAGCTCAGTTAAAGGGGCTTTATCACTAATTGACATTTCCGCAAAACTTTCAGAGGGTAAAAATCTAGTGGAGCCAGTGTGGCTACGTACTAATAAGTATATATGTAATTTACTGAATAAAAGTTTCTTCTCATCAGAGTCTTTTAACCCCACTGTACCTCTTAGATTTGAATTTTCACGATGCTTGGTATTAGACTTTGGTGATGCCTGGGTGGCAAAGCGTGGTCTTGGTTTGAGTGATGAGGTCACATTGACTGTACCCAGGTCAGCTAAACTTACAACCAGGATTGACCCGTTTTAGATTAGCGTTGTACTAGATAGATTGTAATTGAATTTTGCAAAGTGATTTAAGAATTTAATAATCATGACTTCCTATCCTACTACTGCCCGGATGCCACAGTCTGAATACCAATAGTAATTGTACGGCGGCATGCCTCCGTACGTCTTTGAAAAGACTCCGACAAGACGCAAGCTGAGTCAGGCAGCTGTGCGTGTGAGGAGCACATGCGGGGGCATTGCGGAAGGTCGCGTTTATCACTTCCCGCCAGCCCATAATAGGCAAAATGTTACTGTGTCTTTCAAGAGGACTGGGATAACTAGGGATCCGCAGCAGGATGCATATTGCATTTGTGTGTGCTTGCAATATTCCAAATGGTTGGATTGGAAAGTGATTGCATGGGAACATCAATATGTCAAATTGAATAATGCACTATCCACTGCAATTTTTAGGTTCAGGTATTTGAGATCGCGAATTCGCGAAGGTCAGGTGTGATCTTTCTTTTCAGCCGCAATTAAAAAAGATTCATCGTCCGCAATTCAATTTAGGTGGTATTAATAAATCAGTAATCATTTGGTTTCATTTCATTTTCTTCTGCAAGCATGCCATTCACGAAAAAAGGAAAAGAGCGTAAAAGGGAACTCGCGAGAAAGCGTCGGGCTGAGGAAGGAAAGTGTGAGTTTCTTGCTTAATCTCAGTGTATATATATAGATATATATATATGCTTCCACATTTATGTGGCACCCTCATTGAGCCCCACGGAAGAACATTGGCTTTAGTCGGTTCAGATTGTGCCAATGTCATGTGGGCTCCAACAGGGAAGTCAAAGGATGTGTGCCGAAGAAAGCTCCTTGGGCATTGGGCACCATTCTGGACTCAAAGCTCCTTAGCTTCAAATGGCAGGAAGCAGTATCTGATATCTTGTCTGCTTCAACACAAAGTGATCCCTCAACCACTCGGGAATAGTCGGACATCCCAAAAGATAAATGAGGGCAAAACCACCCAAAAACAGAGGTTTTTTTCCTCCTCTTGACCAACAGCACAAATATCAATGCCAGTATCAGCAAATATGATCCCAAGTGTAATTCGGAGCCTTGTGGATGTCAATCAGATCAAACGCATTCACTTTGGCCGTGTGGCAATTTTCTCTTCAACCGGATTGCTCATTGCCCTTGTCGAATTCAGACCATTCACAACAATGAGTGAAGTCGAGGTCAATCAATGGGATGAATTATCACAATTCTTATTTCGCGAAAAGAGGTTCACTGACCCTATTGCAACAAATGGAGCATTACTGGAGGGATTTATGTTTGCGATTGGGTGGCGCAAATGCACCACGAAGAATGAACAATTTGGTCTGTATGGAAGTGCTGGCAAAATTGAAAATGCAAAAGATGAATGGCGGGACCGAGGTGCCAATCTTAGCTCGGTGGGTCACATTCTAGGTCAATCCTTACAATATGTTGGGGATAATTTATTTCAGAAGATTCAAAATTGCTACAGCTCATTGGGGGTTCCGTCTTTTGATCAAGTCAAGTATGAAGGCAATAATCCCGCAAATCATGGTGAATGTGAGTTTGCTTCGGCACTCACTTTCACCATGAATGGATTCAAAAACTCACCTCATCTTGATAAGGATGCATCGCTGTATGCTTCGGGATGGTGGTTTCAAGCTGATAAGGAGACCAGCCAAATTCAAAGAGATGCATCAAAGCGATGTACAGGGGGGAAATTGATTTTCCCAAATGAGCATTTTTGGATTGATCTATCCAATTGTCATGGGCTCATTCAGGTAGTGTGGGCCAGCAGTACATTTCTTCATTATACTGATCCAGCACAGGACAACAAAAGCACGACACTAGTGGGTATGTCCACACAATGCTTGAGGAGGTTGGCAAAAACAATGTGCCGAAAAAGCCACGGCTATTATGAGATTGGCGAGGGAGCGGCCTATCAAATCAGGGATGGTAATACAATCTCAGCCCAATTCAAAGAGTGAGGCAGTTGGAATAGCAGCGTGATTGGTAGATAATGGTGGGGTAAGGCAGAGGACAATATACACCAGGATTGGATGGTTTCGAGTGCGGGAGATGGGGTGTCTCACATGAAAAAGGGGTGAAGTGGATTATGTACGGAGGCATGCCATCGTACATATGCCAGGTTTGTTGCTCTTGTCCAGGATCCCAACGCTTCACACGCGAATCCTTATGCTTGTGCAGGTTCCAACAATGCTAAAAGTTCCTTACGCCTATGCGGGCTGCCAACGCTTCACACGCCAATCCTTACGCCTGTGCAGGTTCCCGACAGCTCACACGCCAATCCTTACGCCTGTGCAGGTTCCCGACAGCTCACACGCCAATCTGTACGCCTGTGCAGGCTCCCGACAGCTCACACACCAATCCTTAGGCTTGTGAAGGTTGCCAACAATGCTGACAATTTCTTATGCCTGTGCAGGCTCCCGACAATTCACACACCAATCCTTACGCCTGTGCAGGCTCCCGACAGCTCACACGCGAATCCTTAGGCTTGTGAAGGTCGCCAACAATGCTGACAATTTCTTACGCCTGTGCAGGCTCCCAACAATTCACATGCCAATCCTTTGGCCTGTGCAGGCTCCCGACAGCTCACACGCCAATCCTTACGCCTTTGCAGGCTCCCGACAGCTCACACGCCAATCGTTATGCTTGTGAAGGTTCCCGACAGTTTAAACAATTCAATACATGACTAAGATTAATAGCGTGTGACCATAGGAACGGAAATTTCTCATGAATCTGGAGTGGATTGCTCACATGCCGGAACCTCCCGCTTTTTTACAGTTAAGATTTGATATGGCTCTAAACAATGGAGGAAGAAAATATAGGAGGCAGGAATGGTGACTATTGGCGCATTTTTGGCAATAGATTTTCTCACATACAATACTAACTCAAACTTTTGGTGGGGCACTTACGAAAATTATTCTCACACAATAGTAAATATGAATCATTGAGTAATTATAATAAATTCACGTGAACAAAGAACGTAAGAGAAATTGAAAATATCTTTCATTGAATACAAAAAATTTATCTAAAGGAGTGTATTACAAAAGGTAAAAAGAGGAAAGAATACAATTTTTTTTGTGGATTTTATTTTTCTAAGAATTTTGAGACTATCCCGGTGATGTCCTCCATTGGATAAGCCTCCATCGCCTCGCCAAGGAGGGAGTTTAGTTCCTCCCAGAATTCCCGGTGCATCTCATTTCGATGAGTTGCATCCACGAAAGGAATCATGTGGAGCAACCGACAATGCTCCAACAAGATTCGGTTGATCAATTTGTGGACGATGGCTTGAGGAATCATTAGTATCAGGCGCAGGTTGGTGAATTCCTGGCAAGCGTCATCGTAGGAATGAGAGGAGCTTGGCACCGGGGGGGAGGAGGCGGTTGGGTTCTCGGCGGCAATGGGAGGGATATCCGGGGTAGGAGTGGAGGGGAAGGTGGCGGAGTCGGTGAAGAAGAAGGGGGAGGGGGGATCCGACTGGCGTATTGTCGATGATGATAATCAAGCGGGGAGTGGCAGGACAAGCTGGAGATGGTCGAAGGAGGGGTGAGGAAAAGTTGAGTGGAGTTAAAAAAGTGAAATAGGGACTTACCAAAAGGTTCCTCCATTGATTGCATAGGAGCCAGCTCAGGTTGAGGCTCACGAGTCGCAATGTCCTCAGGTGGTTCGGAGGATGGACTCGGGCCAGGAATAGGTGGCTCATCGTGCTGGGAGGCTTCTACAAAAGGAGGAAGAGTCAGTTAACTTGATGCAAAAGTGAAAATGAGAGAAGAGAAAGTTGGCTGCTTACCGCGTTATAAGTCCTCAGACCATCGGGTGCCAATCGGGCCTGGAGTGGGTTGCTGCGGGGTTTGCTCGCAAGGCAAACTAGGAACGGGAGAGTCTTGTCGGGGGGATTTGGGGGGTTTTGTTCTATGAGTAATGGAAAAAAGTGAGTATTATTGCGTGAAGATAAATGAGATAAGGAGGAGAAAGAAAACTTACTTTGGCGTTTGAATCCCATTGGTGACAAGAATCACTTCGCTCAGGTCAAGGAGTGAAGTGACCATCGGATGGTGGCCTAGGAGGGGGGGTGGACAAATCGATGCTTGAGGGGACTGGGCTAATCGTCCTGAATCGTTCCCGCTGGCCTGTTTGGGGTCCCGGGGTCCATTCCCGCTCGGAAATGGTTTCATCATCATCAGCCACAAAGGAGTCCTGGCAAGGGCGTCTTGGGCAGGAACTCCTCTGGGCGTGGGGTCGGAAAGGGCGGACGACGATCGAACATTTCTTGTGTGCTTGTCGGCAAGCATCACAAGCGTTGGTCGTTGTCGAGGAACGGAAGCAGGGGATACCCCGCTTGGTGCATAACGTGCACAACATCTAAAAACAAAACAAAACAGGTTAGTAACTGAATAGAAAGTAAGCAATCAAGAAAGAAAAGGAAGACATACAATGATTTATAATTTTAAAACGGAATTCAAATTAAAAAAGCGCTAGTAGGAGGTTTTTAAAAGTCTAGAATAGAGTCGTGAAGAAAGAAAATTATTAATATGGGATCATAATGTTGACAAAAGTTTAATTGGAGAAAACGTACAAAGTAGATAGAAGTGGGGTTCTGAAAGTATTAGCAGGAAAAACAAAAAGCGAGCAGGAAGGGGAGTGGGGTTAGTCGAGTGCGAAAGAAAAGACTGGAAAGGCAGGAAGATGAGGGGGAATATGCACAAGAAGGAGAACAGTGGGCAATTGGGAAAATTGGAGCGGGTGAGAAAAAAAGTGAAGGGCTTGTTGTGTGAAGATGGTCTTTTATACCATGGGGAAGCTGAGACGATTGCAGCAGTCACAGCACCCGACAAAGGCTCAGCTTCAAGTCCTGTGCGCAAAATTGATACTCAGTCGCAGCAGTTGCATCACCCAACAAAGGCTCAGCTTCAAGGCGTGTGGGCAAAATTGAAGCTCAGTTGCAGCAGTTGCAGCACCCGACAAAGGCTCAGCTTCAAGGCGTGTGGGCAAAATTGAAGCTCAGTCGCAGCGAATGCTGCAACTGAGAAGGGAAATGCTGGCCCTAGGCAGAAGAACAATGGGGTTCTGGCTGAGTATTGCTATTCATTGAATTGTCAAGCTCAGTCGAATCCCCTTTGTTTCCTTAATTAGCCACCCGAGCACCCCCAGGAGGGTGGTCGTGAGGCCCTCGTTGAATCTGAATGGTGGGTGCAATGCACATGTGCCCCATGCAGAAATGCACGTGGTGCATTTGGTCACAGGTGACCGCGGCGAGCATACCGGCCTTATGTCTGGGTGATAGTGTTTGAACAAAGGGTCGGGCGGCTGTATGACAAGTGAATACAGCGTAATCTTGGCTCGACCCATTGCTCAGGTTTGCTTTCGGGTCATAATTGAAATGCTCAGTGGCTGAACATTTTAATTGCACAGTTGTTGAACTATTGATATAACAATATCAAATGCACCATGCTGAGCAATTGCTAGCTCATTTTTGTAAGCACACAATCTGAGCATTTGGCACAGCATCGGATGACATTTCAGCCAGGTGCAGCATTTCACACGCTTTGGTGAAGTGCTCCAAACTGAGCCTTACAATGAACTATTGCAAAAATGGTCCGGACCATGGCCTGACTGAGCACTTCCACACGGTCCTTTTGACCATGACATGCTCAGCTTGCGTGTGCAAAGCGGGTGAAACACAATGCTGAGCATGTGGCACATGAGCAACGTATATGCAAACGATCGGAAGGCGGATACCCATTGGCTATATGCATGCAGGCTGAAGTAGTATTACACCTTCCTAATCTGTACAGCCAACACTGTAGTATGCAGCAGGGCTGGATATGCGGTCCCAAATCGGTCTGAAGTACGACTTCATTAAAAAAACATTTGGTTGTACTGGAACTTGCGAGATATGTAATCACTATGTCCTCATTAAGTACCATACCTGATAAGGTCATTGTAAGTTCCAGTCTAACCGGGATTTAATTCAATAAAAATTGTATTCCGTTATTCCAAATATTTTGTTATCATCTCTTTTTCTCACGGCTCAAAACAAAATCTTATAAATTTTAAATTGTGTTTGTTATAATTTGAAATGAACATCATTTATTGTAGTTCGCAAAGGACATGTATTAAGCAAAAATGAATTGTAAGTGGGATTAAGGAAGCTATCAGTCATTGTAGCTATAATTGATGAATTAAATAGTTGTTTAATTGGAATGAGTTTTTGGAAAGATCGTATATTTGTGCTCATTATAAACAAATGAGAATTAAAGAAAATGATTAAAAAATTATAAATAACAATGATAAAACATTTGAGATACGTGAGATGTTGCGCGAAATAATTAGCTGGGATTTATTCAGTGCGTAGTTGCTATTTGATTGGTCAGTTTCAGTTCCGCGCAAAAAAAAAAGCGCGTTGGAACTGTTAAGTCTGGTAGAATTAACAACCTAAATCAGTTTAGCCCAACTGCACGGAATAACCGACATGAAAGCCTTGGTACACAGTACACCTTTGTAAATGTATGCTGCAGGGCAGAGAAAAAGCTGTTCAGCAATGTAACATGCAAACACGTCAAGCCATCCAGTCATATATCTCAACTGCATCCCTTTGATGCACCTTGTTGGACAGCTCTGCCTAACTCCGGCACAGATGCGCGTGTAATCAAAGTTAATGTAAGTGGGTGATATTGGGGCAAACTTTGACTTGCCGCGCGGGCTCATTGGGGGGAAGCAGCCACATGCTTTCTCATATGCACCACCCGACGGGTCATACGCAGGCAACTTTCACACGCCTGGAAGACATTTTACTGCCAGTCTTCCGACCGGCTATTTTCTTGGTTGGGTGGTCAGCTGCACTGCAGACGCTCACCCGCTTGCGCATGGAAACCTGAGGTCAATCAGTATGGATTTTCTTCAGCCTCATCTGCATTAGAATAATCCCGGCCTATGATTGTGTCAGGATCTCCCACTCTGGGTCATTTTCTGCACGTTCTCAAGCGCCCCACGCAATCAAACTCATGTTCGGTGGCACGCCACCGAACATATCTTACCCGCCCACACACACACATCTCTACAGTGAGTTTCCCCTTTGAAACCGCCAACATTGCCCAGTAGGTCCCTGTGCGAAAATTAACCTGGGGATGATACGCTCATTGTTCGCTGTCACACCAGCAAACATGGGCGCATGCCTCTAATATGCTCCTCCACAATAAGTTGCTACAACCCACCCAATTTCGGATATGCTAATGTCAACCTTGTTCCACCAAAGGTTTTGTAAATTGCTGCAGATCCAGCAAAATATCAGTGCACCCACATTTTGGCCACCTTGCCTTGATATATGTCCCAAATTGGATATGAAAATTACAAGCCCAAGAGGCCCACCCCCATCAAGTCCATGCACATAACCACAGGCCATCCCCCCTTGACCCCATTGCTGCCTCTCATATAAGCTCCCCACCTGCGCTTATCCGTCTTCATTCTGTTTAGCTAACCCTTCCCAATCATATAATTTCCGACTATCCCCAAATAATTTAGAATAGCCATCATGTCAACCCCTTCACAACCACTTTGCATTGGGATGATTAATATTCGTATTCAAATAAATAGTGATATAACCTTAAAGCCTGAGAATTCCCACTTAGGTTCTTGGATTATCCTATGGAACAATCAACACAGCATATTTGTATATCTCCCCAATCACCAGCATGCTATTGGCTCTCTCCCGGGAACCCTTTCCCAAACGTTGATACCATTCCTTGGGGCACCAAAAACGTTCATGCACTGTGGTCCTGGTGGGGCATGGATTGAAAATTGCCAAACCAATCCTACTCAAATATTATTTGTTGAGGGAGTATTTATGACTGATTCAAATGATCCCTCCTCATCTCAGAAACCCAATCTAGCATTGATGTTCTTCACATGGTATCCAAACATTCTATTCATAATGGAAAGCTTTCGAACACAAGATTTCAAGCTTAAAATGCCCAAAGAATATGACTGTACTACTCATTGTCAATGTCAACTCTTTACTCCGACATTTCCCGCTTCAAACTCGACGCCTGCTTCATATCCTGCTGTTTCATCATTGATTTCCAAGCAAAAACTGATACAATTACCCAGTAGATCAGACCTCCCCATGATGACCCCGCCCCATGCCATTATTCAAACCCCCCTCCTCCCTCATCAAAAGACCGGACTAGCTTTTCTCTGGGATCAAGAAATCCCCAATGGCCAATCAGCCTGTAACCTTTGGGCCACCTCACCCCCAGGATCCACTTTCAATGCCAGGCATATCATTACAAACAAGGTTGTTAGCTCATTTGAATCCCTTTCAACCAATACCCCTCTTGGAGGACTGCTTGCGGATGATATGGGATTAGGTAAAACCATTCAGGCCATTGATCTAATTGGTACCTCCAAGGAGCGGATGATTGCAAACCCCCATCGCTCCACGCCCACCATGATCATCTGCCCCCTCGCTTAATTACCAACTGGCAATCAGAAATATCCAAGCATGCTCAGGCTGGAGCGCTGCATTCCAAAATCTACCATGGTCCCACTCATCACTCATTATCCAAAGCGGACATCTTAAAATATGATATCATCATCACTTCTTACAATACTATCACCCAAGAATTTAAGCAAACCAATCCCTCTACATCATTCATTTTTCAAATCAATTGGCATTGTATAATTTTGGATGAAGCACAGTGAGTGGCTGAGCTTAAATGATTGAAATTACCTTTTATATCCAATAACCCTTGCCCCCTCTTATAGCTATATTCACTCTCAATACACTGCCACTCACTGTGCCATTGATAGCCTCCTTTCATCCCGTGGAATATGCTTAACGGGCACACCTATTCACAACACCATTTATGACCTTTTGGGCATAATATCATTCATCACTCAACCCCAGAGCGCCGATCAAGATAACTGGTCACCATTCATCCTGAGTAGTCTTTCAAAAGGTTGCAATGATATTTTGCATTTGGCATTGCGGCATTTAAGTTTGCGCCGCACCAAAACCACACATCTCAAATCCCTCCCCACTATTAGCCATCATTATGAGCTGCTCCCACTCAACCCGACCATGCAGCAAGAATATTCCACATTATATGAAGAATTCCTATCATCCAAAAGCAAAGGACCAGGAGAGTCTTTCAGAAATATTAATAAGCTGTGAATATGTTGTAACCATCACATCATGCTTAACACAATTGCGGAGGCGGAGTTGGAAGACCCCGAGGGCAGGAGCACTCAGGATAACTCCCCAACAATCACACGAACTATTGTGGATGTGGAAACATGCATGATGAGTAGTAAAATTGCACACCTCTTACAAAGCTTAATGAAGAACAAACAAACAAGGTGTGGTCCAACCAAATTGGTGGTTTATACCCAATGGACCCAATTTCTAGATTTGTGCATTAATTCTAATATGCATCCATTACCAATTGACTCCATCTGACTTTTTTATATTGTAGAATTGGTATTGCTCTTGCCCATCACTCTATCCTTTCAGCACAAATTGATGGAACAATTACACCACGAGCGCAGGACAAGGCGCTTGAGAATTTCTTCAATAATCCTGAATGTGAAGTACTCATTGCATCCATTGCCGCGGCTGGAACTGGCCTCAATATAACTTGTGCTAATATAGTCTATTTAATGGTGAGGGGCCCCCCAAAATTCTCCCCTGATTTTCGGACCCTGACATCCACATTTCCAGGAGCCCAATTGGAACCCAGCCATTGAGGCTCAGGCTGTTGATCGTCTACATCATATTGGCCAACAACGACCTGTACAGGTCATCCACTATATCACTCCTCATTCAGTTGAGGTCAACATGCGGAAGGTACCTTTCAAGCTCATCTTTCACTTGATTGTATTACTATTCTGAAATCCTTCCTTATGGGAATGCCATATTCCAATCACCAATAGGTCCAAGAAAAGAAAAAATCATTAACTGTGTGAGCCTTACTGATATTATATAATTTGTGATTGACAAAGTTGATAACTCCTGTTGACTCTGGCACAGGTCCACAATTATGAACACCATGAGCTGGATCGAACTTCTTCAATATTTCCTCAATGAAAATGAGCAATAGAGTATTATTGCTAAGGGAGACGGTGATACATTTCAATTCATATTGTCTATATTCTAACATATTTAGCAAGTTGTTGCATCCTTAAGAGATAATAATCAGATTTTATTACACCTGCACAAATAATTCACAAATTTTTAATTTGTCACAGTGCTATACCGTGACAAATTACTAAGTTATTGCAGAGCATCACCATTCGGCCTAATAACTGGCATGTCAAGTATTTTGAGGGCAATAGTCTGCATCTTACTACAGCCCTTGAGCCAATCTTGATCAAATACCTGAAATGATAGGCCTTCCGGAATATCACCATCATCTGTTGATCGTAATTATGGCAATCTATCAATAGTCTTTTTACCCTTTTTTTAATACGATTACAAAACTCTATGTCTCTATCCATTTTCAATACCAACTCATTAAATAACTGGGAGCGCCAGCGTAATTCCACTTTGCGGTAAACTTGACAGCCATTTTCCAGTACCTCCTCAGTATCTGAGCATACTCGAGGGTCATTGAATTGTGATGCTAGAATAGGAAATTTAGCCGTATCACACCATTCACGACGGCGCTCACAGGTCTGCACATAATCAAGTAGATCATCATCAGATTTGGTCCACAATGAAGAAGAGATACAGTAACTAACTCTTTGACGAATCTTTGCGAGCTTTTGATTCTCCTTCTTTTTTACCATATACTCCGCATCCTTTTGAATAGACTTCCATTCTCTTTTCAAATAAGTGAAATATCGCTCCATTAAAGCTGCCACGACCCCATAGTTGTTATGATCCTTGTTCCAACAGTACTGATGATACTCAGTGTTGACAAGTGTTAGACGGAATGTACGGTAAAACACCATAGACATCAGCTTGTTGAACGGATCTTGCCATGAGCTCTCCCAGTCCCAAGTGAATTGCTTTAGTCCTAGCTTGTGGAGCTCATTTTCACAGTAGCTTTGGAAGCCCTGAGACAGAACCTGTGTTGATGGCTCATTGAAAACATCCTCGGGGACATAACCAAGATGACCAGCCACTTGAATTGCAATTTCACGCTCTTCTGTGCTGGGTGGTGCTGGTAGTGAGGAAAAATCCTTATCCCTAACTTTGAGTAGGAACAGGCAATGTGCGTGTACTGCTGATCTCATTCCATGGACATTCTCTGGAAGTTCTGCCTTCAGCCATTTTTGTTGCTCCTTCTGGCTTGCACGTTTCTCCACATTGTGAGCTTTTCAGGCCTGGTTCCTTTGCTGTCTGACCTCGGATTGTTCAAGCATACTCTGGGCAAGGCCCAGCTGAGGATGGGTGAACTCACTATTTGATTGAGTTCCTTGCTCATGCGCTGTGAAATTGTCCCTCCTTGGTTCATCATTTCTTTCACTTTGAGTCGGAGACATGTTCTCATCCTCATCATCCACAACTCTTTCTCTTGATGTACTGGCATGACCCGTTCTTGGTTTGGAGGCATATGGATGATGACGTCCAGTGACTTTCTCTTTATGGACCAGAGGTGAAGACGCATAAAGTTCATCCCCTGCCATGCAAATCATCAGTTAACACATCAAAAAATTAATGAAGACTGGTCATCCTCACGATCTTCAATTGGCTCCTGAGATCGGACTGACTTGCCTTTAGGTGCCATATCTAACCCATGAAACAAACATATCAAATTGTGAATAAGTTTCTACTCCAAAATTCAAATGACTTACTTTGATGAAGCGTCAATCCTGGATTTCCCTCCAACAGACCGCTCCAAGTTACATTTTCCAAAGGTCTTTTTCGTCGCCCCCCATCAAGCCGCCTTTCATTGCCAACATGAACCTGAGATCCTGATGGAATATTGAGGGTTGCCTGTTTACTTCGTCCAAAGGGCTCCTGGGATGCAACTGGATTCCGACCAGGGTTAAGGAGGAACTCACGTGGAAATTTTGATTGGGGATTAGCGTTTGATGAGATTTGAGGTGTGCCTTCCGGCCCCTCAGACACATGCATCTGTGTATTAGTGGGATTTGGGGGAATTGGAGTGACAGAAATATTTGGGATCACCCAAGTGCTGGAAGTTGGAGCCTTCAGATTTCCCACATCAATGTTAAGACCTGATACATTCATTGAGGATGCAATAGTGGTTGTGAGAGGAATGTTGGGACTCAATGGTGATTGTGTTTGAACATATTCTATGCTAGATTCACTATCTGAGTCATGAAAAGAACCTGAACGGGATTGATGTGACTTGGAAGATGACATAAGGGCCGAAAAAGTACAGTAATATTTTTAACTTGATAAAACAGTTCAGTATTGTGATAAAATAGAGGGATATGAGATGAGTTTTTTTCAAATTTAGAATAGAGAAATTCTATGAATAGTTGGAACCAAGTGTTGTGTGGAAGTCGGATAAGACTCTTTTGAGGAGAATCCTCCCTGCCTCCTCTTGAGCTCCTCCGCTTTTGTCGGAAACCACCCTGCACGGCCTACCAGCATATAATGTGATATTTCCTTGATCTGAAAGGGGACCCATCATCCATAAGTAATCATATTTGGTAACATTTCCGCCTCCCCATTGTCACATTTTGTGAATTATCCAAACTGTCAATATATGCATTGAAATTCCACAACATTGTACATCTGTAAAGGGGTATATTCATTAAGGATTTACCCACAAAAGAGACATCACCTTTTCAAGAAAGGCAAGACAATCCAAATCACATTCCAACTGATTCAAAGCCCGCCGCACTCAAACCAAATACCAAGAATTTAGCTGCACTCCAACCCCTTATGTAATAGAGTTATATAGTTATGTCTATAATAAGGTTTAAACCATGTACAATGGCGTGTCAGTGTACATGGATTAAATGTTAATCCCCTCAATTCAATGGTAACACTTCACTAATGGAACCCCCTCAATGGTCAAACCCGCACTATCACAATGTGTAAATAAACTAGAATATGTATGAGCATTGAGCAGCATGGCATTTTACCCAATTAAACGCCTAACCAATTCCGCCATCCAGATGAGACATGTTACACTTTATCCACTGCACCTCATGCACCATTACAAATGGGATAAAATCCTCAGCTGGCTCAAATCATCTCCCCCTTCATAAATAATCACTGAATTTTATTTCCAATTAATAACACTCCTAAACACTTTCACGTCAACCATAGATATTTATACACAAACCAACCGTACTCCCAATTCCTGCAACAATGACAACCCGGCCCTATTCCTCAATGCGTATATGCATGTGTCAACACTGCTCAACTCAAACACACTCTTCCCCTGAGGGTGATAGGCAAGGAGTTGCCTTCAAACCTTTCCAATATAAACAGCACATTAAAAAGCTCAAATCAACCATTGCACCCAAATCTCTTCCAAACATCCCGACTTCTGCATCAGGATCTGGGTGCCCACAAATTCTATTGGATCAAATCTTCCCAGCTGATTATTCACATTTGACCCAAAGCACTTTCTCAACTCCAGCGGGTCTCAATTCAACTGCACAGAAACCATATAGTGGCAGTCAAACCCTTCCCCCACAAGACCTAGGAATGATAATATCTGCCATTCTATCATTAAGGTATAATTTACCCCGCAGGGCTTCACGCATACTCAACCCCGCCCTGAACCTGCTGATCAAGTCCAGTATCTCAAGCTCAGCTGGTCCCCCCGCTCCTGCATTCCATATACCTCAAGATCTGAGTACCATATTTGAACATCTCCAATTGGAGCCAGTGATTCAAAACTATATATGTTGTCCTCAATGTTTCTCTCTTAATGGCCTTACTGAATCAGTCACAACTGACCAACCCCACCGTCAACACCATAATGACCCAAATGATCATGATCCCCCTTGCACACAATCATTAGGCAAATTCATCTATTCATCTGAACCCCACACCCAAAACACAACCAACATGAAGAAAAAATTTATACCAACAAAACATTTCATTTATCAACCATTCAAAAATTGGCTTGCCAGATTCCTCCAGCGGGCTGGAATTATGGAAATTCTGCATCAACATCAACAATCCCAAACCCCTGAAGGTACCCCCAAATGTGACGTCTGGGATGGATTGGTCTGGAGACGCTTCACTGGCACTAGAAATATCCATGACCCCCCATTCATGTCCATTCCTGGTGCATTGGCCTTCTCCATATATGTGGACTGGTTTAATGCACATGGAAAGTCAACCCAGTTGGCTAGCATTGGACCTATCATGCTTATTTGTCTTAATCTCCCCCCAAGTGAAAGATTGAAGCCTGAGAATGTCTATGTTGCAGGAATCATCCCTGGTCCGAAGGAGCCATCTGCGCTTCAATTGAATTATCTATTAATGCCACTCATCAAAGAGCTCAAAGAGCTATGGCAAGGTTACCATTTTGCACCCACCTCAACAGGTCCATCAGGATCCTTTATACGTGTTGCCATCCTCACAGCCATTGTGGATGTGGTTGCCGTGCGCAAGCTTACTGGATTTATTTCCCATTCAGGAAACCACTTTTGTAATTTTTGCACCATTCACAAAGCTCAAATTGAAGAAATTGGTCCTCAATTTCACGACACGCGCTCATACCAAAGTCATAAATCAACCATTGCCAAATGGCTTCAGGCAACCCCACAACAAAGACAAGCAATTTTCTCTGAGTATGGAGTGCGATATTCAATTTTGGAAGACCTTCCGTATTGGGATGCAACCAGAATGGTTAATCTTGACATAATGCATAATTTAATACTTGGAATTTTGAAGGATCATGCAACTTTCAAATTGTGCATTCCAGAGGCGAAATCAAAAATTTACTTCAGGTCCCACAGGAAAGCCAATGACACCAACAGTTCAGACCCAGATTCCACGACCTCCAACAGCTCTCTTGATAAAATAACATTGAGAGAGGCCCGCTCCCTGAGAAGAGACACAGCAAAAATAATAAATGAGCCACTCCCCACTACTTCCACCCAAAAAAACTACTTCCCAATTCCCACCCCTAACACAGAACATCCATCTAGTGGTTCTGCGGAGATTCCTTCATTTGATGCCAATTACATCCCCACTTCTGAAATACCCTGTGAATTGGATATCACTGCACTGAGTGATCACCAGATCAAGGGTGAGGCTCTTGAGCATCTCTGAAAAATCATATCTGAGACCATAATTCCCTCATCTTGGACAAGAGTTCCCCGCAAAATGGGTTCCCCCTCTCATGGTAGCTTAAAAGCCGCTGAATGGGCTCTCTTATATAAGGTCTATATTCCATTTCTAATGCTCAGTCAACAGATGTCATTAGATGCACACCAGTCTGCCAACACTCAAAGAAAAATGGGTCAGTCAGAAGAACTTGCAAATGAACCAGCCAAGAATACATTCCATTTGATTAGTGCTATCAACATTGCCACAAGCTGGACTGTTTCAATAGATGATGCGACTGCATTTGCTGAACATTGGAAAAAATTCCGCCTTTCCAATCAACACCTGTTCCCAAAACAGAAAAGTAGACCAAATCATCATTTTGCTGATCATATTCCCGAACTCTTCCAACGTTGGGGCCCAGCACAAGCCTCAGCCACATGGGGTTATGAGCGCTTGATTGGAGTATTTGCAAAGATGCCAACAAATAACAAGATATGTACGTCAATTAATAAGATAAATATATTCACATTGATTAAACACCTGAACTGAATAAGACTAACTTTTTGCAACTCTGAATAGATGATATAGATAAAACCTTACTTCAACATATCTGTTGATGTTCCAACCTTTCCGTTCTCCTGAAATCCCCATCTGTGCCATGTGAAATAAAACAGCTTTTCGAATCACAGCCACCTGTCGTGTTCAATCACCATAAATATAACAAGCCATCCCACCATGACCAACAAAATTATGATTGCCTGGTTGAGTACTTACAGACTTTTCATGCAACAAGGGAAATGGTTGATTGGATCAGCTTAGACAATACCATGCAATCCACAAGTCATCCCACTTCAAGGATTGTCTCACCTTGGTATTTTCCAGTTTCAAACATTAATATGGGGAACAATATATTTTCAACTGAATCCAAAAATGTCAGCAACAGTGTGATATGTTTTCAAAGGGGCAACTCACGACAATTTGGTATTATTGATAGCATTTTCAAAGTCTCTGAGCCATCTAGCATACTGAACAATAGCTTTCTGATTTTAAAAACTTTGAAGATTGATGTGAATTTCCTACCAGATTGGCTGTATCTCAATATTTATAAAGCTGTTGGTTTTGATGATGGACACTTGATTATATCAGAAGAAGAAATAGAAGTTAACTGTGGATTGTATGATAACAAAGCTCTGTCATGTGGACTGCTTGTAATGATAAAGCCGTTATTTCATGATATTTAGTCTACAAAAATGCAAATCTCTCAGATTCATTAGCAATTTTGCTAGTGAAATAACTGCCTCAAAATTTAGTGACAGAGACATGCCATTGTGACAAGCAAAGCCCATTATTTCACATTGCCACAAAGAACTTACTATTTTGACATTGGGTACAGTGTGAATAATCCAAGTCCAATGATCAAATAACCCACACACTCACCTTTCACAGCATCCAAAATTTCTAACTGCGCCATCATCATGTTGGAAGCGGAATCGGCTTTTGCGTACCCACACCGGCATGCACCAATGCACACGCCCACCCACCCGCACACGCCAATGCACACGCCCACCCACCCGCACACGCCAATGCACACGCAAACCCACCCGCACATGCCAATGCACATGCAAACCCACCCGCACATGCCAATGCACATGCAAACGCACCCGCCCCCGCGCATGCACACGTACACTTCATGGATGACCTGGTGAAGTCAAACCCCCCGCCTACATCAAGACTGGCTGAAGGACATCTTTGATGTGTGTGTGTGCAAACAGGCGGGTCTGGTGTAATTTTTACCAATCATCGGACGGTTGTGGGATGATCAGGTGGTGAGGAATCTGAGTTGAAGGCACAGGGGAACCAATATTATTGGATGTCACAGGATTTGGTGTAAGCCCAGAGTGTGACATGTGCTCAACGTTCGCTTGATTTTTGCTTGACGTGAGCTCGACTTTTATCCTGCTTGACGTTTGCTTGACGTGAAGTCAATCGCCGACGATTGACACAAGATTCGCCCCGGTGTATCATTGAGGTATAATAAACCTCTCAGGGCTTCACACATTCTCATCCCCACCCTGAACCTGCTTATCAATTCCAGTATCTCAAGCTCAGGTGGTCACCCCACTCCTGCATTCCATATAGCTCAAGATCTCAATACCATATTTGAACATCTCCAATAAGAGCCAGTGATTCAAAACTACATATGTTGTCTGAAATGTTTCTTTCTAAATGGACTTACTGAATCTGTCACAACTGACCAACCCCCCTTTCAATGCCATAATGACCCAAATGATCATGATCCCCCTTGCCCTAAATCATTAGGCAAATTCATCCATTCATTTGAACCCCGCACCCAAGACACAACCAACATAAAAAAAAACTTTTCCCAACAAATCATTTCATTTATCAACTATTCAAAAATTGGCTTTCCAGATTTCTCCAGTGGGCTGGAATTATTGAAATTCTGCATCAACATCAACAATCCCAAATTCACAAAGGTTCCCCCAAATGTGAAATCTGGGATGGATTGGTCTGGAGAGGCTTCACTGCCACTAGAAATATCAGTGACCCCCATTCATGTCCATTCCTGGTGCATTGGACTTCTACTTTTATGTGGACTGGTTCAATGCACATGAAAATTCAACCCAGTTGGCAAGCATTGGACTTATCATTCTTATTTTTCTTAATCTCCCCCAAAGTGAACGATTTAATCCAGAGAATGTCTATGTTGCAGGAATAATCCCCAGTCCAAAGGAGCCAATTTCCCTTCAATTGAATTACCTATTAATGCCACTCATCAAGGAGCTCAAAGAGCTATGGCAAGGTTACCATTTTTCACCCACCTCAACAGGTCCTTCAGGATCCTTTATCTGTGTTGCCATCCTCATGGCCATTGTGAATGTGGTTTCCATGAGCAAGATTACTGGATTTATTTCTCATTCAGGTAGCCACTTTTGTAATTTTTGTACTATTCACACAGCTCAAATTGAAGAAATTGGTCCTCAATTTCACTACACATGCTCATACCAAAATCATAAATCAACCATTTTGAAATGGCTTCAGGAATCCCCACAACAAAGACAAGAAATTTTCTCTGAGTATGGAGTGGAATATTCAATTTTGGAAGACCTTCCATATTGGGATGCAACCAGAATGGTTAATTTTGACATAATGCATAATCCCATACTTGGAATCTTTAAGGATCATGCAGCTTTCAAATTGAGAATTCTGGAGTCCAAATCAAAAATATACATCAGGACCCGCAAGAAATCCAATGACACCAACAGTTCAGACTCAGATTCCATGACCTCAAACAGCTCTATTGATCAAATCAAGTTGAGAGAGGCCTGCTCTCTGAGAAGAGACACAACAAAAATAATAAATGAGTCAATCCCCACTACTTCCACCTGAAAGAATTACTTCCCAATGCCCACCCCTCACATGCAACATCCATCTAGTGGTTCTGGGGAGATTCCATCATTTCATGCAGATTACATCCCCTCTGAATTGGACCTCAGTTCACTGAGTGATCACCAGATCAAGGGTGAGGCTCTGGAGAATATCTGACAAATCATATCTGATACCATAATTCCCTCATCATGGACAAGAGTACCGCACAAAATGGCTTCTCCCTCTCATGGTAGTTCAAAAGCATCTGAATGCGCTCTCTTATACAAGGTCTACATTCCATTTTTAATGCTCAGTAAACAGATTTCATTATATGAACACAAATCCCCCAATAGTGAAAGACAAATGTGTAAATCAGAAGACCTTGAAAATGAACTAACCAATAATACATTCTATTTAATTAGTGCTATCAAAATTTCCACGAGTTGGACTATTTCAGTGGATGTTGTGGCGGAATTTTCTGAACATTGTAAAAAATTCCACCTTTCCAATCAAACCCTTTTTCCAAAACAGAAAAGTAAACCAAATCATCATTTTGCTGATCATATTCCATAACTCCCTCAATATTTAGGCCCAGAACAAGCCTCAGCCACCCGGGATTGTGAGCACTTGATTGGAGAATTTGCAAAGATGCCAAAAAAAATAAAATATGTATGCTAATTAATAAGAGAATTCTATTCAAATTTATTAAACACATGAACTGAATAAGACTAACTTCTTGCAACTATGAATAGATGATATAGATAAAAAACTTCTTCAACATATCTTTTGATTTTCCAAACTTTCTGTTCTCCTGAATTCCCCATCTATCCCATGTGAAATAAAACAACTTTTTGAATCACAGCCACCTGCCCCGTTCAATAACCAAAGATGTAAAAAGCCATCCTGCCATGACCAACAAAATTATGATTGCCTGGTTAAGTACTTACAGAATTTTCATTCAGCAAGGGAAATAGTTGAATGGATCAGCTTGGACACTACTGTCCAATCCACGAGTAATCCCACTTCAAGGATTGTCTCACCTTGGTATTTTCCAGTTTAAAACATTAATATTGGGAACAATTAATTTTCAACTGAATACAAAAACTTTAGAAACAGTGCTATATTTTTTCTGAGGGGAAACTCACAGCGATTCGGTATTATTAATAGAATTTTTAAAGTCTCTGAGCCATCTTGCATGGTGAAAAATAAATTTCTGATCTTAAAAACTTTGAATATTGATCTGAATTTCTTACCAGATTGGCTGCATCTCAATATTTATAAAGCTTTTGGTTTTGATGATAGACACTTTATTATATCTGAAGAAGAAATAGAAGGTCACTGTGGATTGTAAGATAAAAAAGTGATTTCATGTGGGCTGCTTGTAATGATAAAACCGTTATTTGATGATATTTAGTCTCCACCTTTTGCTGAAAATATAGTGATATAATCATTCAATTCTGTCAGCTTAATTATGCTTTTTTCCAGAGAAATAACTGCCTCAAGATTTGGTGAAAATGACATGCCATGGTGACCAGCAAAGCCCATTAGTTCACATGGCTATAAAGAAATTACTTTTGACATTAGGAACGGTGTGAATAAGCCAATTGCAATGATCAAATGGCCCACACACTCACATAACAAAGCATCTAAAATGACACATCTGAACCATCATCATGTTGAAAGGCAAATAGGCCCATCATCCAAGTGGGCCTCATAATTACATTGTGTCCGTGAGAATTTGGATGTTTGCAGGTAGCATGGAGCTGGTCACATTCCCTAATGAGTGCTTTGTGCAGGTAGGTTTCAGAAAATTACATCTACACTCTCTCTTGCCTTCTTGCACATGTCTCACACTTACGCACCTGCCCCCGCCACAAGGGGTTCCACATGTGTCACCCGCAAATGGTCAATGCCACTTGATATCAGGCCCTCACATGCTTTGCCTTTGTGTGCATGTGTCACACCCATACACCCACTGCATTGTGCAGTGGGTTCCAACCATGTCAACCTCTCATGCTGAGCTGATTCATGGATACACAAAATTAGGACAACACATCATTTGCCCTTGGTGTGTGCATCACACACACACCCAAACCCGCGGTATTGTGCGGCGGGCTCCACCAGTGTCACCTGCAAAACGTCAATCCCACTAAGGAGGAGTCCTTCAATGGATGACTTGGGAAGTCACACACCCCTTCTCTACATCAAGACTGCCTGAAGGACCTCTTCAATGTATGTGTGGAAAAAGGTGGGTCTTGTGTAATTCTTACCAATCTTTGGATGGTTGCGAGAGGATCAGGTGGTGAGGAATCTCAGTTGAAGGCACATAGAAACCAATATTGGTGGATGTCACAGGATTTGGTGTAAGACCAGAATGTGATGTGTGCTCAACATGTGCTTGATTTTTGCTTGATGTGAATTCAATCACCAACAAGTGACACGACATTTGCCCTGGTGCTTGATGACCTGAATAAAAAGTTGAAATAACCATTTGATATTTGCGCCATTGGCTTTCTGGTGAAAGAAGCTGCATAATGGTGTATAACACCATTTATGGCACTTTTGGTTATTGGAAGGTGAAAGTGGCCAAAGGTCTTTTGGATTGATGCCAGGAGGATATGAGTGAAAAATGGGTTTTGATGGCTTCAGAGGTGACAAAGTGTCTTTTGTATGTTTTGGCCATTTTTGTGTTTCTGGTCAGATACAGCTAATACAGCTTTAAAACTGTATTTGCGCAAAGTGCGCAAAAATGGGCAAATATTGCAATTAATCCCCAAATGGCTTAATATGGCCATTTGGTCATATTTACCATATTACATGGGAAAATGGCCTAAAATGGCTAATATGGCAAAAATATGCAAAAAGCACAAAACTGTATTTTAAGCTTAGAAAGCCAAATACAGGCTTTTGGGCTGTATTTTCCTTGTTAACTAGAAAATACCAAAGACTTCCCAAAAGCAAAACTGCTCAGGAAAGGCCTGATCATGGTGAAGGGGCCAAGCTGGGCCCAGATGGTGAAATGACCATAAAAGGCCAAAAAAGATGAAATGGCCAATTAGGCCAATGATTATGGATATGGTTAAATATCCATAAATTGGATATGGCATGGATATGCCATATTGAGTTCCAAGAGGGTGAATTGTTATGGTTGTGACACATTTGTCTTTGTCTGCTATCTGGGTTTTAAATCTGACCAAAAACTGTCTTTTGTCTGTACCATTCAGTCTGATCTTCCTGGCCTTGATGATCTTCTTCACAGGTCCAGGGGATTCTTCAACTTCCACTATGTCTGGGGGTGGTAGTCTTATTTCTGGAGGGGAACTTGTCCTCACCTGTCTGGAGGTATGGTTTGAACAGACTCAATGGGAATACTGGGTGTTTCCTGCAGAAATCCTCTTTGAGTCTAACCTCCACTGCATTTTCCCCTATCAGCTCAATGATAGTGAAGGGTCCCACAAATGAATCTCTCATTTTATTTGGTCCCTTGAGATTATTGCAGTTAAGTGTAGACACTAACACTTGGTCCCCTTCTTTGGGGTCTGGTTCCATATGTGTCTTTTAATACCTCTGCTTGTTGTATTCCTTAGTTTCAGCTATGCATTTAGCAGCTGTGTCACAAGGTCTCTTCACATTTCATGGAAGTCCTTGGCTGTGGGGTGGATAGTTAGAAGATTTTTCTTCAGGTTATCCACAGGCAATAAGGGGTTCCACTCTTTTTCTACCAGTGAGATTGATTTCCCTGTGGTAGAGTGCTGGCTTGTGTTTTAAGCTAGCTAGACTGCTGGGAGAAGTGTAACCAAGTCATGGGTATACCCTTCATGGTCCTTATATTCCATCCCATATGCACAGAACCTTCTAATGATGTACTCCATTGTTTGGATCATCCTGTCAGCTAAACCATCTTTTTGTGGGTGGTAAGTTTGAGAAAATGCAAGCTTTGTGTCCAGCTTGTCATAGAGGTTGGTCCAAAATTCTGATGTGAATTTTGGGTTCATATCACTAATAATGATTTTTGGGACTCCACATGTAGCTATGATGTTATTCCAAAATAACAAAGCTGTATCCATTGCTGTGTCCTCCTTATGAAATGGAAAGCACCTCACACTTTTGCTATAAATATCAACTATGACTAGGAAGGCATTGAAATTTTACTTGCCTCCTGGGAAAGTTCCTGTGACCCAGTCCATATTAATGGTTTCCCATGGGTGTTTGGGTTCTTCTATGTGTTGAAGTATCCCATATTCCTTCCCATGTTTTCTGTTTTCCTCTTGGAATCTTTCACAAGTGTTGATATATTCACTCAGCTATTTCTCCTGTTTGGGCCACTGAGATGTGCTTGCTACCCTTTATTTGGTTCTGTCTTCACTAATGTGTCCCATATAGTGGTAGTCATGACATTAGTTCAGGATCAGGGATATGTGGTCCCTGTCCACCACTGTGAGGGCACTTGTGTGCTTCTCTCTGTGATAGAGTCGTCCATCTATAAGGAAGAATATGTTATCCTTATAGTCCCTAAACCAAGGCTCCTGTAGCTGGGATTCCAGTTCTGGGCTCCTGTATTCCTGTTCAAGGAGTTACAACAATATTTCACACTTTTTGTGTTTGGAATAAGTTTTCATTACTGCACTGAAGAACTAATTGTGTAGTGCTGAGGAGCTGATCCCCAATATGAGAGTTTCTGTTCCTTCTGATTCAGTGTCTCCACGGTCTGGGGAACCACTTCCTGGTTCCCATTCAGAAAATCTGAAGGTTTTCCTCCCGTCTATTTCCATGAAATGGATAGGGATCTTGGCTGCTACTTCAGGGTCATAAGCTGGTTTGCTTTTGACATTATCCAGTGGCCATCTGCTGAGGCCATCTGCATTGGTGTGGATTTTTCCGTCTTTGTATATGATGGTCATGTTACCTTTATACTCTTGGATGGCTATTTGCCACCTCAACATGTGTCTATTAGTAGTTTTCATATTAAGTACAGACTTGAGTGCTGTGAAATCTGTATACACTTCAAAGATTGCACCATCCTGATAGTAATGGAGTTTCTACAGGGCCCATACTAGGAATGGGGATTCAGTCTGGGTTGCTCCATGAATAGCTTGTTAATCTTTCAGCTTCCTGGAAATGTAGAATATCACCCCTTCCCTTGGTTCACCATTGACAATTTGTCTTTTGTGTAGGGCTTCTCCTAATCCTTGACTACAGGATGCATCTATGTACAACTTCAATGGTAATTCAAAGTCAGGGAGTATCAGGAAAGGTGCATTAGTGAGTTCATATTTGATCCACTCATATGAATATCTCCTTTACTTGGTAATTTGAAAGACAACATGTTTTGAGCATAACTTGTAGAAAATACTAGTTATGTGAGCAAACCTTTTGTTGTGGTTTCTGTAGTAGCTAGAAAACCCAAGGAAAGATTGCACCTCTTTGATGTTCTTTGGTACTGGTTTCTGCAGTACTGCTGCTACCTTATTTTGGTCTATGGCCAGACTAAGGCCTGAGACTTTATGTCCTAGTTCCAGTAACTCTTGTTGGCAAAACTTGCACTTCTTAAGTGAAATTTTCAGATTGATGGGTGTGCATTTCCCTAGTACTATATCTATGTACTGCATATGGTCTTCCCATGTCTCTGAGTATATAAGTATGTCATCAATATATACTACCATCCAGCCTTCTAATATTTCTTCTTAAAATATGGTGTCCATCATTCTCTGGAAGTGGGCTGGTTAATTTTTGATGCCAAATGCCATCCTTGTATACTCATAAATACCCATATGGCATAGAATTCTGAGTTACTTCATGGCGTTTGGTTTAACTCGATTCTGGTAGAAGCTTTTCATACAATCCATCTTGGTTATATATTTGGCTTTTGCAAGTTTATATAGGGCATGACATATCCTTGGTATGGGGTACCTATCAGCTTTTGTGTAGTTATTTAGAGCTCTGAAATCTCCACGCAACCTAGATTTGCCATCACACCAAGTGATAAGGACAGTAGTGGTAATTTCCACTATTTCATTGTGTCCTATCTTCCTGATGACATCCATGTCTAGTAGTTAATTAATGTGTTTCTCAATTTCTTTCTTAGTTTACAGGCTTGCTTGATATGGAGGTCTTCTCAGCATGGATGGATAAGGTCTTTCCACATACAGATATAATTCTATATCATGGACTCTTATTTTGCCCAAGGTCTCTTTACCAATGGCAAATTCTGGTCTATTTTTTCACAGTATTTTCAGTAAACTAAGTTTTTGTTTACTGGTGAGGCTGGTGCTGAATTTTCCCTCTCTGAATTTATTCAGTAATTCTTCTAGAGGGTCATGGGTGGACATCTGGTATTTGTCAAGTGAAAAGTTATTTTCCTTGTTTGTACCTATGGTAATGTGACTGTTCCTACTGCTGCAAATATCAATACCATACATCCTTTGGTAGTCTATTCCCAGTAAGAATCCTTGTATATGGGCATTATTAAGCACAAAAAACTGTGAGTTGAGTGTGATATTACCTCTCCTATGGGGTATAATTCTCTCTTTGATAATTGTTCCAATTGATGTCATATTCCCTGAAGCACTTTTAACATTTTTTGGCCTTGGTTAGTAAGAGCTGATTTTCCCAATTCGGGAAGTGGTTATTCAGTTAATATTTGGCCACTATTGCACAGTGTGCACCACTGTCAATGATCAATGGGTGTTGAGCATTGTCAATACAAACAGTCATCTTTGTGACTGTCCCATGTATATATGGCCTTCCTTTAGTTGTTGTGACTAGGAATGTTTGTGCATCTTGTGTGTTTTTACACAAGTTTTTATTTCTAGTATCTTGTGGAATGCCTGCCTCTAACTGTATTTCCTGAATTTCTATTTTTGTTTCCTCTTGGTACTCAACTAGAAATTCTTCTCTTGGGTCTTGGTCATCATCAGATTGTTCTCTGATGGCATGACACATAGAATTTGATTCAGATTCCTCTGATCGAGATTCCTCCTCTGGGACTTGCTCAATGGCATAGACTTTCTTCTTTGCCTTTGGACAATTATTGGCATAGTGGTCTGTTGAACCACAATTGTGACAAGTATTTTTATTCTTGGTCACTTCTGCCATTTCTTCATTGGGTTTGTCTTTGAAGGAACCCTGAAAGGTGGTTTCTCTTTGAAACTACTTCTTGTAAATTGGGAATATTTCCCTATATTTGGTATTCTCCTTAAATCTTGTAAGGTGTTTGCAATGTCATCTAGAGTGCAAATTTGGTTTCATCTGCATCTCACTGCATGCTCTAGTTCCCCTGGCATTTGTGTCAGGAGTTTGTAGTTCCTCATCTGAATATTCATTTGAGGATCATTGGCTTTAAGTATTTTGGACTGTCTAAGAAAACACTCATATGGATCTTTGTACACAGAGTACTTGTTATTTTAAAATGACATGGTCCTTTGCCATATCCAAGTACCATTGCTGTACTTTTGGTTTGTCTGACTCTTCCACCATGGCCAGCTTCTTCTGCCATGGATTTCTTCAATTTCTGGGTACCAAATACTAGCATGACCTTTAAATGCTTTATTTAATCTAGCAGGGATCCAGTAATCTGGTATTCTTGGTCTATCTATGAAGAGTCAATCAATATAATCAATGAGCTCCATGTGATCATATTCTCCTGTGCCAGAGAATTTAGGCCAGAATGAGGCCTCTGGAAGCTGTTTTAAGGCTTCCTTCTCAGAATAAGAAATACTTTCTCCATCCTGGTATTGAGATGGAGACCTTGCCTTATTCACCAATAAGGCATCTGGTTTGATGTCTTCTTGGTTGTATGGATCATCCAAAATATGGCCTTGTGGTTGAGTCTTGATATTTTGGTAGACATTAAAAAGTTTGTTTATATCTTGATACAGAAAGTCCCTGTCCCTTTTGCAGTGGTGCTATTATTCAAAGACTTGATTCAGTCTTTTCTTGGTTTCTCAAGAAGCTTTGCTCAATTGAGAATAGCCTTCTTGAAGAGTTTTAACAGCTTTGTTCATGGCGGCTGTTAATGCTTTCATCCTCTCATTGCTTTCTTGGAGTTCTCCCAACTGTTTTTGAGTTTCCTCTTCAAATTGGGACATTTGTAACCACAGTGCATCACTGTTTAAGCTCCTCTCAAGTGTAACAACACTGTTTAAATTCTGAGTGGGGTTAATATTTCTATTATTTGGGCTACTGATTCTACAAGTATTTACAACTATTTCTGGCTCTTGTATACTTTTTTCACCAATTCCAACAGCTTCTGGATCATTGGGTCTGACTCTTTCTGCTTTTGGCTGAAAGATGTCTTGTTTTTGCCCTTTTATCCTTATCTTCTGCTGAAAACTACCTGGAATTGTGAAGAATTTTGACTCTTGGCCACTGATCTGATGGTGCCTGAATAGTGTGAAGCCACTAGAGAGTTGGGTTGGTCTACTCCTTGCAAGCCTGAATGAGTCAGAGTAGGCCCTGTCTGGTTTAGCTGTTCTTCTATAGCTGGGATAATGGCTTGATTCTCCCTTATCCTGGTTTCCCTCTCCTCCAGGAGTCTGAACTTCCTGGTGGGATTCCATCCTTTGGTGATTACCATAAGTGTGAGCCTGTGAGGTATATATAACATACCCATAAGGCCACAAAGGACTTTATATACAGTTAAATTTGTCTTCAATAGACTTTTTAATTGAATTTCAAATAAAAAATAACAAAAAATAAGTACAGCTTTTTTTGGATAAACAAAGTTATAAATATTATGTCATTTTTGGATTCTACACCAAAAATAACCTAGGGTAGACCCATAGGGCGTATACCCGAAAATAATTATTTCTGATGTTATTGGAAGATTTAAGAAGCTCACAGTACTAATGTAACTTTTTTAATTTTTTTTAAAATTGTTAAATTTAAGCTTAAATAAGCTTAAATTTAATGTTGAATAAGGTTTATGAAAACTTACCAAAATTTTAGTTAAAATTGAGGTGTTGTGTATATTTACTGAATTGGCTAAGGATTTTACATAAACGATAGAAATCCTGTGTGGGCTCAATTTAAAAGGGTTAAAGGCCATAGTATGGCTTCAAATAAATAAAAGGGCAAAATCCACACAAAAAGGTGGGACAAAGGAAAAAGACCAAATAGAGCTGGGGTACCCAGCTTTTTGGATCTGCAAGGATTCAATTAAGGTTGTCCAACTGTATTGGAGGATTTTAAACCTTATTTAAACTTTAAGATTAGACTTTGATCAAACCTTAAAGTTTAAACTGGTTTTATCCCAAATTGAACAGGAATTTCAAGCGGCCACAGGGTAAATCCCTATATGCAGGCTTGAAATTGAGGTTTTAAGAAATTTCAAAACTTAATTAAGCTTAAACAATTAAGTTTAAAAGCATTAAAACCTGATCAAAAGTTAAGGTTTAGTGTGTGTTGCTATTTTATGTGGAAGAATAGCAATAAATTCAAAATTCATTAAAAATACAATTCTTAATGGATTTGCTTGAACATTTCACACATCTTAAAACTTAGAATTATCCACGTATAAATTTAATTTTGAGTATCTTTTATCAATAAATTTCCTGGGTAATTAGCCTGGAAATTTAATCTTTGAATTAAGCTCAAAGAAAATTATAATTTCTTTAAAAATTCATTAAAAATTGAGTTCAAGAGATTTCTGCTTGAAACTATCTTTTTAAGTTGTTCATGTGGTGAACTTTAATATAAATAAGCTTATTTTATATTAAAACTTAAAATAATTAGTTTAAATTAGGATTAAAGTTACTTGGAGTTAAGAATAACACTGGTAACTTCAAATTGTAATTAAAAATAAGTTGCCTTAAGTTAGGAACTTTATTTTTTAAGCATGGTTTTTCAGTTTTGACCTGAGCACGCCCTCTATATTCATTATGAATCATGAGAGTTGCTCTGTAGACATAAAAAGAGTCTTTTCATCACTGTTTTTGTCCATCCTCATTATCAATCCAATTTTATTAGACATTTAAACAGGAAAAGTTTTATTATATATAAAATCTTATTATTAAGATATTTCTTAAGCATTTTGTTCTTTATAAATCTTGAATTAAAGAATTGAAATCATACAAATTGGATTATTTTTGTAATCATCTATAATATATTTTATCTTATAAAATTATTGTCTTTAAAATATCTTTTAAATTCCACAAATTCCTCTCAAAAACTCTTTAATCATATTTTCTATTATAAGAAATTGTTTTATGTTTTAAAATATTGATTTTTGGCATGTTTTTAACTTATAATTATTATTTAATATAATAACTGTTGTTGTTTTACTTGTATTAAGTAAATATTATAAGTAAGTTTTCTCAAGAATTCTATATCTTTTTTTTATATAGAACTCTTCTATAAGAATTATTTCTGCACAGTGTGTGCTTTAATTATTTTATAAATAATATTTATATTATTCATAAGTGGTTAAATATTTATATTTTCCATGTGTAATTTTCTCATTAAGAGCTTTACACTTCTTATCGTTATAATTGTCAGTGACTATAACAATAATAGAATAATTATAATTCATTATAATTATTATATTTTTATTATTATCATATTTTATAATAATAATTAAATTTATTATTTTTATATAAATATTTTATATAATTATATTTAAATTTGTGGTTATAATATTATATTATATTATATTTCTCTACTGAGGAAAGTCATAGTACTCTTGATATTGTTACTATTATCAAGAGTTTCATAGACAAACCTTACAATAAGGTCTTTGAAGGATATCTCTTTGAGACATATCTTCTGGAAACTTGCTCCAAGTTCTGCCAAGTGTGATGCTAGGTGGAACCTCTTGCTGTTAATGCTCCATTGGAAATGATCTTTGCAGAGTTGGTGGAGCTGAAGAGCTGTATCCATATTGTCCAGTCCTCTGGTTTGAGGTTTCTGTTGAATTGGAAGGTAAATGGCGGAGTGGGTATGATTTCCCTCAGTGTCTTTCCATCCACCACTGTGTCCAAGGTGTCCTCTTCCTGGTCTTCTGGTTCTGGAAAAAACTTCTCTGTCCTCTGACTGGTTCCTTGAAATTCTAAGGTTCCTGAGGTGTACAGGTGACATATCAGTGCTTGTAAGCAGTCAACAACTTAATGTTCTTAGGTTATTTACCTTTTACTGTGCATTGTAAAAATTTATTGTCTACTGCTTTTGGCAAGTTGCCTTTAGAGGTTACAATTGGGTTAATTATGGTATTTTTCCCTGTAAAAGTTATCAAGGTTGGTTTGCCTTGCATTGATGCAAAATTTCTTGGTTTTCTACTCCTCTGAGTTGCGATTTGTGTCCACTTCATTGCTGTTATGAGGATTTCACTTTTCCTCTTTCCTTTGCCCTTGCTGCTTCCTGGTTCTGCAGTAATGACAGGTGTACTGCCTTGTGACTGGGTTCAAGTGGTATGATGTGCTCTTCCACTGAACCAAAGAGGAAAAGAAGGGCTTATGTCAGTTAAGACTTATTAAAATTATCTTTCCATGTCTAAGAATGGACTCTGGGCAATATATTCCTATATGATACCCTTGTATTATGATGGTATAATTAAAATTACCAATTACACGTCAAAAATACAGATTTGTGGATTTCTGGAAAACTGTTTGTATACCAGTATCTCACAAATTGAATTTTAATGGACAAGTGTAATTGCAGAAGTGGTTATGTAATGGGAAATTGAAATTATCAATATGCCCAACCACGCCTCTAATACTGTTATTTACAGCAAGAGAGGGGTTATTTTTAATTGAGAAAGAACTGTATTTATGCCCTTTAAGTGTCTTAATATGTAAAACACACAAAAAATCAATATAATGGTCATTAAATAATAATCAACCATGAAAAAAGAGAAATAAATAAAAAGACCACAGTGGTATATAATTCTATACCACTCAAATAATAATAATAAGATATATATTATATTATATTTTTTAAATTATATCACGCCTAAAAAGATAAATAATAGTGTCAGAAATTAAGAATATAAGAGAAAAAAAAAGTTTTTGCATGAAAATATATCTAAAAGGTCAAAAAACATGGCCAGGCCCCCAAGATGTCAGGCTGAGTCTATGAAGAGGTGATAATAAATAGTATTTAAAACCTAGACTATGACTGTGACACAGATAATAAAGATAAAAAAGGGCTTTACTCAAAGGATTTTAGTGGCGGTGAGCACTGTCAAAAGCCCTGGGTTCAGCTTTATCAATTGGGTTATTATAATAAAAGACTATAAGAATTATATTTAGAAGTACACATGGTTATTTGCCAAGAGTATAACTGTTCTGGACAGTTTTACTATGTACAGATCCTAGAGAACAATGAGGAACCCTTTTCTGGTGGAGAAAAGGCCTCCTTTAATCCTAAAATGGAGTGGAATGGCCCTCTAGACTATCCACATAGAGGAGGTGAAGAGTTTTTAACTCCTTGGTACTGGCTTGTGCTTTCCACAAAGCCTGTATACACTGTATTGGGCTCAGATGTGGTTTTGAAAGCACATCTGGGCAGATTTCACAAATACAGGGTGAAACCTTTCATCTGAGGACCACACAGCCCTCTTCTGACATGTATGATACATAGAATACTGTACAGAACCTGTATGGGACCCCAGGATTGAATGAAATATGAGGTATTGAAGTATAAACATGCTTCTTTGTCTTTTTGAAGCTTCATAATCATGGTTGTGGGATATTATCCCACAGTAAAGGTGTATTGGCCAAATTGTGGGATTTTAAACTTAAAACTGCTATAGCTTTGTAGGTTTTGAGATATTGAGCTCAAAGTTGGGTCATTGTGTAGCTCTGGATGAGACCTAGGCAATGGTACCTCATTTGGTATGGGTAACAGTAAATAGGGCAAAGTTGTGCCAGGTACAAGTTTTATTATTCAGATATATGATTTTCACAATATCTGTATGGAGGTAATTTTCTCCATAAAAGTTTTTCTAAATGAGATATGGGGAAGTGGATGGCACCATCAGATAGCCCTGATTGTGATCTTTTCAAAAAGACCCCAATTTAGGTATCTCACACTCAAACTGTAGAAGTTAGATGGGAGGTGAATATTTTTTTCACCCTCATTTGAGCTTAATTGGGCCATAACTTCTGTAATTTTTTGTGTTAGCTTGATTTGGCTGTTACCATTGGATAGCCCTGACTTAGAGCTTCACTTTGAATACCCATTTTCTGGGGTTAAGCCTTTTCCCCTGGATTTCAGCTGAGAGGTGAGAAAACGCTATTTTAAATTCATTAATAAAGTGAGCTTATTGAAAAATATTAGTTTTACCAATAATTTGAGATCATTATATTGATCTGAATATGGTCCCTGTGGGTTTTGTAAAATGATTATCATGATTAATATTCCAAAATAACCTAAAAATTGGGGGGGGACTTTTAAACTAAGTATATTATTCTAATCACTAAATGAGATTTTTGTATTTGATTATTCTTATGATCCTTTGAGTTCAGTCCTCAAAATTTATGAAAGGTGTTCATTTTGCATATTGGAGATTCATTTTGACAGAAGAATTAATGTATTTCATTTACAATTAGATTTGAATTTTGATATAAAAGTGCATAAATGTTTTCATGAAATGTTTCACCTTGATAGGTTTTCTTCAAATATTGAAGATTATAGTTGTGCATCATGAAATATTGCCATGGTAATGAGGTTGTAAATAGTACGAATATGTCAATATGAAATAGATCTCAAAATCAATTGCAAGAGTTATTTTGAAGCAAATACCTTTTTTGGTAAAAGTATGAGAAATCTTGATACTTATTTCATGAGTGGTAATTTTCTTTGAAGGAATGAATTTCCTCTTTGATATTTCAGGCTTTAAAAGATTTTGTGATATTGATGCCTTATCTTTTTACTATGGAAGCTTAGTAAGTACCTGAAAGCCAATGAAATTATATTCATATAAAGAGTTAAAAGAGTTAAGCCAAAAAATTCCTTTCTTAATGTGGTATTTTGATGGATTGTTATGAATTACTTGAAATGTTTCTGATTTGGAAAATCATTAGAGGACCTGTGATGTTTCTCTAGAAAAGAAAATAATGAGTGCCCAAGTTAAATTTTATTCCCCCACCACAGTAGAATAAGATTATTTTCTCCCTTATTAATATTATTTGTACAAATAATATATCATTCCATGATATATTCCTATTAATTAGCTTATTTTGAAATGTCTGGATATATTGAATGTTATTTGAGATGGAAAGAAGTAATTTCTTGGTCATAGCAGGTCTCCAGTTATTTCCATAATGGGAAAAAGGTTTGACAGTGATTGAATCTTATATTTTGGTAAAATGGAATTATATTTTGTCTCAATTTTGCAAAAAGATATGGTATTTGCAGCATAAGAGAAAAAAATATATTTGATCAATTTTTTTGGGAGATATTTCTTTTGAAAATTAATGGGTAGAGATAAGCTTAAGACACTTGTGAAAAGATTTTTTTAAACATAAATATGGGATATTACTGAGCAATAAGAAAAGAAACTATTTATTTATCAATAGCATATCTAATCCTTCCATTATACATTTGCAAAGGTATTTGAGGTATGTAAGAGGAGAAGAAGAACCATATGGTAGAATAATTAGCTGTAAAATGTTTAATTTTTGGAAAAATTCTTTATATAAATTGAATTTTTTCACTCAAAAAACATGCAAAAGTAATCCTTCTGTAATTGTGGGAACAT
Organism: Austropuccinia psidii; assembly: GCA_023105745.1. NCBI lineage: Eukaryota > Fungi > Basidiomycota > Pucciniomycetes > Pucciniales > Sphaerophragmiaceae > Austropuccinia > Austropuccinia psidii. Next base: position 60,647,576 of record JALGQZ010000001.1, on the reverse strand, counting down.
GTGGGGTGAGTTGATTCATTGAATTAGCAAGGATAATGTAATTAATTTACATTTTCTCCACAGATATTAATGAGAAAATATTCTTTCACTGTTGGAAATTATTTTTAATAAAGACCCTCTTGAATGAATTACAAGTGAAGATGCTATCAATAAGGAGACAAAGAATTATCATAGAAAATACAGAATATCACATTCCAATTGAGTAGAGTTATGCATATCCACAGCTGTGGCAGAAAAGGTGAATGGTTTCCTCAAATGGTCCTCCCAGTGTCCCCCTTGAATTAGGAGATTGAGTTCCTGGAAGTATTCCTTCAAAATGGATTGGTGAATTGGTGACTTGACTTCAGATAGAAGAATTTATTCTTGGAATGGTCACCATTAAATTTATGAGGAAAAATGGTACATAATTATATATAATATCATATATGCTCCATTCAAGATTCCTGAAGCTCTGGTTTCAAGAGTGGTGAAGTCTTTCCCTTGTCTTGAGGAGAAATTCATATACAGGATGGCTGGTTGTCTCTGGTGACTTCCAGAGGCATTGACTTTCGAAATTGAATTGTGAATAGTCCAAAAGGCCATTTTAGTCCTTTAAATCTGTTGGACCAAAAGTAAATCACCCATTTTCCCTCATTGGCCAAATTGAATTTAGGCCAAAAGGGGCCTAGAGGAGTCTACAGTCTGCAGACAATAATACAAGGCCTATGGCTCAAGACCACCTGATCAAAGAAGGTAGGCAAGAAGGCCTGGTGATTGTATAAGGGGCCATAGGCCCCTGAAAGGCTGAGAAGAACCCCCAGGCCCATTTCTAGTGGGATGACCTGGGGGAAAGGAGGATGAAAATGGCCCAAAAGGCCAGGCAATTCAGGATATGTACTGTGCGCCATAAATGAAGGTTGAGGCCAGGATTTGCTGGAGAAAGTGGGTTTGGTTCCAAGGCCACTTCTCATTACAAAGGTCCAATTGGCCATAAGATTGATACTATGGCAAAATGGGCGTAAAATGTGTAAGGAAGAGAATTTCCATAAACTCCGGATTGGGGGGTATTTCCAATGGTTATGAACGTACTCCCAACATGAATGGTGAGCTCCTGAGCACCCAAAAAAGGTAAAATCCTGCTGGGGCTTATTAAAATTGATTTGAAGCAGGGATTTCAGATGTTTTGAAAATTGAAATATAAGTTTGAAACTTATAAGAGGTTGGCATATGACATAAGGATTAATTTTTATTCCTTTGACCTTTGCTTTTTACTTGAAGGAATTTGATTTTGACACAAAAAACTATGAGTGGTTGATATGAAAGAGAAAGAAAAATTTCAAATCAATAATAATTAAATTAAAGATAAAAAACACAAAAAAGAAAGAAAAATAACATAATATGGTTTCTGAGGAAATTTCCTGTCTTCATCACAGAGCTGATTTCAAAATTTCTTTTGGCCAAAGAATTCCAGGATCTTGCAGAGTGGCCAAGATGATGTTTTGAAACATCTTAGACCCCTCAGGAAAGTCCACACCAGGAGAGGAACTTACTTTTTGTAGTTACAAATATTTCCAATTCCATAGAAATAAAATAAATCCAGATTAGAGATTTACTTGAAGGGAAAAATCACGGATTTTGAATTTGAAAATATGGTCCATTTTCCCAAGTGCTAATTGCCATAAAACATTAAACTAAATTTTTGAAGCAAGGCCAAAGGTCCTGTCCCAGAAATTGGAAGTTTGTCACAAAGTGGCCAAGGTGATGCTTAAAACAAAAAGGTAGAATACCTATAAATCTGCATGCCAGGAGTGGGAACTTACTTTCATGAAATCCTCTTCCCACCAAGCATTATAAAGAAATCAAGCTCTTGACAAATCTTATTCTGGCTTGTCAGGATATAAAGAGTGGAAGACCTTTACAAGTTCAGGAAAGTTCTTGAGGTTTTCAGCTGCTTCCCAGGTGGATCTTTCTGCGTCTTAACTTAATCCTTTCCATTCCACCAGATTCCATAACCTTCCTCTTTTGATTTTGGAATGAGAAACTCAGGAGATTTCCCATTCCTCTTCTTCTTGAATGATTATTGGAGGAGGAGGCTCTAGATTCCTATTTAAGATATTTGATGTATTTAATAGTTCAAGGAGGGAAATATGAAATACTGGATGGATTAATTCTCATTGAGATGGGAGCTTGAGCTGGTATGCATAAGTGCTGACTTTCTCAAATATTGAAAAATGACCCAACCATCTTTTTAAAAGTTTTTTTGTGGGTCTAGTTGATTTAATTTTCTTGGAGGAGACCCATACCATGTCACCAGGGTGTAAAACAGGTGGACTTTCTCTACCCTTTTTTTCATACCTCTTAAAACTGTTTATGGAAACTTCAAGCTCTCTCTTGACATCCTGCTGTCCTTATTGTTTTTTCAAAGATAACTTTACAGCCGCAGTATCTTGAGTAATATTAACCAAACCAAATTGAGGATCTCTTCCATAAACAGTGAAAAAATTGTGATTCCTTTGTTGGAGAGTGGTTAAAGGTATTGTAGGCAAATTCAGCCAGAGGGAGCCAGGTGTACCAATATTCTTGATGATAACTGACTTAAATATGAAATTAATAGTCTACTATCTGATTTACGTTCTGTGTCTGTCCATAAATTTCAGGATGGAAAGTGGTTCAAATATCTCTTGAAATATTGAGATTCTGAGAAAATCTGGACTAGAAATAAGAAACAAAAAGGGGGACTCTATCACTAAAAATGCTTTAAGGCAGGCTATGCTTTGAAGAAATATTGTTGATGAATAAATGGGCCAGTTGTAATGAAGTAATTGAAGAAATATTTGGGAAACAATACTCCCATTTTTGAGAATCTTCCCACTGAGAAAGATTGGAAAATAAAGAGTTTGAGAGTGCCATTTGAGTGAGAAAGTGCATTGAGAGTGAACTCCAAGGAAGATTTGAAATTAGAGGGGTTTGAGGAAGAATATCTTTTTCCTTGAGGGCTGTTGAAAGGATGAGGGTCATAGGGGCTCTTGGAGAAAACAAGAGTGTCCTGGAACTCAGGCATAAAGAGCTCACTTGGAAGGCTCCAAAGGTTAAGAAATGAAGAAAATATTGTATTTATTTAATGAGAGTAGGATAAACTACAAATATGCCAATGAAAAGATCAGAAAAGAAGCCAGAGGCAATACATGATAAGAGAAGCCAAAGGCCAAAGAGAAAACAAATTTAATTCTAAATTAATTTTTTCAACCTTCCAGAAAGAACAATGAAATTAGCAAAGGATATGACCACCAATATCCACCGACAGGCAAAGAAAATATGCAATGACTGAATTCAAAATATCAGTATTCACTTTGCAGGATTAAAAGAGAATAATAATGAAAATAAATTCAATAAATTAATTAACTGAAGAAAAAGGTCCCCAGGGATGAAAAGGTGGCCAGTATATGTGAAAAGCTGAAGACTGATCCTGGAAAGTTGATCACCAAGTTGTATTGACTGTTTTCAATCAACACAGATATGGAAATCTTGAGAATTGAAACTGTGTGCCTTGAATTCCCATAGTGGAATATGAATTGGCCCAAAGGGGGGAATGCCATACACGTTTCCTGAATACAGACTTTATGGAAAATTTGTGTTGCCCAAGGAGTGCTGGAGAACTTGATTCCTTGTCAACTGATTTGATTAAGCGGCATGTAGCTGGTGTCCTCAAAGGGTCTTGTGGATACCACCATGGATTTCAAGCTTGAATAACTCTTGTCTTCCTTAAAAACAAACTGATGGTCTGGTGGAGTTACTTTAAGTGAAAGAATTGAATCCTAAAAACACCAACATTAGGATTCTGAAAGAAATGGTGCATAATGGTATAAAATACCATCTATTCCCCATTCCTGGTTCCTGAAGCACAGGGTACATGATTGAGGAAAAGGGGTTCCCTTGACTTGAGGGCAAACCCTGTTAGAAGTGAGCTTGTGGCTTCTGGTGGTTTCTAGAGACCCTGAGTGTAGTCTTGCGGTCAATGGCTATTTCTGGCCAAAAATGGGGTCAGGTGGACCCACTGGTCTGGCCCCTTTTTTCCTCATGGGACGTGGGCCGAAAGTGGCTTTAATTTGCCCATGGCCCGCAGCCTACAAACTGCAGGCCATAGAGGCCATGGGAGGCCTGAATGGCCCAAAAAGGTCATTTTGGCCAGAACCCCCTAATAAAGGGGGGTGGGACAGAGGCCCAAAATCAATGTGATTGGCCTGGGGTTTGGTGAGGTGGGGAATTGGGCAAAAGGTCAAATAGAGAAGGATATGACCTGGGAGCCATATATGAGCAGAAAGGGTGGGTGTCACCCAAAAGCCATTTGTCCATAAACTGATCATATTGTCAGTTGGCCTTAAATTAGGTCAGGCCATAATTTCTGTAAACACTTATTGGGGGGTTCTTTCCCATTTTTGTGACAATGAGACATAATCCTTGATTAATTGAGTCAAAATAGACCAGTGAAAACCCCACTTGAAAATGGTGGCCAGCTAGAGAAGAGTTATGATGGCTTTGAAGTATATTGAGTTCAATTTTGGGGTCATTTGGGACCACCACCCTATCTTTGAAGAGAAGGAGTTGGAAGAGGAGTAAAGATAATAATCTTTTAAACAGTTACCTTTACCCAAATCCTGAAGAATACTTCTTTATTGAGAATATTTGCATAGTTCCTTATGAATTGAGTCAATCAAATTTGATAAAGATTCTGCCTTGACAGGAAAGAATTTTGAAGGTTGGAATTTATTATTCTTGATTAGTTGTTTAAAATTCATTGAATTATTATTGATGAAATTCTCTCCCTCTCTTGATAAAGGTTTGCCTGACATGACAACGTATCAGGAAGAGTATCTATCCAGCTAGGGAGATTAGTTATTGATAAATGAAATTAAGAAAAGAATTTTGAAGCCATGAAGGATTTATTGGAAGAATTCTTTCTGAGACCTTCAAATGAAAGATAAATAGAGAGAATAAAAGCTCTGAAGTGCTTGAGAGGCCAGACAATGCCAAGGAGCTTCTTGTCATGAATATCAAAGTTGAGCTCTGCTGGAATATGCTTGTGGCCATCAAATGGAATTTCTTTTCTTCCTGAGTCAGAAATCTGACTCAGTAAAACACCCAAGGCATGATATTATGTATTGGCCTCTACAATGGTTGGTAGGGAAGCATTGAAGCAGCTGGGAAAGCCTCTTTGATTTGATAAAACTTGCTAAGAGCTTCCTCATTTAGGGGTCAAACTGAATCTCTCCTGATGAACTTGGAGAGTGAGATGATTGTCTTTGAGTAATACTGATGAATCAGTGGAGAAGTTGAAAAATCCCAGGAATGATTGGAGAGCCTTGAGGTTTCTTGGAAGAGACCAATTAGGAATTTGCTGTAATTTTGATTGGTTCATCTTGAGGCCTTCAGAACACAATAATCTAAATATTCCACACTCAAAAAATGGAAAAAAAAATTGTATTTACTTGCTAAAAGGTTTATTAGCCCTGATTCTGGTAAGAACAGTGGAAACACGGGTTGAATTTTCTTGCCCAGAGCTGGAAAATACCACAATATCATCCAGATAAACAGCACCATAAAATCAAGAAGATGAGAGTAAATATCATTGACAAGGTTTTGAAAATACAAAGGAGAATTTTTGAGCCTCAACAGCATAACCAAGTACTAATAACTTCCATATTGAGCTTTAAGTGCTTTTAGGTATTCATCTACCTCCTTTATTCTGCGCAGGTTATATTCATCACTCAAATCAATCTTGAAGAAGATAGAAGAGCTATTAAAGACAGTAAGTGCTGATTAATAGGAGGAACAGGATATTTGTTTGTCCTAGCAACAGTATTGAGTTTTCCATAATCAATACACAATCAGAGGCTTCCATCTTTCTTTTTCACAAAAAGGACAGGTGCTTCTGTTTAAGAGGAGCTTTTATGGATGAAAGATTTCTCTAAACTCTCTGACATTGTAAGCTTACTTATCTTTGCATCTTACTTGGCAGGGTGAAGTTCATTGGTGCACACTGGAGTGGAAGTGGATGGTGCCTTTTTTTAGGCAGAGGTGAGAGCAATTGCAAGAGCAAGTAGCAATATCTGGAACTCAAAATGTTTTAACATTGTATGCTATTTAATGAGGGTGCTTTTACCTTTTGAAGGTGCAAGTATGTGTCTGTCCTGAATGGGTGTGTAGAAGCTTTGATGAGTGTGTAAACAAGGAAACCTAATGACTGGTTTTAGATCTACATAGGTACTTAATCCAAAAGAGTAGGTTTGCCCCTCAGAAATGTTGCACAGAAGGTTGCCTCCACATTAATCCATGGTGGTGAGGGAACTGGACACCTCCCCACCTGAGCCATACTACAGTATTGGTCCTCATTGAGCCCCACGCACTAAGCTTACATCACACCACACAATAGCTTGTGAATTACTGCCACAAAAGCCAAATTATGGATAAGAACCAGCCATGTGTTCACTTGAAAAATACCCAGATGAGAAGATTATTTATGCCATGAAATACTGTACCCATTCACTATTGTTTTAAGTTTCTGGCCGTCATAGGCACCTAGGTCATGTATCTTTTCTTTTTCTTTTTTTGGCTGGAGAGTGATATTGATTTCAAATATATTGCACTACCTTACTGTTGTAAAAATTTATTAACAATAAAAAAATATTATTATTATTACTCAAACCTAACCTCTAGCCTACTCTACTTGCGACTTCCTCAGCAAGCACATCAGATTCCCCATTATCAAAGTATTTTTTATTTATTTCTGCATTCTCTGCTAACTCTGTGGTTTTCATATTTATAATGTAATTTTCTTTCTCTATCAAACAACCACATCAAGCATAGAAATTATTTTTACTCACTCTTTATATTCAATCATTGCTGTGTGATAATGCAAAATGACCTTCTTCTTACACAGTGTGAGATTGTTTATGATAACTCACAATTATCTTATTATCAGTTTTTCTTTGTTAATCTATCTTTGTTTAAATCATAACCATCATTTTTTCAGGTGTCATATTAAGACCCTGTACTTTAGTTATTTACTTGTTTCATTTCTTTATTTTCTTTATAAATTTGTTTTAAGTGCTTTCAGGTATTCATCTACCTCCTTGATTCTGCGCAGATTATATTCATCTTTGAGCCTTGGAGTATAATTTAGATACCAAAATAGGCCACAACTATCTTCAAAAATATATTTTGAACTATGCATAACCCATGAGTCATGCATATATCAAAAATTCATCATTTTTTAGTTGAGAAAGGATGAATAACTTTTTTGTGAGTAAGTAAATGCATGGATTTAAGGACAGATTTTGATTCTAAACAAAACTTAACCTAGGGTAACTCCATAGAGTGAATAAGATTAAATGAACTCCAAGAGGTGGTAATATGGAAAATAACTCAATACCACATAAAAGAATTGTAAATTTTTTTGTTTTTCTCATTTTCACGCCAAAACAATGGGAATGTGAGAAATCCCATGTTACATACACACTAAGAATAGTGTTATGAATGTTTGTGGCACTTAATATTATGGTATTCTTACATACACGTTTTTTACACCCATGGTGGATATCAGTCTTCAAGCCCAAATTTCTATTTTTGATGTGAAAATAGCTAAGGGGGAGAGAAGACATCAAAGAGAGCCAGGGTACCCAAGGCCTCTGAGGCATGGATAGATCTAACGCTTGAATACATGGCTGATCATGGCCCAATTAGTATACTAAAAACTTTTGGGAACTTAGCTACCAAGTTAAAATTGCATAAAATAATAAGAAAATTGCAAATAAGCTGCTATTTTGAGGTGCCAAGGAGGTAAGGAGCAACTTAGACTCCTGTAACCATGTCAATCACCTACCTCCTTGATTCTGCACAGATTATATTAATCTGGGAGCCTTGGGGTATAATTTACATACCCAAATAGGCCACAACTATCTTCAAAAATAGACTTTGAACTATGCATAACCCATGAGTCACGCATATATCAAAAATTCATCATTTTGTAGTTGAGAAACAATGAATAACACTTTTGTGAGTAAGTAAATCCATGGATTTAAGGACAGATTTGGATTCTGAACAAAACTTAACCTAGGGTAACTCCATAGAGTTAATAAGCTTAAATGAACTCCAAGAGGTGGTAATATGGAAAATAACTCAATACCACATCATCAATACCACATAAGAGAATTGTGAATTTTTTTTTTCTCAATTTCACACCAAAATAATGGGAATTTGAGAAATAACATGTTACATACATACTAAGAATAGTGTTATGCATGTTTGTGGCACTTACTATTATGGCATTCTTACATACACTTTTGATACACCCATAGTGGATATCAGTCTTCAAGCCCAAATTTCTATTTTTGATGTGAAAATAGCTAAGAGGGATAAAAGACATCAAAGAGAGCCGGGGTACCCAAATTCTGAGGCTTCTGAGGCATGGATAGCTCTAAAGCTTGAATAAATGGCTGATCATGGCCCAATTAGTATACTAAAAACTTTTGGGAACTTGGTTACCAAGTTAAAACTGCATTAAATCATAAGAAAATTGCAAATAAGCTGCTATTTTGAGGTGCCAAGGAGGTGAAGAGCAACTTGGACTCCTTTAACTATGTCAGTTCTTGATTCTTTTCCATGGATAAAACCTAAAATAGTAATTAAAAAACCTTTTTGAACTATTATTCATTGATTTACCTCATAGCACACAGTAATATAGTGCTATTTGCAATTCTATGTAGAAATGAGGTAAAACCTTCAAAAATTCATCAAAAATACAATTCTTAAGGAATATTTCTGAAGCTTTCAGGACCAATGAAGAACATAATTATCCATAAAGAAACCAAAAGGACTTACAGTTACATAAGTAAAATTGAATGTTTTACTTACAGTCTATTTTGATAATTACACATGAAATACTGAATCTTCAAAAATTCACAGAAAATACAACCTGTGATGAAATTTCCATTAACATTGATAACATTGATAAAGTAATTTTTGTTTTACAATAAAAGAAGATTTACATTTGTTAATCCTTTTATTCTTAACCACTTTTGGGTTGGTAGTCATGTAAAAGCATCAATCAAGTAATTATGATAATCTTACATGAGAACAGATGATTCAATCATTAATCCAAAAATGATTATTGTTTTCTCACTCACTGTTTTTTCAGTTTTCTCCATGGCATGCCTCTGTGGCTGTCTTAGACATAAAAGAGACCTCCTCTTGCTGTTTTTGCCAAATCATCTGATTATCCAATTATATCTTTATTACCAACAAGTATTAGTTCAAATCTTTTCTTAACTTTTTTAATTCTTTCAGAATCAATCAGAAAGACGTGAAATCATAGAAATCAACTCTATATTGTTTTCATATTGTTATAAATCCATTTTGATCCTTTAAATGCACAACTATAGGTCAAATCTCTCTACCAATCTCATTCTAAGGCACATTGGAGTATTAGTGAGTTATTTATTATTAATTCTTAAGGTTTTTTGTCAGCGTGTGACTTCAAACCAGAGCACAATCATGACAGCCAAATACCATAAGCCAATGGCATAGCCAAAATACAACCAAAACATTGAGCTGAGCCAAATTAGCTCAAAAGGTATCAAAAGAAAGAGAAAACTCACCTCCTTCAAAATATACAATTCCCATCATCATAAGACAAAGAATAACAAAGCTATTCCTGCTCAAAGTTGTTGCTGAGCATAAACCTTAATTTTTGCCTCTCATCTGAAATACAGAGTAAGAGGATTAATTCCATCAAATGGGTATTCCAATTGAATCTCTAAGTCAATGCTATCCAATGGTACCAGACAAACTGAGCTAGCACAAGTATTATAGAAGTTATGGCCAAATGCAGGCCAAAGAAGGGGGAATAAAACATTCATCTCTCATTTAACTTCTACAGATTTAGTGTGAGATTACTAAAGTGGGGTCTTTTTAGAAAGAGAAAAATCAGGGCTATCCGATGGTTCCATTCATTTCCCCATATATCATTGAGAACAAAGGTTATAAGGCAAACAAGCCCAATACAGCTTTTTGCCTAAAACATGCATATGTACTAAAATCTTGTACATGGCATAACTTTGCCATATTTAATGATAACTATCTCACATGAGGTACCATTGTGTAGAACACATAAAGTAATAAACATTGAACCAATTTTGAGGTTGATTTCTCAAAAAATGACAATGTTCTAGCTGCTTTAAGGTCAAAATCCCACAGTTTGGCCAATACAGCCTTATCATGTGATAATATGCCATAACTATGATTATGAGGTGCCAAAAAGACGCCAAAGTTTTTTTTTACTTCAATACCTCATAGTAAATTCAATACTGGGGTCCCATACAGGTTCTGTACAGCATTCTACGTGTCATACACGTCAGAATCAGGCTATGTGGTCCCCAAATGAAGGTTTTCACCCTGTATTGGTGAAAACTGCCCATATTGGGTTTCAAAACCACATCTAACCTCAATGCAGGCTACACAGGCCTTTTTCAAACCACAAGGCTGTCCTAGAGAGTGAAAAATCTTCACTTCCCCCATGTGAAAAGGTCTATTAGCTTTCACTCCATTTTGGGATGAAAGGAGGCCTTTTCACTTCCAGAAAATGAATCCCCATCCTTCTCTTAAGTTCCTACACAGTACAACTGTCAAAAACATTCATACTCTTGGACAATAACCAGTTTATACTGCACCCAGGGCTTTCAGAAGCGTTCACCACGACTATATCAGTATAGTAAAGCCTTTATTATCTCATTTTAAACCCTTATTACTAATCAACAAATCTTTTTATTACCATTTTTACTGTGTCACAGTGATAGTTAAAGCCTGGAAATATAATTATACAGCTTTATCATAGACTCAACCTCACAGTTTTTCTCTATTAATAGTTTTCTTCAAGAATTATATTTATAATTATTCTTTCAAAAGATAATTATATATTAAAATTTTTTTATCATTTTAATAAAGAAGTTTTATTATTAAATACTTGTAATTGATCCTTGTAGACAATTACTGCTTACTGTTATAATCACTATTAGTTTATAATAAGTAAAGGAAATAAATAATTAATTAATTATTTAATTGTGGTTAGAATAATTTTATCATTATATTTCATAATAAAACTCATAGTACTGTTGATTAATAGGAATATTATCAACAGTGTCATAGAAAAATCTTACATTTTGACGCCTGGACATGTTTTTTGAACCTTGTACCCTCAATTAATATTTTTTTAAGTTCTGAAATATATTAATTTAATTATTTTTTCTCTTTCAATTTGAATTTGAAATTATTTTTATTTTCAAAATTTTCTTTAAAACCTTTTTCATTGAGGAATTTGGTTTAATTTTATACTGTTTTTACACGTGGCTTTTTCACATCCAAGAATGTATAAAATTATTCTTTAAGTTACTCTGAATTAATTTCAAGTTTGAATGCTTAAATTTTAATTTTTTTCTTCAAAAAGAACCATTTTTTTATATATTAAAAAATAATAAAACTTATAAAAAAATCTTAAAAGCATAAAAAATAACAAATTTTTTTTCAATTTTTTAAGTGTCTTTAATCAAGTACAGTGCAGCTGGTAATAAGCTCAGTAGGACATATATTTCTAGTACAGAATCTGCAGAAGCAGAATTTGAAGAAATAATAGAAGTACAAATTGCCAAAAGAGGCACTTTATTTAGAACAGAGCAAGCCAAACAACCAGCAAAAGGTGTGTTTGCCTGTCTTTATCTTTCATTTTCTATTGAATTGACGTGAAAAATGGTGCATACCACAAATAGAAGCAACTATTCAATCCAACTAGATGGATGTGGACAAGGAAGAGGCAAGACCAGGACCAGATCTGGAAATTACTCCTCAAGAAAGACATATTTGGAGGATGCCAGAGTTTCCCCCATTCCCCAAGGTCTGTACCCACAAATGTTGATGTGAGCTTTGAGCCTGAACTAATTTAAGGTGATATTTCAAAGGCTGAACCATTTTTAAGTGGAAAAAATAGAAATATATCAGTCCCAATAAAAAAACTGGTTCAGAGCTGCAAAAGAAGAGGTGGGAAATATGCCCAAGCCTTTGGCAGGGGGCCATGAACTCCTACTTAAACATCAAGAGCTTTCTGGGTCAGGAGAAGACCATAGAACTCTTAGGAGGGTGGAGCCCACTGTCTTGCAAAGAAAAGGTCAAAAATATAAAGAATTGGTTGAAGAAACAAAGTCTTTTATCCATAGACCAGAAGTAGGAACTGGAAATGACTCCAGCTTTGGAGAAAGAAGGCCCAGTGGCATCTACCAGCTCCAAACCAATTCAAGAAAGGTCCAAAGACAAGCCTCAAGGACCTCAGAAGAAACAAAGAGGTCCCAAGAACCATCAAGGAAAGGGCAAAGGCAAACCCAATTGGCACAGACCTTACCCACAGGGGTACAGGATCCCCAAGTTGGAGACTTAAGAAGTGGACAGTGTCTTGAATATGGGCAGGACTCTCATGGAACTCCCAGCCAAGGAGCAGGAGAGGATTTAAAGGACTTTTTCAGGCAAATAAAACAAGAAAGAAACTTTTTACAAGTAGCATTAATGTAGAACTTGGTAAAATTGATGCAAATTTAACTACAATAACATTGGATATAAATGACTTGAAAAATAATAACAAAAATTGTGCTGAATTGCATAAGTCTACAATTGCAAAACTTGAACTAATATCCAATACATATGACATAATTGAGAGTAATTATCAAGTCCAAGATGATGAAATGGAACATCTTTACACTACAAACATTCATGACCAGCTTAAGATTTTGAAAGATAATTTTTTAAAAGGAGTAAATAATATCAATCAATTTGCCATACATTTTGCAAGGAGTGACAGTGAAAGGCAGGAATTGAAAGAGGAAATGCTTGCAAATGTAGAACAAATTCATAAGAGTTATGAACCAAATCCACATATGCCAAGAAATTGCACACCTTTGACTGAAGAGAAACTTTCAGTACAAGGAATTCTAAACCCTTTTTTAGGAGAAATTTCTATCTCTACAAAAGATATTTCCAAATTAGAAGACTGGACAACATCCTCTGGTGATGGAGAATACAACCATATTGAGTTCATAAGAACAATTGATAAGTTGAAAGAAGATTTTAATATACCTGATGAATTAATAGTTATTAAATTTCATTCCTTGTTTACCAGAACTGCAAAGAAATGGTATTACAAAAGAATACAAGATCATGGAAACATTATTGGCCTTGGTGGAAATCAGAAGTAATGGCCAAATGGGCAAACAATTCTTGGAGGTTTGAAATGGAAAATGCTTTTGAAAGTGCCATTTTTTACTCAGAAAAAGATAAACCCTTACTTGGTTACTCAAACAGAAAGACAGATTATCTGACTTACACCCAGATATGTCTGACTCAATGATTAATATTAAAGTATTGAGAAAATGTGGAGGAGAACTAGAAAATGCTATCAAGTGCAGATGTGTAGAGCCCTGTTCATCAGAAGACTACATTAATGCTATGGAAGATATCATCACTGGAACAAGAATTGGAAAGACTTGGCCTAGAACCCCTATAGAGTCTAAGATGGTCTCAAAGATTTTCAGAGATGAAATAAGACCTGAAAAGCCTGTCTTGAAGTGACATAAATGTGAGAGCACCTCACATTTATCCAACACTTGCACCAAAAAGACAAAAATCAATGAAGTTCAAATCATTGAAGAAGTTCAGTATACTGAAGAGAAAGAAGAATCTTACCAAGATTCTGCAGTCTCTGAATAAACACCAGTAGAAGATTATTCTATTGAGAAAATTACAGCTTATTTTGAAGTGAAAGAAGTCCATACTCACTTACCACAGTATTGTAAGGATTGCTATAACCTGATGAATATCCAAGATGCCAGAATGTGTAAGACTAAACCTGCTAGAGGCAAAGGATACACTGCTGGAGCATCTTGTATTACATCAGTCTTAATAAATGATGTTGAATCTAAAGTCAATTTAGACACAGGGGCATTTTGTGCTTGTATAGGAAAAGACTACCTTCAAGCCATAATAGCTGAATAGAAAAAACATCTGTCACCTATAGAAGGTGTGCAATTTTGTAGTTCCAGTAATAATATGTACCCTTTGGGCATATTGGACACTAGCATTGTATTTCCACATCCTCCAGAAAGCATAAGAATGAAGACAGAGATAGTAGTAATGGAAAATTGTACATCTCAACATAATATTCTTGGAAATGATTACTTGAATATTTATGGTGTTGACATCAATAACCATAAGGACAGATATTTTACAATTGGAGAAAATAAAAGACAAAAATTTGCCTTTTCCAATATGCCAAAACAAATATCAATAGTATCTTTAAATAAAGAGAATTATAAGGAAGAATTTGTGACAAATCAACTTGTTGAAGCACAAGTTAATCCATCATTGTCTTCAAAAATGAGGAAAGAACTCATTAATGTATTGTACACATACAAAAATGCTTTTGCTTCTGATAATGAGTCATTAGGTGCTATTAAAGGGAATGAAGTTGATATTACTGTTAATATTTACAGACCATATCCTTCAGTACTTTGGAGACCAGCTTATCCAGCCAGTCCCAGAGCTAGAGAAGCATTGGAAAAACATATCCAAGAGTTTATCCAGCTAGGTTTACTAAGGAAGGTAGGCCATAATGAGGAAGTTGAGGTGAAAACACTTGTTATTATTGATTAGCACAATGATAAATCTAGAATGGCTGGAGATTTTAGAGCACTGAATACCTACACAGTTTCAGATATGTGTCCAATTCCTAGAATCCAAGAAACTTTGACCCAATTGTCTAAAGCCAAGTATATAACATCCATGGATGTATTAAAAGGCTTTCATCAAATTTTTTGACGCCCAAAGCTAAGAAATTCATTAAAACTCTCACTCACTGTGGTATTTATGAGTATATTTTAATGCAATTTGGTATTAAAAATGCACCATCTCATTATCAAATAATGATAAATACTATCTTCCCCACAGAACTATCTGAAGGAAGGCTTATCATTCATATTGATGATATTATCATATGTTCTGACTCATGGTCTTTGCACCTTGAAAGACTTGCAAGAGTACTTGAAAAAGCTACAGCGGTGAATATGAAGATTTTGCTCAAGAAATTTAACTTTGGCTTTAGGCCATATTGTTTTTGAGTTAAGCTTGGGTATTGACAAAAATAAAGTGGCAGAAGTGTTACTTAAGCCAATACCCCAGAATAAGAAAGAAATGATTTCTTTTCTTTTATTTGCCAGTTATTACAGGAAACACCTGAAATACTGTGCAATTCTAGCCAAATAACTCTATAAAATCTGTGAGCAACAGACAGTATTTGAGATGACACAGGAAAGAATTAAAGCTTATGAGCAGATAAGGAAATCCCTTACAGAAGCATGTTGACTCTTCATTACTGACTGGAATATACCTTTTAAATTGTACATTTATGCATGTGGAGATGGATTACAGGCAACCCTACATCAAGTCCAAATTATTGATGACAAACCTACAGAGGGGCCAGTTTGTTAAATCTCAAGACAAATAAAACCAACAGAATCCAGATATGTTTCAAGCCAAATGGAGTGCTTATGCTTGGTATGAGCACTTGATAAATTACACTATTATCTTTATCGCAGTGTTTTTGAAGTGATAACTGACTGGAATTCCATGAAATCACTTCTTAACATGAAAACTCCAAACAGACATATGTTAAGATGGCAACTATCCATTCAAGAATATAGAGGTAACATGACTATAATTCATAAATCATGAAAAATTCACAAGAATGCTGATGGACTTAGCAAGTGGGAATTAGCCAATACTCCTGATAACCCAGCTTATGTACCTTTAGAATCAGAACCAAAGATTCCAATTGAAGGGATTAACATAACTGATATTGGGACTGAATTCTTTGGAGAGGTCAGAGAATCTTATACGCAAGACAAGAATTGCCATATCTTGACTTCCTTCTAAGATAAAGACTGCAAAGATACATCTTTAGTAAATGCACTGGATGAAGCTTGGAAGAATTCCTATTCTTAAGGAATATTTCACGTGTTTGATGCGATAATTTCCCACAGAACCAAACATTCTTGTGTAATGACATTGTGTAGCAGATTGCTTATCAGTACCATTATTCATTAATGCAATGATAGAATCTACTCTGGACACCTGTCAGAAGACAGAACACTTGAAAAAGGGAAGAACTGTGCATGGTGGCCATCTTGGAGACAAGAAACCATTGAATATTGCCATACCTGTGATAGATACCAAATTGCAAACAGGAGTACAGGCAAGAAATTTGGACTAATGATTCATATTCAAGAACCAACATCGCCTTGGGAAGTTTTTCACATGGATTGGGTCACAGCACTTCCTCCAAGTGGTGAAAAAATCTATAATCCTTGTTTAGTCATTTTAGAAAGGTATAGCAAAACTCCAATATTCTTACCATGTCATAAAGATGACACTGCTATGGATACAGCTCTTCTTCTATGTAGTAGAGTTATTTCTCATACAGGATTATTTAAGAATATTATAAGTGACAGAGATCCCAAGTTCACATCTGCCCTTTGGACCAATTTTCACAGATTTTTTGGGACTAAGTTATCATTCTCAATAGCATATCACCCTCAAACAGATGGACTAGCAGAGAGAATTATTCAAACTTTATAAGACATGATCAGGAGATTTTGTGCTTATGGATTAGAATTTAAAGACTGAGATGGCTTTACCCATGACTGGTGCACTCTAATACCTGCATTAGAGTTGGAATATAAGACATAAGTCTATCCTTTTACAGGTCAAACTCCTGCTATGTTAGCAAAAGGATGGAATCCAAGAGTCCCAACAGACACACTTAGGAAAGACTTGATTTACATACATCTTACAGCTTCCAGATTCAAGATAATACTTGATGAAGTGAACAATCATGAAAAACAGAGTATGGATGATGCTTTTGACTATTCAAAACAGAAGTGGGACAAAAGTCACAAGGTATTCAAAGTAGGGGACCAAGTTCTAGTTTCAACTTTGAATTTTGATAATATCAAAGGTGCAAAGAAACTTCAAGATTCTTATGGAGGACCTTTTTTTATTGTTGCCTCACATGGAACCAATGCAGTCCAAGTGGAATTGAGTGGTTAATTATAAAATAACCACCCCACCTTTCCAGTCAGCTTGATAAAACCTCATCAACCAGCTGAAAACGAATTATTCCCTTTAAGGAACCCAACTCCTTTGAATGTACCACCAGGGGAACAGAGTGAAGACAAAAAGATAAAGAAAATAATTAAAGAAAGGAGAAATAGGGATAAAAATCAAAGAGAATATCTTGTCAGATAAAGAAATCCAGTACAAGAAGATGAATGGCAGGAAGAATTAGGAATACCTAACTCAGGTAAACTCTTAAGAAGATTTAGACATTAAAGAAAGCCACAAGCCTGAATATGTCTATAAATGTGCTTCAAATTACTTGATCTGATTGATATAAAGCAGTTACACAGTGGACATTAACCCCCTCTGGGGCCTTTTTCTTCTTGTTATCATTAATAAAATTGTAGTGCAATTTTATTTTTTGGTGGGAGGGAATTTGAGCCTTGAGGTATATTTTACATACCCAAATAGGCCACAAATATATTCAAAACTAAATTTTGAACTATGCATAACCCATAAGTCATGTATAAATTCAAAATTCATCATTTTCTATTTCAGAAAAGATAAGTCACTATTTTGTGAGGAAGTAAGTCCATAGATTTAAGGCCAGCTTTGGATTCTACAAAAAATCTCACATAGCATAACTCCATAGAGTGAATAAGCTTAAATTAACTCTAAGAGGTGGTAATATGCTAAATACTTCAATACAACATCATCAATACCACATAAAAGAATTGTAAAAATGTTTCTTTTTCTCAATTTCACACCAAAATGATGGGAATGGGAGAAATCACATGTTGCATATACACTAAGAATAGTGTAATTCATGCTTGTGGAACTTAATATTATGGTTTTCTTACATACACTTTACCTCATAGCAACCAGTAATATAGTTCTATTTCAAATTCTATGTAGAAATGAGGTAAAACCTTAAAAATTCATTAAAAGGTGAATTCTTGATAAATATTTCTGAAATCTTCAGGACCAATGCAGAGCAGTATGATCCATCAAGAAACCAAAAAGAATAACAGTTTCATAAGTAAAATTAAAAGGTTTACTTACACTCCATTTTTGATAATTCCATGTGAAATACTGAATCTTCAAAAATTCACAGAAAATAAAACCTGTGATGAAATTTCAAAAAAGCATTGAGACCTTTGATAAATTAATGTTCATTTTGAAATAAAAGAAGATTTACAGCTTATCCTCCTTTTTGTCTTAACCATATTTTGGTGGGTAGTCATGTTAAAGCATCAATCAAATAATTATGATAATCTTACATGACAACAGATGATGAAATCATTAATCCAAAAAGGATTATTGTTTTATCACTCACTGGTTTGCAGTTTGCTCCATGGCACACCTCTGTGAGCTGTCTTAGACTTAAAAGAGACCTCCTCTTGCTGTTTTTTCCAAAATAATCTTATTATCCACTTATATATTTATTACCAACAAGTAAGGATTTGCTAAAATGTTTTCTTGTGTGTTTTAGTTCTTTCAGAATCAATCAGAAAGACGTGAGCTCATAGAAATAAACTATATATTGTTGTAATATTGCTACAAATCAATTTTGATCCTTTAAATCCATAATTATATGTTAAATCTCTCTACCAATCTCTTTCTGAGGTTCATTGGAGTATTAGTGAGTTATTTATTATTAATTCTTAAAGGCTTTTCTCTAGTAATAGTTTTCTTCAATAATTATATTTCAATTATTCTTGCTAATTATAATTGTATATTAAAATAATTTTATTATTTTAATAAAGAAGATTTATTATTAAATACTTGCAATTGATTCATGTAGACAGTTACTGCTTACTGTAATAATCACTAGTAGTGTATATAAAGTAAGAGAAATAATTAATTAATTAATTAATTAATTAATTGTGGTTATACTAATTTTATCATGCTATTTCATAAGAACAGTCATAGTACTGTTGATCAATAGTAATATTATCAACATGTGAGCCTTGAGGTATATTTTACATATCCAAATAGGCCACAATTATCTTAAAAAGAAATTTTGAATTATGCAAAACTCATAAGTCATGCATATATCCAAAATTCATCATTTTCAATTTCAGAAAAGATGGATAACTATTTATTGAGTAAGTAAATCCATGGATTTAAGACCAGATTTGGATTCTACACAAAAATTCACCTAGGGTAGCCCCATAGAGTGAATAAGCTCAATTTAAGTATTTGAGGTGGTAAAATGGAAAATACTTCTATACCACATCATTAATACCACATAAAAGATCCGTGAAAATTTTTGTTTTTCTTGATTTTAAGCCAAAATAATGGGAAAGTGAGAAATCCCATGTTACATATACACTAAGAATAGTGTTATGCATGTTTTGAGCACTTAATATCATGGTATTCTTACATGGACTTTTGGTACACCCACAGTGGATATCTCACTTTAAGCTTAATTTTCTATTTTTACGTGAAAAATAAGTAAGGGGGACAAAAGACATCAAAGAGAGCCAGGGTACCCAACTTCTGAGGCCTCAGAGGCGTGGATAGCTCCAGAGCATGGATCCATGGCTCATCTTGGCCCAATTGGTAAACTAAAACTCTTTGGGAACTTGGTTACCAAGTTACACCTACTGTAATCATAAGAAAATAGCAAATAACCTGCTATTTTGACGTGCCAAGGAGGTAATGAGCTACTTAGACTCCTGTAACCACGTCAATTCTTGATGACTTTCCATGAATAGACCCTAAAAGAGTAATTAAAACCCTTTTGGGACATATATTCATTGATTTACCTCATAGCAACCAGCAAAATACTGTTATTTGCAATTCTACGTAGAAATGAGGTAAAAACTTCAAAAATTCATTAAAAATACAATTCTTAATGAATATTTCTGAACCTTTCAGGACTAATAGAGAACTGTATTATCTATGGTACAACCAAAAAGAATTATGGCTTTACTAGTAAACTTAAAAGTTTAACTTACATTCCATTTTTGACCATTCTACGTGAAACACTGAATCTTCAAAATTCACAGTAATTACAACCTGTGATGAAATTGGCAATAACATTGATAACTTTGAGAAATAAATGATTATTTCAGAAAAAAAGAAGACTTACAGATGTTACTCCTTTTATTCTTAACCATGTTGGGGTTGGTAGTCACGTAAAGGTATCAATTAAGTAATTATGATAATCTTACATGACAACTGATGATGCAATCAATAATCCAAAAGGGTTTATTGTTTTCTCACTCATTGGTTTTTCAGTTTGCTCCATGGCACGCCTCTGTGAGCTGTTGTTGACTTAAAAGAGGCCTCCTCTTGCTGTTTTTTTCCAAGAATCATCTTATCAATTTATTAAATCATTATTACCAACAAGTAAGTATTAGTTACAGCTATTCTTAAGTGTTTTAAATCTTTCAGAATCAACCAGAAAGACGTGAAATCATAGAATCCACCTATATATTGCTGTAATACTGTTATAAATCCTTTTGATCCCTTAAATCCACAATTCCACGTCAAATTTCTCTACTTTTATCTATCAATAAGTTCTTTGGAGTATTAGTGAGTCATTTATCTTTAATTCTTAAAGTTTTTCTCTAGTAATAGTTTTCTTCAAGAATTATCTTTATAATTATTCTTGTAAAAGATAATTATATATTAAAATAATTTTATTATTTTAATAAAAGAAGTTTTTATTATTAAATTCTTCTTGTAATTGATTCTTGTAGACAATTACTGCTCACTGTTATAATCACTAGTAGTATATAACACTTGAAAGAAATAATTTTATAATTATTTAATTGTGGTTATAATAATTTTTTCTATTATATTTCATAAGAACAGACATAGTACTGTTGATTAATAGTAATATTATCATCAGTTTCATAGTCACATCTTACACAACAGTTTCATAGAAGAATCCTACATCATCATTCAAATCCATATTGAAGAAGATAGAAGAGCTGTTCAAGACATTAAGCACTGATTAATAGGAGGAACAGGATATTTGTTTTTCCTAGTAACAGAATTGAGTTTTTCATAATAAATAAACAAACAGATGTTTTCATCTTTATTTTTCACAACAAGGACAGGTGCTTCTGTTGAAGAGGAGGTTTTCTGGATGAAAGGTTTATGTAAATTCTCTGAAATGGAGGCCCTGAGTGTCTCTGAATCTTGATTTGACAAAGATGAGATGACCCCTGAGGTTCAATAGGATGATCACAGGTATGGTGAGGAGGAAGTTCTTCTGCTTTAATTTTGTAGAATCCATCAATATAGGGGTGATAAGAGGAAGGAACAAAATTCATCATGGTTTCAATTTCTTCTCTCTCTTCCTCTTCAACCTACAACTCCTCCAGTGAGTCATGAGAAGATGAAGGAGGAAGGTTGATATTCCCAAAGAAGAGATGAAGCAAAGGTATAAAATCATCTACTTCAAGATTTCATCTCTAGGTAGTAGCAAGAACTGAGTCAAATTTAAGGATGGAATATGGACAGAAGATGGGAATGTCACAACCACATGTAACCACCCCCAATGGGTGTTTTGCAACAAATATAGCCTGACCTAAGTTTATGGCCAATTGGCCATGTAAATAGTTTATGGCCAATAGGACCATTTTGGTGCTTTATGGCTTTTGGGCCATATCACTTCTCACTTACCACTTATGGCCACAGGCCATATCCTGAAACCATTGGCCTTTTTGGCCAATTCTCCACTTCACCAGCCCCCAAGCCAACACCTTTGTTTTGGGCCTGGGGGGTCCATCTGGCCCCTCAAGCCCTCACCAGGGCATTTCGACCAACCCCTTTGACTATGGGGTCTAAGGCCCAAATGGCCTTTTTGGGCCATTTGGGCCCCCTAAAGCCTCTACAGCCCACAGTCCATATGTCACCGTCCATAAGCTGCGGACCAGGGGCCAAGGGGGCCAACAACCAGCCCCCAAGGCCAGGTGGTCCCACCTGCCTAATTTTGGCCCCAATCTCAACATTCCCAAAAATAGACAAAAGGACTCCAGGACCCTAATTGTCCAAGAACCACATTCTGGCCGCTTTCAACCCCTGGCCTCTGGCAACCACCAGAGGTCACCAGCTCAAGTCCAGAAACGTTTCCCCTCCATTAAGGGGAAGGACTCTCCTTCACTAATGTACTCCGTACAAAGGATTCAGGTGTAGTGCATATATGGTATGATATGCCATTATGCACCAATTTTGCTCTGAAATCCAATGGTGATGCTTTAAGGACCAAATTGTGCCTTTTCAATTCAATTCCCCAAATCCACCACCTGTAACAACCACTCACCAGGGGTAAGGGTATTTATTAATACACCCACTCAAACACCTCAAATCAGAAGATCCACTATCTGAATCAGCATTCAGTTTCAGCAATTGTCCTTGCTGAAACATGCATACAGCTTGGTACCTCAATACGGCCTTTCAACATCTGTACAGGTTGGATTCACCCAATACAGTTTCAATACACCAGCATTAAACTGTATGATCACTCAAATACACCACACCTCTTTTAAAGGTTCTGTACAGCTGTACAGGACCTGTATTGGCCAGACTCAATTCAATCATTCAATCCTCTCATGAAAATTCTTCCGCTGGATCAGGGCTGGTGATTCTCACATATACCAGCCCCTCTTTCTCCCCCCTGGGGACTTTTCCCCAGTTAATTAATTTAGTTATTTATTATTTTATAAATATTCTTATCCTTATTTTGGGTATTATATTTATTTAATATCAAGTTAGTATTTGCATTTCTCTTTTTGCCTGTATAGTATGAGTTGGGTGGCCATATCCTTATTAACCTTTCTCTTTTCATTCTGACAGGTTGAAACAGTGGACTTGGACTTGTTTGTGGTTGGCTCTTCTATTCTTTAATATTACTTCTTTTGTTGCTGCTTACTTATATTCTTTATTTTAGTAATTTATCTCTTGCACTCTTAAGTGTATTCCTTCTTACCATATCTTTGAGCCCTCCATAAGTGAGTCCCAGTTTACTGAGTGCCAGGCCCTCTTCACTTCAAAGAGCCCCTGTTACATTAAATTAATTAACTCATGTTGATTCTTTCTTTTCATTCTTTTATAATCACTTCTCTAATTCATCAATTATGACTTTTTTAATGATCTTATGATTCTTAATTATTATGATTTTCTCTCTCATCAATTTTCATCTCATTCATTTCATTTATGTGAAAATTGATTCTTTCTTCTTTCTTAATTATTGCTGACCATTTCATTCACTTCATTTTATTTTTATCAAATAAAATTTTTCTTTGTTCTGATTCAGGTCTTATTTAGGAATCATTGATTGGTTTAATTTATTGGATCATTCATTGGGATTTCATTCGGTTTATTGATTCAGCAATTCAGGATTTGTCATTTGGATTGGATTGATTGACTTTGAATTCTCAAGATATTTTATTGATCCTCAAGAATTGATTTTGATTATTTAATGATTTTGACTCATCAAGATATTTGAATTGATTGATTGATTCTTCAAGACCTTGATTTCATATTGAAGACACTGTTTCATTGATTGATTGATTATTGATTGAATATTTATTGATTGTTGATTTACTCAAGATTATTGATATTTCATTTGAATTTGATTTATTGTTAATTATTGATTGAATTGATTGGTTTTTTATTGAAATTTATTTCACCTCAAGAATTGAATTGATCCCTCAAGACTCATCAAGATTTTAATGTGATTGATTTGGCCAAGTTTTGATTTCTGTTCTCAATACCATCAAGTGTCTTTTATTCAAATTCTGTTCATAATGCCAGTTCAGCATAGTCCCCCACAAAAGAACACTAGATCCCAAAAGGTTCCAGCTGTTCTCACTCCTACAGAAAGGGCTCCTCTTGACCGCACACCATCAGTTCATCAACTGAGTGCAAAATTGGACAGAGGACCACCAATGGAAGGAGCAGCACCCTCAAGAAGAGGTGGAATAAAATCTAGAAGATCAAGATCCTTTTCTGGAATTTTAGGTGGCTACCATGGCATGTCTGAAGGTGCAAGAGCAATATTAGGGGAAGTTGAAGATGAAGAGGGGAAAGAATCTGTGGAAGAGGAAGATTCTGGGGAAACTGAAGTGGAAGATGCCTTGGAAAATGCTCCAGAGGTGCCTCAGGGTTCCAATCTAGCCCTTTCTAGTCAATCTCTTGTCTCTCAAACTGATCCAAGTTTTCTCAAGATGATGGAGCAGATGACTTAATTCATGGGGCAACTCACTCAAGCAGTTACTCCCAGGGACAATTCCAAAGCCCCTGCTTTCAAGACTCCATCCATGAAGGCACCTGATTCTTTTGATGGTACTCAAGCTCATAAATTGAGAGTATTTATCCAATCCTGTCAATTAATCTTCCATAATGATCCAGAAAATTTCTTCTCTGACAGGAAGAAAGTTCTTTACTCAACTTCTTTTCTCACTGGTAGAGCTGGAAAGTGGATTGAACCCCATCTCTCAAATATTTCCAATGAAGACCCTTCTTATCTCCGCAATAATTGGCCATTATTTGAATCTCAATTATTCACTCTGTTTGGTGACCCCAATGAAGTCAGGAAAGCAGAACAAGAGTTGTGCAATTTGCGGATGAGGGAAAGTAGTCATGTATCCTTGTACATTACTGATTTCGGAAGCTTAATGTCAAGAATTGGAGATTGGGGGGAAAGAGCTTATATCCATGTTTACAGAAGAGGATTGGCTCCATTAGCTTCTCACCCTGGAACTTTTGATACTCTTCAAGAACTTATAGATTTCACTTTAGAATTGGACACAAGATTTCATGAGAGGCAAAAAGAAAAAGGTGGCAATCAAGAGAAGAAGCCTCCTGTTAATGGAATCAATCAATCTAGGCCTCCTAAAAACTCATATTCAAAGAGGCCTCACCCAAAGAAGAACAAGAAGGGCAAGCAGTTTCAATCTTCAAAGGACAACCCTCATGCTTCTCTCCTCAGTAAGGACAATTCATCAGTTCTGAAAAGGAGAGGAGGATGAAAGAGGGGTTGTGTACTTATTGTGGTGGAAAGCACCCAATTGAAAAATGCTTCAAGAGACCTCAGAACAAGCCTGGGTCATCATCAAGAGGCTTCCCTAACAAGCAGGGAAAAACCTGAGTGGGGATCATGATGTGTTCAATGGTTCTCACTTATTTCCTTCAAGAGCACAATTGTGCACTCTGCATACTAGTGTCAAGAAATCTTTAAAGTTTCTTATTTTCTCTTCTGTCTCTGATATTTTATATAGTATTCTAATTGATTCTGGTGCTACAAACTCCTTTATTGAAAAGAATTTTATTCTCAAGTAATCATTGACTCTGTCAGAGCTCCCTGAAAAGATTCCTCCTTTCATTCTGGATTCTAATGAATCCCCTGCCTTTTTCATAACCCATTATACCAAGTGGATAGTTGACTTGCCTTCCTTCCCAAGCTTTGAATGGGACTTCTTTATCATAGATTCACACAAGGGAGAAGACCTGATATTGGGCTATGATTTCCTTTACCATTTCAATCCCATCATTGATTGGAAAAATTGATTGATCAGCTATGATTCTAGTCACAAGGATACTAGTGGTTTTATTCCTTCTACTAGTAATGACTTTGGCACTGCTGTTAACAGTGTTGCTCTGGTTGGTAAACTTAAGACACCTTCCCTTCCTTCTTCTGTCCATATCCCTTCCATCATTACTTCCATTAAGAGGTGAAGTCTTCAAAGAGATAAAAGATATTGGAGAAGATGTTGCTATATCTTCACTTCATCTCTTTCAAGGGGATATGGACCTTCATCCTTTATCTTTTCATGCCTCCCTGGAGGAGCAGTGGAATGAGGAGGAAGAGCCGCAAGAAATTGAAACTGTGCAGAAGGTAGTCCCTCCTGTTTATCACCAATATTTGGATGTATTCTTCAAGGTGAAGGCAGAGAAACTTCCTCCATACCGCGCCTGTGATCATCAAACCAAATTGGAGGGTCTTCTACCTCCAATTGGTGTTATCTACTCATTATCAAATAAAGAGTTAGAAACACTGCGGGCCTACATTTCAGAGAATGTAGAGAAAGGTTTCATAAGACCAAGCTCCTCTTCAACAGGAGCACCTGTCCTTTTTGTTAAGCAAGAGGATGGAGGTCTTCATTTGTGTGTAGACTACAGCAAACTCAATGCTGTTACTAGAAAGAACAGGTATCCTGTTCCTCCTATGAACCAGCTTCTCACCATATTCAACGGTTCCACTATCTTCTCCAAGATAGAATTGTGTGGTGCATATAATCTTCTGAGAATCAAAGAGGGGGGTGAGCACTTAACTGCCTTTAGAACAAAATATGGTAGTTATGATTATTTGTTCATGCCATTTGGTTTTACCAATGCCCCTGCTTCTTTCCAGAATCTAGTAAATGATATCTTTTCAGATTTCTTGGATGTGTTTGTTGTGGTTTATCTAGATGATATTACAGTCTTTTCCAGTTCTGAGGAGGAACATGTCAAACATGTGGCCTCTGTCCTCCAAAGACTGAGGGACAATAATTTGTTTGCCAAAGCCTCCAAGTGTGTATTCCATGCCTCAATTGTGGAATACTTGGGCTATGTTGTTTCAAGTGATGGCCTCAAAATGGATTCTTCAAAAGTTCAGCAAATCCTCAATTGGCCTCAGCCCAAAAACATCAAGGCCCTTCAATCTTTTCTTTGAGTTGCCAATTTTTATTGCCGTTTCATAAAAAATTATGCTAAAAAAACCACTTCTCTCACTTCCCTTCTCAAAAAAGATTCTCCCTTCATCTTCATTGAGGAAGCTCTTAGCCAGTTTCAATAACTCAAAGAAGCTTTCACTACTTCTCCTATCTTATCTCATTTCAATCCTTCTATACCTACTATAGTAGAGACTGATGCTCCTGATTATGCTTTGGGTGCTGTACTGAGCCAGGTGAATGACTCAGGAAAGCATCCCATTGCATTTGATAGTCAAAAGCTTTTCCCAGCTGAGCTGAACTATGAAATTCATGACAAGGAACTCCTTGGCATAGTTTGGGCTCTCAAGCACTGGAGAGCATTTCTTCTCTCTCTTTCCAATTCTTTTGAGGTCTTGACAGAGCACTCTTCCTTGCAGTATTTTATGTCTTCCAAAGTTTTTACTTGTTGTCAGGCCCGTTGGGCTGAATTCCTTTCAGAATTTCACTTCACTATCACTTACTGCCCAGGCAGGCTGGCCACTTTACCAGATGCCTTGTCACGTCGGGACAACATGAACCCAGAGAGGGGGTGGACTTCATCAGCAAGAATCCTCAAAATTTTCATCAAGTAATCAAGCAAGATGGAATTCAAGAGTCAAGATTCTTTTCAATAAAAGTGGAAGCATTTTCAGATTTAGTTGACAAGATTCAAAAAGAAGTATGGCGGGACAAAGACTATAATGAAATACTCAAGCAACTAGCAAGAGGTGAATCAGTTTCAGATTATTCTCTTGAATCTCAAGCCAAGTTTTTATTATTCAAAGATAGTGTGGTAATCCCAAGCAATGAAGAACTTCAACTCAATATTCTTCAAAAGCATCATGGCTCACCTTTGGCTGGCCATCCTGGCCAGGAGAAGACCCTCAAGCTCATCAAGAGGGATTTTTATTGGGCTGGCATGAATCAATTCATCAAGGACTATGTGTCCTCATGTCAGAAATGTTCAAGAAACAAGAAAATTCATCACAAGAAGTTTGGACTAATCAAGCCTCTTCAAATTCCATCTGGTCCTTGGAATTCCTTATCAATGAACTTTATCACTCAATTTCCCTTGTCAAACAACTTTGACTCAATTCTAGTTGTTGTGGACAGGTTCTCAAAAATGGAAATATTAATTCCAATATATGGAACAATAACTGCTCTGGACTTAGCTCAAATGTTCATTAGTCATGTATTTTCCAAGCATGGCCTTCCAGTCAGTATTGTCAGTGATAGAGGATCCTTATTTGTTTCATCATTCTGCACTCAATTATGTCAGCAGCACAAGATATCAAGAGATCTATCAACTGCCTTTCATCCTGAAACAGATGGACAGACAGAGAGGGTAAATCAGATTCTAGAACAGTATCTTTGGATGTATGTCAGTTATCATAAAGATGGCTGGCACACCGGGCTCCCTCTGGCTGAATTTGCCTATAATAATGCAGAACATTTATCAACAAAGCAATCACCTTTTTTCACCATTTACAGAAGAAATCCCAGCTTTGACTCAATCCATATTTCTCAAGATTCACCTCCTGGAAAGTTATCAACAAAACTCCAATCAGTACAGCAAGTTTTCAAAGAAGATTTAGAGTCAGAAATAAGGTGATTCAAGAAGTATGCAGATAGAAATAGAGCAATTCCACCTGATTTCCAACCTGGGGACAAAGTATGGCTAGCTTCCAAGAACATCAAGACAACAAGACCCACCAAGAAATTATCAGAAAGATGGTTGGGACGCTTTGAAGTTCTGAAGAAGATTGGCAGCCATGCATATCACCTCAAGTTGCCTCAGCAATGGAAGTCATTTCACCCTGTACTCCATGTGTCTTTATTAGAACCAGTGAAGCATTCAACTATCCCAAATCAACATCAATTGCCACCACCAGCAGTCTTAGTGGAGGAGCAAGAAGAATGGGAAGTAGCTCAGGTTCTGGACTCAAAACTTGAGAGAGGTAATTTATCGTATCTTGTAGAGTGGAAAAGATTCAGTGAAGACCCAGAAAGAACCACTTGGGAACCAGCTTCCAACCTTACCAACTCACCAGACCTTGTCAAGGATTTCCATTCATTATATCCAGACAAGCCTGGTAAAAATACCTCAAGAGTTTGATTATGGTGCTTGGTGGGGAGAAGAAGTTATGAAAGTAAGTTCCTCTCCTGGCATGCACCTTTAAGGGGGTATTCTACCATGTGTTGTTGTAAGCATAACCTTGGCCACTTTGTGAGCACTTGTCAATTCTTTGGACAGGTTCAGGAAGCATACAATATCAATACCCTCCATTTGGACCTTATCAAGATATGGCCAAATTTCTCTTCCTTTTGTTTTCTTTTCTTTTATTTATCATTTCATTTATGCCAATCATCATAACTCAAGACATTCATTACTTCAAGTCATTTATGGCAATTCATTTCAGAAGCCATTATGGAAATTCATTTCAGAAGTCATTTATGGCAATTTATTTCAGTTTTATGATGGTTGGTGGGGAGTGGGAGTTATGAAAGTAAGTTCAATCTCCTGGTATGCACCCCTGAGGGTTTTACTTCTTGTAAAACATTACCTTGGCCACTCTGTGAGCCACAAATGCTTGGTTTTCATCTTTTCAGACATTTCTTGGCCAAAATAAAGCAACTCACCACAAGAAGGACAAACCATCAGGAGTTTCTTTATTTCTGTTTCTTTCTTTTCTTTACTTGTATAATTTTGTTTTCTTTTTATTTCTTTAAAGCAGCAGCATCCCCTCCCAAATCATGTATTGGGAGCTTCCATTATTTTTTCCTTTTTTGGTAGTTTTAAGAGTGGGGATAAAAGTCAAACCAAACACAAACAAGGATAAGGAAACTAGTTATCTCTACGTAATTCATCAAAAGTTCTCTGAAAATTGTTTATCAACTCATCTTCATACAAGGCAAGTTTTGCAGCCATCTCTTCAGAAGCAGTACCTGGAATAGTCCTGTCATTGGCATACATAATCACTTCTCTGCTATTTCTATCAACCCTCCTGAATAATCTGGTGACAGCTTCTTTGTTTTCACTAGCCGCGTTGGGATCTTCTTTGGTAACCCAGATAGGCCAACGTTCTCTTCTTTGAAAAACTTGAGTGGCAGGAAACGGAAAAGGGGACAATCCATCTCTTCTTCTGCTGGAGCTGGCCACAGGTTGGAGTTAGTGGGAGGTGGTTATGGGTGAGTTTCTGGATTGCTGAACTGGTGGTGGTCTTACTGCTGGATTCAAGGAAGGCCTGGCATGGGAAGTACTGCGTGAAGGAGGAGGAATGGTAGTAGGAATGGAAGCAATAATTGGTTGGAAGGTTCTGGGAGTACTGCAAATTACTTGACTTTGAAATCTGTTGGCAAGGGGTTGAGTAGAGGAATGGCTGGATAGATGGCCAACTGAATGAGGGACAACTTGAACTTCTTCACCATCCAACTCATCACTTCCTTCAGCATCTGGATCAGTGGGGGAATCATCAATCCTTCTTACTCTCTTCACTACCTTCACTACCCCTTCAGTATTGGTCCTTGAGTTTGGGACCTCTGAACTGGAATATATGGGCCTACCACCAACTGGAATTGGCCCTCCAACACTAGTCCACCTTGCCACATCCCTCTTCCTGGAACCAGTCACTACATCAAAATATCAGTACCAATTCAATCAAGATATGCAAATCACTCACATTGAGAAAATGCTGAAGTTGCATCAGGAGTAGGTTCCTCAGAGATGGGGAATTCTTGCCCAAAAGGCCCATCCTTTCTACTCCATAAATGCCTCCCGACATTAGAAGACGTCACCCCAGTATGACGACATGGTTTCTTTCCAATGAAGTAAAAATGGCATTTGAAGATCAGGGATTGTAGTGTTGAAAACAATCCTTACCGTTGGCCAAACATTCAGTACAGGCAGGATCAAGAACTTCAAATGCTCTGTATCCATCATAGGTTTGGGAGGGATCAAAATGACCAGAAGACGCCATGGAGGGGGAAGTTAACTGACTGAAGATGCCAGAACTACAAAGAACAGACAGTGGCGGTGCAGAAGGAGAAGATTCAGTGAGTTCAGTCAGTTTGTAACTCATAACTGAAGAATATGCAAGCAGAAGATTCAAGACGTCAGAATCAGTCCATTCCATATAAAAAAATTGACCTCAAGGAAATGGGGGCCATAACTCAATTATGCCCCCCCTCAAAGCCTCTAAGGTGAGGATTCATACCCCTTTGGGGCTGAATTCATCACCCAGGACCTCTCCTACAACTTTGGGGAGGCCAGGTTCTTGATGGTCCTGGACCCCATCAATGGGTCCAGGCCATGTGTGGTGAGTTTTGGGTGCTGGGCCAATTCTTGGCTCCATGGTACCCCTGGGTCCCCAGAAATATTGGGCCCAGGGGGCCTGCAATAGCCCCCATGGACCGTGGCATACGGTCCATGGCCCACAGACCGTAGGACCCCAAGAGACAAAAATGGCCAAAATGGCCATATATCATCAAATCACCAAAAGTCACCAAGAACCCCAAAAAGGCCCAACAGGCCACAAAATCAAATTTTATCAAGATTCATCATAGAAGAGGTCACAGCCCAAGATCATTATAGAGGGCTGTTGGGCAATTTCCAAGGACAATGGGGACAAGACCCCTTGAAGGAATTATTCAAGATTTTATTTCGATTAAGCCTTGCCAAATGAGTACACTTCATATACTCATTGGGCATCATTTTTTGAGTAAAAGAGCTCAGTGGCCATCATTTTGGGATACATCCCAAGGCCATACCCCAAGGACAAGATTGATTGAATCAGAAGAAAGAAAAAGCACATTTTGAAGTGGAATACTTACTCAAAACTTGAAAGAAGGGGGTAATCAATTTAATCGACAGGGAAGAATTGAAGAAGGATTTTCAGGATAATAGTCAAGAGGAAAAGAAAATTAAAAAGAAAATTTTTGGAAAAAATGTGGGGATATTGAGATGCCACTCAACAGTGGTAGGGTATTATGGTGTTCAGGAGCCCACCAGTTTCAAGAGGGGGATACTGTAACAACAGCTCACCAGGGGTAAGGGTATTCCTCAATAAACCCTCTCAAACACCTCAAATCAGCAGATCCACTATCTGCATCAGCATTCAGTTTCAGCAATCTTCCTTGCTGAAACATGCATACAGCTTGGTACCTCAATACAGCCTGTCAACATCTGTACAGGTTGGATTCACCCAATACAGTTTCAATACACCAGCATTAAACTGTATGATCACTCGAATACACCACACCTCTTGTACAGGTTCTGTAAAGCTGCACAAGACCTGTATTGGCCAGACTCAATTCAATCATTCAATCCTTTCATGAAAATTCTTCCTCTGGATCAGGGCTGGTGATGCTCACATATACCAGCCCTTCTTTCTCCCCCTGGGGACTTTTCCCCAGTTAATTAATTTAGTTATTTATTACTTTATGAATATTCTTATCCTTATTTTGGGTATTATATTTACTTAATATCAAGTTAGTCTTTGCATTTCTTTCTTTGCCTGTACAGTATGAGCTGGGTGGCCATATCCTTATTAACCCTTCTCTTTTCATTCTGACAGGTTGAAACAGTGGACTTGGACTTGTTTGTGGTTGGCCCTTCTATTCTTTACTCTTATTTCTTTTGTTGCTGCTTTCTTATATTCTTTATTTTAGTAATTCATCTCTTGCACTCTTAAGTGTATTCCTTCTTACCATATCTTTGAGCCCTCTATAAGTGAGTCCCAGTTTACTGATTTCCAGGCCCTATTCATTTTGAAGATCCCCTGTGACACCACCCATTTCAAAGGAAGTCTTGCAATGCCTGGTGACTACCAAAGACCATTTGAGGACCCCAGCCACCTGGCCCTGCAAGAGTTGGGTTATATGTTATTTTCAGGATTTTTCCAAGGTAAATTATAAATGTTTATCAATCCTTCAATCAGTTGTCAAGGAATCAAGTAATTCAGTATTCTTTGAACAACTCATTTGGTCCATACAGGCTGGATTCAAGTAAGCTGTAAGGTGCTGGCCCTTTTGGGCCAATTTGTATTCCACTGTGGGAATTCAGTCACACAGTTAAACTATCAATATGGCCAGATCTATATTGACCCAAAACAGTCAGTACAGTCGGGTGATTGACCCTTCAGGATCAGTCTTCAGCTTTTCACATATACTGGCCACCTTTTCTTCCCTGAGGACCTTTTCCCCAGTTAATTGATATATTGGATTTATTTTTATCCTTATCTCCTTTTTGTTTATTGGATTAAATACTGATAATCTTAAGTCAGTCATTTGCACCTTTTCTTCTTTGCCTTTCAGTGGATATTGGTGGTCATATCCTTTACTAATTCCATTGTTCTTTCTGACAGGCTGAAAGAGTGAATTGAGGATTCATTTTGTTCACTCTTTGGCTGTTAGCTTTCTTTATTATCTTGATCATTGCCCTCTTTTTTCTTTTATCTTTGGTATACTTGTCCTTACTCTTATTCTTCCTTGGAGAAATATAGTCATTGTTATTTATTTGTCTTTTGGAGCCCTCCAAGTGAGGTCTTAGTTCCTGCGTTCCGGGCCACTCTTGTTTTCCACCTGAGCCCCTGTGACATTTTATTAATTGACTCATAATTTCTTTTCATTCCTTTCATTCTTTATGATTTCATTCACTAATTTCCTTGAAATCATGACTCTTTAATGCTTATGAAATTTATTATTCATCATCAACTCTCAATTTTCTCTCATTCATTCTTCATTCTAAAAATTGAAAGCTGACCCAATTTTATTTTGTTTCTATTTTAAATCTATTTCAAATAATCAAATTTATTTCATTCATAATCCAATTAAATCTTAATTTTCATTTGATTTTCAAATTGCTCATTAAATTCTTCAGACAAATTCTTCACATCAAGATTGATATTGATCCATTCTTCAAGAATTTTTGAATTCTAAAAGAAGAACTCACTTGATTTTATTTGATTGATTGACTTGACATAATTGATATTGACTTCAAGAAAATTGATTGACCCAAAGATTCATTGATTTTTCTGGTTTTTCACATCAAGAATTTCAACATATAATTTATTTTGCCTCAAGAATTCATGTTATTGATTGATTTACTGCAAGATTCTGACTTTGATTGATTTTAAATGTTGGTTGATTGACTTGAAGATTTCATTTTGATATTGATTGATTGATTTACCTCAAGATTTCATTTTGATTCATTGATTTTTCTTCAATAAATTGATTATGATTTTGATTTTGATTTTGATTTTGATTTTGACTTCAAGTTTCTAGTTGATTTGCCTCAAGCTTTGCATCTTCAAATTTTTGATTTTTATTTAATTTCATTTCATTTTTATTCCTGAAAATCATGCCTATTCAACATTCACCTCCTGAAATACAGACAAGGTCTCAGGCAAGAGCTCAATATTTTCTCACTCCAACTCCAAGAGTTGCTTTTTATGGCACCCCAGCAGTTCCTCAACTGAGGGCCCAATTAGACAGAGGACCCCATTTGGAAGGAAGGAAGAGGGGCAAGAAGATCAAGCTCATTTTGAGGAGTAGTTGGCAGTTTTCCAGGACTTTCAAGGACCACTTTCAAAGGTCCTGGTGAAAATGGTGAAGAGGGGGAGGAAGAGTCTTAAGGTACACAAGGTGCTCCTTCTCCTGTGGGGGCATCCCAACACCAGGGCAAATGTCAGATCAATTGTCAGCAATTGACTTCATGTCAGGCAAATCTCGAGCAGGATAAAAGTCAAGCTCAGGTCAAGCAAAAGTTCAGGGAACGTCAAGCACACATCACACTCTGGTCTTACACCAAATCCTGTGACATCCACCAATATTGGTTCCTCTGTGCCTCCAACTGAGATTCCTCACCACCGGATCCTCCCGCAACCATACAAAGGTTGGTAAAAATTAAACAAGACCCACCTGTTTCCACAAAAACACATTGAAGAGCGCCTTCAGCCAGTCTTGATGTAGAGAAGGGGTGTGTGACTTCCCAGGTCATCCATGAAAGGACTCCACCTTAGTGGGATTGACATTTTGCATGTGACACTGGTGGAGCCCACCACACAATACCACAGGTGCATGGGTGTGACACATGCACACAAAGGCAAAGCATGTGAGGGCCTAATTTCAAGTGGCATCAACCATTTGTGGAGGTTTCAGGTGCAGTTGTGTGTGTAGTGGTGTGTGCATGCATGGGTGCCTGTGACTCAAAACCGGGGCACAAGCATGACAGCCAAATACCATAATTCAATGATATAGCCAAGATACCACCAAAACATGGATCTGGGCCAAATAAGCTCAAAAGGCATCAAATGAAAAGGGAAACTCACCTCTTTCAAAATATACAAGTCCCATTATTATAGGACAAAAATACAGAGGAAGAGGCTTGGCCTGATCAAATTGGAATTTAAAATGGAGCTCTAAGTCAGGGCTATCTAATGGTACTAGCCACATTGAGCTAGCATCAGTATTACAGGAGTTATGCCCTAAATAAGGTTAAATAAAGGGGAATAAAACATTCACCTCTCATCTAACTTCTACAGCTTTAGTATGGGATACCTAAAGTGGAGTCTTTTTGGAAAGAGCAAAATTAGGGATATCTGACAGTGCCATCCACTCCCCCATATCTCATATAGAACAAATTTTATGGGGAAAATAAGCTCCATACAGATTTTAAACAAATCATATATATGTACAAAAAAACTTGTACATGGCATCACTTTTCCATATTTATTGATAGCCATATCAAATGAGGTACCATTGTGTAGACCAAATAAAGGGCTACACAATAAACCAACTTTGATCTTGATATCTCAAAAACCAACAGAGTTATGGCAGTTTTAAGGTCAAACTCTCACAGTTTTACCAATACATCCTTACCATGGGATAATATCCCATAGCTATGATTATGAGGTGTCAAACAGACAAAAAAGCATGTTTATACTTCAATACCTCATATTACATGCAATACTGGGGTCCCATACAGGTTTTGTACAGCATTCTACACGTCACACACATCAGAAGAAGGCTATGTTATCCCCAGATGCAAATTTTTACCCTTTATTGGTGAAATCTGCCCAGAGGTGGTTTCAAAACCACATCTGAGCCCAATACAGGCTATATAGGCATTGTGGAAACCACAAGCCAGTCCTTGAAAGTGCAAAATCTTCATTTCCTCTACATGGGAAGGTCTAGAAGCCTTTTAACCCCAGTTTAGGATAAAAAGGGGCCTTTTCTCCTCCAGAAAAAGCTTCCTCATCCTGCTCTTGAATTCCTACATAGTACAGCTGTCAAAAATAGTTATACTCCTGAAAAATAACCAGGTTATACTATAAACTTTAGTATTGTAGACTTTATTATTTTAACCCAACAAGTAAAGCTGCACCAAGGGCGTTCAACAGTGCTCACCACTACTAATAATCATTATTGGAGCCCTTTTCATTTATTTCAAACCTATTTTTAACAATATTTTCTCTGTCACAGTCATATTACAGATTGTAAATACTCTTCATTATCACTTCTTCATAGACTCAGCCTCACAGTGGCCAGGGGGGGTGTGGGTCCGGTTGCGTATTCATGTGTGGGGGCAGATGCTTATGTGTGAGACATGCACCAGAAGGCAAGAGCATATGCAGATGTAATTTTCTGAAACCTACATGCACAGAGCACTCATTAGGGGATGTGACCAGCTCCATGCAACTTACAAACATCCAAACTCTCATGGATGCAATGTAATGTTGAGGCACACTTGGATGATGGGCCTCTTCCCCTTCCAACATGATGATGTTGCAGTTGTGTCATTTTAGATCCTGTGATATGTGAGTGTGTGGGTCATTTTATTATTGAAATTGGCTTATTCACACTGTGCCCAATGTCCAAATAGTCATTTCTTTGTGGCAATGTGAACGAATTGGCTTTGCTATCCATGGAAAAAAATCAATAATTGACATGGATACAGATGTCAGAGTTTCTCATTACCCTTTTTCATTTCAAATTAGCAGCTTATTTTCTATTTTCTCATAATTTAATGGGACTTTAATGTGGTAACCAGGTTCCCAAAATGTTTTAGAGACCTAATTGGGCCATTAACAGACATTAATACAAGCTGTAGAGCTATCCATACCTCACAGGCCTCACAAGTTGGGTACCCTGGCTCTATTTGATGTCTTCTGTCCCCCTGAGCCATTTTCACATCAAAAATAGTAACTTAGATTTAATGGCTGATACTCACTCTGAGTATATCAAAAGTGTAGGTAAAGATATAGTAATATTACACTGTGACATGCTATTTCTCACATTCCCATTATTTTGGCATGAAATTGAGAAAAAAAAACTTCTCTCAATTGGTTAATATGACATTGAAGATGTGATGTTGAAGAAGTTTCCATATTACCACCTCACAGATTTAATTTGAGTTGATTCCCTCTATGAAGCTAACCTAGCTAAATTTGTGTGTAGAATCCAAATCTTCCCTGCAATTACATGGATCTACTTACTCACAAAAACCTTATTCAACTTTCTCAAACAAAAAATACTAGATTTTGGATATATGATTGACTTATGGGTTATTCATAGTCCAGAATTTGTTTTCATATTAATTTTAGCCTATTTGGATATGTAAAATATACCTCAAGGGTCACAAAAAATTTTATAATTTCTCTCTGACAAAAGCTTTTTTCATTGAAATGAGAAAATGAAATTTGTTGTATATTGCCCAAAAATACATCATGAAAGAGTTTTACTCAGAATATATCATAAAAGGTATTCATTTGTTGAAAAATACTATACAAAATGCAAAGCTTTATTATATATACAACAAGAAATTTCCCACTTTAGTGAAAATAATATATGGAATGTATTTTATATTACAAATACATCATGGAATGTATGTTTTATGAATAATACATCAAGGAAGGTATTTGATATTGAAAATAAATTACGGAGGGTATTTTAGATTAAAAATTCATGAAGGAATGTATTTTATCTTCAAAATACATTAAGGAATGTATTTCTCATTAAAATTAAATTGAGTACTGTATGTTATATTAAAAATACCTTAAGAAATGTATTTTTTATGACAAATACATCAAGGAATGTATCTTTTATTGAAGATACATTTTGGAGTGTATTGAATATTAAAAATGCATTCAGGAATGTATTTTGTTTATGATGGAAATACATTAAGGAACTTACTTAATATTAGAAATCAATTAAGGAATGCATTTATTATTAAGAATAAATCAAGGGATTTATTTTATATTAAAAATATCTTAAGGAGTTTGTTTATATTGATGATTCAACAAGGGATTTGTTTCACATTGAAAAAACATAAAGTAATGTTATTTCTCTTACAAGTGCATTAAGAAATGTTTTTTTATCAGAAATAGATGATGGAATGTATTTTTTGTCAAAAATACATTAAGGAAAAATACATTAAGGAATGTATTTTGTATTCAAAATACATTAAGGAATGTATTTTGTATTCAAAATACATTAAGGAATGTATTTTGTATTCAAAATACATTAAGGAATGTATTTTGTATTCAAAATACATTAAGGAATGTATTTTGTATTCAAAATACATTAAGGAATGTATTTTGTATTCAAAATGCATTAAGGAATGTATTTTGTATTCAAAATACATTAAGGAATGTATTTTGTATTCAAAATACATCAAGGAATGTATTTTGTATTCAAAATACATTAAGGAATGTCTTTTGTATCCAAAATACATTAAGGAATGTCTTTTGTATTCAAAATACATTAGGGAATTTCTTTTGTATCCAAAACACATTAAGGAATGAATTTTGTATTCAAAGTACATTAAGGAATGTCTTTTGTATCCAAAATACATTAAGGCATTTCTTTTGTATTCAAAATACATCAAGGAATGTATTTTGTATTCAAAGTACATTAAGGAATGTATTTTGTATTCAAAATACATTAAGGAATGAATTTTGTATTCAAAGTACATTAAGGAATGTATTTTGTATTCAAAATACATTAAGGAATGTATTTTGTATTCAAAATACATTAAGGAATGTATTTTGTATTCAAAATACATTAAGGAATGTATTTTGTATTCAAAATACATTAAGGAATGTATTTTGTATTCAAAATACATTAAGGAATGTATTTTGTATTCAAAATACATTCGAGAATGTATTTTGTATTCAAAATACATTAAGGAATGTATTTTGTATTCAAAATACATTAAGGAATGTATTTTGTATTCAAAATACATTAAGGAATGTATTTTGTATTCAAAATACATTAAGGAATGTATTTTGTATTCAAAATACATTAAGGAATGAATTTTGTATTCAAAATACATTAAGGAATGTATTTTGTATTCAAAATACATTAAGGAATGTATTTTGTATTCAAAATACATTAAGGAATGTATTTTGTATTCAAAATACATTAAGGAATGTATTTTGTATTCAAAATACATTAAGGAATGTATTTTGTATTTAAATCACATTAAGGAATGTATTTTGTATTCAAATCACATTAAGGAATGTATTTTGTATTCAAAATAAATGAAGGAATGTATTTTGTATTCAAAATATATGAAGGAATGTATTTTGTATTCAAAATACATTAAGGAATGTATTTTGTATTCAAAATACATTAGGGAATGTATTTTGTATTTAAAATACATTAAGGAATGTATTTTGTATTCAGTATACATTAAGGAATGTATTTTGTATTCAAAATACATTAAGGAATGTATTTTGTATTCAAAATACATTAAGGAATGTATTTTGTATTCAAAATACATTGAGGAATGTATTTTGTACTCAAAATACATTCGAGAATGTATTTTGTATTCAAAATACATCAAGGAATGTATTTTGTACTCAAAATACATCAAGGAATGTATTTTGTATTCAAAATACATCAAGGAATGTATTTTGTATTCAAAATACATTAAGGAATGTATTTTGTATTCAAAATACATTAAGGAATGTATTTTGTATTCAAAATACATTAAGGAATGTATTTTGTATTCAAAATACATTAAGGAATGTATTTTGTATTCAAAATACATTAAGGAATGTATTTTGTATTCAAAATACATTAAGGAATGTATTTTGTATTCAAAATACATTAAGGAATGTATTTTGTATTCAAAATACATTAAGGAATGTATTTTGTATTCAAAATACATTAAGGAATGTATTTTGTATTCAAAATACATTAAGGAATGTATTCTGTATTCAAAATACATTAAGGAATGTATTCTGTATTCAAAATACATTAAGGAATGTATTTTGTATTCAAAATACATTAAGGAATGTATTTTGTATTCAAAATACATTACGGAATGTATTTTTATTAAAAATACACTAAGGAATGGATTCTGTATTCAAAATACATTAAAGAATGTATTTTGTATTAAAATACACTAAGGAATTTATTCTTTATTTAAAATGCACTAAGGAAATTTAGTATTTCATTTAAAATACATTAAGGAATTTCGTTATTAAAATTACATCAAGTAATGTATTTTTTATTAAGAAAAATTCAAGATCCCATTTTTTCCAAAAATATGCTTGAATAAATAACTTAAAACTTATTTCAATCCTTCTTTTCTGTTCTTACGTGGCGTGTAACTCTAATTCTTCAAAAATGATTCTTTCAATTGACGAATGTAGAAAAATGCAAAGAAACCAATTTACAAATAAATAAAAAAATATATGTTTATGAATATTGCCACTTTTTCTTTCAAAAAATTAAGCTGATATTCTTGAGAGATAATGCAAATTTTCCCCCAACATATCACAAACTTTTGAGGTCAAAAGACTAAGCTGAAAACCTCAAAATAAAACACTCTTTTTAGGCATGATCTTTTACCACAAATGATTTTTCAAATATTTAGGAAGATGTAACAACAGCTCTCAAGAAGCTCACCTTTCTTTAAAAATGAAGAGGGACCAACTTGATAAGTGGCATGTTTTTTCTTAATTATTGTATTATTTTTGCCATTTTTTGAAATTGGTCAATCAAAATTAATAATTATAAGAGATTACTGAAAAAAATTAAATTAATATAAAAGCCACCTCAAAAAAATGATAATTGAAATAAGGTCCAAAAACTCTGATTAAGGCCTTTCTCTTGAAAAAATTTCCCACATACATGATTTTACCATCGAGCTATGTTTTTTTGGCCCTGAATTGGTTAAAATACATAATTTTTGGGTAGAAACACATAAGAGCTTACATTATTTTACCAGTAACCTTTAAATTTTACTTGAAATATTTATTTGTATTTCAATTTTCACTTTCAATCCAATTACAATTTTTAGCTTAATATTGATTTCAATTAAAATTCTAATATGAATTTCATCTTTCATGTTGATTTTATTTTTCATTTTAATTTTAATTTTGTCATTTCTATGTTAATGTTAATTTTCATCTAAATCATTAATTTAAATTCAATTTCTATTTTAATTTTAAAAGTATTATTTTTATTTTTAGTTTTATTTTTATTTTTATTTTCTTTTAATTTTTCTTCTAAGTTTCATTTTTATTATTATTTTGATTTTTATCATTATTTTTATTTTTATTTATGTGTTTTTTAATTCGAATTTTTCGCATAGTTTTTATTCTGATTTTAGCTTCAATTTTGAACATGAATTTCCTTTTATTTTTATTGTAATTTTCATTTTAATTTTAATTGAAATTTTTATTGCATTTTTTTTTCTGTAAAGGTAAATCATGATCAATCAGTAAATGATGCAAGTGAACTGAGTTATGATACAAAAAAAATGAGTGGTGCAATCATGTGACATGTGCTGACATGTCAGTAGAAAAAAACTGCTATCTGTCATACTGTGCACCGAACCTGATATCACGGATGGCAAAAAAGTTTTGAACTGTAGTGCAGCTTACTCAAAACTAAAAAAGTCCCCAAAACCCAGCCCTGGTTTGTTGTACAAAACAATTGGTGGCTTGAATCAGCGCCCTATTTTTAACACTAATGTGGTGGAAAAATTTAAATACTGGGGGTTGTCTTCATGTCCTCACTAAACTGTGAGCAATTAATCCAGCCGACGAAACGTGTATCATATTACTTATGTCATTTCCGACCGGAAGTATAACTCTAGGTAACTGCCGTATTACGATTTGAGTGATGTACAAAACGTGAGCAGACGAATGAACAAGGAAAAACTCCCCTCAAGTGATTAGAGGTCAATATAGATTACTCATACCTATTACAATTTGAGTGATGTACGAAACGTGAGCAGGCGAATTAACAAGGAAAAACTTGCCTAAGGGAGTTACAACAATAGGACAAATCTGGATATTTCTACTAATTACAAAACTGTATATTTTGTGTATAAGCATTTTTTTCTAATCTTCTATTTGATACTAGAATATTCCATTAGACTCCCCTCTGCAAAATATTGTGGTCATTCAAGTATTCCTTCATAAAAACGCTGTACTTTGTTTTTCCCCAGTGCCTTTGTCATAATGTCCGCCTTCTGTTGTTCAGTGCTGATCCATCAAATCTTGATTTTATTTGTCGTCAATAATTCATTTGTCAGATGAAATTCCCGCCTAATGTGTCTTGAATTTTTCTTGCTCCCACTGTCCCCCGCAATTTGTATTGCCGCTTTGTTGTCCAAAAGTAAAGTTGGGGTGAAATGTCCTGCAATGCCAATTAGACCCTGACTAATCCATAGGCATGCTTTTGATGCATACAAAATTGCCATATATTCTGCTTGATAAGTAGACGAAGTGATGCAAGTCTGTAGTTTTGAATTCCACACAATAGGTGCTC
The DNA here is from genome assembly GCA_023105745.1 of Austropuccinia psidii. Lineage (NCBI taxonomy): Eukaryota > Fungi > Basidiomycota > Pucciniomycetes > Pucciniales > Sphaerophragmiaceae > Austropuccinia > Austropuccinia psidii. The sequence continues at coordinate 60,604,914 of JALGQZ010000001.1, read as the reverse complement.
CCCATAACAATCCTACATACCCATGCTGAGATATTGACCCCTCGCCACCCCAGTTTGCATCCACAAAGACATTAAGAACATCCTGTTCCTGAATTTTTTGTAATATTAAAGATTTTTTTGAATTCCCCCGCACATAATCAATCAAATGATCCAGGGACATCCAGTGCTGATCTGTGGTATTCATTGAGAAACATGCCAAAAAATTAACCGCATACATTATATCTGGCCTGGTGGCCTGTGCCACATACAAAAGCATTCCTATCTGTGATAAATAGTCCTTATCAATTGTTCTTGCTTTTCCTGACACCAACTCCATTTTTTGAAGTGGCTGAGAAGCGGTGATGTTGCTTGCATCAAGACTGCATAACTTCCTAATCAGTGCTGGCTGGCAGAGCTCAAACCCACAATCCGTTTTTTTATTGTTATGCCAACAATGCTTCTCACCTGGCTGTCCCATTTTATCATTATCTCTTACTTGAGAAGCAATTTTAATTTTGATAACAGCTCCATACTTGATGCTCCTATTACCCCATCATCAACATGCACCCATAATATTGCTTTCCCATCTGCCCAATTGTAAGTGTAAGTACTTGGATCTTCTGGGTTAGATTGAAAACCAACTTTCTTCAGTACATTTCATAAGTGATTCCACCAACAATGTCTGGCCTGCTTCAGACCATACAGTGCTTTCTTTAATTTCAGGACTTTTGGCATGTCTGTTTCCCCTTGAGGCGCCCTCACATATATTGTATATTCGAGGTTACTGTGTAGATATGCAGCGGTTACATCAAACGTTTGAATTTCCCAACCAAGAGCTTACGCTATGGTGAGTAAACATTGTAGACTATTGAAGGTCGGAGTTGGAGCGAACGTTTCATCAAAGTTCAGCCCTTTAATCTGTTGAGGGCCTTGAACTACCAGTCGCGCCTTGTACCAAGTTACCTCGCCTTGTTGATTTTGCTTTATGGTGTAGACCCAACGGAAACCAAGAGCTTGTTTTAAATTTACATCGCTGGCTGACTCCCATACAGCCATGTCTCTCAGACTCCTCAATTCTTCTTCCATATCCTCCTCCCATTTGTGGCGATCACCAGAAACCATTGCTTCATGGTATGTGCTAGGAGATCTTTTGTGTAGTGAGCAGGCTGCCGCAGTGACTTTGAGAACCTTGTCTTGATACCTAAGTTCATTTAGAATGGTTGGATTAAAGAGATTATTGATCTCAATGATATGAGCTGAAGGAATGCTTGTCGTGCCCATTTCATTTTTGTCAAAAACTACAGAAGCGCTCCAAATTACTTGCTTCAATATTGCATCCCAAAAAATCCACCCCTTTGAATCCTCCGCAATTCCCAGGTATATTAACTTCCTAGCCTTTGGAGACAAATCCTTCCTGTGGGTTAGGTTGTGCACATATGCTCTACACCCAAAGACTTGAAGCACGCCAAACAATGGCTTTTGTGTCATTACCAACTCATAAGGTGTCTTGATTGCCGTACCATGAGTAAGCCGGTTAAAAACCCATACTGCCTGTTGGAAGGCATAGGGCCACAGGCTGACATTTACACCGGAATCAATCAGCATCGACCGCCTGGCCTTAGAAATTGTTCTGTTTGTCCATTCCACTTTTCCTGCTTTATGGTTCTCATATTGAATAATTGTCTTGTGTGTGATTCCGGATTCTTCAAAAAAATGCTTCAGGCTGTGTGATAAGAATTCACCGGCATTGTCCTTCCGGACTCTTTTGACATTATATTTTGTGAGATTATTAAATTTCCTAATCCAATCAATCAGGAAACCACCTGCTTCTGATTTTGATTGTAGTGGATAAACAGTGACAAGAGAAGAATAATGATCTTGAACTAGCATTGTATAGAGACACTTTTCAAAAGAAATTGGAAAGGGCCCCATCAAGTCAGCAACAATGACGTCGCCCAGATTTTCAACTATTCCTCGCAACGGCAAATTTAAAGGAATGTGTTGACTCTTTGCCATTGAGCAGCCGCGACACAGCTTGATGTCCTGATGCAATACTGTAGTTGGAAGGCCATCTACGCATTTCAGCTTTTGCAGCTTTCTAATTGTTCTTAATGATATATGGGCAAGACAACAATGGAATAGAATGGCATTTTTATTAGAGTTTTCAACAATTGCATTGCATGAGAACATAGTATAAGTTTTCAAAAGCCATCTGTCGTGGTGAAGCAGACAGGGATATTTACAGGAGTGTTGGAATGCTTGTTGTTCCCATTTCATTTTTGTCAAAAACTACAGAAGCGCTCCAAATTACTTGCTTCAATATTGCATCCCAAAAAATCCACCCCTTTGAATCCTCCGCAATTGCCAGGTGTATTAACTCCCTAGCCTTTGGAGACAAATCCTTCCTGTGGGTTAAGTTGTGCACATATGCTCTACACCCGAAGACTTGAAGCATGCCCAACAATGGCTTTTGTGTCATTACCAACTCATAAGGTGTCTTGATTGCCATACCATGAGTAATCCGGTTAAAAACCCATACTGCCTGTTGGAAGGCATAGGGCCACAGGCTGACATTTACACTGGAATCAATCAGAATCAACCGCCTGGCCTCAGAGATTGTTCTGTTTGTCTATTCCACTTTTCCCGCTTTATGGTTCTCATATTGAAGAATTGTCTTGTGTGTGATGCCGGATTCTTCAAAAAAATGCTTCAGGCTGTGTGATAAGAATTCACCGGCATTGTCCTTCCGGACTCTTTTGACATTATATTTTGTGAGATTATTAAATTTCCTAATCCAATCAATCAGGAAACCACCTGCTTCTGATTTTGATTGTAGTGGATAAACAGTGACAAGAGAAGAATAATGATCTTGAACTAGCATTGTATAGAGACACTTTTCAAAAGAAATTGGAAAGGGCCCCATCAAGTCAGCAACAATGACGTCGCCCAGCTTTTCAACTATTCCTTGCGACGGCAAATTTAAAGGAATGTGTTGACTCTTTGCCATTGAGCAGCCGCGACACAGCTTGATGTCCTGATGCAATACTGTAGTTGGAAGGCCATCTACGCATTTCAGCTTTTGCAGCTTTCTAATTGTTCTTAATGATATATGGGCAAGACAACAATGGAATAGAATGGCATTTTTATTAGAGTTTTCAACAATTGCATTGCATGAGAACATAGTATAAGTTTTCAAAAACCATATTTTGTGGTGAAGCAGACAGGGATATTTACAGGAGTGTTGGTGTAACTAGAAAATTCCATTTCTGAAATCAACCCTCCCATCATTTTTCATAAATTTACCCAAGAAAATAACCGTACCAGGGATATCTGGACAATATAATGCCTCTGTTAAAAACAGACTACCAGATGGGCATTCCAAAAGAATTAAACCCTTCCCTTCTACGCAGTGTTTCTTTGCTGAGGCAACGGAAAGTGTGAGGTTAATCTTTGCAATATTGGTAAGGAGAGAAGGATCACCCAAAACATGGTGAGTGGCACCTGAATCAAGGATGACTAACAAGTCATTTTCCAGGGTACCCTGAATTGATACGATGAAGGGCTCCTCTTCCTCCACTTACACCTCCAAGAGGCAAGGGTGCAACAGAACGCTTGACTTCTTTAGAATGTGGGTAGGATTTTTAATGCGGGGATTGGAATTCCAGGGAGACCAGCTTTCTTGCAGGAGCAGTCTTGTACCCAGTGTCCCCATTCAAAACAATGAAGAAAAGAAAATCGTGGTCTTAGATGATATTTTGCCCAAGATACAGATTGCTGATCTAAAGGATTTCACTGCACTGGAGTTGCAGGTTTCTGAGGGGGAAGACAAACACCGGACGTTTGCTGTCTATGTTGATGGTGAGAAGAACTGGAAGCCAAGACCAAGGGAGGAGGTGACAAAGACAAGGTATTATTTTGTTTTTGAAAGCATTGTGCAACTTGCAAGATGTCTTCAGCACAAATTTGAACCTTATCATCCAAAGATAATTTTGCATCCATGGCAGTGGAGATCTCATGGAAAAATTGCTTGTTCCAATGATGAAAGAACATGGCGACAAGGGCATAGTCATCCCAAATTGAGCCAAGGGCCGACTTCAGGTTGCTGACATTTTTTTTAATGGCCACATATGAGTCGTTCAAGTGAGTTGATGCATCCAATCCGTTAATAAGCTCATCAAAAAGATTCATGAGATGTGACCAGGAGTGTTTTTCAACACGGCGGCTCAACAATTGGTAGGCCTGCATAGCTTCATCTTCCTCTTCAATCGAGTTATTGAGATCCCCACTGATGGACTTTTTAAAATGGGCCCGGATTTCGTAATTTCTAGTCCTATTGCTATCTTTGTCAAGAGACAAGAAGTAGTTGACAACAGTATGTGTCCGTTCAATCAGTCAAATCAGTGACCTAGACCAGCAATGAAAATTCAGTCCATCACTGGTCAGGCAGGGAGTAATGCCCTCACCAAGTCGATCAATTGCAACTTGGTGTTTAAATTGGGCACCCGATTTGCTGGTTGAGTTAATTGGTGCTGCTCTCAGGTCTTCAAGGTCAAACTTCCTTTTGGACATTGCGTATTGTTTACCCAATCTAGTCTTCAGATTGAGTTTACTTTGATTACTAGGTGATTGAGTTTACTTTGATTACGAGGTGACTGAATTAATGATAATTATTGGCAGCAACAGCCCATAAACTATTATGATTTGAGTGATGTACAAAACATTAGCAGACAAATTAACAAGGAAAAACTCCCCTAAAGTGATTAGAGGTCAATATGGATTACTCATACCTATTACAATTTGAGTGATGTACAAAAAGTGAGCAGACAAATTAACAAGGAAAAACTCCCCTAAGGGAGTTACAACAATAGGACATATCTGGATATTTATACTAATTACAAAACCGTATATTTTGTGTATAAGCATTCTCTTCTAATCTTTTATTTGATACTAGCATATTCCATTACACGCCAAACACTTATCAAGCCTTGGAAGAATTAGGGGACTGTAAAGCACAGTTAGTATACCTTGATCTGGTTTGCACTACGGACAGAATACTTCATGCAATGCTATATATGGAGGCTATCATGAATACCTAGCGAAGGTGGGGACTATAATATGCTTAGAATTTAATAAGCTTGGTATATGAAGAAATATTCATGTACCTAAGATGAAACATCTGACTTTCATCCAATCCAAAACTTGACACATTGAAATCAATTAAGTTCATTCAGGTTTACAAGGACATGGGGTATAAAAAGATCCACCCTACACCGCTGCACCACTGCAAAGGCTGTTGGAGTATTCCACTGTTAAAACAGTGCTTTTCTTTTTTTTATTTTACAACTTATTTCTACTTTTATTATTTTAACTTTTGTATTGAAAAAAAGAATATTACGTTTATTACTTGCCTTATTCTATATTTATTTTGTACCAATTCTGTACTCTTTAGTATTTAAAGAGGAAACAGCTTGTTTTCATTTAGGAATATGAAATTAATAAAAAATTATAGTTCATTAATATTATTGTCCTTGTTGTCGCTTCGCTATTGTATACTCAACACATTATCAGTACCAATTGCTCAGCAATTGGAACATTGTTTGCTTAAAGTATTATATTCATTGTCTTTATCGTACTCGTCTCGGCTGTGTGAACCCAGAGGAAAACAACCTACTGGTTGTATCCCAGCATCTCATTTTCATTGTACTTGTTGCAATGAGTAGGTGTTAACAGTCTTATAATTGCTATGATATTACGAAACCAGTAGTTAGTAATACTAAAACAGAGATAGTAAGTACAGCAGCATTCAAGCGTGATATTGGTGAGTTAAAAAAATACCTGACAGGAATCTATTCAGTTGTTCAACAATTTTAATGGAAAACCAACAACACAACAATAATATATACCTAGTACTCTATACTAACATATTTAATGTCAGTTGGTGGAGCTACTCGATGAGAAGGAGTGATAAACTATACCTATACTCCTCCATAACAATGCGTATGAGTATAAGGTTAATTATATTTAGTAAAGTTAAACAATAGAACAGTCGACAAATAAGATCTTTAATTCTAATAGCTCAAGTCGATGACCACACTCTATTATATACCATTGACAAACCCAATGGTTAGTCATTCTCACATTCCCCCATCATAATTATGTTAAGTCTAAGATACAATAGTCTATATCTATTCTCTGAGTACCCCTGCAGAGATGTCTTCAACGATGGATAGGCAACCCCTGCACAGTCAATAGCCAAGAGGATTCTTCTCATTTCATAACACTCCTCCAGAATCCTCAAGGTGTAATTGTTTGTACACTTGTTGAAGCTTGACTACCCCAAGGGGTTTTGTAAGTATATCAGCTATCATATCATTGGTTGAGACTTGAACCACCTTGATTAAGTTCTTCATTACGCAGTCTCGAACATACTGATATCTTACCTCTATACGTTTGGTGTTAGCATGCAGTGAAGCCTGTTTTGAGATGGTCACTGCACCCAAGTTGTCATTGATAAGAACTGGTTGAAGTGGAGAATGTCCTAAATGATTGAGTACAAAAGTGAGCCACCGTAGCTATTTTGAGCAGACATTCATGGCAATGTACTCAGCCTTTGTGGTGAATTGAGCCACCACCGATTTCTTTTTACTCAGCCAGAAAATTGGATTACTAAAGGCCAGGATCACATAGCCGGATACAGATTTTCTGTCTTCTTTGTCGTTCGCGTAGTCTGTGTCGGCCCAACCTGTTAATGTTTCCTTGATTGCTTGTGGTGTTGACACTAGACACTTGTCCTTTGTTCCATTCAAATAGCGAAGAAAGTGTTTCAGGGCGTTCCAATGACACTAATTAGGCTTGATTGAGTGTTTTGAGATCTGGTTTATTGTAAACATCACCTCTGGTCTGGTATGATGAGCTAGGTAGTTGATACTTCCAATAGCTTGTTGGAATGAAGTTACTTGAATGGTGTTGTCCGACAGGTTTGAGTTTATTTCATTGAGAAAGTTGCCATTACAGGGATTCTTTACTGGCTTGCTGTCTTGCATTTCAAACTGTCTAAGAAGTTTAATGATCAAGTCGGTTTGATTAATCTTCAGCTTATTACTACTCCATTCAAGATTGTAACCTAGATGCTGTGTAGGTCTCTTTTTGTATTTCAACTTGAGGATTGCATTGAGGTTATTTAGAAAATTAACAATAATGTTCTCTGATTTGCTAATCAGGAACCCGTCATCAACATGGATATGAAGAAGTAGTGACTTATCATGATTAGTGAATAATGATTCATCAGATTGTGCACTCATCAACCCAAGTTTACTGAGAGTGGTTGTAAGCTTGGCCTTCCACATGCGTGGGGCCTGTTTGGTACCATAGAGTGATTTACGTAATTGCCAGACCCAACTTTCCTTGCCTCTCACTTCATAACCTTTGACCTGTTTGACGTGAACAAGTGCATTCATATCACCGTGCAAGAACGCTGTCTCAATTTCGAACTGATAGGGAATGTAGTCAAAGTTCACTACTAGTGTCAACATGATTTTAAATGTCTCATTCCGACCGACTGAAGCCCAGGTATCATAGTAATGTAGCATATGTTCCTGATGATTGCCTAGCACCACCCATCGAGCTTTATACCGATACACTTCACTATGCTCATTCCATTTTTGGGATAGTCTCCACATACCCCCAATCACTTTTGTAGGTTTGGGGGGTATGGGACCAGCTCACCTGTGCCATGAGAGTTGAGTGATTGATACTCTGCATCCATCGCTTTTTTCCATTCTGGTGCCTCTATTGGGTCGGTTACTGCTTTTGAGTAGGGAACTGTATCTGCAAGTAGGAGGCTGTTTCTGTCTACAATATTTCTCTTGCCGGTGAGGGTGTTTTCTTCACTGATTGAACTTGATATGTTTCTTGGTTCTTCCTTATATCAAGGTACATATTCATATTCCTTTGACGATTCAGATCTCCTTACATTCTGGCGAGGACTTGGGATAGGCGGCTGACATTCACTATTGGATGTTTGATCAACTGGTGATTGAGATGGTGAATCAGTTATTTTAGAACCAGGAAGTCATAGCATGATTTTTAAGGACGGGCCACTTGGAAGCAATGATTCTGGCTGATTCATAGATAAGGTAGGGCTATTAGCTGTTACTGCATAGTCATGAGACACCTTAATTTTTCCTGTCTCAAGGCTCAGGAGTCGCATGCCATCAGAGCATTTTTCGAATGTTAGTGCTCTGAGTATTTCTCCTCTAGGCTTGATTTTGGACGCTGGGTTTGGAATCCTCATAGTCACTTTCATGCCAAAAGAAATGAGTCTATCAATATTGACCTCTGGTTCAATAAGGCAGTGCTTAATGTCCAGTACACCAGCAGGCGTCTTCATCATTAGATTCTTGTGTGGAAGCAAGCTTAAAAGTAAAGAAGCATGGTTTGCAGCTTCATCCCAGTAGGAAACGGGTATATTTGATTGCCCCAGGAGACACCGTATTTTAGATAAGATCGTTTGATTGAATTGTTCAGCAACCCCATTGGTCTGAGGTGACTCGGGGGGACCTCTTTCAAGGGAGATTCCATGACTGGTGAGGAAATTGATAAATAGTTTGGAGCTAAATTCTCCTCCTCGATCTGTGTGGAGATATGCTGGGGTAATATCAAGCTTGTTTTTAATCTCCATCAGGAACAACTTGATGTGTCCCTCCGCCTGACCCTTCTCTGACATCAGATATATTCTGTTGAAACGACTATAGTCATCAATAAGGACCAGCACATATTTATTGCCCTTGCGAGTTGGAGGGTTGATCTGCAAGGTATCCATGTGAATTTTGTAGAAAGGTGCATTAGCGCATGGCAGAGTCTGTGAGTGAGGACGGTTTTTAATTTTAGCTTGTTGACATACTGGGCAATCTGATGAAAGAGTGAATTTTCCTTTTATCTTGCGTTCCTTCAGCAAGAATCTTATGTATGAGTTGGAGGGGTGACATAGTACTAAGTGCCAGTCAAGATTGGAGGTAGGTAGGGAGTAGACTGAGTTTGAGGTCATTGTTAATCTTGAGGCAAAGAGGTTCCCTTGTCAATGGAATGTATCAATGATTTGATTGTCATACTTGATTAGGAACATGTTCGACTTAGAAACTAACTTCATGCCATGATCAACTATCTGTGAGACAGACAGCAAATTGACAGGACCATCAGGAACGTAGTAGACGGGATAGAGTTTGACACCCTTGAATACCAAAGTCCCTTTATGAGTAACCTTAACTTGGTTTGAAAAGGTATTGATATGTTTGAGGACTGGGGTAGGGTTTTCTAGTAGAGTTAGATCGTTTACGACAGTTCTACCAGCACCAGAGTCAAGGTATATCAGTCGTTGATGATTTTTCCCAATCATTGCATTAACTTTGTCAAATATGAATGCTTCGGAATCTGACTCTGGTGGGTGATTGAGTTCCTTTGAATCCAATTCGGCATTCAACGAGGTCAAGGTTGTGGCAGATTGGAGTTTTTCTAACAGCTGCTCTATCCTGTCTATCCGTTTTTTTGTGTCTTATTCTTGGTTAGTGTTCCTCCCTGTCCCCTGAGCATTGTTTTTTCCTTTCCTTTTGTCTTTAGGTCCTTTCTTCTTACGACTGCCTTCCGCTTGATTTTTTACTTTGGATTTTGACGATTCAGCCTGTTTGTTCTTGTCAAAAATCAGTGCCTGATCATAAGTTGTTTTTCGTCGCGAGTGTTCTATTGACACTCTATCATTAATGGTGTTCAAATTAAAGGGTTTAATGTTGTACAGGGTCTGACATAAGCTGCTTAATCCCTTATCATTATCCAGGCTTTGAAGAAAAAACATTGTGGCCATGCTTGACAATAAGTTCATGCTGATTGAGGAATCGGCAGATATGGATAAATAGCTGGCATGAATCCTGTGGAATTCATCAACGTGCTTTTCTAAAGAGGATCCAGGCTCTATCTTAGATTCACAAGTTTATGAAGCGTTCGACAGATAACGACCACTGAGTTCTTTCCACAGCAATTTCCCAAGCCGACCCAACAATTGTAGAAGGAGGTCTTATTGTTTAAGAGCACACCTTAAAATTCGGTGCTTACACTTGACCATAGCAGGGTAAGGGCTCCACCATTCCTTTTTTTGAACTTGGAGGTGTTTTTCACATCTTCAGCTGGCAGGTCTAATAGATCATCCATGCCTTTGCTGATTAGGTAATTCTCGAATTGACAGCTCCACTGTATCCAGTTTGTACGTGTGAGCTTGGTCATCCTAGCCCTGATTACCTCCTTGTCCAAGGAGGAATCATTGATGTCTAACGGGATTTTGGGCATCAACCTAGATGTGATTGTATTCTCACTCTGGTTTCAAAAGTATAGCAAACAATTATACAACCAACTCTCGCTACCATGCAATGAGTAGGTGTTAACAGTCTTATAATTGCTATGATATTACAAAACCAGTAGTTAGTAATACTAAAACAGAGATAGTAAGTACAACAGCATTCAAGCGTGATATTGGTGAGTTAAAAAAATACCTGAAGCGAATCTATTCAGTTGTTCAACAATTTTAATGGAAAACCAACAATACAACAATAATATATACCTAGTACTCTATACTAACAGATTAAATGTCAGTTGGTGGAGCTACTTGATGAGAAGGAGTGATAAACTATACCTATACTCCTCCAGAACAATGCGTACGAGTATAAGGTTAATTATATTTAGTAAAGTTAAACAATAGAACAGTGGGCAAATAAGATCTTTAATTATAATAGCTCAAATAAATGACCACACTCTATTATATAGCATTGACAAACCCAATGGTTAGTCATTCTCACATTCCCCCATCATAATTATGTTAAGTCTAAGATACGATAGTCTATATCTATTCTCTGAGTACCCCTGCAGAGATGTCTTCAATGATGGATAGGCAACCCCTGCACAGTCAATAGCCGAGACCATTCTTCTCATTTCATAACACTTGTATCGGCTGTGTGAACCCAGAGGAAAAAGACCTACTGGTTGTATCCCAGAATTTTGTCTCCTTCTTTTTATCATTGTAATCATGTCGTCAAAAAACTTAATTAGTCGTCTATTACTACGTTCTAACAATTATTTCACATGGGTAACCATGATGGAGTCAGAGCTAGATATTATTGGAGCCTTGGACCTGATTTTAGGAACTGATCAACAGTCCAGAGAAATTCAAGAGAATCTCAATCGCAAGGCCTATAACTTGATCATTTGATTCTTAAATGAAGAAAATATCTCATTTGTCTCAAGTATGCTCAGTGAAGACAATAAAAGAAATGGACAGGTTCTATGGAATATGTTAAAAGAAAAATATATGTCCAATGACATTTCAAGTCAGGCTTTAGCATTCACAAAATTCAGTCAAGTAAGATTTACAAAAACATTAGATTTTATTCAAGAAATTAGAACTATGGTTAGCAAGATGCAATTAGTAGGGTTTAAATTGGAAGAATCTGCATTAAGTATCATGGTGCTCAGCAAACTACCATCAGAACTCGACTCATTTTTACAAGTAATGTCCTGTGGATTTCAGAAAAAAGGACTCAACTTCATTCTCAAAAAGCTAGAACAGGACTATGTACAATTCAAATTGAATGAAGATACTCGTGAAACTGTAACAGCACTGTATAGTCAAAAGAACAAGAAGTTCTGCCATTTTTGCAAAATGAGGAGTCACATAGAAGAATACTGTTGGAAGAAACATCCCGAAAAAGGGCCAACAAACCTTACTGCCCAGACTGAGGAAGAGGATGAGCCCTCAATTGCATTCTAATCTCCACCATCTCAACAGTGAGGGGGCATGTTGGAGTATTCCACCGTTGAAACAGTGTTTTTCTTTTTTTTCTTTTACAACTTATTTCTACTTTTATCATTTGTACTTTTGTATTGAAAAAAAAATACTACGTTTATTACTTGCCTTATTGTATATTTATTCTGTACCAATTCTGTACTCTTTAGTGTTTTTAAGAGGAAGTAGCTTGTTGTCATTTGAGAATATGAAATTAATAAAAAATTATAATTCATTAATATCATCTTCCTCGTCGTCGCTTTGCTATTGTATATTCAACAAAGGCCCTTGTGAGCCACACACTCACCTACAAGCTTAATTATGGCTTAATCGACTTGAAAAATTGACATTTATGCTGCGATATTTTCAGAGACGGGTCAGTTTTATTCCTAATGGTGTAAGTAGCATAAAGGCTTCAGTCAGAATTTCAACTTCAAAGCTCCATGTGACGTGAGTTTTGCCTGTCAGTAAATGACAAAGTGTAGGAGTCTCGCTTTTAGATACAGGTTTGACAGCCTGGTTACATACAAAGAATGCTGTATTATGGTTTAGAAATTGAAAACTAAAGGACAAAATTCAGTAGGGAGTATAGTTAGGACTAACGACAAGAGAAGAAAATAGGTTTACCTAAAGGACAAACAATAAGTGTTAAGTAGAACAGCAGTTGTGGAGGTGACAAGCTATGATTTCAATGGGCTAACAGAGAATATAAAAAAGCAGTTTAGGTCACATAGTAAGGAGCAACTAAGGTTGTGTAGACTTTACCTCAAAAGACTATTGTGAATAGAAAAGAAACTCATGGTTGGGAATGGATTATGTAGAGAAAGAGACAGTGGTGTGCACTGGAGAGGTGTAGTTTTTTATGAGAGGAAAAATAGGGAGAAAACAAGAAAAGACTGGATAAGGAGGGGGGAAAGAGAGAGAGATGCTGGAGTTATAAAGGTGTGTGCTATGGTGATGACCTGATATATAACCAGGTTAGGTTTTGGTCAGGGGAAGAGCTGTGGGAGTATAACACCCCCCCTTGAAATGTACTGTCAGGAATAGAGAATATGGAGTTAGGGATGAGGTTGAGTGAGAGACGGGAGTTCTTCAGAGCAGTCTTAACTACTTCCTTTGTGAGGAAGTCTGTGATCATTTTTTGTGAGGATACATGCTGGAGGTTTATTGTTTTGTTGTGTAGGAGTTCCCGGATATAGTGTAGCTTGGTGTTCATAAGTTTAGTCTTGGAACCATTTTTATTTGCTTTGCAAAGGGCCAATTCAAGGGCCCCTTTACTGAGGTTTAAGATGATTGGTTTGTTGAGGAGAGGAAGATTAATTTTCTTGAAGAGTTTTAATTGCCAGATGGTTTCCTTTGTGACATCAGACAATTCCTTGTATTCAGCTTCTGTGGTTGAGTGAGAGACGGTGTTTTGCCTGTTAAAATACCACAAAATTAAATAATGGTTTCTGCTTAAAGTGTAGCCAGAGACTGATCTTTGGTCAATTGGATTGTTTCCCCAATCTGTATCAGCGTAGCTAATGATTTTGTTTCTCTCCTGATGTTGGTATTGGAGGGAGAGATGTCTTGTATGATACAGGTATGTTAGAACTTGAAGAAAGGCCTTCCAATGAAGAATACCAGCATTCTCTAAAAATTGAGAGAGGTGGCTAACTGCAAACCTAATTTCTGATCTCGTATTTGAGCTAAAGTAGGTCAGTGATCCTACAGTGCTTTGATAATTTATTTTGGTGTTCTTGAAGTCTTTTATTTCAGTACTAGAGGCCAGTTGAAGCTGTAGGTGAGGATTTAGTGGAGTATTGGATGGAGGTATCTATGGAACATTGTATGTCTGGGTGAGCTTGTTGATGTAGTGAGTCTGAGACAGATAGAAGCAATTTTGGTGATGGTGAACAGTTATTCCAAGAAGCAGATTTTCTTTCCCAAGGTGCTTCATTTTAAAGTGGTTCTGTATGAGTTTCTTGAGTGAATTGAGATTGGGACCAAATATTGCAAGATAATCCACATGAACATAGATCCAATTGGGATCTGGAGCTGGTTTCCACAACACACAAGGATTGGAAATAGATTGAGTTAAATTAACACTTATCAGACATTTAGATAAGTGATTATGCTATGCAACAGGAGATTGTTTTAACCTGTAGAGTGCCTTATTCAGTTGAAGTACTTGAGAGTCCTTTTTGAGAGATAGCTCCTGTGGGACCTCTAGGGAGATTTTGTCTTTGATTAGAGCATTCAGGAAGGCGCCGTCAATGTCCATTTGGTTGAACTGGTACTGCTTGGATTCCACAAATCAGATAAGAGTTCAGAGTGAGCTTAGCCAACTAGTTGGAGGGAAAGTGTGCTGGTAGTTGATTCCAGGGATTTTTTGGAAACCCTGTGCAAAAAGGTGATCCTTGTATTCTGTGGGATTGCCTTCAGAGTCTTTTTTATCTTAACCCTCCAAGTGCATGTAATTGGCTTGTTATTGGTATTTCAGTGGCAAGGAGTGAAAACCTTCCCTTTCTCTATTTTCTTAATTAATTTTGAATTGCCACAGCCCATTTCTTTTTCTCTTGTCCTGAAAAGTCTTGAATGTAGTATTTTGGAACTTCATTTACCCTTGTAACATGTGTCTATGAAACTGGTGATAATATTACTATTAATCAACAGTACTATGACTGTTCTTATGAAATATAATAAAGAAAATTATTATAAACACAATTGATTAATTAAATAATTAATTATTTCTTTTACTTTTTATACACTACTAGTGATTATAACAGTAAGCAGTAATTGTCTAGAAGAATCAATTTCAAGAAGAATTCAATAATAAAAGCTTTATTAAAATAATAAAATTATTTTAATATATAATTATCTTTTACAAGAATAATTATCAAAAAGAACCCTTGAAGAAAACTATTACTAGAGAAAAACTTTAAGAATTAAATCAAAACACTCACTAATACTCCAAAGATCTTATTGAAAGATAATAGTAGAGAAATTTGACAGATAATTGTGGATTTAAAGGATCAAAATCAATTTATAACAATAGTACAACTATTTATAGTTGATTTCCATGATTCCACATCTTCCTGATTGATTCTGAAAGAATAAAACACTTAAGAAATAGCTTCAACTAATACTTACTTGTTGGTAATAATGGTATAATGGAATCATGTGATGATCTGGAAAAAACAGCAAGAGGAGGCCTCTTTTAAGTCTAAGAAAGCTCACAGAGGTGTTCCATGTAGCAAAATGAAAAACCAGTTAGTGAGAAAACAATAATCCTTTTTAGATTATTGATTGCATCATCTGTTGTCACATAAGATTATCATAATTACTTAATTGAGGCTTTTACATGACTACCAACCCGTTTATGGTTAACAATAAAAGGAGTAAAAAATTTAAATCTTCTTTTATTCCAAAGGAAACATTGATTTCTCAAAGGAATTAATGTCATTTGAATTTTCATCACAGAATGTATTTTCTGTAAATTTTTAAAGATTCTGTGTTTCACATGGAATCATCAAAAATGGACTGTAAATAAAACTTTTAATTTTACTTATGAAAGCATAATTCTTTCTAATGTATATATGAGTTTCATAATTTTTAATTGGTCCTAAACCTTTCAGAAAGATTCATTAAGAATTGTATTTTTAATCAATTTTTGAAGTTTTGACCTCATTTCTACATGAAATTGCAAATAGCAGTGTATGGCTGGTTGCTATGAGGTAAATCAATGGATACTAGTCCAAAAAGGGTTTTAATTACTCTTTTGGTGTTTATCCATGGAAAGTAATTAACATTTGACCTTGTTACAGGAGTCTAAGTTGCTCTTTACCTCCTTGGCACGTCAAAATAGCATTTCATTTGCTATTTTCTTATGATATACTGAATTTCTGACTTGGTAAGCAAGCTCCCAAAAGGTTTTAGTTTAATAATTGGGCCAAGATCAGCCATGGATCCAATCTTTAGAGCTTTCCATGCCTCAGAGGCCTCAGAATCTGGCTACCCTGGCTCTCTTTGATGTCTTTTGTCTGCCTTGACTATTTTTGTAAGGTTTGACTATGAAACAATAAGTAAAAATTACTAATATTTTACTTATTGTACTATGAATGTCCTTATAAATAAGATAAATAAGATAATAAACAATTATAATAATAAAGAATTGTTTTAATTATGGCATAAAAATAATTATATTATTAAATAAATATAATAATATAATTTATATGATAAGAAAATAATATAATAAGTAAATATATTAATATAAGATAATTAATATATTTAAAAGCACTTTATTATTGTTACCAACAAATAATAAAGATGTAAAAAAATGATTTTTTATTAATAAAAAACAATTAATAACAGTAACATTAATAATATTAAAGCTATAAATTAATATAAATACTTGTCACAGGGGCTCTTCTAAGTGAAGAGGACCTGGCACTCAGTGAACAGACTTACTTATGGAGGGCTCAGAATAAAATACTCAATGATAAGAGTAATGAAGTAAGAGGATAAATTCCTAATCATAAAATAATAAGCATTAAAAGATATGAGAAAAACAAAAGCAATAATAAAGAGCCAACCACAAATAATCCTGTACCACTGTTTCAACCTGTTCAGAAAAGAGAAAAGGATTAATAAAGGATATGGCCACCAGGACTCTACTGAACAGGTGAGGGAAGGCAAAGACTAACTTAATAATTAATAAAATAATATTTCTTAATGGGAAATAAAATAATATTAAATAATAAATCCAATATTTTAATTAACTGGGGGAAAAACCCCCAGGTGGGTGAAGAGGGGCTGGTATATGTTAAAAATACCAGCCTTGGAGTTTGAGTGTTGAGATACTTGTGTGTATGCTGGAAGAAGTTGGATGTGGGATTGAATCCTGTATTGGTGAATCCAATACAGATTATACAGTCAATACAGGTATTTGCGCCTGTATTGATTACAGGCCTGTATTTGGGTCTTGCCTGTATGAAACTGTATTGAGGTCTGAAAACTGTATTTGGAGAATGTTGAATGAAACCCCCTTGCTGATTGGGTTTTGAGGGGTATCAATGAAGTAATGATTGTTCAATATGATTGGTAATTCCCCTGCCTCCTTGGCTGTGACATTATCCCCCTCTTGAAATTGGTGAGCTCTGAGCACCATAAGTACAGTGAGTCTTGATGAGCTTGCAAACAATCCATACAGTTCTTTCCCCCAATTCCTTAAATTTATCCAATTAAACTTCCTTCTTCAATCAATACTCAACAAAAATCCTCATTTGATCACCTGTAGGTATTTTCCCCTTGATCTTGATTCTGAATTCCCTCTTTTACTTCAAAATTCCTTCATTCTTCTTAAAATTTATTCATTCTTGTCTTGAGTGTCTTCACCAAACTTTTCTTGAGTCCTCATGGCTTTTGAAAAAGTGGGTGACCTGGGTTTATGTCCCAAGAACACCTGATTTCATCATAATTTTCAATCTTGAGAGTGTTGGCATAAAGTGGCCAATACTGGAGGTTTTGGACCATTTCAGAAGTCCTGGCCAAAATCCCTGAATTTGTGATTAAAGGGGATTTTGGCCAATTTGCGCAAAATTTGTGCAAAGTGCGCAAATGCGCATATATGCCATCATGGCATATATTGGTGAAAAAATTGAAAAAAATTGATTGATGATGAAAAAATGGCCTTATAAAGTGTTCTGGCCATTTTGTGCATTTTTGCACAAAATGCGCAATTATGATGAAATTGGCCAAAAAGGCCTTTTGAATCCTTCTGACAAGATAAATTTGAACCTTTGAGATATGACCACATACCCAAAAAGGTCACAAGAAATATTTTATATAATTATACATTAAAAATAAGTACTTTAAAAACTATAAAAATACCATAAATTGGTATAAAATTTGGTTTGACTTAAAATCCAATGGATAAACATGTGAAATGAATTACACCATTGGATTTCCCATGGTAAAATACACATATACCATTTTTATGGCATATCTGTAAAGTCAATATTTAATAAGTTATAAGTAATAATACCTTATAAAAACCACAAATCCTTATTTATTTCAAAAACTAATGAAACAACATGGGAAATAAATGGTAATATTGGACTCTCCATAAATATCCACACATAAAATAATTAATAAGCTAAGCTTCAAAACCAATACTTAAGGAATTAACCTGAATATATGCACTTTTTTGCTCAATGCATTTATTCAAGAATTTTAGCTCATATCTCTTGAATTATACATGATAGAGTGATGAACCAAAAATAAAGTCATCACGCAATTACTGTAGGAACACAGATATGAAGTTTATTTCACAAGTTATAAAGAAGTTTAAAATCTGTAAGGAATTATTGATTAAAATCAACAGAGCTGTTGACCACTTTGTTGTGAAAGTGGTCCAAACTTAAAAATAAGTAGACAGTTGGATTCTACTAGTTCATTCGTGAAGAAAGATGTGTTTTCTATTATAATATTCAAGGTATAACCCCTTGAAATCATAGGTTGAAGTTTAAAATATTAAATTTCAACAGAAAAGATGAGTTACAAGAAAAATCATCAAAAATAGAGTTTTGATGATGTAATGAAATTCTCTTGGAAGCATAATAAGGTTATGTCAAGCTATCAGAATTCACTCTCTTAATTGCTTTAGCGTGTAAATACTGAAAGTTACTAAGGATCAATGTTTGAGCTTAATTTGATCATTTATGATCACACACTGTAACCTTAAATTGAGTTTAACAGTCATATAAGTGTTAAAATTGGTTAATACTATTAGTTTATGATTAAAACTAATAAAATCCACGAAATTTGGGGTTCTTCCAAGCCTTTGACGTCATCAGACTTAGAGTTATAGTGATAACTCTAAATAATGGTGTAATAGTGATGTAATGAGGTTTGATCATGATGTAATCATCACCAAACCTTAAAATATTGATCAATTCCAGTGGATATGATCAGTACACGTCTATTAGAAGGCTGTTGGACTCTAGGAGGGAGGTGTTTACTATAAATAGAGCTCTTTCTGCTCTGTTTTCCTCTCAGACACATCAAAAACATTCAATAAATACAAACAAAAAGGTAATATCTTTATTCTTTATATATGAAACTTTTATATTATTAAAGACCAAAGTTCATCCTTATTATAATCATCAATTTTGACATGATTAAATCATTTGTTTAACTGTTTTTGTTAAAAATCTCTCTAAAACTCATTTTCACGTAAAAAAAATCAAGAATATTTGTAATTTCTCTATTTTTTATTGTAAATACAATTTGTATAAGCTGTATTTATATTATTTGGCATAAAATATCTCAAAATTATTATATTAAGTGTTAAAAGTAGGTTATTTTCTCTTATATTAATAATTTTCTCTATATTATTCTTTTAATAATTCTTTAATTAATACAAATAGTATTTATATTAGTTTATAACTTTAACATTAGTAATATTATTGTTATTAATTGTTTTTTATTAATAAAAAACAATTTCTTACGCCTTTATTACTTGTTTGTAACAATAAGAAAGTGCTTTTAAAGATATTAATTATTTTATATTAATATATATATTTTAAAATATAAATTATATTATTATATTTTTATTAATAATATAATTATTTTTACGCCATAATTGTAAGAATTCTTTATTATTATAATTATTTTATCTTATTTATTTCATTCATAAGGACATTCATAGTACAATAAGTAAAATATTAGTAATTTTTACTTATTGTTTCATAGTCAAGCCTTACAATAAAGGGGCCTTTTGCGCAAATTTGCCAATATGCATAGTTAAGCATATATCTATAAAAAATGATAAAACTGAGCTATTTTGAAGTTTTGAGGTCTGATATGGCCATTTGTGCCAAAGTGCATAGATTCATGAAATTGGCCAATTGGGCCATTTGAAGCAGTTTTTTTCTTTTTGATCTTGATTTCTTCTTGAATGTCTTTCTTCTTATCCCCTCCTTGACTGGTCAATTGCCATACAGGCCTTGCTGACTTGCAATTGTCTAAAATTCTCTTGGTCTTGAATTTGAAATTTTGACTTGAAGATGAGTTCAAGGCTGACTTCCCTTTGTGATTCCAATCACTCTTATTCCCCACCTTCTGTACTTTATGGTCCTGGTGTTTTTGATAACTTGAGGGAGCTTTCTGAAGAGAGTATGGCTGTGAGCCTTAGAGGTAATTTCATATACCCAAAAGACCACAAATATAAAAAATAACATATTAATATAAATAAAATAAATTTATTTATATTATTAAAATAAAAATAAAAAATATAAATATAAAATTATATTAAAAATAAAAAATTAATTATAATTTAAAAATAAAATTACTTTAAATTTTGTAAATATAAAATTACATTTATACTTGAAAAATTTAAGTAAAAATGAAATTTTAACAAAATTGTGAAAAAATAAATAAATTTGGAAAAAAGTTAAATAAAATTTATTATAACTTTTTATCCAATAAATAAACATATAAATTTTATTTCACCATTGGATTCCTCATAAAAAATCAGGTGGGGTCACCTCTGAGTGAAATTTTTGTAACTCAACTCTAAATAAGCTTAAATTAAGTTTTTAGTATTTTCAATACAAAAGTTGAAAATCCTCAAAACCTTAATTTAATTCACACCACATGTGGTGTTAACCATCAATTTTTGTGTTAAAATTGAGGTGTTGTGTTTAGTTTAGAAGTTATGAGGAATTAAAGTATTTTCAATTGAATTCAATTGAAATGTCAAAATGTGTGCGTGTATTACATAAGTGAACTTTGATTTACATATGAGGTGTCAATTATTACTGTATTGTACTTTACAATTGAATTGAATTACATGTGTAAATTATAAGTATAATACATGATGAGGAATTAAAGGAAAAATAAATTGGAAAGATTAAATTTGGGGGGGAAAAGGAACTCCAGCTCTAAGGGGGAGCTAGACCCCCAAAATCCTTGCTGACAGGCGTGGGATGTCAAAATTCACGCAAAAGTTCATCACTTTTGGCCTGGAATTGAGTTACAGGGTCTGTGGACTCAATTGATGATGAGGTTTTGATACCAACTGGGGTAGTTTTAGCTGTTGCCAAGAAGGTAAAACTACCCTTAAGATAAAACAATCATAATAAAAACAGTTTTAACTGGTTTCTACGCCTCTGACACACATTCTGACGTGTTTTGAAGGCTCTAGGCCTGGTATTGCTATAGTAATGGCTGATTTAAGGGTCTAAAATGGCTAAAAATGGCTAAAAATGGCTTAAACCAGCCCTTTTTGGTCTAAACCAGGGTTCAATGATGCCATAATTGGCTTTTCTGTTGTCAGACTGTTTTTCACGACTGACAAGAGTAAATTTTACTTTTGGAGTAAGAGAATTGATGGCTATAAAAGAATGTCTTCTTTGCCCCACTTTTCTCTTCATGTTAGAATCTTTTCCTTTTATTAATTAGTTTAAAACTGTTAAACCAATCAATCAAAGATTCCAACCACCACTTTTAAATCATTTTAATCCTTTTAACCACGTGAAAAAATCATTATAATCATTGTTTGTAACTCTTATAATCATTTTTACCCCTGAACCACCCTAAAAGTGAATTAAAGCATCTTTCATCACTGTTAACTTTGTCACTTTGTTTCCAAATTCACTCTGGTCACTTTTGGGCGTGTTTTCTCTTTAATATTCTTTTTAAAGACTTTGTTCTTTAATTAATTGCTTGCAGTTCTTTGCTCAATTAATTCCAATTGAAATTGCTCTTGAAGAAATTTCTTTTGTAGCCTTAAAATATCTCTTGTAGAGTATTTTTTGGATAAATCTTTATTGTTGGTAAAACAATAAATTTTTATATTATTGTTTTATACTAATAAAGTTATAAACAATAAAATTGGCGTGTTTTCTCTTAAAAATAATATTTCATACTATTTTTAACTGAATTTTTACCTTATACAAATTTTGAGGACAGCAAAAGTACTTGATTTTTAATCAAAGTTTCATATCCACACCTTACATTTGGGGACCCAGCCGTGATATTTTACCTGTGACATATTTTTTACTCTTTTTAAATCTTTTTTTCTTATATTGAAAAATTTAAAAACATATAAAAAATACTTATAATCCAAAAAAATCCTTAAAAAATAATTTTTTTCATATTATAAGTGAGGCTTATATTTTTATTTCTTTTTTGAAATAACCTTTTTTTACTTAATTAATTGGCTTTTTCATTAATTTTAGTGTCTGACAACGTGGTAAGACAAGAAAACATTGAAACAGCCTCAACAGTAACCAGCATTATCCCTGCCAGTACTGTTAATTCTGATCATAATAGTACTGTTATTGTGACTCAAAATAATCAACCTGAACCAATATCTTCTGAATTAATTAACTTGGATATAAGTAATACACTTCAGAAAGCCAAAAATTTGGCCAATAGTAAGTTTTTGACGTAAAAATACTATTTTAAGCCTTTTTTAACCATAATTATGCCTTCAACCAGGTCAGGAGCCAGCTACAACCCCTCAAGCAGCTCCCAAAAAGGTAATAGACGTGATTATGGCAGAGGCCAACCAGGTACAGAAGGAAAAGGGTCAGTTGATGACTTCCAAACAACTAAAATGGGTCATTCTGAAGCTGATAATACCATTTTACCTTCAAAAAGAGCTGACACCGCCACAACAAGCCTCTGTGGACATATACAAAGCCAGCCACAGTGCATACAACAATGCACTCCAATTCAAGGAGTACCAGATCCTTGCAGACCTGTGGAAGAATTGCATGAATTCTTACCTGACAGTAAGAAAATTCTTGGGCCATCCCAACACTTGCAAATTGCTCAATGGATGGCATCCATTGATGGAGAAGAAAAACATGATGCTTTTGACACTAGAATGGAGGAAAAACAACCCTCCACCAGCCAAACCAGTGCCAAAAACAGCCCCAGTGGCCAGCAGCAGCAATTCCAACGTGAAAAAGCAGCCACAAACTCCAAACAAGGGCAAAGGGAAGGCACCAGCCCCAAAACCTTACAGCCAGGGCTACAGAATCCCAAAGATTCAGCAGGATGCCATGGAAAATGTATTTCAGATGGCCAGAACCATGATGGAATTACAGAAGAAGGAGGAAGCCAGATTAAGGTTCCAGAAATGATTTCTGACATATTTGATTCCATCCCAGAGTTGTATAATGCTATAAATGACGTGAAAAAACGTCTTTCTGATAAAAATGACACCATTTGTAACAACATTAAAACAAACAACCTGAGTCTGTGCCAAATTAATGAAACACTTATGTGTTTTGAAAAAGTTTTGAGAACAATTAAAAATTCCAATAATGATAATTCTTCTAACAATAAAATAAATGAACAATCTGCCATTATTAAAGAATTAACAGATAAATATTCTAAATTCAATATTGATGACATAATTGAAACAAGAATTAAACAAGCCATAAATATTATCAAGACAGATAACAAGAAAGTCCTTGATGACATTTCAAATTCATTTACTGAAGTAAAGACATATACCATTGCCTTGAAAAAGTGTTTTGATGCTTCACAAGAAGAAGTATCAAAATTATCAATGAAATTGAATCAAGTCACTGCTGATAATACAAGACAGACAGAGTTATGGCAAGAACTTACACATAAAGAAGACATGTATAAAATTGAAGTAATAAATTTAATACAAAGCTTCCAACATGAATACAGAAATTCCCAAAGGTGTAGCAACAGTAAAATGAATGACATTGAACAATTACTGAACACCCTACCAAGAATGTCTACACCTCTAAATCAAAATGAGGGCACAAGAATTTCAAATCCACAAGTATTGGATCCTGATAATTCACAATTAAAAAATGAATTATCCACTTCTTTTCATAACTTGGAACCATCAATGGGCCAAGCACTCTTGAAAGAAGTTCCAAAACTTAAAGAATGGCCTCACTTCAGTGGTGAAGGAGAGTATGACCATATGGAATTCATTAGAGGTATTGACATGATCAAAGAGGATTTTGAATTACCAGACAGATTGGTAACAGCCAGGTTTAACACCTTGTTTACCAGATCAGCTCACAGATGGTACATCAAAATAAGACAAGCACATGGACACCAGAGTTGGACTTGGTGGAAAACCCAAATCATCAACAAATGGGCAAATGATGCTTGGAGGTTTAAAGTTGAAACAGCCTTTGAATCTGCCAAATTTAATGCTGATAAAGACAAAGCTTTACCATGGTTTTGCCAACAAAAGGACAGATTAACAGCATTATATCCTGACATGTCAGAATTTATGATCCATAGAAAAATTCTGAGACAATGTGGAGGTGACTTAGAGCATGCTGTCAAAAGCAGGACTACTGAACAATCTTCAGCAGAGGATATTATCAATATACTGGAAGAAGTAACCACCAGAACCAAAATTGGTTCTAGTAGGGTGAATCTTAAAACAAGGTTTAATACACCTTGGAAAGATTCTGTGGACAAAAACCCCAAAGAAAATTCTAGTAATATTAAATATAAATCTGCAGATACAGTCAGAAAATGCCATATTTGCCAAAGCACCACCCATTTAGCCAATACATGTCCAAAAAGGGGGAAAATCAATGAAATTGACATTGAAAAAGAACCAGATGTTGAAAAAGAAGACATAATTGAAGACAATTCAGATGATAAGTCATCCATATCCTCTGAATCTTCAAAAGATATAGAAAATATCAATGCCACTTTTGACATCATGGAATCTTATTCCCACTTACCACAATTGAGCAATGGTCAAGTTGATTTATCAAAAGTTCAAGATGCACAACTTATGAAGACAAAACCAAACAGATGAAAAGGTTATACAGCTGGTAACTCCTGTATAACAGAAGTGGTGATTGACAACAAACCCACCAAACTTTTGCTTGACCCAGGAGCCTTCTGCTCTTGTGTTGGAAAATCTTTTCTTAAGACTTGTGTACCAAATTTTGAAGACCAATTGTTACCAATTGATGGTATAAAATTCAACAGTGCAAGTAACCCAATGAAAGCATTAGGAATCTTTGAGACCAATGTCATATTCCCACACATAAATGGGAATTTAAGGATCACAGTTGAATTTGTTGTTATGGAAAATTGCTCTAGTACCCATTTTATATTGGGAAATGACTATTTAATCATGTATGGGATAGATTTACATAATAACAAAGACAGATACTTTACAATTGGAGACAATAAGCGCCAGAAATTTGCCTTTTTACCCTTTAAAAGACAAATTACAGTAAACAAAGTATCACCAGTCAACTTAGAGTTAGAGAAATTCAAGTCTGAACAGTTAAATGAGGCTGAAATAAGCCTTCATCTGACTGATAAGCAAGAAAATGAACTTTCTTCCCTTTTGTATGACCACAGAGGAGCATTTGCTACAGACAAAGAACCCCTGGGAGCAATTATTGGTCATGAAGTTGACATCATTCTTAACATTGAGAGACCTTATCCACCACTCTTAAGAAGACCTGCTTATCCAGCAAGTCCAAAATCAAGAGAAGCTCTAGAAATTCATATCAAAGAACTTCTAGACCTTGGTGTAATAAGAAAAGTAGGCCACAATGAGGAAGTAGAAATAACTACACCAGTCATAGTGGCGTGGCATAATGGAAAATCCAGAATGGTTGGGGACTTTAGAGCTCTGAACACTTACACTGTTCCAGACAGATACCCAATACCAAAAATCCAAATTGCCCTTACTCAAATATCTCAAGCAGTGTATATAACCACTATGGATGCCCTTAAAGGATTCCATCAAAATGTAGTAACACCAAGAGCAAGAAAATACTTGAGAATTATTGTTCATTGTGGAGTGTATGAATACTTAAGGATGCCCTTTGGTATCAAAAATGCACCTTCACACTTCCAAAGAATGATGAATGAAATCTTCCCTGAAGAACTCTCAGAAGGATGGTTAATCATTTACATTGATGACATTATTATCTGTTCAAAGACTTGGGAGGAGCACATGTACAGATTATCAAGAGTTTTGACAAAAATCCAATCAGTAAACATGAAAATCTCCTTGAAGAAATGTCATTTTGGATTTAAAGAACTTAAGGCACTAGGACATGTTGTATCTGGTTTGTCCCTTGGAATTGATAAAAACAAAGTTGCAGCAGTATTGTTAAAACCCATGCCTCAGAATAAGAAGGAAATTCAGTCATTCTTAGGTTTTGCAGGATATTACAGGCAACACATTAAAGACTTTGCATCCATAGCAAGACCACTTTATAAGTTGTGTGACAAAGACACAGTATTTGAGATGACTGTTGACAGAGTCAAAGCTTTTGAGTCTCTAAGAGAAGCATTGACCACTGCTCCACTCTTACTGATGCCAGACTTTAAATTGCCTTTCAAACTGTATATTGATGCATCAGGGGATGGACTAGGTGCTGCACTTCACCAAGTTCAGATCATAAATGACAAACCTGTAGAAGGACCAATATGTTTCATATCCAGGCAAATCAAACCAACTGAAGCCAGATATGGAGCAAGTCAAATGGAATGTCTATGCCTTGTCTGGGCCTTAGAGAAATTGAACTATTTCTTAGAGGGATGTGTTTTTGAAGTAATAACAGATTGTACAGCTGTGAAATCACTTTTGAACATGAAAACACCTAACAGACACATGCTCAGATGGCAAATAGCCATACAAGAATACAGAGGCAATATGACTATTGTTCATAAGGATGGGAATATTCATAAGAATGCAGATGGACTAAGCAGATGGCCATTACCAAATAGCATTGATAATCCTGCTTATGTTCCAGAAGAAGCTTCACCACAAATTCCAATAGAAGGAATAAGTGTTACAGACTTGAACACCACCTTCTTTGAAGAAGTCAGAAATAGTTACACTCAAGATAAGAATTGTAGCATCTTATGCCAATTACTTAACAAAGACTGTAAAGACAACTCTCTAATACATGCCTTGGATGAAGTATGGAGAAAATCTTATAATGAAGGGAGATTTCACCTACTGGATGGTATAATTTACCACAGAACCAAGCACACATGTGTCATGACAGTTGTAGACAGGTCATTAATCAATCTTGTACTGAAAGAATGCCATGATAGTCCCTTTTCAGGACATCTTTCTGAGGACAGAACAAGAGAGAAAGTAAAGACCTGCATATGGTGGCCAATGTGGCAAAAAGATGTTGCAGAATATTGCAAAACCTGTGACAGATGCCAAAAGGCAAATAAATCCACTGGCAAAAGACTTGGAAATATGATGAAAATCCAAGAACCAAACAGACCTTGGGAAATTGTCCATATGGATTGGGTAACTGGCCTACCACCAGGAGGTGACAGGAGCTATAATGCTTGCCTAGTAATTGTGGACAGATTCAGTAAAACTCCAATCTTTTTACCATGTCACAAAGATGATACAGCCATGGATACAGCTCTTCTGATATGGAATAGAGTAGTGTCATGGACTGGGATATTTACAAATATCATCAGTGATAGAGATCCCAAATTCACTTCAGCTCTATGGACAAATCTTCACCAATTATTTGGCACAAAACTGTCTTTCTCTACAGCCTACCACCCACAAACTGATGGTCTGGCTGAAAGAATGATCCAAACCTTAGAGGACATGGTGAGAAGATTTTGTGCATATGGCCTTGAATTCAAAGATTGTGATGGATTTACCCATGATTGGTGTACTCTGTTACCAGCACTGGAATTAGCATATAAAACATCAATCCATTCCAGTACCAATCAGACTCCTGCTATTCTAGAAAAAGGATGGAACCCCAAGTTACCCCAATATTCCTTGAGGAAAGACTTAATTGAAATACATCCCACAGCTGCTAGCTTCAAAGGAATGCTAGACAAAGCTAGAAAGCATGCAGTGAGATGCATGGAGGACTCTTTTGCATATGCTAAAGACAAATGGGATAAATCTCATGCAACTCCAGATTTCAAAGTGGGGGACCTAGTTCTTGTATCCACCACTAACTTCAATAACATCAAAGGATGTAAAAAGTTAAAAGACTCCTTTGCAGGACCTTTTGTGATTAAGGCCCTCCATGGAGAAAATGCTGTTGAAGTGGAGTTATCTGAAGAACTTAGCAATAAGCACCCTACATTTCCAGTAAGCTTGATAAAGCCATACAAATCTAGTGATGCTGAGAAATTTCCCTTGAGGAATAAGATTCCCCAAGTTATACCTCCTATTGAGACATCTGGTACTAAGAAAATAACCAAAGTTCTTAAAGAAAGGAAATTAACAACCAAGAAAGTAAGGGAATACCTTGTTAGGTACAGTGACCCAACTTATGAAGATGAATGGTTAGAAGAGAAAGATATACCAGAAGCCACCAAACTCCTGAGGAGATTCAGACACACTAGAAACACCAATATTACAAAGTAATATTCTTTTTTAGGGGGAGGGAATGTGAGCCTTAGAGGTAATTTCATATACCCAAAAGACCACAAATATAAAAAATAACATATTAATATAAATAAAATAAATTTATTTATATTATTAAAATAAAAATAAAAAATATAAATATAAAATTATATTAAAAATAAAAAATTAATTATAATTTAAAAATAAAATTACTTTAAATTTTGTAAATATAAAATTACATTTATACTTGAAAAATTTAAGTAAAAATGAAATTTTAACAAAATTGTGAAAAAATAAATAAATTTGGAAAAAAGTTAAATAAAATTTATTATAACTTTTTATCCAATAAATAAACATATAAATTTTATTTCACCATTGGATTCCTCATAAAAAATCAGGTGGGGTCACCTCTGAGTGAAATTTTTGTAACTCAACTCTAAATAAGCTTAAATTAAGTTTTTAGTATTTTCAATACAAAAGTTGAAAATCCTCAAAACCTTAATTTAATTCACACCACATGTGGTGTTAACCATCAATTTTTGTGTTAAAATTGAGGTGTTGTGTTTAGTTTAGAAGTTATGAGGAATTAAAGTATTTTCAATTGAATTCAATTGAAATGTCAAAATGTGCGCGTGTATTACATAAGTGAACTTTGATTTACATATGAGGTGTCAATTATTACTGTATTGTACTGTACAATTGAATTGAATTACATGTGTAAATTATAAGTATAATACATGATGAGGAATTAAAGGAAAAATAAATTGGAAAGATTAAATTTGGGGGGGAAAAGGAACTCCAGCTCTAAGGGGGAGCTAGACCCCCAAAATCCTTGCTGACAGGCGTGGGATGTCAAAATTCACGCAAAAGTTCATCACTTTTGGCCTGGAATTGAGTTACAGGGTCTGTGGACTCAATTGATGATGAGGTTTTGATACCAACTGGGGTAGTTTTAGCTGTTGCCAAGAAGGTAAAACTACCCTTAAGATAAAACAATCATAATAAAAACAGTTTTAACTGGTTTCTACGCCTCTGACACACATTCTGACGTGTTTTGAAGGCTCTAGGCCTGGTATTGCTATAGTAATGGCTGATTTAAGGGTCTAAAATGGCTAAAAATGGCTAAAAATGGCTTAAACCAGCCCTTTTTGGTCTAAACCAGGGTTCAATGATGCCATAATTGGCTTTTCTGTTGTCAGACTGTTTTTCACGACTGACAAGAGTAAATTTTACTTTTGGAGTAAGAGAATTGATGGCTATAAAAGAATGTCTTCTTTGCCCCACTTTTCTCTTCATGTTAGAATCTTTTCCTTTTATTAATTAGTTTAAAACTGTTAAACCAATCAATCAAAGATTCCAACCACCACTTTTAAATCATTTTAATCCTTTTAACCACGTGAAAAAATCATTATAATCATTGTTTGTAACTCTTATAATCATTTTTACCCCTGAACCACCCTAAAAGTGAATTAAAGCATCTTTCATCACTGTTAACTTTGTCACTTTGTTTCCAAATTCACTCTGGTCACTTTTGGGCGTGTTTTCTCTTTAATATTCTTTTTAAAGACTTTGTTCTTTAATTAATTGCTTGCAGTTCTTTGCTCAATTAATTCCAATTGAAATTGCTCTTGAAGAAATTTCTTTTGTAGCCTTAAAATATCTCTTGTAGAGTATTTTTTGGATAAATCTTTATTGTTGGTAAAACAATAAATTTTTATATTATTGTTTTATACTAATAAAGTTATAAACAATAAAATTGGCGTGTTTTCTCTTAAAAATAATATTTCATACTATTTTTAACTGAATTTTTACCTTATACAAATTTTGAGGACAGGAAAAGTACTTGATTTTTAATCAAAGTTTCATATCCACACCTTACAATGGCCCCTACAGAGATTTGGGATATCAAGAAAACCTATAATGGCTTCAAATCTGTCAGAGTTATTGAACCACCCTGCACCAATTGTAAGAGGAAAGGTATTCCTTGTGTGGAATATGCTACTGCTAGGTCCCCCAGGTGTCAATTTTGCAATCTTGGAAAAAGAAATTGTTCCCAAGCCCACTATAGCTTTCCTGAAAATTCCAGAAGATTATGGAGCAGCATCAAGAAGGGTGGAAGATTTGGATTGGAAGCTCCTGTTGATGAACCTCCCACCTCTGATGCCACCTCTGGTCACTCCAATTGTGAGTTGATTGGCCATAAAATTGATGTGTTACTGACTTCTATGTTTTCTTTCCTTCTTCCTCAGTGACTGGATCTAGAATTAGAGGTGTCCAACAATGAAATAATACCAGTGGTTCCTGGGCCGCCATTGGAGGATCAATTCACCCCCAAGGAAATCCCATTGGAGTGGCCCCAGAGGTTCCCATTTTGGTCACCAGAAAAGATGGAAGACTTGGAAAATTGAACAGAAATTTGTGTCACAATGCTGTCTGCCAGACCTCAGCAAAGGGAACTCTTGCCTAAAAGGCTATTAAACTGGTTGAAAGACCGATTAATACTGGCAAGTTGTAGATCACATTCCACCATGTGACAATTTGGTGGTTCAAGATGAAATTGATACTGATGCTGAAGGCAGTGATGAGATTGATGGAGAAGAGCTTGAAATGACTACCCTAATCCAGAAAAGAAGAATCCAAACCACCTTACAATCCCCAGTCCAAGCCAGTACCACCAATAATGAAGTGATCAGGTCCCCCCAACCACCTCAACTTCCAATAATATCCCCAACCAGGCCCTCCACCTCTACCAATATCCAACCACCAGTGGCCAGCACTTCTAGGGACCCAATGTCTCCAGAACCTTAATCAATTTTTGAAACCCGTCGCCGCTGGAATATTACTGGCAACTTCACGGATCAGAAAAGGGTGAACAAGAAGGTGGTCACCTCCCTATTTGCTGAAGTTGATGCTTTGACTGAGGTGTTTGCTGATAAGGCTATGAAGAGTGCTATTCCAGGGGAGCCCACTGCTGCTTTGGCCAGGGAGGCAGTTGCTTATGAAGATGCCATGGTTGTTGAGTTTATAGAAGCCTTGAAGAAATTTTGATGAGGATTATCTGTAGCTGGTCTTTACCATTACTAGTGTTTGCTCTTGATTATTAAATAAATTGACTCCCCAAACAAGATATGGGAGTTATTATTTCTGCTTTTGGAACAAGAAATGAAAATTAAATCAAACAAGTAAAAGAGGATGAAATAAAAAATAAAAATGAAAAATAATTGAGAGAAAAAGAGAGTAAAAAAAAGAAAGAAGAAATTCCTGAGGGTTGTCCTTCTTGTGGTGAGTTGCTTGATTTTGGCCAAAATTTTCTGAAAGATAAAATCAAGCATTTAATGCTCACAGTGTGGCCAAGGTAATGTTTTACAAGGAGTAGACCCCTCAGGGATGCATACCAGGAGATGGAACTTACTTTCATAACTTCCACTCCCCACCAAGCACCATAAATGAAACAGAAATTATGCCATAACATGAATTGTGGTAATGAATGTCTTGAAAGATAATTTATGGCATGATTAAAGAAAGAAAAGAAAATAAGAGAAAAGATTGGGCCATATCTTGATGAAAGGTCCAAATCTTGAGGGTATGATGTTGCAAGGCCTTCTGAACCTGTACAAAAAATTGACAAGTGCTCACCAAGTGGCCACGGTGATGCTTGCAACAAATTTGGGTAGAATACCCCCTTAAAGGTGCATGCCAGGAGAGGAACTTACTTTCATAAACTCCAATCCCCACCAAGCACCATAAATCAAACTCTTGAGGCATTTGGGCCAGGCTTTTCTGGATACAAAGTGTGAAAATCCTTGACAATGTCTGGGGAGTTGGTAAGGTTGGAAGCTGGTTCCCAAGTTGTTCTTTCTGGGTCTTCACTTAATCCTTTCCACTCAACTAAATACCATAATGAACCTCTCTTGAGTTTTGATTCCAGAACCTGAGCCACTTCCCATTCTTCTTGCTCTTCCACTATTACTGGAGGTGGTGGCAATTGGTGTCAATTTGGGATAGTTGATTGCTTCAATGGTTCTAGCAAGGACACATTGAAGACAGGGTGAACTGACTTCCATTGTTGAGGCAACCTGAGGTGATATGCATGGCTGCCAAGCTTCTTGAGAACTTCAAAGGGTACCAACCATCTTTCTGAAAGTTTCTTGGTGGGTCTTGTTGTCGTGATTTTCTTGGAAGCTAGGCATACTTTGTCCCCAGGTTGAAAATCAGGTGGAATTGCTCTATTTTTATCTGCATACTTCTTAAAATGCTTTATTGCTGACTCTAATTCTTCTTTGACAACTTGCTGTACTGATTGGAGTTTTGTTGATAACTTTCCAGCAGGTGTATCTTGAGAAATGTGAATTGAGTCAAAGCTGGGATTTCTTCCATAAATGGTGAAAAATGGTGACTGTTTTGTTGATGAATGTTCTGCATTATTATAGGCAAATTCAGCCAGAGGGAGCCAGGTGTGCCAGTCATCTTTATGGTAACTGACATACATCCAAAGATACTGTTCTAGAATCTGATTTACCCTCTCTGTCTGTCCATCGGTTTAAGGTGAAAGGCAGTTGAAAGATCTCTTGATATCTTGAGCTGCTGACACAATTGAGTCCAAAATGATGAAACAAATACTGAACCTCTATCACTAACAATACTGATTGGAAGGCCATGTTTGGAAAAGACATGATTAATGAATATTTGAGCTAAATCCAAAGCAGTGATTGTTGAATAAGTTGGAATAAATATTTCCATTTTTGAAAATCTGTCTACAACTACTAAAATTGAATCAAAGTTGCTTGACAAGGGCAATTGAGTGATAAAGTCCATTGATAAAGAATTCCAAGGACCAGATGGAATTTGAAGAGGCTTGAGTAGTCCAAACTTCTTATGGTGGATGTTCTTGTTTTTTGAACATTGCTGACATGAGGACACTAAGTCCTTGATGATTTGATTCATGTCAGCCCAATAAAAATCCCTCTTGATGAGCTTGAGGGTCTTCTCCTGGCCAGGATGGCCAGCCAACGGTGAGTCATGACGCTTTTCAAGAGTGTCCAATAGAATTTCATGATTTCTTGGAATTACTACTCTATCTTTGAACAATAATAATTTTGCTTGAGGTTCAAGAGAATAGTCTGGGACTGATTCTCCTCTTGCTAATTTCTTGACGATTTCCTTATAATCTTTGTCTTGCCATACTTGTCTTTGAATTTGATCAACTACATCTCAAAACATATCAGCTTTTATTGAAAAGAATCTTGACTCTTGAATTTCATTTTGCTTGAGAACTTGATGAAAATACTGAGGATTCTTGCTGATGAAATCCACCCCCCTCTCTGGGTACACGTCATCCCGACGTGACAAGGCATCTGGTAAAGTGGCCAGCCTGCCTGGGCGGTAAGTGATGATAAAATGGAATTCAGATAGAAATTCAGCCCAACGGGCTTGACAACAAGTAAGGACTTTAGAGGACATAAAATACTGAAGGGATCAATGGTCTGTCAAGACCTCAAAGGAATCAGAAAGAGAAAGGAGAAAAGCTCTCCAGCGCTTGAGAGCCCAAACTATGCCAAGGAGTTCCTTGTCATGAATTTCATAGTTGAGTTCAGCTGGTAAGAGCTTGCGACTATCAAATGCAATGGGATTCTTTCCTGAGTCATTCACCTGACTCAGTACAGCACTCAAGGCATAATCAGAAGCATCAGTCTCTACAATAGTTGGTAGAGAAGGATTAAAATGAGAGAGGATAGGAGCAGTGGTGAAAGCTTCTTTGAGTATTTGAAACTGACTAAGACCTTCCTCATTGAAGATAAAGGGAGAATCTTTTTTAAGGAGGGAAGTGAGAGAAGAGATTTTTTTGGAATAATTTTTAATGAAACAAGGATAAAAGCTGGCAAAGCCAAGAAAAGATTGGAGGGCCTTGATGTTCTTGGGCTGAGGCCAATGGAGGATTTGTTGATCTTTTGAAGAATCCATCTTGAGGCCATCACTTGAAACAACATAGCCCAAGTATTCCACACTTGAGGCATGGAATACACACTTTGAGGCTTTAGCAAACAAATTATTGTCTCTCAGTCTTTTGAGAACAGAGGCCACATGTTTAACATGTTCATCCAAAGAGCTAGAGAAGACCATAATATCATCAAAGTACACTACAACAGAAATATCCAAATAATCTGCAAAGATATCATTCACAATATTCTGGAATGAAGCTGGAGCATTGGTTAAGCCAAATGGCATAACCAAATACTCATAACTACCATATTCGGTTCTAAAGGCAGTGAAATTCTCATCCCCCTCTTTAATTCTCAGGAGATTATAAGCACCACACAGATCTATCTTGGAGAAGATAGTGGTACCGTTGAATACGGTAAGAAGCTGATTCATTGGAGGAACAGGATACCTGTTCTTCCTAGTGACAGCATTAAGTTTGCGGTAGTCAACACACAAACGAAGACCACCATCCTTTTTCTTAACAAAAAGGACAGGTGCTCCTGTTGAGGAGGAGCTTGGTCTGATGAAACCTTTCTCTACGTTCTCTGAAATGTAGCCCGCAGTGTTTCTGACTCATTCTTTGATAAAGAGTAGATAACACCAACTGGAGGTAGAAAACCCTCCAGTTCGATATGATGATCACAGGCGCGGTGTGGAGGAAGTTTCTCTGCTTTCACCTTGGAGAATACATCCAAATAATGGTAATAAGCAGGAGGGACTACCTTCAGCACAGTTTTAATCTCTTCTGGCTCTTCCTCCTCATCCCACTGCTCCTCCACGGAGGCATGAAAAGACAAAGGAGGAAGGTACATATCCCCTTGAAAGAGATGAAGTGAAGATATAGCAAAATCTTCTCCAACATCTTTTATCTCTTTGAAGACTTCATCTCTTAACAGAAGTAATGACTGAGAGGGAAAAATGGAGGGGTTATGGACAGAAGGAGGAAGGGAAGGTGTCTTAGGTTCACCAACCAGAGCAACACTGTTGACAGCAGTGGAAAAGTCATTACTAGTAGAAGAAGTAATACCACTAGAATCCTTATGATTAGAATCATAGGTGATCAATCCATTTTTCCAATCAATAATGGGATTAAAATGTTAAAGAAAATCATAGCCCAATATCAGGTCTTCTCCCTTGGGTGAATCTATCATAAAGAAATCCCATGCAAAGCTTGGGAAGGAAGGTACATCAACAACCCACTTGGTATAATGGGTGATGAACAGGGAAGTGGATTCATTAGAATCCAGAATGAAAAGAGGAATCTTTTCAGGGAGCTCTGACATTGTCAATGAGTACTTGGGAACATAATTCTTTGCAATAAAGCAGTTTGTAGCACCAGAATCAATGAGAATACTATAAGAAATCTCAGAGATTGAAGAAAAAATAAGAAATTTCAAAGATTTCTTGACACTAGTATTCAGAGTGCACAATTGTGCTCTTGAAGGAAATAAGTGAGAACCATTGAACACATCATGATTCCCACTCAGGCTTTTCCCTGCTTGCTAGCGAAGCCTTTTGATGACCCTTGCCTATTCTCAGGCCTCTTGAAGCATTTTTCAAATGGGTGTTTCCCACCACAATAATTGCACAAGCCTTCTTCAATCCTCCTCTCCTTCTCAGAACCAATTAATTTGTTTTCCATATTGAGGAGAGCAGCATGAGGCTTGTCTTTGGACACTTGAAAATTCTTCCCCTTCTTATTCTTCCTGTGATAAGGCTTTTTTGATGATGAACTTTGAGGGGGCTTGGAGGAGTTGAATTCACTGATTGGAGGCTTCTTCTCTTGATTACTACCCTTTTCCTTCTGCCTCTCATGGTACCTGGTATCTAATTCCAAGGTGATATCCATGAGTTCTTGAAGACTATCAAAAGTTCCAGGGTGAGAAGCCAATTGGTCCAACAATCTTGATGCCAAGCCTCTCCTATACACATGAATGTAGGCCCTTTCCCCCCAGTCTCCAATTCTTGACATTAAACTTCTGAAATCAGCTATGTACAAGGAAACTTGACCACTTTCCCTCATCCTCAAATTGTCCAACTCTTGTTCAGATTTTCTGACTTCATTGGGATCACCAAACAGAGTGAATAACTGGGTTTCAAACAACTGCCAGTTATTGAGGAGATAAGAAGGGTCTTCATTGGAGATATTTGAGAGGTAAGGTTCAATACATTTGCCAGCTTTACCAGTAAGAAAAGAAGTTGAGTACAAAACCTTCTTCCTGTCAGAGAAGAAGTTTTCTGGGTCATTATGGAAAATTAATTGACAAGATTGAATAAATCCTTTCAATTTATAAGCTTTAGTACCATCAAAAGAATCAGATGCCTTCATTGATGGAGTCTTGAATGCAGGGGCGTTTGAAGTGTCCCTTGGGGCAACTGCTTGAGTGAGTTGTCCCATAAATTGAGTCATTTGCTCCATCATCTTGAGAAAATTTGGTTCAGCTTGAGAGACAAGAGGTTGATTAGAAAGGGCTAGATTTGGAGCTTCAGAAGCCTCAGGAGCACCTTCTAAGGCAGCTGCAACTTCGGTCTCTTCAGACTCCTCCTCTTCCACAGACTCCTCCCCTTCTTCATCTTCAGCTTCCCCTAATCTGCTTCTAGGCCCTTGAGAAACACCAGGATAACCACCCAATAGTCCAGAGAATGATCTTGATCTTCTAGACTTCACACCTCCTCTTCTGGAGGGTGCTGCTCCTGCCATTGGTGGTCCTCTGTCCAAATTTGCACTCAGTTGATGAGCTGATGGTGTGCAGTCAAGAGGAGCCCTTGCTGTAGGAGTGAGAACAGCTTGATGTCTCTGGGATCTTGTATTCTTGGCTGGTGGGCTATGCTGAACTGGCATCATGAAAGAAGAATGAATAAAAACTTGATGATACTCTGAATAAAAGAAGGCTTGACCAAATCAAATTAAAGGAGAATGTTGATGAACTTGAGAAATCAATCAATAGTCTTGAAGTGAATCAATATGAATAAATCTTGAAGAGTGAAGATGACAAAGTCAAATTCCTATGAATAATCAATTTCAATCAATAAGTCAAATCAAGTAAATCAAGTCAATTCAAAACCAAATCAATTAAGTCTTGAGGAATTCAATCAATATCTTCAAAATACGATTCAATTTTCTTGAGGAATAAAATTCAAATCAATCAATTAAATCAAATCTTGAGGATAAATCAGCTATCTTGTAGAATCAAATCAGATCAATCAATTAAATCAAATCAGAGTCTTGAGGTAAGTCAATTTCTTGAGAAATCAATCAATAAATCAACAAATCTTGAGAAATTTCAAAATCAACCAATGATAACAACAATTCAATAACTCCTGAAACAATAAATCAATTAATCCCAAATTCCAATCAATTAAACCTGATAAAAAACCTGAATTCAGACAGAAAATGAAAATGAAATTTGATTGAGAATTGAGAGAAAATGAAATGGTCAGCAAAATTTTGAAATGAGAAAGAGAATCAATTTTCATTTGAATGAAATGAATGAGATGAAAATTGATGAGAGAGAAAAAATCATAAAATCATAAGATCATGAAAAAACATAATTGATGAATGAGAGAAATGAATATAAAGGAATGAAAAGAAAGAATTAAGTATGAGTTAATTCAAATAATGTCACAGGGGCTCTTCTAAGTGAAGAGGGCCTGGCACTCAGTGAACAGACTTACTTATGGAGGGCTCAGAATAAAATACTCAATGATAAGAGTAATGAAGTAAGAGCATAAATTCCTAATCATAAAATAATAAGCATTAAAAGATATGAGAAAAACAAAAGCAATAATAAAGAGCCAACCATAAATAATCCTGTACCACTGTTTCAACCTGTTCAGAAAAGAGAAAAGGATTAATAAAGGATATGGCCACCAGGACTCTACTGAACAGGTGAGGGAAGGCAAAGACTAACTTAATAATTAATAAAATAATATTTCTTAATGGGAAATAAAATAATATTAAATAATAAATCCAATATTTTAATTAACTGGGGGAAAAACCCCCAGGTGGGTGAAGAGGGGCTGGTATATGTTAAAAATACCAGCCTTGGAGTTTGAGTGTTGAGATACTTGTGTGTATGCTGGAAGAAGTTGGATGTGGGATTGAATCCTGTATTGGTGAATCCAATACAGATTATACAGTCAATACAGGTATTTGCGCCTGTATTGATTACAGGCCTGTATTTGGTGAATCCTGTATTTGGGTCTTGCCTGTATGAAACTGTATTGAGGTCTGAAACCTGTATTTGGAGAATGTTGAATGAAACCCCCTTGCTGATTGGGTTTTGAGGGGTATCAATGAAGTAATGATTGTTGAATATGATTGGTAATGCCCCTGCCTCCTTGGCTGTGACAATACTATTTATATTAATTAAAGAATTATTAAAGTAATAATAGAGAGAACATTATTATAATAAGAAGAAATAACCTACTTTTAACACTCAATGTAATAATAATTTTGAATGCGTTTACCCCAAATAATATAAATACAACTTATTTGAATTGAACTTACAATGAAAATTAAGAGAAATTACAAATTATCTTAATTTTACG
Source organism: Austropuccinia psidii (assembly GCA_023105745.1). Taxonomy (NCBI): domain Eukaryota; kingdom Fungi; phylum Basidiomycota; class Pucciniomycetes; order Pucciniales; family Sphaerophragmiaceae; genus Austropuccinia; species Austropuccinia psidii. The sequence goes on along the minus strand of JALGQZ010000001.1, from coordinate 60,566,206 downwards.
TGGATTTGAGATTTTTGAAGAGAAAGTTAACAAAAACAGTTAAATAATTGAAGCAATCACATCAAGATTGATGATTATAATATAAATGATTTTTGCTCTTTAATAATATAAAAGCTTTATATATAAATAATAAAGAATCTACCTTTTGATTTAATTATTTAGTGTTTTGTTGCACCTGAGGGGAAAATAGAATAAAAAGACCTCTATTTATAGTAAATACCTCCCGTCTAGAGTCCAGAAGGCTTCTAGTAGGCGTGTACTGATGCTTTCTACTAAAAAAAATCAATATTTTAAGGTTTAGTGATGATTACATCATAATCAAACCATCTTATCTCATTATTACTCCATTACTTAGAGTTATCACTATAACTCTACGTTTGATGACATCATAGGCTTTCCAGAAGCTTAAACTTTGTGGATCTTATTAGTGCTAATCATAATCTAGTAGTATTCATCAGTTTTATCACTTATATTATTGTTAAACTTAAAATAAGATTACAGTGAGTGATCATAAATAATGAAATTTAAGCTTAAACTTTGATCATTAATAACTTTCAAGTTATACATGCTACAGCTATTCTGAGAGTGGATTCTGATAGCCTGGCATGTTCTCATTAAACTACCCAGAGAATTTCATTAGATCATCAAAACTCTATTTCTTATGATTTTTCTTGTAACTCATCTTTTCCATCAAAATTTAGTATTTTAAACTTCAAACAATGATTTCAAGGGATTATACCTTGAATATTATAATAAGAATTACATCATTCTTCACGTATGAAATAGTAGATTCTGACTGTCTACTTTTTTTTAAGTTTGGACCACTTTTACAACAAAGTGGTCAACAGCTCTATTGATTTTATTCAATAATCCATTACAAATTTTAACCTTGTTTATAGCTTGTGAAATAAAGCTAATATCGTCATTCCTACAGTAATTATGTAGTGACTTTATTTTTGGTTTATCTCTCTATCCTGTACATTTCAAGAGATATTAGCTAAAAACCATGAATATATGCATTGACCCAAAAAGTGCATATATTCAACTTAATTCCTTAAGTATTAACTTTGGATATTAACTTTAGAATTGTTTTATGTGTAAAGCTTTATGGATAATCCAATGGTACAATTTATTTTACATTTTGTTTCATTGGTTTCTGAGATAAATGAGGTTCTGTACCTTTTTTTAAGATATTATTACTTATACTTCAGTAATTATTGACTTTTCAGATATGCCATAAAAATGACATATGTGTATTTTACCATGAGGAATCCAATGGTGTAATTTATATCACATCTTTATTCATTATATTCTGAGTTAATTCAGATTTTGTACTTATTTATGGTATTTTACTAATTTTTGAGATAATTATCATAGGGCTAATTATTACAGAACTTTGGTTGTGACCTTTTTAAATATGAGGTAATATCTCAAAGGCTCACATTGCCTAACACCAAAAAAGATTGTACCACAATCTGATATAGTTAATTAGGGTATCATCCACTGTCTCACCTCTTCAATAGACTTTGTTAGTCTTGAAGCTCAATAATGCTTTATTTTTCTATTCTTTAGGTTTTCTTTCATTTCTGAACCTTCTTAGTAGTTTATCAGAATTTGTTATATCCTTCTCAAGTAGCCATTCATCTTATTGAGTTGGATTTCTATACCTTACGAGGTATTCCCTTTCTTTTTTATTTCTTGTCCTTCTTTCTTTAAGGACTTCCACAATTTTCTTTTCATCTCCTTCTTACAAAGGGGTTAATTCAAGTGGGGGTTTATTTCTTATTGTAAATAATTCCTTGTCACTTTAGCTGTATGGTTTTATCAGACTTACAGGGAAAGTTGGGTGTTTATTCATTAGTTCACCTGTGAGCTCCAATTGCACAGCATTAGGTCCATGTAGTGCTTTTATCATTAATGTTCCTGCAAAGGAATCTTTCAATTTCTTTGGTCCTCTTATATTATTGAAATCAAGAGTTGAAGCTAGGACCAAGTCTCCCATTTTGAAGCCAGGTGGCTTATGAATCTTATCCCATCTTTCTTTTGCATATTTGAAAGAATCTTGCATAAATTTGTTTGCATGGTGTCTTGCTTTGTCAAGCATTATTTCAAAACTGCTTGCTGTTGGATGTATATCCACTAAGTCCTTTTTGAGGGTATTTTAAAGAAGTTTTGGATTCCAACCTTTTTCTAGAATTGCTGGTGTTTTGCCAGTAGAAGATTGGATTGATATTTTATATGCCAGTTCAAGAGCTGGTATTAATGTACACCAATCATGGGTAAAACCATGAGAACCTTTAAATTCCAGTCCATAAGCACAGAATCTTCTGATCATGTCTTCCAAGGTTTGTATCATTCTTTCTGCTAAGCCAAAAGTTTGAGGATGGTAAGCTGTTGAGAATGAAAATTTTGTCCCAAACAAGTTATGGAGGTTTGTCCATAATACTGAAGTGAAATTTGTGTCTCTGTCACTTATGATATTTTGGAATAAGCCTGTGTGGCTAATGACTTTATTCCATATCATTATGGCTGTGTCCATAGCTGTGTCATCTTTGTGACATGGTAGGAACATAGGAGGCTTTCTATACCTGTCAACTAACACAAGGCATGCATTATAACTTCTGTCTCCTCCTGGAGGTAATGCTGTTACCCAATCCATATGAACTATTTCCCAAGGGGATTTTGGTTCTTGGATTTGGATCATCATTTCAAATTTCTTCCCTGTGGCACTGTTCCCTTTTTGACATCTGTCACAGGTTTGGCAGTATTCTGCAACATCTTTTTTGCAATTTGGCCACCAAGAGCAGGTTTTCACCCTCTCTAGTGTTCTATCTTCTGAGAGATGTCCAGCTGCAACACTATCATGACAATCATGTAAAATAGTGTTTATTGGAGTTCTATCTTTTAAGGCCATAACACATGTGTGTTTTGTTCTATGATAGAGGCTTCCATCAAGGAGGTGGAATCTTCCTTCATCATATGCCTTTTTCCATATTTCATCTAATTTTGATGAAAGTGATGGGTCTTTACAGTATTTCATTATAATTTGGCTTAAGATATGGCAATTCTTATCTATCTTAAAGCTTTCTTTAACTTGGTTAAAGAATTCTGTGCCAATGTCTGTGACACATATCCCTTCTATATGGTGCTCCACCTGTGGTACCCATGCTGAATTTTCAGGAGTATTTGCTAGAGCCCGTCTGCTAAGACCCTCTGAATTTTTATGAATATTACCAGATTTATGAACAATAGTCATATTTCCTCTATATTCTTGGATAGCAATTTGCCATCTCAGCATATGCCTATTTGGAGTTTTTATATTTAATAGAGATTTCACAGCATTACAGTCTGTAATCACATCAAATATTGTTCCATCCAAGTAATAGTGTAATTTTTTGAAAGCCTACACTAAGAAGAGGCATTGCATTTGGCTTTCTCCATATCTTGCTTCTGTTGGCTTTATTTGTCTGGAAATGAAGCAAATCGGTCCTTCAACAGGTTTATAATTGATGATTTGTGTCTGGTGTAGGGCAGCACCTAGTCCTTCTCCACAAGCATCAATGTAAAGAATAAAGGGTAGTTTCCAATCTGGCATTAGAAGAAATGGGGCATTTGTTAAGGAATTTTTCAACTCTTCATGTGCTTTGACTCTTTCTTCAGTCATTTCATAGACTGTTTGTTGGTCACATAGTTTATACAAAGATTTGGCAATTTTTGCAAAGTCCTTTATATGCTGTCTATAGTAACCAGTAAATCCTAGAAATGATTGCATTTCTTTTTTGGTTTGAGGCATTGGCTTAAGTAGTACTTCTGCTACTTTATTCTTGTCTATACCTAGACTAAGTCCAGATACAACATGTCCTAGTTCTTTTAGTTCACTATATGCAAGATGACACTTTTTCAAGGAAATTTTCATATTCACTTGCACTATTTTTTGTAGTACCCTTTCTAGTCTTGTGAGGTGATTTTCCCACGTTTCTGAGCAAACTATGATATCATCAATATAGATGATTAACCATCCTTCTGATAATTCTTCAGGAAATATTGTATTAATCATTCTTTGATAATGGGAAGGTGCATTCTTTATACCAAATGGCATTCTTAGGTATTCAAAAATTCCACAGTGGACTATTATTCTTAGTAGTCTCTTGGATTTGTCTGTTAAGACATTTTGATGAAAACCCTTTAGAGAATTCATGGCTGTGATGAACTTAGCTTGTGACAATTGTGTTAATGTCTCATGGATTCTGGGTATTGGATATCTGTCATGGATGGTATAGGTGTTCAAGGCTCTGAAGTCCCCTACCATTCTTGATTTTCCATTATGCAAAGCTATAATTACAGGTGTAGTGACTTCTACCTGTTCATTATGTGCTACTTTCCTTAATACTCCAAGGTCCATTAATTCTTTAATGTGTACCTCCAAGGCTTCTCTAGCCCTTGGGCTAGCTGGGTAAGCAGGTCTCCTTAGTAAGAGTGGGTAAGGCTTTTCCACATTAAGAATTATATCTACCTCATGCCCAATCATGGCACCTAGTGGCTCTTTGTCAGTTGCAAAGGCATTTTTATACTTAAATAAGAGGTCAATCAATTTTTCTTTCATTTTTTCTGTTAAATCTTGATTGAATTCGGCCTCTTTGAGTTGCTCATATATAAAAAGTTTCTTTTCTGGCCTTTTTTCTTCATTCTTAATAACTTTAATTTGTTTTTTGTTACTTAATAAGCCAAACATTTGTCTTTTGTTGTCACCTATGGTAAAATATCTGTCTTTTTGGTTAGAGATTTCTATACCATAGATTGACAAGTAGTCATTCCCCAGTATGAAGTGATTACTAGTACAGTTGTCCATTACCAAAAACTCTATGTTTATTCCGACACATTGTGAGGGTTGAGGAAAAATTAGTGTTAAGTCAATTATTCCAAGGGGCTTCATGCTCTCACTTGCACTACTAAATTTGAAACCTTGTATTGGTATAAGTTTTTCTTGCCAATCTGGAACAATTGTTTTTAAATAACTTTTACCAACACAGGTGCAATATGCTCTTGTATCCAAGCTTACTTTTGCCTCTTGGTTATCAACCATGACAATACTTATACTTGATTTTCCAGCTGTATATCCCATTCCTTTTGCAGGTTTGGCCCTATAAAGTTTGGCATCTTGTACATTTGTCAGGTTTGTGTCAGATGTTACCACTTGTGGTAAGTTTGAGTTAACATCTAGTTCTTCATAAACTATATCAATAATATTAATTTCATCACTCTCAGAAGTTTCTGACTCTTCTGTGTCCTTTTCAGAATCAGATTCTTCTTCTTTTTCCTTGTGGTCTTCTGTTTCCACAATTTCATTGAGTTTTGCTTTTTTGAGGCAATTATTGGCCAGGTGTCCAATACCTCCACATTTATGGCATTTTTATTTCTCATTATTGTAGGATGTAGTGGGCTTGAAAGCTTCTTTTGATTTATCTTTTCTGAGAAATGGCTTATTTGGACTTTTGATGTCCAATTTTTTCCAAGTTCTGCCAATTTTTGTTCTTGTCACTATGTCTTCTAGTGAATTGATATACTCTTCTGTGGAGCATGGTTCTATACACCTGTGTCACAATGCTGTCTTCCAGACCTCAGCAAAGGGAAATCCTGCCGAAAAGGCTATTAAACTGGTTGAAAGACCAGTTAATACTGGCAAGTTGTAGATTACATTCCACCATGTGACAGTACCCCCGGGTTTAGCGCACTGCGTCCTAAAGTGCATGCAACTGATGTTATTACCCATGTCATCCTCATGGAGCTACATTAGTAACAACAGGAGCCTACAAGGAACCCCCAAGGGGCAGAAGCCTTGTATGCCAATGGAGCGGAAAACCCAGCGATTTCTGGTTGTTTGATTGAGACCTCCTCTTGTCTCCAACCGGAATCAAACCCATGACGTTGGTACCCGGTTTATTACTGTAACAACCACTCACAAGAGGTAAGGGTATTCATCAATACACCCACTCAAACACCTCAAATCAGCAGATCCAGTATCTGCATAAGCATTCAGTTTCAGCAATTGTCATTCTGAAACATGCATACAGCTTGGTACATCAACACAGCCTGTCAATACCTGTACAGGTTGGATTCACCCAATACAGTTTCAATACACCAGTATGAAACTGTATGATCACTCAAATACACCACACCTCTTTTACAGGTTCTGTACAGCTTTACAGGACCTGTATTGGCCAGACTCAATTCAATAATTCAATCCTCTCATGAAAATTCTTCCTCTGGATCAGGGCTGGTGTTTCTCACATATACCAGCCCCTGTTTCTCCCCCCCTGGGAACTTTTCCCCAGTTAATTAATTTAGTTTATTTATTATTTTATGAATATTCTTATCCTTGTTTTGGTATTATATTTATTTAATATTAAGTTAGTCTTTGCATTTCTCTCTTTGCCTGTACAGTATGAGTTGGGTGGCCATATCCTTATTAACCCTTCTCTTTTCATTCTGACAGGTTGAAACAGTGGACTTGGACTTGTTTGTGGTTGGCTCTTCTATTCTTTTTTTGCTGCTTTCTTATATTCATTCTTTTAGTAATTCATCTTTAACACTCTTAAGTGTATCCTTTCTTACCATATCTTTGAGCCCTCCATAAGTGAGTCCCAGTTTACTGAGTGCCAGGCCCTCTTCACTTTGAAGAGCCCCTGTGACATTAAATTAATTAACTCATATTGATTCTTTCTTTTCGTTATTTTTGAATCATTTCTCTCATTCATCAATTATGACTTTATATGATCTTATGATTCTTAATGATTATGATTTTCTCTCTCTCATCAATTTTCATCTCATTCATTTCATTTATATGCAAATTGATTCTTTCTTCTTTCTTAATCATTGCTGACCATTTCATTCACTTCATTTTATCTTACCAAATCAATTTTTTCTGTGTTATCATTCAGGTCTTATTTAGGAATTATTGATTGGTTTAATTAATTGGATTATTCATTGGGATTCATTGGGTTTATTGATTCAGCAATTCAGGATTTTTCATTTGGATTGGACTGATTGACTTTGAATTCTCAAGATATTCTATTGATCCTCAAGAATTGATTTGACTCATCAAGATATTTGAATTGATTTCTGGAGATTTTGAATTGATTGATTGATTCCTCAAGACCTTGATTCATATTGAAGACACTGATTTATTGATTGATTGAATATTGATTGATTGTTGATTTACTCAAGATTATTGATATTTGATTTGAATTTGATTTATTGTTGATTATTGATTGAATTGATTGATTGTTGATTGAAGTTGATTTCACCTCAAGAATTGAATTGATTCCTCAAGACTCATCAAGATTTTATTGTGATTTATTTGGCCAAGTTTTGATTTCTGTTCTCAATACCATTAAGTTCCTTTTATTCAACTTCTGTTTATAATGCCAGTTCAGCATAGTGTCACAGGGGCTCTTGGAAGAAGAGGGCCTGGCACTCAGGAATCAAGAACTCACTTGGAGGGCTCCAAAGATAAAAGAATAATAAGAATGAATTTCTTTAAGAAAGAATATGGGAGGAAACAAGTATTCCAAAAGATGAGATAAGAAAAAGATGAAGCCAATGGCCAAAGATAATAAAGAAGCCAAAAGCCAAGAAGCCAACCAAGTGAATCCTCAATTCACTGTTTCAACCTGCCAGAAAAGGAAATGGAATTAGTATAAGGATATGACCACCAATATCCACTGGACAGGCGAGGAAATAAAAGAAAAGGGTGCTGAATGACTGACTTAAGATTATCAGTATTAACTTTAATAAGGTAAAAGAAAATAAGGATAAAAATAAATCCAGTATATTAATTAACTGGGGAAAAAGTCCCCAGGTGATGAAAGGTGGCCAGTATATGTGAAAAACTGAAAGATTAATCCTGGAAGGTGGATCAATGACTGTATTGTCCGAATCGGGAAATACAGTTCTGGCCATCTTGAAATTTGAACTGTGTGATGGAATTCCCACAGTGGAATAAGAAATGGCCCAATTGGGCCAAGGCCATACAGATTGATTGAACAAGGCCTGTACGGATGAATTGGGTTGTCCAAGGAGTATTGAAATACTTGATACCTTGACAACTGATTGAAAAGATGTAATACCTTTGAGAATTGCCCTTAGAATAACCCTGAATGAAATTGCCAACCCAACTCCTGCTGAGCCAGGTGGTTAGAGTCCTTGAATGGTCTTCTGATTGCCGCCATGGATTACTAAACTGATGAGTCCAAAGGTCCTCCTTCGGAATGGGCGTTGGATCTTGGTAACTTGAGTTAAGAAGGTTGATTTGGGTCCTGAAAACGTCACCATTGAATTGCTGAGCAAAAATGGTGCATAATGGTATATAACACCATATATGCACCACTCCTGCAACCTTGAGTACGAGGTTCATGGAGGAATGAAGCAATCTTCCCTTAAGTTGAGGGAAATGCTTGTTGAGATGATTTGGTGGCCTCTGGTGGTTGCCAGAGGCAATGACGGTGAAGTTGGTCCATGGTGGTCCAGGGCCAAAAATGGGTCCTACGGGATTTATGGCCAAAAATGGATCCAAGGTGTTTTTGGTACAATTTGGGTCCAAGGGATAGGGGCCAAAAAATGGCTCAGGTGAGCCCAATTTTGGTTTGGGACCCACCTGGCCTTGGGGGCTAGGTGGCTGCCCCCTTTGGCCCCTTTTGGCCTCATTGGCTTAGGCCAAAAGGGGCCTAATCCGCCTACGGACCGCGGACCGCGGCTTACGGACCGTACGGACCGCGTATTACGGCCCGCGGACCGTAGAAGCCGTGGGGGGCCTAAATGGCCCAAAAAGGCCATTTAGGCCAAAACCCCCAAATGAAAGGGGTGGCCAGGAAACCAATGAAGGTGGCCATGGGGCCTGGAAGCCCCTAGAAGACAAAGGGACCCCCCAGGCCCAAAAACAGTGATGGAGGCCTGGGGGTTGGTGAGATGGGAATTGGCCAAGAGGGCCAATGAAGCAGGATATGGCCTGAGGCCATAAAAGATGATGGTGGCCATACGTGGCCAATGGAATGGGTTATGGCGTAAGAGCCATGGAACACCCAAAAGGGGTCAATTGGCCATAAATGATATGACATGGCCAATTGGCCCCAACTTGGCTCCAGGTTGGATTGCCGCCGCCATCAAGGAGGAGGGTCAAAATACGTGGTTGTGACAGTACCCCCCTACCTTGAATGGTGAGCTCCTGAGCACCAAGATAAGGTAGAGGCCTGTTGAGGCTAATGAGACGCATTTGACGTAAGGATTCCAGAGATATTGAATCTTGAAAAGACGAATTGAACTGATAAGCTTGTTGGCATATGAATTGAGGTTGACTTGATCTTCTCTTGACATTTGGCTTTGACAAAGTTGAAGACATGATTTGACGTAAAGATTTTGGCGTTAAAGAGTTATAAGAAAAGAAATTTTAAAAGAATATAAAGAGTAAAAGAGAAAAGAAAACAGATGTAAAGAGAGAAACAGAAAAATAAAGAAAATGAAATTTGAGGAGGAATCCAATCTTCATCACGGATTACGACAATTGATTTTGAAAGTGACCAAGGACCTGGATAAACGAATTTCATGCCAGGTGCTCACAGAGTGGCCAAGGTGATGTTTTGACAGATTGTAGACCCCTCAGGGAAGTGCACACCAGGAGAGGAACTTACTTTTAGTAGTTTCCACTCCCGCCAGTGCCATAAATAAGAAAGATCTTGATAAATGAATGTGTTGAAAGAATAAAGTCTTGGGAAGGAGAATAAAAAAGGAATGGTCCATTTGCCCAAGTGTAAATGGCCATAAATTTGGAATTCGGGTGTTGAAAGCCGGGCCAAGAAGTCTGTGTCCAAATTGAAAAGTGCTCACAGAGTGGCCAAGGTGATGCTTACAACAAAGAAGAGTAGAATACCCCTAAAGGTGCATACCAGGAGTGGGACTTACTTTTGGTAATTCCTCTCCCCACCAAGCACCATAAAAATTCAAGCCATTGAAGAATTGGGTCCTGGCTTGTCAGGATATAATGAATGAAAATCTTTGACAAGTTCAGGACAATTCTTGAGGTTTTCAGCTGGTTCCCATGTGGATCTTTCTGAATCTTGACTGAAACCTTTCCATTCCACCAGATACCATAATTTTCTTCTCTTGAGCTTTGAATCCAGTACTTGAGAGACTTCCCATTCCTCTTCTTCTTCAATAATGATTGGAGGAGGAGGCTCTTGATGCCGATTTGGGATTGTTGATGTCTTGACTGGTTCCAAGAGTGAGATATGGAAGACTGGGTGGATGGATTTCCATTGAGATGGAAGCTTGAGGTGGTAAGCATGAGTACTGACTTTCTTCAAGATTGGAAAGGGACCCAACCATCTTTCAGACAGTTTCTTGGTGGGTCTAGTTGATTTGATATTCTTGGAAGAAAGCCATACCATGTCACCAGGATTAAAAACAGGTGGACTTGCTCTACTTTTATCTGCATACCTCTTAAACCGGTTTATGGCAGCTTCAAGTTCTCTCTTGACATCTTGCTTTACTGATTGGATTTTTGTTGATAACGTTCCAGCAGGAGTATCTTGAGTGATGTGAGCTGAATCAAATTGAGGATCTCTTCCATAAACAGTGAAAAATGGTGATTGCTTGGTTGAAGAGTGGTCAGAGTTATTGTAAGCAAATTCAGCCAGAGGGAGCCAGGTGTTCCAATCATCTTGATGATAACCAACATACATCCAAAGATACTGTTCTAGTATCTGATTTACCCTCTCTGTCTGTCCATCAGTTTCTGGATGGTAAGCAGTTGACAAGTCTCTTGAAATCTTGAGCTGCTGACAAAGATTGGTCCAAAAGGAAGAAACGAAGAGTGAACCTCTATCACTGACAATGCTTGATGGGAGGCCATGCTTTGAGAAAATATTCTTGATGAATAAATGGGCCAAATCCAGTGAAGTGATTGAAGACATTGTTGGAATAAAAACTGCCATTTTTGAGAATCTGTCCACTATGACAAGGATTGAGTCAAAGGAATTGGACAGTGGCAGTTGAGTGATGAAATCCATCGAGAGACAAATCCAAGGACCATTTGGAATTGGAAGAGGTTTGAGGAATCCAAACTTCTTATGGTGAATATTCTTGTTTCTTGAGCACTGTTGACAGGATGAAACATAATCCTTGATGAATTGAGTCATGCCGGACCAGTGGAAATCCCGCTTGACAAGTTTGAGAGTCTTCTCTTGGCCAGGGTGTCCAGCTAGAGGAGAATCGTGACGCTTTTGAAGAATGCTGAGCTGAATTGTGGAGTCATTTGGGACTACCACCCGATCTTTGAAGAGAAGAAGTTGGGAGGAGGAATCAAGAGAATAATCTTGGACAGATTTACCTTTACCCAAATCTTCAAGGATACTTCTGTACTGAGGATCTTGCCATACTTCCTTCTGAATTGAATCAATCAAATTTGAAAAAGAATCCACCTTGACTGCAAAAAACTTTGAGGGTTGAACTTCATCTTGCTTAATGAGTTGTTGAAGATTCATTGGATTCTTGCTGATGAAATCCTCCCCCCTCTCCGGATAGACGTCGTCCCGACGTGATAAGGCATCTGGAAGAGTTGCTAGGCGGCCAGGGCGGTAAGTGATTGAAAAATGAAATTCAGATAAGAATTCAGCCCAGCGGGCTTGACGGCGAGTGAGTACTTTTGAGGACATGAAGTATTGAAGGGAACTGTGATTGGTGAGAACTTCAAAAGGAGAGGACAGAGAAAGAAGAAAAGCCCTCCAGCGCTTGAGAGCCCAGACTATACCAAGGAGTTCTTTGTCATGAACTTCATAGTTGAGTTCTGCTGGAATAAGCTTGCGGCTGTCAAATGCAATGGGATGTTTTCCTGAGTCAGAGACCTGACTCAGTACAGCACCCAAAGCATAATCGAATGCATCGGTCTCTACAATGGTGGGTAGAGACGGATTGAAGTGGGAAAGGATTGGAGCGGTAGTGAAGGCCTCTTTGAGTTGATGAAACTGGCTAAGAGCTTCCTCATTGAGGGGGAAACAGGAATCTTTCTTGAGGAAACTGGTGAGTGAACTGATTTTCTTTGAATAATTCTTGATGAAACGGCGGTAGAAGTTGGCAAAGCCAAGGAATGATTGAAGAGCCTTGAGGTTTCTTGGAGGAGGCCAATTAAGGATCTGCTGGACTTTTGCTTGGTCCATATTGAGGCCTTCAGAAGAAACAACATAACCAAGATATTCTACACTAGAAACATGAAAAAGGCATTTAGAAGCCTTGGCAAAAAGGTTATTGGCTCTGAGTCTGGAAAGAACAGTGGACACATGAGTGACATGTTCTTCCTCAGATTTGGAAAAGACCATAATGTCATCCAAATAAACCACAACAAAAACATCAAGAAGATCTTGGAATATATCATTGACAAGATTCTGAAAAGAGGCAGGAGCATTGGTGAGCCCAAATGGCATAACCAAGTACTCAAAACTGCCATATTTAGTTCTGAAGCATGTCAAATGTTCATCACCCTCCTTGATCCTGAGCAGGTTATATGCACCACGCAAATCAATCTTGGAGAAGATAGAAGAACCATTAAAGACATTAAGAAGCTGGTTCATAGGAGGAACAGGATATTTGTTCTTCCTAGTGACAGCATTGAGTTTGCGGTAATCAACACACAAACGGAGGCCACCATCTTTCTTTTTAACAAAGAGGACAGGTGCTCCTGTTGAGGAGGAGCTTGGCCGGATGAAACCTTTCTCTACATTCTCTGAAATGTAGGCCCTGAGTGTATCTGACTCTTGTTTGGATAAAGAGTAGATCACCCCAACTGGAGGTAGAGACCCCTCCAGTTTGATATGATGATCACAGGCACGGTGAGGAGGAAGTTTCTCTGCCTTCACCTTGGAGAATACATCCAAGTATTGGTGATAAACAGAGGGAACAACCTTCATCACGGTTTCTATTTCTTCTGGCTCTTCCTCTTCATCCCACAACTCCTCCAGGGAGTCATGATAAGATGAAGGAGGAAGGTCCATATTCCCAAAGAAGAGATGAAGTGAAGATACAGAATTATCTTCCCCAACATCTTGAATCTCTTTGACGACTTCATCTCCAGATGATGGTAATGACAGATGGGAATTAAGGGAAGGAATATGGACAGAAGATGGAACTGATGGTGTTCTAGAATCACCAACCAGAGCTGCACATGATTTGGCAGAAGAAGAGTCATTACGGAAGGAATTGGAAGGATCAGAATAGTCCTTTTGATCAGTATTAAAGGTGATCAGCCCTTGCCTCCAATCAATAGAAGGATTAAAATGATTAAGAAAGTCAAAGCCCAATATGAGGTCTTCTCCCTTGGGAGTTTCAATGACTAAAAAGTCCCATTCAAAGCTTGGGAAGGAAGGGAGCTCAACCATATATTTAGTATGGTGAGTCACAAATAAGGAAGGGGACTCAGAGGAGTCCAAAATGATAAGAGGAATCTTCTCTGGAAGTTCTGACGTAGTCAATGAGTACTTGTGAACAAACTGCTTTGCAATAAATGAGTGTGTAGCACCAGAATCAATGAGAATACTGTAAAAAACATCAGAAAGAGAAGAGAAAACAAAAAATTTAAGAGAATTTTTGACACCAGTATTCAGAATGCACAATTGTGCTCTGGAAGGAAAACGGTGAAGACCATTGAACACAACATGATCTTCACTCAGGCTTTTCCCTGGCTGGGAAAACTGCCTGACGGTTGGGTAAGCTTGTTTTGAGGCCTTTTGACACAGGACTCAAGACTATTCTTCCCACCACAATAAGTACATAAGCCCTCCTTGATTCTTCTTTCTTTTTCAGAACCTTTCAACTTGAAGTCCTTATTCAACAATGAAGAATGGGGCTTGTCCCGCTTTTGAGAATGAAATTTCTTCTTTGGTCTTGAGCTTGCAGAAACTTGATGATGAGAAGAGTGAGACTTTGAGGCTTCAGGCTTCTTCTCTTGATGATGATTCTTTTCCTTCTGCCTCTCATGGTACCTGGTATCAAGTTCCAGGCTGACGTTCATTAAGTCTTGAAGAGAATCAATGTTTGAAGGATGGGAGGCCAATTGATCCAGAATCCTGGAGGCCAAGCCCTTCCTGAAATGATGAATAAGAGCCCTTTCACCCCAATCCCCAATTCTTGAAACCAAACTCCTGAAATCGGCAATATACAAAGCAACATGCCCACCTTCTTTCATCCTAAGGCCATCCAATTCAGCTTCTGCTTTTCTAACTTCATTTGGGTCACCAAATAAAGTGAACAATTGGGATTCAAATAATGGCCAGGAATTGAGGAGATAATTTGAGTCTTGATTATTGAGGTTGGAAAGATAAGGCTCAATCCATTTTGCAGCCCTGCCAACTAAGAATGAAGTGGCATAAAGAACCTTCTTTCTGTCTTGAGAGAAGTTTGCCGGATCATTATGAAAGATGAGTTGACAAGATTGAATAAAGCTTCTGACTTTGAAGGGCTGAGTCCCATCAAAGCATTCTGGAGCCTTCATAGAGGGAGTCTTGAAGGCTGGTGGTCTTGATGATTCAGAAGAAGAAGCTGCTTGAAGATTGGCCATAATCTGAGTCATTTGCTGCATAATGGCCAATAAGTACGGTTCAGACTGATGAGAGGAAGGCTGATCAGACTGGGCTAGAGTTGGTCCTCTGGTGCCCTCAGATGCTCCCACAGGAGCAGGAGAAGCCTCAGTGCCATTAGACTCTTCCTCTTCCACAGAATTCTCCTCCTCCTCTTCACCATCTTCACCTTGAACCTTGGGACTGGTTCTTGAAAATCCTGGGAATCCGCCAACCACTCCTGATAAAGACATTGATCTTCTTGGCCCTCTTCCTTCCTTCCTGGATGGTGCTGCTCCTTCCATAATGGGTCCTCTGTCCAATCTGGCCCTCAGTTGAGAAACTGCTGGGGTACCGTCAAGAGGAGCCCTTGGAGTTGGAGTCAGAACAGCTCGAGCTCTGGTCTGAGATCTGGTCTGTCTTGCTGGAGGTGAATGTTGAACTGGCATGATTTCAGGAATAATCAACCAAAATAAATGAAATAAGATCAAAATTTTCTTGAAGTACGAAATCAACAATCAAATCTTGAGGAAATCAGAGAATCAATGAATCAAAATTCTTCAAATACGTCAATCAATCAAATCAAATGAGTCTTGAAGTAAAAATCAATATCAATGATAATCTTGAAGTCAATAAATCAATCAATCAAACAATCAAAATCTTGCAGAAAAATTCAATCAATCAAAATGAATTCTTGAGTCAAAATCAATTTATGTCAAAAATCTTGATGTGAATAATCAGCAAAGTTAATAAAATCTTCAGGGCAATCAATTATCTTGAGGTCAATTTCAATTATGTCAAATTAGTCAATCAAATCAATTTTCAAGTGAATTCTTCCGAAAAATCAAAAATGTTTGAGGAATAAATCAAAGTGAATCCTGATATGAAGAAGGTGTCTGAATAACCTGATGAATAACTTGAGAACCAAAGATAAAAATGCTTGGATTATGGATAAAAATAGATTGATTAAGATTGAGAATGAGATTGAAAAGATAACAAAAAATAGAAACTGGGTCAGCTTTCAATTTTCAGAATGAAGAATGAATGAGAGAAAATTGAGAGGTGACGAAGAATCATAAGATCATAAAACGTTAAAGAATCATAATTTTGATGAAATGAATGAATGAATTTAAAATATAAGAATAAAAGAATGAATGAATGAAGAAGAATTATGAGTTAATTAATATAATGTCACAGGGGCTCTTGGAAGAAGAGGGCCTGGCACTCAGGAATCAAGAACTCACTTGGAGGGCTCCAAAGATAAAAGAATAATAAGAATGAATTTCTTTAAGAAAGAATATGGGAGGAAACAAGTATGCCAAAAGATGAGATAAGAAAAAGATGAAGCCAATGGCCAAAGATAATAAAGAAGCCAAAAGCCAAGAAGCCAACCAAGTGAATCCTCAATTCACTGTTTCAACCTTCCAGAAAAGGAAATGGAATTAGTATAAGGATATGACCACCAATATCCACTGGACAGGCGAGGAAATAAAAGAAAAGGGTGCTGAATGACTGACTTAAGATTATCAGTATTAACTTTAATAAGGTAAAAGAAAATAAGGATAAAAATAAATCCAGTATATTAATTAACTGGGGAAAAAGTCCCCAGGTGATGAAAGGTGGCCAGTATATGTGAAAAACTGAAAGATTAATCCTGGAAGGTGGATCAATGACTGTATTGTCCGAATCGGGAAATACAGTTCTGGCCATCTTGAAATTTGAACTGTGTGATGGAATTCCCACAGTGGAATAAGAAATGGCCCAATTGGGCCAAGGCCATACAGATTGATTGAACAAGGCCTGTACGGATGAATTGGGTTGTCCAAGGAGTATTGAAATACTTGATACCTTGACAACTGATTGAAAAGATGTAATACCTTTGAGAATTGCCCTTAGAATAACCCTGAATGAAATTGCCAACCCAACTCCTGCTGAGCCAGGTGGTTGGAGTCCTTGAATGGTCTTCTGATTGCCGCCATGGATTACTAAACTGATGAGTCCAAAGGTCCTCCTTTGGAATGGGCGTTGGATCTTGGTACCTTGAGTTAAGAAGGTTGATTTGGGTCCTGAAAACGTCACCATTGAATTGCTGAGCAAAAATGGTGCATAATGGTATATAACACCATATATGCACCACTCCTGCAACCTTGAGTACGAGGTTCATGGAGGAATGAAGCAATCTTCCCTTAAGTTGAGGGAAATGCTTGTTGAGATGATTTGGTGGCCTCTGGTGGTTGCCAGAGGCAATGACGGTGAAGTTGGTCCATGGTGGTCCAGGGCCAAAAATGGGTCCTACGGGATTTATGGCCAAAAATGGATCCAAGGTGTTTTTGGTCCAATTTGGGTCCAAGGGATTGGGGCCAAAAAATGGCTCAGGTGGGCCCAATTGTGGTTTGGGACCCACCTGGCCTTGGGGGCTAGGTGGCTACCCCCTTTGGCCCCTTTTGGCCTCATTGGCTTAGGCCAAAAGGGGCCTAATCCGCCTACGGACCGCGGACCGTAGAAGCCGTGGGGGGCCTAAATGGCCCAAAAAGGCCGTTTACGCCAAAACCCCCATAATGAAAGGGGTGGCCAGGAAACCAATGAAGGTGGCCATGGGGCCTGGAAGCCCCTAGAAGACAAAGGGACCCCCCAGGCCCAAAAACAGTGATGGAGGCCTGGGGGTTGGTGAGATCGGAATTGGCCAAGAGGGCCAATGAAGCAGGATATGGCCTGAGGCCATAAAAGATGATGGTGGCCATACGTGGCCAATGGAATGGGTTATGGCGTAAGAGCCATGGAACACCCAAAAGGGGTCAATTGGCCATAAATGATATGACATGGCCAATTGGCCCCAACTTGGCTCCTGGTTGGATTGCCGCCGCCATCAAGGAGGAGGGTCAAAATACGTGGTTGTGACACATAGTCCCCGAGCAAAGAACACTAGATCCCAAAAAATTCCAGCTGTTCTCACTCCTACAGCAAGGGCTCCTCTTGACTGCACACCATCAGTTCATCAACTGAGTGCAAACTTGGACAGAGGACCACCAATGGAAGGAGCAGCACCCTCAAGAAGAGGTGGAATGAAATCTAGAAGATCAAGATCCTTTTCTGGGCTTTTGGGTGGCTACCTTGGCATGTCTGAAGGTGCAAGAGGAAGATTAGGGGAAGTTGAAGATGAAGAGGGGGAAGAGCCTGTGGAAGAGGAAGATTCTGGGGAAACTGAAGTGGCAGATGCCTTGGCAAATGCTCCAGAGGTGCCTCAGGGTTCTAATCTAGCCCTTTCTAGTCAACCTCTTGTCTCTCAAACTGATCCAAGTCTCCTCAAGATGATGGAGCAGATGACTCAATTCATGGGGTAACTCACTCAAGCAGTTTCTTCCAGGGACAATTCCAAGGCCCCTTCTTTCAAGACTCCATCCATGAAGGCACCTGATTCTTTTGATGGTACTCAAGCTCATAAATTGAGAGGATTTATCCAATCCTGTCAATTAATCTTCCATAATGATCCAGCAAATTTCTTCCCTGACAGGAAGAAAGTTCTTTACTCAACTTCTTTTCTCACTGGTAGAGCTGGAAAGTGGATTGAACCCTATCTCTCAAATATTTCCAATGAACACCCTTCCTACCTCCTCAATAATTGGCAATTATTTTAATCTCAATTATTCACTCTGTTTGGTGACCCCAATGAAGTCAGGAAAGCTGGATAAGAGTTGGACAATTTGAGGATGAAGGAAAGTGGTCATGTATCCTTGTACATTGCAGATTTCAGAAGCTTAATGTCAAGAATTGGAGATTGGGGAAAAGAGCTTATATCCATGTTTACAGAAGAGGATTGGCATCAAGACTATTGGATAAGTTGGCTTCTCACCCTGGAACCTTTGATACTCTTCAAGAACTTATGGATGTTACTTTAGAGTTAGACACAAGATATCATGAGAGGCAAAAACAAAAGGGTGGAAATCAAGAAAAGAAGCCTCCAGTCAATGGACCCAATCAATCTAGGCCTCCTCAAAACTCATCATCAAAGAGGCCTCACCAGAAGAAGAATAAGAACGGCAAGCAGTTTCAATCTTCAAAGGAAAAGCCTCATGCTGCTTTCCTCAATAAGGACAATAAATTAATTGGTTCTGAAAAGGAGAGGAGGATTAAAGAGGGGTTGTGTACCTATTGTGGTGGAAAGCACCCAATTGAATAATGCTTCAAGAGACCCCAGAACAAGCCTGGGTCATCATCAAGAGGCTTCCCTAGCAAGCAGGGAAAAGCCTTAGTGGGGATCATGATGTGTTCAATAGTTCTCACTTATTTCCTTCAAGAGCACAATTGTGCACTCTGAATACTAGTGTCAAGAAATCTTTAAAATTTCTTATTTTCTCTTCTGTCTCTGATATTTTTTATAGTATTCTCATTGATTCTGGTGCTAAAAACTCCTTTAGTGCAAAGAATTTTGTTCTCAAGTACTCATTGACTCTGTCAGAGCTCCCTGAAAAGATTCCTC
This sequence comes from Austropuccinia psidii, assembly GCA_023105745.1. Lineage (NCBI taxonomy): Eukaryota > Fungi > Basidiomycota > Pucciniomycetes > Pucciniales > Sphaerophragmiaceae > Austropuccinia > Austropuccinia psidii. Next base: position 60,547,132 of record JALGQZ010000001.1, on the reverse strand, counting down.
TTTTCATTCTGAATTCTGAGGAATCCCCTGCTTTATTCATCACCCATTATACCAAGTGGATAGTTGACTTGCCTTCCTTCCCAAGCTTTGAATGGGACTTCTTTATAATAGATTCACGCAAGGGAGAAGACCTGATATTGGGCTATGATTTCCTTTACCATTTTAATCCCATTATTGATTGGAAAAATGGATTGATCACCTATGATTCTAATCATAAGGATTCTAGTGGTATTACTTCTTCTACTGGTAATGACTTTTCCACTGCTGTCAACAGTGTTGCTCTGGTTGGTGAACTTAAGACACCTTCCCTTCCTCCTTCTGTCCATAACCCCTCCATTTTTCCCTCTCAGTCATTACTTCCATTAAGAGATGAAGTCTCCAAAGAGATAAAAGATGTTGGAGAAGATGTTGCTATATCTTCACTTCATCTCTTTCAAGGGGATATGTACCTTCCTCCTTTGTCTTTTCATGCCTCCCTGGAGGAGCAGTGGGATGAGGAGGAAGAGCCAGAAGAGATTAAAACTGTGTTGAAGTTAGTCCCTCCTGCTTATTACCATTATTTGGATGTATGCTCCAAGGTGAAAGCAGAGAAACTTCCCCCACACCGCGCCTGTGATCACCATATCTAATTGGAGGGTCTTCTACCTCTAATTGGTTTTATCTACTCCTTATCAAATCAAGAGTCAGAAACACTACGGGCCTACATTTCAGAGAATGTAGAGAAAGGTTTCATTAGACCAAGCTCCTCTTCAACAGGGGCACCTGTCATTTTTGTTGCAAAAAAGGATGGAGGTCTTTGTTTGTGTGTTGATTACCGCAAACTCAATGCTGTTACTAGGAAAAACAGGTATCCTGTTCCTCCAATGAACCAGCTCCTTACCATATTCAACGGTTCCACTATCTTCTCCAAGATAGACTTGCGTGGTGCATATAACCTTCTGAGAATCAAAGAGGGGGATGAGCACTTGCCTCCCTTTAGAACCAAATATGGTAGTTATGAGTATTTGGTCATGCCATTTGGTTTGACTAATGCTCCTGCTTCTTTGCGGAATCTAGTAAATGATATCTTTGCAGATTTCTTGAATGTGTTTGTTGTGGTTTATTTAGATGATATTATGGTCTTTTCCAGTTCTGAGGAGGAACATGTCAAACATGTGGCCTCTGTCCTCCAAAGACTGAGGGACAATAATTTGTTTTCCAAAGCCTCCAAGTGTGTATTCCATGCCTCAAGTGTGGGATTCTTGGGCTATGTTGTCTCAAGTGATGCCCTCAAGATGGATTCTTCAAAAGTTCAGCAAATCCTCAATTGGCCTCAGCCCAAAAACATCAAGGCCCTTCAATCTTTTCTTGGCTTTGCCAATTTTTATCGTTGTTTCATTGTGAATTATTCTAAAAAAATCACTTCTCTCACTTCCCTCCTTAAAAAAGATTCTCTTTTCATCTTCAATGAGGAAGCTCTTAGTCGGTTTCAAGCACTCAAAGAGGCTTTCACCTCTGCTCCTATCTTATCTCACTTCAATCCTTCTCTGCCTACTATAGTAGAGACTGATGCTCCTGATTATGCTTTGGGTGCTGTACTGAGCCAGGTGAATGACTCAGGAAAGCATCCCATTGCATTTGATAGTCAAAAGCTTTTCCCAGCTGAGCTGAACTTTGAAATTCATGACAAGGAACTCCTTGGCATAGTTTGGGCTCTCAAGCACTGGAGAGCATTTCTTCTCTCTCTTTCCAATTCTTTTGAGGTCTTGACAGACCACTCTTCCTTGCAGTATTTTATGTCTTCCAAAGTTTTTACTTGTTGTCAGGCCCGTTGGGCTGAATTCCTTTCAGAATTTCACTTCACTATCACTTACCGCCCAGGCAGGCTGGCCACTTTGCCAGATGCCTTGTCATGTTGGGACAACGTGTACCCAGAGAGGGGAATGGACTTCATCAGATAGAATCCTCAAAATTTCCATCAATTGATCAAGCAAGATGGAATTCAAGAGTCAAGATTCTTTTCAATCAAAGTGGAAGTTTTTTCAGATTTAGTTGACAAGATTCAAAAAGAAGTATGGGAAGACAAAGACTATAAAGAAATACTCAAGCAACTAGCAAGAGGCAAATCAATTCCAGATTATTTTCTTGAACCTCAAGCCAAGTTGATATTATTCAAAGATAGAGTGGTAATCCCAAGCAATGAAGAACTTCAACTCAATATTCTTCAAAAGCATCATGGCTCACCTTTGGCTGGCCATCCTGGCCAGGAGAAGACCCTCAAGCTCATCAAGAGGGATTTTCATTGGGCTGGCATGAATCAATTCATAAAGGACTATGTGTCCTCATGTCAGCAATGTTCAAGAAACAAGAACATTCATCACAAGAAGTTTGGACTACTCAAGCCTCTTCAAGTTCCATCTGGTCCTTGGAATTCCTTATCAATGGACTTTATCACTCAATTGCCCTTGTCAAATAACTTTGACTCAATTCTAGTAGTTCTTGACAGATTTTCAAAAATGGAAATATTTATTCCAACTTATTCAACAATCACCGCTCTGGACTTAGCTCAAATTTTCATTAGTCATGTATTTTCCAAGCATGGCCTTCCAGTCAGTATTGTCAGTGATAGAGGATCTTTATTTGTTTCATCATTTTGGACTAAATTATGTCAGCAGCTCAAGATATCAAGAGATATTTCAACTGATTTTCATCCTGAAAAATATGGACAGACAGAGAGGGTAAATCAGATTCTAGAACAGTATCTTTGGATGTATGTCAGCTATCATCAAGATGACTGGTGCACCTGGCTCCCTCTGGCTGAGTTTGCCTATAATAATGCAGAACATTCATCAAAAAAGCAATCACCTTTTTTCACCATTTATGGAAGAAATCCCAGCTTTGACTCAATCCATATTTCTCAATATTCACCTGCTGGAAAGTTATTAACAAAACTCCAATCAGTATAGCAAGTTGTCAAAGAAGAATTAGAGTCAGCAATAAGGAGATTCAAGAAGTATGCAGATAGAAATAGAGCAATTACACCTGATTTCCAACCTGGGGACAAAGTATGGCTAGCTTCCAAGAACATCAAGACAACAAGACCCACCAAGAAATTATCAGAAAGATGGTTGGGACCTTTTGAAGTTTTGAAGAAAATTGGCAGCCATGCATATCACCTCAAGTTGCCTCAGCAATGGAAGACAGTTCAACCTGTATTCCATGTGTCCTTATTAGAACCAGTCAAGCAATCAACTATCCCAAATCGTCATCAATTGCCGCCACCACCAGTCTTAGTGGAGGAGCAAGAAGAATGGGAAGTGGCTCAGGTTCTGGACTCAAAACTCAAAAGAGGTAAATTATGGTATCTTGTAGAGTGGAAAGGATTTGGTGAAGACCCAGAAAGAACCACTTGGGAACCAGCTTCCAACCTTACCAACTCACCAGACCTTGTCAAGGATTTCCATTCATTATATCCAGACAAGCCTGGTCCAAATACCTCAAGAGTTTGATTATGGTGCTTGGTGGGGAGAAGAAGTTATGAAAGTAAAATCCTCTCCTGGCATGCACCTTTAAGGGGGTATTCTACCATGTGTTGTTGTAAGCATCACCTTGGCCACTTTGTGAGCACTTGTCAATTCTTTGGACAGGTTCAGGAAGCATACAACATCAATACCCTCCATTTGGACCTTATCAAGATATGGCCAAATCTTTCTTTCTCTTTTATTTATCATTCCATTTATTCCAATCATCATAATTCAAGACCTTCATTACTTCAAGTCACTTATGGCATATCATCTCACAAGTCATTTATGGAATTTCATTTCAGAAGTCAATTATGGCAATTCATTTCAGTTTTATGGTGCTTGGTGGGGAGTGGAAGTTATCAAAGTAAGTTCCATCTCCTGGTATGCATCCCTGAGGGTTCTACTTCTTGTAAAAAATTACCTTGGCCACTCTGTGAGCATCAAATGCTTGGTTTTCATTTTTCAGACACTTCTTGGCCAGAATAAAGCAACTCACCACAAGGAGGACCAGCCATCAGGATTTTTCTTTATTTCTGTTTCTTTACTCTCTTTTTCTTTTATTTCTTTCTTTCTTTACTTTTATAATTTTCTTTCTTTTATTTCTTTAAAGCAGCAGCATCCCCTCCCAAATCATGTATTGGGAGGTTCCATTATTTTTTCATTTTTTAGTATTTATAAGAGTGGGGATAGAAGTCAAACCAAACACAAAGAAGGAAATGCAGGCCATAACTCAATTATGCCCCCCCTCAAAGCCTCTAAGGAGAAGGTTCATACCCCTTTGGGGCTGAACTCTTCAACCAGGGCCTCCCCTGCAACTTTGGGGAGGCCAGGATCTTGATGGTCCTGGACCCCATCAATGGGTCCAGGCCATATGTGGTGAAGTTTGGGTTTGGGCCAATTCTGGGCCCCTTGGTCACCCTGGGTCCCCAGAAAAATTGGGCCCAGGGGCTCCATTTTGGTCCTGGGGGCCTTGAATAGCCCCCATGGACCGCGGACCGCAGCGTGCGGTCCACAGCCCATGGACCATAGGACCCCAAAGACCCAAAATGCCCAAAAATGGCCATAAATTATAAACTCACCAAGAATTCACCAAAACCCCAAAAAGGCCCAAAAGGCCATAAAATCAATTTTTATCAAGATTCATCAGGGCAAAGGCCACAGCCCAAAAACACTATAGAGGGCTGTTTGAGGTAATTTCCATGGACAATGGGGACAAGACCCCTTGGAAGAAATGTTTCAAGATTTCATTTGGATTAAGCCTTTCCCAATGAGTACACTTCATATACTCATTGGTCATCATTTTTTGAGCACAAGAGCTCAGTGGCCATCATTTTGGGATACATCCCAAGGCCATACTCCAAGGACAAGATTGATTGAATCAGAAGAAAGAAAAGCATATTTCAAGGTGGAATACTTACTCAAAACTTGAAAGAAGGGGGGAATCAATTTAATTGACAGAGAAGAATTGAAGAAGGATTTTCAGGATAATGGTCAAGAGGAAAAGAAAATTAAAAAGAAATTTTTTTTTGAAAAAATGTGGGGATATTGAGATGCCACTCAACAGTGGAAGGGTATTATGGTGTTCAGGAGCCCACCAGTTTTAAGAGGGGGATACTGTAACAACCACTCACCAGGGGTAAGGGTATTCATCAATACACCCGCTCAAACACCTCAAATCAGCAGATCCAGTATCTGCATCAGCATTCAGTTTCAGAAATCTTCATTCTGAAACATGCATACAGCTTGGTACATCAATACAGCCTGTCAATACCTGTACAGGTTGGATTCACCCAATACAGTTTCAATACACCAGTATGAAACCACATGATCACTCAAATACACCACACCTCTTGTACAGGTTCTGTACAGCTGTACAGGACCGGTATTTGCCAGACTGAATTCAATAATTCAATTGTCTGGATCAGGGCTGGTGTTTCTCACATATACCAGCCCCTCTTTCTCCCCCTGGGGACTTTTCCCCAGTTAATTAATTTATTTTATTTATTATTTTATGAATATTCTTATCGTTATTTTGGGTATTATATTTATTTAATATTAAGTTAGTCTTTGCATTTCTCTCTTTGCCTGTACAGTATGAGTTGGGTGGCCATATCCTTATTAACCCTTCTCTTTTCATTCTGACAGGTTGAAACAGTGGACTTGGACTTATTTGTGGTTGGCTCTTCTATTCTTTTTTTCTAATTCTTTTGTTGCTGATTTCTTATATTCATTCTTTTGGTAATTCATCTTTAACACTCTTAAGTGTATCCTTTCTTACCATATCTTTGAGCCCTCCATAAGTGAGTCCCAATTTACTGAGTGCCAGGCCCTCTTCACTTCAAAGAGCCCCTGTGACAAAATACTCCTTCCCATGACATGGGAGCAAACCTTTGATCATGTAATTGTGGTGGAATTTGGATCCAGGCTTTAAGTGCTTAAGCAGAGGTTTTTGATTGTACCAATTTTCAAAAGGAGTTGTGTTGTTGGCCTGTTTTGGTATTAGATTGCATAAGAAGGTAGCAGTGGCTATGGCTTCACCCCAAAATTTCATCAGAGGAGGGGATTGGATTAACATGCACCTAGCTTTTTCTATGACAGAGCAAGTTCCTCTTTTGGAGATGCCATTTTGTTGAGCAGTGTAAGCAGGGCTGAATCATTGTTCAATGCCACTTTTGGCGCACATTTTTTCAAAGGATTCTTTCTGGAATTTGCCTCCTCAATTGGAGATAATTCTTTTGATTTTTTTTGAATGAAGGTTTTTGACTGTTTTTTTGGAGTCTTTGAAATGGTAAAATGCATCACTTTTATGTTTTAGTAACTTAATGGAGATGAAACTGCTGGACTGGTCAATAATAATCATGAAGTATTGGTATGGATATTGGTCTACATAGGTCAAGGTGAATATTTTCTAGAATGGAGGTCACAGAAATCAATTTTGAGGAAAAAGGTAGGTCAGTTATTTTTCCTTTTAGACAAATGTCACAAGTCTACTTTCCTTTTTGGTTATTTACTAGCTTTGTGATGCTGTTGTTGTTCATGTGACCTAGTCAATCATGCCATAGCTGACTCAAATGCTTGGTATGATAACATTGGTTTGTCAATAGCTGTATTTTTGTCTTGAGTACTGAGTTCAATGTAGAGAATATAAAGGATGGTACAATGTTTTTGTCTAGGTAGACCTCATGGTAGTCTTTTTCATTCTTAATTCTGGTTTCTGAGGTGGCGAGATGGGTTTGAGAGAGTAGGTTCATAGTCAGTGCCAGTACACAGAGACTGTTTGGTAGATTCTAGGTTTTCCCTTGCCTATTGATGATTTTTGCTGTTGCAGTGGCTTCTGCTTTCAGTGATGAGTTGTCACCTCCAGTTGAGATTGAAGTGAAGAATCACTTGTCGTTGAACATGTGATTTGATGCTCCTGTTTCTAGGACCAGAGAGCTAGTGGTTAGTTTGTTCTCTTTTTGGGTCAATAGAGCTCGAGCGAGGGTAAAGTTTGAACGAGATTCTTTAGTTTTTTGCTCTGTCCTAAGTTCCGGATGCAATTGCCAGCATTTTTCAGGACCATGGCTTTTGACTAAGGGGTTGTACTTCCCGTTGGCGCAGTAGTGTACTGTTTTTGATGGAAAAGTTTCGCGATTAAGTGCTACTGCGTTAGAGGATTCATTGGAGAGACCTTCTCCTTTTAGTGCTGTTTCGTGGAGAGTTTTGAGTACGTTATCAGGGTTGCCTTGTTGTTCGGAATTCCGGGTAATCTTCTCTATTAGGGGTTGCAACTCTTCAGGGTGTGTGCTATGGTGATAACCTGATCTATAACCAGGTTAGGTTTCAGTCAGGGGAAGAGCTGCGGGAATCCAACATGCTGGACGAGGTTAGATTATTGATAAGTCAAAGCTGGGTATTTGAACTAACCAAGTTTGATTGATAATAAGACTTACAATTTCAGTCGTGGGGCGTATACGCAGCACTTATGTCAATAGAAAAGGTGTTTCCAAAGTACCTACGAGCTCACAAGGGACGAGTTGACAGATTTAGCAGAACCTCACCGAGATTTGTTCTTGTGTTAGTATGACAGCTTTGATCGATCGCAGCCGTCAGTGTAATTTGAGGAAAAGCTAGCTCAGCTGTTTCTCAAGCGGTATGAAATGCGCAAGAAGCCAGGCCTTTGGACCATAAAATGACCAGAGTTTTGACTTCTCACCGTTCCCCTAGTCCAGATCCATCAAAGTGCCAGAGAATCTCAAATACTATAGATTAATTAGTTAAATAATTCAGCCTTTAATAATTGAAATTGTCATATTCGTTGTGCTATTAGCTTATTGAAGTAGGTTCTGGAGTTTTTAGATTTATTTTTTACTTGAATTTTCTTGAAAAAATATTAAATTTTTGTTATTACACAGCTTGACTTCTTCGATTTCGATTAAGATATTCATTCGACGGATCCTTGTTAATCTCGGTCAATGTTATTTGAGCTTTAATTTTTGAGGTAAGTTATGAGCCATGAATCCTTTCAACATCGGCCATTTTGCTAATAATACGATTATTAATTCATGCAAGCAAGAAGCTTGAGCCACGCTTCTTCGCACTGTTTCTACGTGCTACGATGATGCTTCCCAAACTATTGTACCTTTTTTTGTTTATGGACTGCTATCAAGTACTTGCGACAAAGTGCCCCCATTGCGATGTGGGAGATTTGGTTGAATCCAACCAGATATACTCATCCAAATGCGATAAACATCTTCGGTGCGCCAATACAAGATGCCCTACGATTTTCCAGCTATGTGACGGGCAGGCTCCACTGTATTGGTTGGTTTGCGATAAAAAATGCAATGTGTACAAGGTAGCACCTATGGTGGATGCGGACTGCGGGGCGGACCATCGAACGAGGTTGTGCACTTCTTGCAACCATCATGCTGTACCTCAGAGGACGACACCCTTATATCGAATAGATGAGGAACATCCACATGCATTTTCTAGAAGCTCTGATTATGAGCGTAGTGATGATGGTGAGAATCATCAATAAATCATCAGGGTATGATCATAGCGATGATGATAGTAGTTGCAGTTACAGTAGTCAGAGATAGGCCAATTTTGAATATTTTTTAATCACCATGCAAACTTGCAAACTGAAAAATAATAATCAAAATTTATTTTGAAATAAATCATGAAATATGGATTGTTCATAAATAATAGCACCCTTTAAGCTAAGTATGCTTTTGAGAAATAGGATTCCATACAATGAAATGTTGCACTTTCCATCGGATTTAAAAGATACATGACCTCAATGAATATGATGCTTTCATAAAAATAATCCATCATCACAATACCTTTGAAGTATACATGGGATTTCTATTTTTCAACTCTACAATGAATTTAAACAATCTTTGAGGGCTATATAGATAATATTTGTTCTATTAATTCAGGGAAAAAATAATCTTAACTTCATTTTAAAACCAAGTACTCACAAGGTAGTCTGGAGTTCACCATGCTTTGAACCATGGAAGGATTAATAACTATTTGGAGTGGAGTGACTTAAATTGATGTTTCAATGGATCACTACAGGCTTGATTGGCTTATTGACACTCTAGATCCTCACCTGCAAATAAAGGTGGAAAGAGAAAGCAGTCCATTATCAATTTAATGCCAGTTGGGGGAGGCATTATATCCAATGGCACCTAGTTGTAGCTATTTGAATATTGGTCATATCTGTCACATTGGTAAGGACACTGATTATAAGGTTATTCTTAATGCAGTAGAGATAATTACAAAAGTATTGTACCCATTAACAATTGTATGAGTGATGTTTTCAAAAAATTTTGACCCATTGAAGTGACAGAACATGCTTGACTGATTTCCAGAAGTAAAGGATGAAAAGAGCTGGGAAGAAATTAAATGTTTTTGTAAAATTCATGTAATGTGTGGTATTATTCACCATGAAAAGAGAATGAATACCTGTGGAAGTTGTACCATTTAAAATTTGATACTGTACTTGAGTTGGACACACGTTTAACTTTGAATGGAAATCAAGAAGAACTTTGAAGCAAATTGGGTTTTATCATTAGCCAGACATTGAATTCTATATGGAAGTTTTCGGAATATATATAAGCCACATTTTCAAGCCATACATATTCAATTAAGAATACTCAATAATTGATTTAATAATTGCAGCTCACTGATGAATTATTTAGAAATAGCTCCCAAAGGATCTCTGCTAAAGAAAATGTACCTCTCAAAAAAAGCTATTTACATCCTCTACAGTCAAACCTTTCCAAAAAGGTAGCTTATTTTTTTCATTTATTTGGTTACAATCAATTGATAAATGTTTGGAGGGTAGTGTCAGCCTGTGACTCCAAACCAGAGCACAAGTATGACAGCCAAATACCATAGATCAATGGTATAGCCAAGATACCACCAAAACATGAAGCCAAGACAAATCAGCTCAAAAGATATCTAAAGAAAGAGGAAAATCACCCCTTTCCAAATATATAAGTCCCATCATCATAGGACAAAGAACAACAAAGTTATTCCTGCTCAAAGTTGTTGCTGAGCATAAACATTAATTTTCACCTCACATCTGAGATACAGAGGGAGAGGCTTAACCCAATCAAATGGGTATTAAAATTGAAACTCTAAGTCAGGGCTATCCAATGGTACCAGCCAAACTGAGCTAGAACCAGTATTACAGAAGTTATGGCCAAATTCAGGCCAAATAAGGGTGAATAAAATATTCACCTCACATCTAGCTTCTGCAGTTTTAGTGTGAGATACCTAAGGTGGGGTATTTTTGGAAAGAGCACAATAAGGGCTATCTGATGGTTCCATTTATTTCCCCATATCTCATCTAGAACAAAAGTTATTATGCAAACAAGCCCTTTACTGCTTTTTGCCTAAAACATGCATATGTACAAAAATGTTGTACATGGAATAACTTTGCTATATCAAATGAGGTACCATTGTGTAGAACGCATACAGGGATACACACTGAATCAATTTTGAGGTTGATATCTCAAAACCTGACAAAGGTATGGCTGTTTGAAGGTCAAAATCTCACAGTTTGGCCAATGCAGCCTTACCATCGGATAATATCCCATAACTATGATTATGAGGTATCAAACAGACAAAGAAGGTTGTTTTTACTTAAATACCTCATAGTTCATTCAATACTGGGGTCCCATACAGGTTCTGTACAGCATTCTACGCGTCATTCACATCAGAATCAGGCTATGTGGTCCCCAGATGGAAATTTTCACCCTGTAATGGCGAAAACTGTCCAGATGTGGTTTCAAAACCACATCTGAGCCCAATAAAAGCTATACAGGTATTTTCAAAACAACAATCCTGTCCTAGAGAGTGAAAAATCTTCACTTCCTCTATGTGAAAAGCCCCAGCAGCTTTTTCACTCCATTTCAGGATAAAAGGAGGCCTTTTCACTGCCAGAAAAAGAATCCCCATCCTGATCTTAAATTCTTATGTAGTAAAACTGTCAAAAACAGTTATACTTTTGGAAAATAGCCAGGTTATACTTTAAAATTAAGTATTGTAGCTATTGTTATAGTAATCCAACTGCTAAGACTTCACCCAGGGCTTTCAGCAGTGCTCACAATCACTATATCATTATAGTCAAGTCCTTATTACTTTCAAAAAAATCTTTTTATTACCATTTTTAGCGTGTCACAAACATAGTTAAAGCATTTAAATACAATTATAAAACTTTATCATAGACTCAGCCTGACATTTTGGGGGCCTGGCCATGTTTTTTTAACTTTTTGGACCTTATAAGTGTGTTTTTCTCTTATTTTCTTTATTCTGAAAAATTGTTTTATCTTTTTAGGTTTAATTCTTTAATAAATATATATATATATTTACAGTGGTATATGTCATATACCACCATTATTTATCTTCTGGAATCAGATTGTGGCATGGTTGAATATAATTTAATCACCACAAAAGCCCTTATTTTTGGCATGTTTTACATATAAGAACACTTGAAGCCATTAATAAAGTCCTTTTTTAATTAAAAAAAGGCACCTCTTATTGTAAAGCTAACAGTTGGGTCGTGGTTGGGTGTATTGTTAATTCAATTATCCTCTTACATACCAGTTTTGTCAGATTATACTTGCTAATTACAAGTTAATCTGTGAAATACTGGCATACAAACAGTGTACCAGAAATCTGTAAGCTGTATTTATGATGTGAAATTGTTAATTCAATTGCACTGTCATTATACAAGGGCATATTGTAGTAACATACAAGCCCAGAGGCCATTCTTAGATGTGCAAAAAGCATTTTAACATGTCTTAACTGAAATTAATCCCTCTTTTCCTGTTTTATTTAGCAGAAGAAAACTACATACCACTTGAGACCCAGTCACAGGCCAACACACCAGTGACACCCTCAGAGCCAGAGGGCAGCAAGGGAAAGGGAAAGAGGCACAGAAAAGGCCTGATTCCAGCAAAAACGTGGACACCCATTTCCACTCAGAGGAATAGAAAACCATGAAACTCTGCTTCAATACAAGGTAAACAAACCTTAACCACTTGTACAGGGAAGTTTATCATAATTAACCCAGTTTTAACCTCTAAAGTTAAATTTTCAAAATCAGCAGACAAAAAATTTGTACAAGGCACATTAAAAGGTAAATACCCTAAGAACATAAAGTTTTTGACTGCTTTCAAGCACTGATATGTCACCTGTCCACTTCAGAAACCTTGGCGTCCAAAGGAATCAACCAGAGGACAGAGAAGGCTTGTCCAGAACCAGAAGACCTGGAAGAGTACACCTTGGACACAGTTGTGGATTGCAAGACACTGAGGGAAATTATACCCACTCTGCCATTCACTTTTCAACTCAACAGAAACCTCAAACCAGAGGACTGGAAAGATATGGATCAAGTTCTTCAGCTCAACCAAGTCCTCAAAGAATTATATCAATGGAGCATGGAAAAAAAGAGGTTCAACCTGGCAGCCCACTGGGCGGAAATTGGAGCAAGCTGCCAGAAGATATGTCTCAAAGAGATAGACTTCAGAGACCTTATGGTAATCACCAAAGGTTGGAATCCAACCAGGCAGTCCAGACTCCTGGATGTGAGGGCAAACAGCATAAGGAAGAATCAAGCCACTATACAAGCTATAGAAGAACAGATGACCCAAACAGGGCATACTCAGATTCCTTCAGGCTCACAAGTAGCAGGCCAAATCAGCTCTCCAGTGACTTCACACCATTCAGAAACCAACAGATCAGTGGCCAAGAGTCACCCTTATTCACAATTCCAGGAAGTTTCCAGGAGAAGACAAGGATACAAGGGCAAAAAAAAGACCACCTTCAGCCAAAGGAACAGAGAGTCAGACTGAACTTTCCAGAAGCTGTTTGATTTGGTTAAAGAAGTGCACAAGAACCAGAATTAGTTGTACATAACTCTAGAATTAGTAGTCCCATTAATAGAAATATTGCCCCCATTTATATTGAACATAATGTTGTCACAACTTAAAGTAACCTAAACAGTAATGCACTGTGGTTACAAATTTCCCAATATGCTGAGCAAACTCAAAAGCAGTTTTCAGAACTTGAAGCAAGCCATGAGAGGTTGAAAATATTGACAGCCTCCATGGACAAAATTGTTAAAAACCTTCAAGAAGGACATGCTCAATTGAACAAAGCCTCTGAAGAAACCAAGAAAAGACTGAATCTAGTCTTTGAAGAACAACACCACAGCAAAAGGGACAGGGATTGTCTGGATCAAGACATGAAAAAACTGTTTAATGTCTACCATAATACGAAGCCCCAACCACAAGGCCATGTTGTGATTATTTTATATCACCAAGATGACATCAAACCAGATACCATGTTGATGAATAATGCAATATCTCTATCACAATACCAGGATGGAGATAATATGTCTTATTCTGAAAAGGAATCCTTGAAACAGATTGTAAGGTTTGACTATGAAACAATAAGTAAAAATTACTAATTTATTACTTATTGTACTCTGAATGTCCTTATGAATTGAATAAATAAAATTAAAAATATAATAATAATAAATAATTACTATTATTATGGCGTAAAAGAATTATATTATTAAATAAATAGAATAATATAATTTATATTATGAAGATATAATATAATAAATAAATATATTAATATAAAATAATTAATATATTTAAAAAGTTCTTTATTATTGTTACCAACAAATAATAAAGGCTTAAAGAATTGTTTTTTATTAATAAAAAACAATTAATAACAATAATATTACTAATATTAAAGTTATGAATTAATATAAATACTATTTATATTAATTAAAGAATTATTAAGAGAGTAATAATAGAGAAATTATTATAATAAGAGAAAATAACCTACTTTTAACACTTAATATAATAATTTTTAAATATTTTACGCCAAAAAATATAAATACAACTTTTTCAAATTGTATTTACAATAAAAATAAAGAAAATTACAGATTATTCTGGATTTTTACGTGGAAATGAGTTTTAGAGTTATTTTTAACAAAAACAATTAAATAAATGATTTAATCACGTCAAAATAGATGATTATAGCAAGGTGGTCTTTGGTCTTTAATAATATAATACTTTTATATATAAAGAATAAAGAAATTACCTTTGATTTAATTGATTTAATGTTTTTGATGCGTCTGAGGGGAAAAATAGAGTAAAAAGAGCTCTATTTATAGTAAATACCTCCCCCCTAGAGTCCAACAGGCTTCTAGTAGACGTGTACTGATCATATCCACTGGAATTGATCAATATTTTAAGGTTTGAGGGTGATTACATCATGATCAAACCATATTACATCATTATTACACCATTATTTAGAGTTATCACTATAACTCTAAGTTTGATGACATCAGAGGCTTGGCAGAACCCCAAATTTCGTGGATTTTATTAGTTTTAATCATAAACTAATAGTATTCACCAATCTTATCACTCATATGACTGTTAAACTTAATTTAAGGTTACAGTAGGTGATCATAACTGCTCAATTTAAGCTCAAACTTTGATCTTCAATACCTTTTAAGATTTACACGCTACAGCAATTCAGAGAGTGAATTCTGATAGCCTGGAATAACCTTATTATTCTGCCAAGAGCTTTTCATTACATCATCCAAACTCTAATTTTGATGATTTTTCTTGTAACTCATCTTTTGTGTTGAAATTTAATATTTTAAACTTCAAACCTTGATTTCAGGGGGTTATACCCTAAATTTAATAATAAAAATTACATCATTCTTCACAAATGAGCTAGTAGATTCCAACTGTATACTTTTTTTTAAGTTTGGACCACTTTCACAACAAAGTGGTCAACAGCTCTGTTGATTTTTATTAATATTTCATCATAGGTTTTAACCTTGTTTATAATTTGTAAAATAAAGTTCATATCTGTGTTCTTAAAGTAATTACGTGGTAACTTTATTTTTGGTTCATCATTCTATCATTTATAGTTTAGAAGATATTAGCTATGATCCTTGAATATATGCGTTGACCAAAAAAGTGCATATATTCAGGTTAATTCCTTAAGTATTAACTTTGGAAATTAGCTTATTAATTGTTTTATGTGTGGACTTTCGTGGGGAATCCACTGGTACAATCTATTTCACATGTTGTTTCATTAGTTCTGGAGATAAATAAGGTTTTATGGTTTTTATAAGGTATTATACCTTATAATTCATTAAATATTGACTTTACAGATATGCCATGAAAATGGTATATGTGTATTTTTCCATGGGGAATCCAATGGTACAATTTAATTTACATGTTGATTCATTGGTTTTTAAGCTAAACCAATTTTTGTACCAATTTATGGTATTTTTTGTATATTTAAGTAATTATTTTTAATGTATAATTATTATAAGTAATTTAAATATAATTATATTAAAGGTATAATTCTTCTGAGTCTTTTTGGTGATCTTATTGGGTATGTGGTCATATCTCAAAGGCTCACATTCCCTACCACCAAAAAAGATTGTACCACAATCTGATATGTGTGATTAGGGTATCATCCACTGTCCTACCTCTTCAATAGACTTTGTTAGTCTTGAAGCTCAATAACGCTTAACTTTTCTATTTTGCAGGCTTTCTTTCATGTCTGAAACTTCTTAGTAGTTTATCAGCATTTGTTATATCTTTCTCAAGTAGCCATTCATCTTCTTGAGTTGAATTTCTATACCTTACAAGGTATTCCCTTTCTTTTTTGTTTCTTGTCCTTCTTTCTTTAAGGACTTTTACTATTTTCTTTTCCTCTCCTTCTTCCAAGGGGGGAATCTCAAGTGGGGGTTTATTTCTTAGTGGAAATAACTCCTTTTCACTTGAACTGTAAGGTTTTACCAGACTTACAGGGAAAGTTGGGTGTTTGTTCATTAGTTCACCTGTGAGTTCTAATTGCACAGCATTGGGTCCATGAAGTGCTTTTATCATAAATGGTCCTGCAAAGGAATCTTTCAATATCTTTGGGCCTTTTATGTTATTGAAATTAAGGGTTGATACTAAGACCAAGTCTCCTATTTTGAAATCAGGTGGCTTATGACTTTTATCCCATCTTTCTTTTGCATATTTAAAAGAGTCTTGCATACATCTGTTTGCATGGTGTCTTGCTTTGTCAAGCATTATCTTAAAACTGCTTGCTGTTGGATGTATGTCCACTAAGTCCTTTTTGAGGGTATCATAAGGAAGTCTTGGATTCCAACCTTTCTCTAGCATTGCTGGTGTTTTGCCAGTAGAAGAATGGATTGATGTCTTATATGCCAGTTCAAGTGCTGGTATTAGTGTACACCAATCATGGGTAAAACCATCAGAATCTTTGAATTCTAGCCCATAAGCACAGAATCTTCTGATTATATCCTCTAGGGTCTGTATCATTCTTTCTGCTAAACCATCAGTTTGAGGATGATAAGCTGCTGAGAATGATAACTTTGTCCCAAACAAGTTATGGAGATTTGTCCATAATGCTGAAGTGAAATTTGGGTCTCTGTCACTTATAATATTTTGGAATAAGCCTGTGTGGCTAATGACTTTATTCCATGTCATTATGGCTGTATCCATAGCTGTGTCATCTTTATTACATGGTAAGAACATGGGAGTTTTACTGTACCTGTCAACTAACACTAGGCATGCATTATAACTCCTGTCTCCTCCTGGAGGTAAAGCTGTTACCCAATCCATATGAACTATTTCCCATGGGGATTTTGGTTCTTGGATTTGGATCATCATTCCAAATTTCTTTCCTGTGGCTCTGTTGGCTTTTTGACATCTGTCACAGGTTTGGCACTACTCTGCAACATCTTTCTTCCAATTTGGCCACCAAGAGCAGGTTTTCACCCTCTCTAGTGTCCTGTCTTCTGAGAGATGTCCAGATGCAACACTATCATGACACTCATGTAAAATAGTGTTTATTAGTGTTCTATCTGTTAAGGCCATAACACATGTGTGTTTTGTTCTATGGTAAAGGATTCCATCAAGGAGGTGGAATCTTCCTTAATCATATGCCTTTTTCCATATTTCATCTAGTTTTGATGAAAGTGATGGGTCTTTGCAGTCTTTCATTAGAAGTTGGCTTAAGATATGGAAATTTTTGTCTGTCTTATAGCTTTCTTTAACTTGGTTAAAGAATTCTGTGCCAATGTCTGTAACACATATTCCTTCTATATGGTGTTCTTCTTGTGGTACCCATGCTGGATTGTCAGGGGTATTTGCTAGAGCCCATCTGCTGAGACCATCTGCATTTTTATGAATATTTCCAGATTTATGAACAATAGTCATATTTCCTCTATATTCTTCGATAGCAATTTGCCATCTCAGAATATGTCTATTTGGAGTCTTCATATTTAATAGTGATTTCACAGCATTACAGTCTGTGATTACATCAAATACTGTGCCATCCAAATAATAATGCAGTTTTTCTAAAGCCCACACTAGGCATAAGCATTCCATTTGGCTTTCTCCATACCTTGCTTCTGTTGGCTTTATTTGCCTTGAAATGAAACAAATTGGTCCTTCCACTGGTTTATCATTGATAATTTGTGTTTGGTGAAGTGCAGCACCTAGTCCTTCTCCACAAGCATCAATGTACAGTTTGAAGGGTAGTTTCCAATCTGGCATTAGAAGAAATGGGGCATTTGTTAAGGAATTTTTCAATTCTTCATATGCCTTGACTCTTTATTCTGTCATCTCATAGACTGTTTGTTGGTCACATAGCTTATACAAGGATTTAGAAATCTTTGCAAAGTCCTTTATATGCTGTCTATAGTAACCAGCAAATCCTAGAAATGATTGCATTTCTTTTTTGGTTTGAGGCATTGGTTTAAGTAGTACTGCTGCCACTTTATTTTTGTCTATGCCGAGACTAAGGCCAGATACAACATGTCCTAGTGCTTTTAATTCACTATATGCAAAATGACATTTTTTCAAGGAAATTTTCATATTTACTTGGACTATTTTTTGTAGTACCCTTTCTAGTCTTGTAAGGTGATTTTCCCAAGTTTCTGAGCAAACTATGATATCATCAATATAGATAATTAACCATCCTTCTGATAATTCTTCAGGAAATATGGTATTCATCATTCTTTGATAATGGGAAGGTGCATTTTTTATCCCAAATGGCATTCTTAAGTATTCAAAAATTCCACAATGGAATTTTATTCTTAGTAGTTTCTTGGCATTGTCTGTTAAGACATTTTGATGAAAACCCTTAAGAGCATCCATAGCTGTGATGAACTTAGCTTGTGACAATTGGGTCAATGTCTCATGGATTCTGGGTATTGGATATCTGTCTGGAATGGTATAGGTATTCAGGGCTCTGAAGTCTCCTACCATCCTTGATTTTCCATTATGCCAAGTTATAATGACAGGTGTAGTAACTTCTACTTGTTCATTATGTCCAACCTTTCTCAATACTCCAAGGTCCATCAATTCTTTAATGTGCACCTCTAAGGCTTCTCTAGCTCTTGGACCGGCTTGATAAGCAGGTCTTCTTAATAAAGGTGGGTAAGGCTTTTCTACATTAAGAATTATATCCACTTCATGTCCAATTATGGCACCTAGTGGCTCTTTGTCAGTTGCAAAGGAATTTTTATACTTAAATAAGAGGTCAGTCAATTTTTCTTTCAATTTTTCTGTTAATTCTTGATTGAATTCTGCCTCTTTAAGTTGTTCAGATATAAAAAGTTCCTTTTCTGGAATTTTTTCTTCCTTCTTAATAACTGTGATTTGTTTTTTGTTACTTAAGAAGCCAAACTTTTGTCTTTTGTTATCTCCTATGGTAAAATATCTATCTTTTTGGTTGGAGATATCTATACCATAGATTGATAAGTAGTCATTCCCAAGTATGAAATGATTACTAGTACAGTTGTCCATTACTACAAACTCTACTTTAATTCTGACACATTGTGAGGGATGAGGAAAAATTAGTGTTAAATCAATTATTCCAAGGGGCTTCATGCTTTCACTTGCACTACTAAATTTGACACCTTGTATTGGCATAAGGTTTTCTTGCCAGTTTGGGACAATGGATTTTAAATAACTTTTGCCAACACAAGTGCAATATGCTCCTGTATCCAAGTTAACTTTTCCTTCTTGGTTATCAACCATAACAATACTTATACTTGATTTTCCAGCTGTATATCCCATTCCTCTTGCAGGTTTGGTCCTATACATTTTGGCATCTTGTATGTTTGTCAGGTTTGTGTCAGATGTTCCAACTTGTGGTAAGTTTGAATTAACATCCAGTACTTCTTAAGTTATATCAATATTATTAATTTGTGCATTAATTATATTGATTTCATCACTTTCAGAGCTTTCTGACTCTTCTGTCTCTTTTTCAGAGTCAGATTCCTCTTCTTTGTCATTGTGGCTTTCTGTTTCCACAATTTCATTAATCTTTGCTTTTTTAAGGCAATTGTTGGCTAAGTGTCCAATACCTCCACATTTATGGCATTTTCTTTGCTCATTATTGTTGGATGTATTGGGCTTAAAGGATTCTTTTGATTTATCTTTTTTGATAAATGGTTTATTTGGGCTTTTAATGTCCAATTTTTTCCAAGTCCTGCCAATTTTTGTTCTTGTCACTATATCTTCTAGTGCATTTATATACTCTTCTGTGGAGCATGGTTCTATACACCTGCTTCTTAGGGCATGTTCTAGTTCCCCTCCACATTTTTTAAGTATTTTCATGTGCACCATCTCTTGTGACATTTCTGGGTACAGTGAATTAAGCCTTTCAACTTGTTTCAAGAGCCAAGTTAAAGGTTTGTCTTTCTCTGGGTCAAAGAAAGAGTTTTCAAATGCATTTTCTATCTTATACCTCCAGGCATCATTTGCCCACTTGGTGATTATTTCTTGTTTCCACCAAGACCAGGTATTTTTACCATTTGTTTGTCTTATGCCATAATACCATCTTTTTGCAGATTTCTCAAACAGTGAATGTAATCTTGTAGTGATTAATTCATCTGGTATGGCATAGTCTTCTTGTAACATGTCAATTGTTTTAATAAATGACATGTGGTCATATTCACCTTCTCCTGTGAATCTTGGCCATTCTTTCAATTGAGGTGCTTCCTTCATTAAGACTTGGTTATTATCTTGGTGACTCAAGTCTGTTATGAAAGGATTTGACAATTCCTCTTTTGTTTTAACAGGGCTTCTTATATGAGAAAATGGTGTTGATAACTTTGGCATATTTAAATTAGCCTCATTAATTTTATCCATTTTTTCAGTGATAAGCCTTATTTCACTCTGAATATCATCTTTCAGATGCATTCTTGCTTCATCACTTTTTTCCACATGGTCCAAAAGTAATTTTTGGTGTGATGAAGTCTTTTCTTCAAATTTTTCTACAGAAATACTTAATTTATTTAATTTTTCTGTAAGATTGTCAATACTCACATCATAATTGATTGTCAAAGTCTTGTCTTTGATATCTTTTATGTATTTATACAATTCTTGTTGTCCTTGTATTAATTTTTGAGTATTGTCAATTAAATTCTTTGGTTTATTATTTTCAACAATAAACTTAATGTTGTCAATTTCTTTCTTGTTTTGCACAACAATTTTTGTAAAAGAAGATAAATTGTTATTTATTTCTTGTAGTGATAATAAACTATCTTTAATTTCTTTTAGAGGTAATATACTATTTTTAATTTCTGTTAAAGTATGTACAACATCTTTGGACAAGGTTATTTCTTTGGGAAATGAGGTTGTCTCATTCTTTTCTCTTCCTTGTCCTTGAATTCCATCAAGGTTCTGGCCATGTTGAAAACATTGTCCATGGCATCCTTTTGGATTCTTGGGATTCTGTAGCTTGGGGAATATGGTTTCCTCCAATGCTTTTTTTTGTTCTTCTTCCCTTCTTGGGGAAGTGGGTTGGCTTGGGGCTTGCTGGTAGAAGCTACTGGGGCTTCTTCCTTGGTTGCCTCCCTCTTTTTGGCATGGTAGTCCTTGATTTTTTTGATTTGAGGTTTGGATGACAGTGGATTCCATCCATTGGAGTATTTCACTATCTCCTCCTCTTTGAGGAACTTTTTCAGGATGTGCCAGGAGTTCATCACTCCTTGGTGTATTTGAGGAAACATTTCCCAATCTTTGTCCTTGTACACTGTGCAATACTGCTTGTACTGGCTCATGTAGATGTCTATTTGAGCCCTCTGAATGTGATTTGTACCTGTTTGAGTTACTCATACTTAGTTCCAATTCAGGATCAGATATCATGGGCATTTCTGGGACTTGCCTTTGGGATAAGGCACTTCCTTGTGTGGATTCTGTCCCACTGGGGATATTGCCCTTTCTTTTCCCTTTTGAGGGATCAGTTCTACCCCTGAGTCCAGCTCCATCTGATTGGATGGAGTATTGGGAACCTCTTCTGGTAGTCATAGTTTAAGGAATAAGAAAAAATAAAAGTATTTTAGAATAAAATTCTTTTTATGGCAATTATAAAAGAGGTGCTCACCTTCAGAGTCTTGAATGGTGGGTCCTGGAAAGTCTAATTTCTTAGCTTTCTTTCTTTTAGCAATAAATGGTGTTGCAGAACTTTGACAAGTTTCTTCCACTAATCTCTCAACAGTAGCTTGGTTGTCTTCTGTTGGGTTATCTTCAAACACTAAAAAAGACAAATAAATATAAGTCTTTTTATAAGAAGTGTTATTTTTTAGCAAGATATGGCAATTTTCCACGTAGAAATTGCTTTTATATCTTTGAAAAATTGAAATAAATAAAGAAATGAATAAAAATGAATGAAAATAACTTTTTTATTGGTTTTTAATATTTTTTAATATTTTTATTTTTAAAGAATAAAATAAAAAATGAATATGATTCTTATAAAATTAAATTATAATAAAATTATTTTTAATTTATAAAATATCTCTCTTAATCACTAGAGTCACTCAAAGAAAGTTCTTGCAAGTCTAAGGATGTGAAAAACCACGTGTAAGACAGTACAATTGCTTTCCAAATGCCTCAATAGCTTTTCAAATCAATAAAATATAAAATTATTATATAATTTTATGATTATAAATATAATTTATTATTGGATAAACCCAATTAGAATCTTTTTAAAGGTCTTTTAAGTAAATATCACGGCGAGTCCCCCAAATGTAAGGTTTGACTATGAAACAATAAGTAAAAATTACTAATTTATTACTTATTGTACTCTGAATGTCCTTATGAATTGAATAAATGAGATTAAAAATATAATAATAATAAACAATTATTACTATTATGGCGTAAAATAATTATATTATTAAATAAATATAATAATATAATTTATATTATGAAAATATAAAATAATAAATCAATATATTGATATAAAATAATTAATATATTTAAAAAGTTCTTTATTATTGTTACCAACAAATAATAAAGGCGTAAAAAATTGTTTTTTATTAATAAAAAACAATTAATAACAATAATATTACTAATATTAAAGTTATGAATTAATATAAATACTATTTATATTAATTAAAGAATTATCAAGAGAGTAATAATAGAGAAAATAACCTACTTTTAACACTTAATATAATAATTTTGAAATATTTTACGCCAAAAAATATAAATACAACTTTTTCAAATTGTATTTACAATAAAAATAAAGAGAATTACAAATTATTCTGGATTTTTACGTGGAAATGAGTTTTAGAGAGATTTTTAACAAAAACAATTAAATAAATGATTTAATCACGTCAAAATAGATGATTATAGCAAGGTAGTCTTTGGTCTTTAATAATATAATGTTTTTATATATAAAGAATAAAGAAATTACCTTTGATTTAATTGATTTAATGTTTTTGATGCGTCTGAGGGGAAAAATAGAGTAAAAAGAACTCTATTTATAGTAAATACCTCCCTCCTAGAGTCCAACAGGCTTCTAGTAGACGTGTACTGATCATATCCACTGGAATCAATCGATATTTTAAAGCTTGAAGGTGATTACATCATGATCAAACCATATCACATCATTATTACACCATTATTTAGAGTTATCACTATAACTCTAAGTTTGATGACATCAGAGGCTTGGCAGAACCCCAAATTTCGTGGATTTTATTAGTTTTAATCATAAACTAATAGTATTCACCAATCGTATCACTCATATGACTGTTAAACTTGATTTAAGGTTACAGTAGGTGATCATAACTGCTCAATTTAAGCTCAAACTTTGATCTTCAATACCTTTTAAGATTTACACGCTACAGCAATTCAGAGAGTGAATTCTGATAGCCTGGAATAACCTTATTATTCTGCCAAGAGCTTTTCATTACATCATCCAAACTCTAATTTTGATGATTTTTCTTGTAACTCATCTTTTGTGTCAAAATTTAATATTTTAAACTTCAAACCTTGATTTCAGGGGGTTATACCCTGAATTTAATAATAAAAATTACATCATTCTTCACGAATGAGCTAGTATATTCCAACTGTATACTTTTTTTTAAGTTTGGACCACTTTCACAACAAAGTGGTCAACAGCTCTGTTGATTTTTATTAATATTTCATCATAGGTTTTAACCTTGTTTATAATTTGTAAAATAAAGTTCATATCTGTGTTCTTAAAGTAATTACGTGGTAACTTTATTTTTGGTTCATCATTCTATCATGTATAGTTTAGGAGATATTAGCTATGATCCTTGAATATATGCATTGACCAAAAAAGTGCATATATTCAGGTTAATTCCTTAAGTATTAACTTTGGAAATTAGCTTATTAATTGTTTTATGTGTGGACTTTCGTGAGGAATCCACTGGTCCAATTTATTTCACATGTTGTTTCATTAGTTCTGGAGATAAATAAGGTTTTATGGTTTTTATAAGGTATTATACCTTATAATTCATTAAATATTGACTTTACAGATATGCCATAAAAATGGTATATGTGTATTTTTCCATGGGGAATCCAATGGTATAATTTAATTTACATGTTGATTCATTGGTTTTTAAGTTAAACCAAATTTTGTACCAATTTATGGTATTTTTTGTATATTTAAGTAATTATTTTTAATGTATAATTATTCTAAGTAATTTTAATATAATTATATGAAAGGTATAATTATTCTGAGTCCTTTTTGTGACCTTGTTGGGTATGTGGTCATATCTCAAAGGCTCACACAGATTCCCGAGGCCTCAAGCTGGCCCAAATTCTCTGGAGCTGCAGAGTATGATCATATGGAGCTCATAGATTATATTGATGGACTCTTCATTGATGTACCAAGCATACCAGATTACTGGATTACTGCTAGACTAAATACAGCATTCAAAGGTCATGCTAGTATATGGTACACAGAAATGAAAGAAATCCATGTCAGAAGAAACTGGCCATGGTGGAAGGGTCAGATCATCCAGAAGTACAGTAATGGTACTTGGATATGGAAAAAAACCATGTCATTTGAAAATGACAAATACTCTGTGGACAAATATCCATATGAGTGGTATCTCAGACAGTCTAAAAGACCTAAAGCCATTGATCCTCAAATGAACATCCAAATGAGGAATCACAAACTCCTGACACAACTGCCAGGAGAACTAGAGCATGCATTGAAATGTAGATGCAACCACAATTGCACTCTAGATGACATTGCAAATACCTTAAAAGATGTAAGGAAAAGAACTAATATAGGGAAATAAACCCTATATAATAGCAGTGGTTTCAAAGAGAAACAACCTTTCAGGGTGGAGTTTAAAGACAAACCCAGAGAAAGGGTGGAAGAAGTGGTAAAGAAGAAAAATTTTGGTCAAAATTGTGCTTCAACAGACCACTATTCCAACAACTGTCCAAAGGCAAAGGAAAAAGTCTATGCCATTGATAAAGTCCCAGAGGAGGAATCCCCAACAGAGGATTGTGACTCAGACTCTATGGGAGATGCCATCAGAGAACAATCTGATGATGGCCAAGAGGCAAGAGAAGAATTACTAGTGGAATACAAAGAGGAAACCTCACTAGAAATTCATGACATACAGTTGGAAGCAGACATGCCACAGGATACTGCAAATAAAAACTTGTCCAAACATACACAGGATGCACAAACATTCCTGGTCACACCAACCAAAGGAATGGCATACATACATGGGGGTACACAAAAATGATTGTTTGCATTGACAATGATCAAACCCCATTGATCATTGACAGTGAGGCACACCTCTCCATAGTGGCCATAAATTATCTGGAAAACCACTTCCCAAATCGGGAAAAACAGCTCTTGAAAACCAAGGCAAAGAACTTCAAAAGTGCTGCAGGGAAGATGACTTCCATTGGGACAATTATCAAAGAGATCATTATACCCCATAGAAAGGGTAATATCAGACTCAACCCAGAGTTTGTAGTGCTTGATGATTCCCAAATCCAAGGGTTCCTACTGGGGACAGATTACCAGAGGATGTATGGTATTGATATTTACAATAGTAAAAACAGGCACATTACCATTGGTACCAACAAGGAAAAGAAATTTTCACTTGATATATACCAAATATCTGCCCAGGATCCACCGGAAGAACTACTGAATGAATTCAGAGAGGGCCAGTTTAGCACTACCCTCACCAGTAAACAGAAACTAAGTTTATTGAAGATGCTGAGAAAGAACAAAACAGAATTTGCCATTGGTGAAGAACCCCTAAGAAAAATTAGAGGTCATGATATAGAGCTATATCTGGATGTGGGAAGACATTATCCACCCATGGTCAGGAGACCTCCTTGCACAGAAAGTGTGGAAACTAGGAAGTAAATTGAAAAACATATCAATGAACTCCTGGAAATGGATCTAATCAGAAAGATTGGACACAATGAAATAGTGGAAATTAACACTCCTGTTCTGATCACCTGGCATGATGGCAAGTCTAGGCTGTGTGGAGATTTCAGAGCTCTGAAAAACTACACAAAAGCTGACAGGTACCCTCTACCCAAGATACCTCATGCCTTAGACAAACTGGCAAAAGCCAAATACATAACCAAAATGGACTGTATGAAAGGTTTCAACCACAATGGAGTTAAACCAAACTCCATGAAATTACTCAGAATCATATGTCATATGGGCATATATGAGTACACCAGGATGCAATTTGGCATTAAGAATGCACCAGCCCACTTCCAGAGGATGATGGACAACATATTTCAAAAATAAATATTGGAAGGTTGGATGGTAGTATATATTGATGACATCATTACATACTCAGAGACATGATAAGACCATGTGCAGTTTATAGACAGAGTGCTAAGTAAATGCACACCCATAAATCTGAAAATTTCACTTAAAAAGTGCAATATTGGCCAACAAGAGCTACTAGCTCTAGGAAATAATGTCTCAGGTCTTAGTCTGGCAATTGACCAGAACAAAGTAGCAGCAGTACTGCAAAAGCCAGTACCAAGAAACATCAAAGAGATGCAATCTTTCCTTGGGTTTGCTAGCTACTATAGAAACCAAATCAAACGTTTTGCCCACATAACTACTAGTTTATACAAGTTATGTTCAAAAGATTTAGTTTTTGAAATTACCAAGGAAAGGAGGGATGCATATGAGAGTATCAAATATGAACTCACAAATGCACCTGTGCTCATCTTGCCTGACTTTGAACTACCATTCAAGTTATATATAGATGCAGCATGTAGCCAAGGCTTAGGAGAAGCCCTTCACCAAAGACAAATTGTGGATGGTGAACCAAGGGAGGGAGTAATTTGTTACATCTCTAGGCATCTAAAAGATTCAGAAGCCAGGTATGGGGCCACCCAGACTGAATGTCTATGCTTAGTCTGGGCTCTGGAGAAACTCCATTAGTATTTTGAGGGTCCAGTATTTGAAGTCTACACAGACTTCACAGCCTTGAAGTCTTTACCAAACATGAAGAATACCAATAGACACATGTTGAGGTGGCAAATAGCCATCCAAGAGTATAGAGGAAATATGACCATCATATAAAATGAAGTTGAAATTCATACCAATGCAGATGGGCTCATCAGATGGCCACTGCAAAATCTCAAAAGTAACCCAGCTTATGACCCTGAAGTAGCAGCCAAGATCCCTATCCATTTCATGGAGATAGATAGGAGGAAAAGCTTCAGATTTTCTGAATGGGCACCAGAAAGTGGTACCCCAGACAGTGGAAACACTGATTCAGAAGGAACAGAAACTCCCATATTGGGAATAAGCTCCTCAGAACTGCATAATAAATTCTTCAATGCAGTGATGAAGACATATTCCAAACACAAACAGTGTGGCATATTGTTGCAACTCCTTCAACACAAGTACAGGAGCCCAGAATTGAAATCCCAGTTAGAGGAACCCCGGTTGAGGAACTATAAGGAAAACAGATTTTCCTTATAGATGGCCTGCTCTACCATAGAGAGAAGCACACTAGTGCACTCACCATAGTAGACAGGGACCATATATCCTTGATCCCACAAGAATGCCATGACTGCCCCTATATGGTAAACATGAGTGAAGGCAGAACCACAGGGAGGGTAGCAAGCACAGCTTGGTGGCCCACATGACAACAAGAGTTGAGTGAATACATCAACACTTGTGAAAGATGCCAAAAGGAAAATAGAAAACATGGCAAAAAGTATGGGTTACTGCAACACATAGAAGAACCCAAAGCACCCATGGGAAACCATCAACATGGACTGGGTTACAGGACTTGTCCCAGGAGGCAAATAAAACTTCAATTCTTGCTTGATCATAGTTGATAGGTTCAGAAAGAGTATGAAGTGCCTACCATGCCACAAGGAGGACACAGCCATGGATACTCCTCTGTTATTTTGGAATAAAATCATATCTAGCTGTGGAGTCCCAAAAATCATTGTTAGTGATAGGGACCCAAAGTTCACATCTGAAGTTTTGATAAACTTGTATGACGTGCTTGGCACAAAGCTTGCATTTTACACAGCTTACCATCACAAACAGATGGATTAGCTGAAAGGATGATCCAGACAATGGAGGACATCCTTAGAAGATTCTGTGCCTATGGCATGGAATACAAGGACCATGAAGGATACACCCATGATTGGGTTACCCTTCTACCAGCTGTCCAGCTGGCATATAATAAAAGTAAGCACTTAACCACAGGAAAAACACCTGCACTGGTACAGAAAGGGTGGAATCCCCTATTTCCTGTGGATCACTTGAAGAAAAATCTTCTGGCCATCCACCCCACAGCCAAATTTTTCCACAAAATGTGGAAGAGGGCTTGTTACACAGCTGCCAAATGCATAGCTGAGGCCAAAGAATATAATAAGCAGAGGTGGGATAAATCACACATGGAACCTGACTTTAAAGAAGGGGCCAAGTGTTAATGTCTACACTGAACTTTAATAATCTCAAAGGACCTAAGAAAATGAGAGACTCATTTATAGGGCCATTCACTATCATTAAATTGATAGGGAAAAATGAAGTGGAAGTCAAACTCACAGAAACATTTTCTAGAAAACACCCAGTCTTTCCAGTTAGCTTAGTCAAGCCATACTTCCAGAAAGAGGAGGATAAATTACCCTCCAGGAAGAAGAACCCCACACCACCAGAAATAGTAGGAGTGGAGGGTTCCCCTGGACCAGTGAAGAAAGTGATCAAGGCAAGGAAGATGTGACTTAATGGTAAGGATCAGAGATAGTACTTAGTCAGATTCAAGAACCAGACAGCTGACAAAGACAACTGGTTGGCAGAAGATGCCATACCAGATGGGAACCTTAATCTAAGGAGATTTAGGGCCTCTAGGAGAACTGAACAGTTTCATCAGTGATGAGCCTTTTTTAAAGGGAGGGTATGTAAGCCTGTGACTCAAACCAGAGCACAAGCATGACAGCCAAATACCATAAATCAATGGTATAGCCAAGATACCACCAAAAAATGGAGCTGAGCCAAATAAACTCAAAAGGTATCAAAAGGAAGAGGAATCTCACCCCCTTTCAAATATAAAATTCAAATCATCATAGGACAAAGAATAACAAAGTTCTTCCTGCTCAATGTTGTTGCTGAGCATAAACCTTAATTTTCACCTCCCATCTGAAATACATAGGACAAGGCTGAACCCCATCAAATGGGTATTCCAAACAAGGCTCCAAGTCAGGGCTACCCAATGGTACTACCCAAACTGAGCAAGCACCAGTATTACAGAAGTTACAGCTAAAATCAGGCCGAATAAGGGTGAACAAAATATTCACCTCCCATCTAACTTCTACAGTTTTAGCATGAGATACCTAAAGTAGGGTCTTTTTGAAGAGGGCACAATCAGGGCTATCTGATGGTGCCATCTGTCTTTCCATATGTTATCTAGAACAAAATATATGGAGCAAACAAGCTCCATAGAGTTTTTGATAAATCATAAATGTGTATAAGAAAACTTGTGCATGGCATAGCTTTGCCATATTTTATTATAGCCATACCAAATGAGGTATCATTGTATAGACCACATTCAGGCCTACTCAATGAACTCACTTTGAGCTTGATATCTTGAAAAATGAAAAAGCTATGTCAGATTTAATCTCAAAATCCCACAGTTTGGCCAATACAACCTTGTAGTGTGATAATATCCCATGACCATGATTATGAGGTGTCAAACAAATGAAGAAGCTTTTTTACTTCAATAACTCATAGTTCATTCAATAGTTGGGTCTCATAAAGGTTTTGTACAGAATTCTACGTGTCATACACGTCAGAAACAGGCTGTGTGGTCCCCAGATGAAAGGTTTCACCCTGTATTGGTGAAAACTGCCCAGATGTGGTTTTGAAACCACATCTGAGCCCAATACAGGATACACAGGCTTTTTGAAAACCACAAGCCAGTGCTTGGGAATGGAAAATCTTCACTGCCTCTATGTGGAAAGGTCTAGAAGCCTTTGCACCCCATTTTAGGATAAAAAGGGGCCTATTCACAGCCACAAAAGGTTTTCTCATCATTCTCTTGAATTCCTATGTAGTAAAACTGTCAAAGCAGTTATACTCTTGAATAATAAGGGTATACATTCAACTTAAGTATTGTAGTTCTTATTATAGTAATCCAACTGGTAAGACTGCACCCAGGGCTTTCAGCAGCACTCACCACCACTATATTATTATAGTAAAGCCCTTAATATCTTAATTTAACCATTTATTATCATAAATCAAACTCTTTATAAGACCATTTTATCCATGTCACAGTCATAGTTAAAGCTGGAACTACTATCATACACCTTTCTCATAGACTTAACCTGACATAAATTGTAACAAAAATATTGATGGTTAAAACAAGATGTGGTTTTAACTAAATAATATTCTTGAGTATCTTCATATTTTTATACAGAAAATACTAAGAGCTTGATTTGAAATTATTGGAAGTGGATTTACAAATATTTCATCCAAATCTGACTCTCAAAGGTGCTCCTGGGGAGAGAAAGAGTGGGCTGGAAGTCAGTGTTCAAAAACTAACTTAGATTGACAACAAAGAACTGAATAAATAAAAGATATGAAATATATCTCCTTACAAATGATTCAGAATAAAGATATCAAATAGAAATATATGGACAAGGGCCAAACAGCCACCCAAGGAAATCCTAATCTCACTGTTTCAATCTTTCCCTAAAGAATAAAGGAAAAAATAAGGATATGAACAACAAGATCAAATTACAGGTGAGAAAAGGGTGAAAATCCCTGACTTAAGATTATCAGTATTCACTTTTCAAAATATCAGAGAAAATGAAGAATAAAAATAAATATATCAGATTAATCAACTGGGGAAGAAGACCCCAGGGGGTGATATAGGGGCCAATATATGGGAAATGTTTACACCTTGATCCTTGAAGCCTGGAAGCCAGCTTTATTGACTATGCTTTGAAAAATATACCTTGGCCATGTTGGGAAATGAACTGGGTGTATTGAAATACCAACAAAATTTGAATTGATTTGACCAAAAGGGTCAATGCCATCCAGGTCTCTGTTACTGAAGTATGTATTTTAGAACTTGTCTTTTATCATCCTTGGCGCAATTCCTTGAAGATACATGAATGGTATTCCCTTGGGGGACTACTGTATGATTTAGGATGCTGCCTGATGAAGGGAAGAGGCTGGTCTTGAATGACCATAGCTCTTTGTGCTAGAACATGTCCTCTTATAATAGTTTCTTTGAGTAATTTTGACTTGAAGAATGAAAGGAATTGAGTATCAGGAGACAATTTACCTTGAAATATGAATAATGATAATATAATCCTCATTTGAGGGGGTGTGGTATGCAAAGCTAAAACTAAGTAAAAAATGATCAATTTGGGTATTATGATAATGAGCTGATAATGGGGGGAACTGGTCCAAGGCCCCTTGGCAAGTTTCTGGCCTGGAGGTTACTGAGGGTCTCCATAAGCCATATAGAAAATTTTTTCAAACCTTTGGTTAATTTCTAATTTTGGCCATGGGGGTTGATTTAGGGTTTGAACCCCCTATGGAGTTTTAGATATGGCCCAGGGCCCATAGACCATAAAACATGGGAAGAAGGACTTAAAAGCCATTTGAGGCCCCATGAAGTTCCAGGATGAAAAATGGAATAATGAAACAAGGGTCCTGAGGCTGTTATGCCTCCAAAGTGGCCTAACACATTGGTTTAAGAACTTGAATTTGAGTTGATAGTGGAAATTCCTCCACAAATTGCATAACTACTCTTTCCATAAGGGTTAAAATCAATGATTCTGACTTTGTTGATGTGGTTTGTGACATTCCCCACCACCTTGGAAATGGTGCTCTCCCAAGCACCTTGGCAAGGTACTTTGGATAGGCAGTTGAGGGAATATAATTATTATGAACAAGAATGATGGAATATTTGGAAATTTGGATGACCCCAGGGTTTTCTTTTGGCATTGGATTTTGCTTCTAGTTGAATAAAACATAAAATTTGAAAATGAAAATTTATGTGGTGGGGAGAGACCCACTAGAGAATAAAGATAAATATAATCTAAATAAATAAAAGAGCTAAAAGAAAATAAAATCTTGGATGGAAAATATTTTTCTTTCTTGGTTCTGAGATTTGTTGATGTTGATTCTGTCACAGGGGCTCTTGTTGAAAGACAAGAGTGGCCTGGAAATCAGGAATCAAGAACTCACTTGGAGGGCTCCAAAAGGATAAAGAAATAACAAGGATAATATTTCTTTAAAGAAGAATAAGATTAAGGAAATATATGCCAAAGGTAAAAGAAAAGGAAGCCAATGGCCAAAGATAATAAATAGAAAGCCAAAGGCCAAAGAGCCAACCAAATTAATCTTCAGTTCACTGTTTCAACCTTCCAGAAAGAACAATGGAATTAGTAAAGGATATGACCACCAATATCCAATGACAGGAAAAGAAGAAAAGGTGAAAATGACCTACTTAAGATTATCAGTATTTACTTTAATAAATAAAAATAAAATAAGGATAAAAATAAGCTTAATATATCAATTAAATGGGGAAAAGGTCCCCAAGGAAGAAAAGGCGGCCAGTATATGTGAAAAGGTGAAGACTGATACTGGGGGGTTGATCACCTGGCTGTATTGACTGCTTTGGGTCAAAAACAATATGGCCATATTGAGAGTTGAACTGTGTTACTAAATTCCCACAGTAGAATAGGAGTTGGCCCAAAAGGGCCAAGGCCATACAGGTTGCTTGAATACAGCCTGTATTGACCAATTGAGTTGTCCAAGGAATACTGAAGTACTTGATGCCTTGAAAACTGATTGAATGATTTATAAACTCTTAAAATTACCCTTGGAATAATCCTGAAAAGAAATAATAACCCAACCCCTGCAGGTCCAGGTGGTTGGGGTTCTCAAATGCTCTTCTGGTAGACGCCAGGGATTGCAATATTGAATGACTGAAAAGTCTTCCTTCAAAATGGGTGATGTTTTTGGGGACTAAAATTGAAAAGACATAATTAGGTCATGAAAACATCACCATTCAATTTATGAGCAAAAATGGTGCATAATTGTATATTATACCATATATGCACCATGCCTGGATCCTTTGATGAAGGAGAGGTCTTCCCTTGAATGGAGGGGAAGCCTTTTGGAACCTGAGCAGGTGGCCTCTGGTGGTTGCCAGAGGCCAATCTGGGTCCTGGGGCTCTTTTGGCCATTTTGGGAATGTTGAGAATTGGGGCCAAATTTGGCTCAGGTGGGCCCACTTGTGGTTTGGGACACAACTGGCCTTGGGGGATGGTGAACTACTCCCTTGGCCCCTTTTGGCCTCATTGGATTCAGGCCAAAAGGGGCCTAAGGGTCCTATGGACCATGGGCCATAGAGGCCACAAGGGGCCTCAATAGCTCAAAAAGGCCATTTGGGCCTTAGACCCCATATTCAAAGGAGTTGGGGCAAGGTTCTTAATGATGGCTCGGTGGGGCAGAAGCCTCTGGATCACCAAATAGACCCCCAGGCCCAAAAAAACGGTATTGGTGAGGTGGGGAATTGGCCAAAAAGGCAAATGATAGCAGGGTATGGACTGAGGCCATGGATGGCCAGAAGAAGGGTGATGTGGCACAAAGGCCATAAAATACCAAAAGAGCTGCAATTGGCCATAAATTGGGGTCAGGATAGAATTTACATAAACACCCATTGGAGGGGTGATTACACATGGTTGTGAGTGTACCTCCCACCTTGAATGATGAGCTCCTGAGCACCAAACCAAGGTAAAAGCCCTTTGTGGCTGTTTATAAAAATTGGACGTAGGGAATACAGAGGTATTGAATCTTGAAAAGAAATTTTATGACTGATAAGAGGTTGGCATATGACATGAGGATGACTTGGTCTTCTTTTGACATTTGGCTTTGTAATTTTGCTTGAAGAATTGAGTTGATGTAAAGATTTGACATGAAGGATTTTAAGAAAGAAAATTTTGAAATATTTTAAAGAAATAAATGTAAAAGAGAAACATGAAATAAGAAAAGATAAATTAAAGAGAAATTAAATTCTTGAGGGGGATTCTCATCGTGATCACAAAAGTGGACAGCTTATTTTAATTGGCCAAGGACCTGGGAAACAAGATTTTATGCCAGGGGCTCACAGAGTGGCCAAGGTGATGTTTTGAAAGATTGTAGACCCCTTAGGGAAGAGCACACCAGGAGAGGAACTTACTTTTGGTAGTTACCACTCCTGCCAGTGCAATAAAAATAAAAACATCTTTCTGAAGGAATGAAATGGAAATAAAAAGACTTGGAAAGTGAAAAGAATAGTGAATGGTCCATTTTCCCAAGTGAAAATAGCCATAAGAATCTAAAAAAATTGATGTTTCAAGCTTGGCCAGAGTCCTGTGTCCAGAGAATTGACAAGTGCTAACAGAGTTTCCAAGATGATTCTTACAACAAGAAGGGTAGAATACCTCTAAAGGTGAATACCAGGAGTCCAACTTACTTTTGGTAATTCCTCTCCCCACCATGCACCATAAAATATTGAACCTCTGGAAGAATTGGGTCCTGGGTTGTCAGGATACAAAGAATGAAAATCCTTGACAAGTTCAGGGAAATTATTGAGTTTTTTGGTTGGTTCCCAGGTGGATCTTTCTGGGTCTTGACTGAAACCTTTCCATTCCACCAAATGCCATAATTTTCCTCTCTTGATCTTGAAATCCAGAATTTGAGAGACTTCCCATTCCCCTTCTTCTTCAATGATGATTGGAGGAGGAGGCTCTTGATGCTGATTTGAAAGTGTTGATGTCTTGACTGTTTCAAGGAGGAAAATTTGGAAGACTGGGCGGATGGAAGCTTGAGGTGGTAAGCATGTGTACTCACTTTCTTCAAGATTGGGAAAGGAACCAAAAATCTTTCAGACAGTTTTTTGGTGGGTCTAGCTGATTTGATGTTCTTGGAAGAAAGCCATACCTTGTCACCAAGATTGAAAACAAGTGGACTTGCACTGCTTTTATCTGCATACCTCTTAAACCTGTTTATGGCAACTTCAACTTCTCTCTTGACATCTTGCTGTACTGATTAGATTTTTGTTGATAACTTTCCAGCAGAAGTATCTTGAGGGATGTGAACTGAGTCAGATTGTGGATCTCTTCCATACACAGTGAAAAACAGTGATTGTTTTGTTGAAGAGTGATCAGAATTATTGTAAGCAAATTCATCCAGAGGGAGACAGGTGTTCCAATCATCTTGATGATACCTGACATACATTGGAAGGTACTTTTCTAGTATATGATTTACCCTATCTGTCTGTCCATGAGTTTCTGGATGGTAAGAAGTTGACAGATCTTCTGAAATCTTGAGCTGCTGACAAAAATTGGTCCAAAATGAAGAAAAAAAGGCAACCCTCCATCACTTACAATGTTTGAAGGAAGGCCATGCTTTGAAAAAATATTCTTGATGAATAAATGGGCCAAATACAGTAAATTTATTGAAGACATTGTTGGAATAAAAACTGTCATTTTTGAGAATCTGTTCACTATGACCAGAATTTAATCAAAGCAATTGGACAGTGGAAGTTGAGTGATAAAGTCCATTGAAAGAAAAATACAAGGAAAATTTGGAATTGGAAAAGGGTTAAGGAGTCCAAGCTCCTTGGGGTGGATATTCTTGTTTCTTGAACACTGTTGACAGTATGAGACGTAATGCTTGATAAATTGAGTCATGCAGGGCCAGTGTAAATCCTGCTTGACAAGCTTCATAATCTTCCCTTGGCAAGGGTGTCCATCTATAGGAGAAGCATGAGGCTTTTGAAGAATTCTGAGTTGAATTGTGGGGTAATTTGGGACCAAAACCCAATCTTTGAATAATAGAAGTTGAGAAGAGGAATAAAGAGAATAATCTAGGACAGATTTACCTTTACCCAATTCTTGAAAGATACTTCTGTACTGAGAATCTTTCCCTAATTTCTTTGGACTTGATTCAATCAGATTTGAAAAATGATCCACCTTTACTGCAAAAAATCTTCAGGGTTGAACTTCATCTTGCTTAATGAGTTCTTGAAAATAAATTGGATTCTTGCTGATGAAATCCTCCTTCCTCTCTGGATAAATTTTGTCCCATGTCATAAGGCATCAAGAAGGGTAGCTAGGCAGCCAGGGTGGCAATTGATAGAGAAATGAAATTCAGAAAGGGATCCAGCCCAGCAGGATTGATGGCAAGTAAGAACTTTTGAGGAAATGAAGTATTGCAAGGAAGAGTGATTGGTGAGAACTTCAAAAGTGGAAGTGAGTCAAAGAAGAAACACCCTCCAGAGCCTGAGAGCCTAAACTCTGCCAAGAAGTTCCTTTTAATGAATTTCATAGTTGAGCTCTTCTGGAATAATCTTGCAGCTATCAAATTCAATGGGATGTTTTCCTGAGTCAGAAACCTGACTCAGTACAGCACCCAAGGCATAATTGGATGCATTGGTCTTTACAATGGTGGGTAGAGAAGGATTGGAGCTGTGGTGAAGGCTTCTTTGAGTTCATGAAACTGGCTAAGAGCTTTCTCATATAGGGGAAAGCAGGAATATATCTTGAGAAAACTGCTGAGTGAACTCATCTTCTTTGAATAATTCTTGATGAAAAAGTGGTAGAAGTTGGAAAAGCCAAGGAATGATTGAAGAGCCTTGAGGTTTCTCGGAGGTGTACAATTGAGAATGTCCCGGACTTTTTCTTTGTACATCTTGAAGCCTTCAGAAGAAACAATATACCCCAGATACTCTACACTAGAAACATGAAACAGGCACTTGGAGGCCTTATCAAAAGGTTTTTTGGCTCTCAGTCTGGAAAGAACAGTGGACACATGAGTGACATGTTCTTCCTCAGATTTGGAAAAAACCATAATGTCATCCAAATAAACCACAACATAAACATCAAGCAGATCATAAACAATATCATTGAGAAGGTTTTGAAAAGGGGCAGGAGCATTGGTGAGCCCAAATAGCACAACCAAATAATCATAAATGCCATATTTAGTTCTAAAAGCTGTCAAGTATTCATCACCCTCCTTGATTATGAGCAGTTTTTATGCACAACGCAAATAAATCTTGAAGAAGATAGAAGAATCATCAAAAACAGTGAGAATCTGATTTATAGGAGGAACAGGATACTTGTTCTTCCTAGTCACATCATTGAGTTTGCAGTAATATACACACAAACAGAGGCCACAATCCTTCTTTTTCCCAAAGAGGACAGGTGCTCCTGTTTGAGAGGAGCTTGGAAGGATGAAGCCCTTCTCTAAATCCTCTGAAATGTAGGCCCTGAGTGTATCTGACTCTTGGTTTGATAAAGAGTAGATCACCCCAACTGGAGGTAGCGACCCCTCCAGGTTGAAATGATGATCACAGGCATGGTGAGGAGGATGTTTCTCTGCCTTCAACTTGGAGAATACATTAAAATATTGGTGATAAGCAGAAGGAACAACCTTCATCACAGTTTCTACTTATTTTGGCTATTCCTCTTCATCCCACAACTCCTCCAGGGAGTCATGATAAGATGATGGAGGAAGGTTCATATTACCAAAGAAGAAATGAAGGGAAGATACAGAATTATCTTCTCCAAAATCTTGAATCTCTTTGAAGAATTCATCTCCAGAGAACATTAATGATTTATGGAAATTAAGGGAAGGAATATGGACAGAAGATGGAAATGATGGTGTTATAGAGTCACCAACCAGAGCTGCAAATGACTTGGCAGAAGAAAAATCATTACTGAAAGAACTTGAAGGATCATAATAGTCCTTATGATCAGAATTAAAGGTGATCAGCCCTTTCCTCCAATCAATAGATGGATTAAAACAATTAATAAAGTCAAAGCCCAATATGAGGTATTCTCCCTTGGGAGTATTAATGACTAAAAAGTCCCATTCAAAGCTTGGAAAGGAAGGGATCTCAACCATATATTTTGTATGGTGAGTCAAAATAAGGAAGGGGACTAGGAGGAGTCCAAGATAATAAGGTAATCTTCTCTAGGAGCTCTGAAATAGTCAAAGAATACTTGTGAACAAACTGCTTTGCAATGAATGAGTTGGTAGCACCAGAATCAATGAGAATACTGTAAAAAACATCATAAAGAGAAGAAAAAACAAAGAATTTAAGAGAATTCTTGAAACCAGTATTCAGAAAGCACAATTGTTCTCTGGATGGAAAACTGTGAATACCATTGAACACAATTAATCTTCACTCAGGCTTTTCCCTTTCTGGGAGAATTGCCTAACATTTGGGTGAGCTTGTTGTGAGACCATTTTAAAAAGGACTCAAGACTATTCTTCCCACCACAATAGGTACATACACCCTCCTTGATTCTTCTTTCTTTTCTGGAATTCATCAAATTTAGATCTTTATTCAACAAAGAAGAATGGGGCTTGTCCCTCTTCTGGAAATTCTTTTTCTTTTGCTTTGAATTTGAAGAACTTTGAGGGTGAGAAGAATTTGACTTTGAGGATTCAGGCTTCTTCTCTTGATGATGAATATTCTCCTGTTTCCTCTCATGGTACCTGTTATCAAGCTCCAGCATAATATCCATTAATTCTTGAAGGGAGTAAATTCTTGAAGGATGGGAGGCCAATTTGTCCAGAATCCTGGAGGGAAATCCCTTCCTGAAATGATGGATGAGAGCTCCTTCACCCCAATATCCAATTCTTGAGACCAAACCTCTGAAATCAGCAATGTATAATGAAAAATGTCCACCTTTTTTCATTCTTAAGGAATCAAACTCTGCTTCAGATTTTCTAACTTCATTTGGGTCCTGTGAGCCTTGAGGTATATTTTACATTCCCAAATAGGCCACAAATATCTTAAAAATAAATTTTAAATTATGCATAACTCATAAGTCATGCATATATCCAAAATTCATCAATTTTTATTTGAGAAAAGATGAATAACTTTTTATTGAGTAAGTAAATCCATGGATTTAAGGCCAGATTTGGATTCTACACAAAAATTCACCTAGGTTAACTCCATAGAGTGAATAAGCTCAAATTAACTCTTTGAGTTGGTAAAATTGAAAATACTTCAATACCACATCATCAATACCACATAAAAGATCCGTGAAAATTTTTGTTTTTCTTAATTTCATGCCAAAATAATGGGAATGTGAGAAATCCCATGTTACATATACACTAAGAATGGTGTTATGCATGTTTTGGGAACTTAATATCATGGCATTCGTACATGGACTTTTGGTAAACCCATACTGGATATCTCACTAAGCTTAAATTACTATTTTGACATCAAAAATAAGTAAGGGGGACAAAAGACATCAAAGAGAGCCAGGGTACCCAACTTCTGAGGCCTCAGAGGCGTGGACAGCTCTAAAGCTTGGATACATGGCTTATCTTGGCCTAATTGGTAAACAAAAACCTTTTGGGAACTTGGTTACCATGTTACAACTACTGTAAATCTTAAGAAAATAGCAAATAACCTGTTATTTTGATATGCCAAGGAGGTAAAGAGCTACTTAGACTCCTGTAACCATGCCAATTCTTAATTGTTTTCCATTGATAAACCCCAAAGAGTAGTTAAAACCCTTTTTGGACATGTATCAATTGATTTACCTCATAGCAACCAGTGAAACACTGATATTTGCAATTCTACATAGAAATGAGGTAAAAACTTCAAAAATTCATTAAAAATACAATTCACAATGAATCTTTCTGAAACCTTCAGGACTAATAGAGAACTGTATTATCTATGGTACAACCAAAAAGAACTGTGGATTTACTAGTAAAATGAAAAGTTTTACTTACAGTCCATTTTTGACTATTCTACGTGAAACACTGAATCTTCAAAAATTCACAGTAATTACAACCTGTGATGAAATTGGCAATAACATTGATAAATTTGAGAAATAAATGATTATTTTGGAATAAGAGAAGATTTACAGATGTTACTCCTTTTATTCTTAACCATATTGGGGTTGGTAGTCATGTAAACGCATCAATTAAGTAATTATGATAATCTTACGTGACAACTGATGATGCAATCAATAATCCAAAAGGGTTTATTTTTCTCTCACTCACTGGTTCTTCAGTTTTCTCCATGGCACGCCTCTGTGAGCTGTTGTTGACTTAAAAGAGGCCTCCTCTGGCTGTTTTTTCCACATCATCATCTGATTATTTTTCATTTAAACCATTATAACCAACAAGTAAGTATTAGTAAAGCTATTCTTAAGTGTTTTAAATCTTTCAAAATCAATCAGAAAGATGTGAAATCATAGAATACAACTATATATTTTTGTAATACTGTTATAAATACATTTTGATCCTTTAAATCCACAATTGTACGTCAAATTCCTTTATCTTATCTTTCAATAAGCTCTTTGGAATATTAGTGAGTGATTTATTTTTAATTCTTAAAGTTTTTTTTCTAAAATTAGTTTTATTCAAGAATTATCATTATAATTACTCTCGCAAAAGATAATTATATATTAAAATAACTTTATTATTAAAATCTTCTTGTAATTGATTCTTGTAGACAATTACTTGCTCACTGTTAAAATCACTAGTAGTGCTTAACACGTGGAAGAAATAATTCTTTAATTATATAATTGTGGTT
Organism: Austropuccinia psidii; assembly: GCA_023105745.1. Taxonomy (NCBI): domain Eukaryota; kingdom Fungi; phylum Basidiomycota; class Pucciniomycetes; order Pucciniales; family Sphaerophragmiaceae; genus Austropuccinia; species Austropuccinia psidii. Next base: position 60,506,737 of record JALGQZ010000001.1, on the reverse strand, counting down.
ATAATAATATTTTATTATTATATTTCATAATAACAGACATAGTACTGTTGATTAATAGTAATATTTTCATCAGTTTCATAGTCACATCTTACAGGTCCCCAAATAAAGTAAAGACTTGAGATTAAAATAATTTCCAAGAAATGAGAAGGTAGCTTGGGTCTTGATTGGTGATATTGGAAAGGTAATGACTAATCCATTTTGCATCCCTGCAAGTAAGAAATGAAGTGGAATAAAGAGCTTTCTTTCTGTCTTGAGAGAAACGTTTTGGATAATTATAAGAAATTAATTGACAAGACTGAATGAATCTTCTAACTTTGAGGGGCTGAGTCCCATCAAAGCATTCTAGTGCCTTCATAGATGGAGTCTTGAAGGCTGGTGGTATTGATGATTCAGAAGATGAAGCTTATTTAATATTGGCCATAATTTGAGTCATCTGCTGCATGATGGCCAGTACCTTGGGATTCCCCCACAAGAGCAGGGACTCCTTCAGTACCATCAGACTCTTCCTATTCCACAGAATTCTCCTCCTCCTCTTGAATATCTTCACCAGAAACCTTGAAGCTGTTCCTTTAGATTCCTTCCTGGATGGTGCTGCTCCTTCCATATTTGGTCCTCTGTCTAATTGGGCACTGAGTTGAGGAACTGCTGGGGTGCTGTCAAGAGGTGCTGTTGGAGTTGGAGTACAAACAGCTTGCGCTCTGGCTTGAGATCTGGTCTGCCTTGCAGGAGGTGAGTGTTGAAAAGGCATGATTTCAGGATAAGAATGTAAATAAAATTAATAAAAATCAAAATTTGTATATGAGAACTTGAGGCAATTCAAAAATAAAGCTTGAAGTCAAAATTAAAATCAAATCTCAAGGAAAAGTCAGTTAATCAAATGCAAATCCTCAGGTACATCAATCAATAAAATATCAAATGAAGTCTTGTAGTCAATCAATAAATATTTCAATTAAATAAAATCAAAATCTTGCAGAAAAATCAATCAAACAATGAAATCTAGAGGCAAATCAATTTAGGTCAAAATTTGTGATGTGAAAAAATCAGCAAAATCAATAATCTTCAGGTCAATCAAATTTATTGAAGTCAAAATAAATTTTATGTTAAATGAGTCAATCAAATGAAAAATCAAGTGAGTTCTTCCTTAAATTCAAATTCTTGAAGAATAAATCAACTTGAATCTTGATATGAAAAACATGTCTGAATAATCTTGATGACCAATTGGAAAATCAATTAAAAATTAAAATAAGATTGGATTAAGATTTGAAAAGGATTGATGATTTAACTTAAGATTTAAAGAGAAAAACAAAATAAAAATGGGTCAGCTTTCAATTTTGAAGAATTAAGGATGCATGAGAGAAAATTGAGAAGTGACAATAAATCATTAAATTAATAAAAATTAAAGAATAATAACCTTGATGAAATAAATGAATGAAATTATAAAGAATGAATGAATAGAATGAAAATAAATTATGAGATAATTAATATAATGTCACAGGGGCTCTTGTTGAAAGACAAGAGTGGCCTGGCATTCAGGAATCAAGAGCACACTTGGAGGGCTACAAAAGGATAAAGAAATAACAAGGATGATATTTCTTTAAAGAAGAATAAGATTAAGGACATATATGCCAAAGATAAAAGAAAAGGAAGCCAATGGCCAAAGATAATAAATAGAAAGCCAAAGGCCAAAGAGCCAACCAAATTAATCCTCAGTTCACTCTTTCAACCTTCCATAAAGAACAATTGAATTAGTAAAGGATATGACCACCAATATCCACTGACAGGAAAAGAAGAAAAGGTGCAAATGACTGACTTAATATTATCAGTATTTAGTTTAATAAATGAAAATCAAATAAGGATAAAAATAAATCCAATATATTAACTGACTGGGGAAAACGTCCCCAGGGAAGAAAAGGTGGCCAGTATATGTGAAAAGTGGAAGACTGATCCTAGAGGGTTGATCACCCAGCTGTATTGACCTTTTTGGGTCAATAAAGCTCTTTCAATCTTGATACTTGGGCTGTGTGACTGAATTCCCACAGTAGAATATGAATTGGCCCAAAAGGGCCAAGGCCATACAGGTTGCTTGAATACAGCCTGTATGGACCAATTGAGTTGTCCAAGGAATACTGAAGTACTTGATGCCTTGAAAACTGATTCAATGATTGATAACCTCTTTAAATTACTCTTGGAATAATCCTGAAAAGAAATGACAACCCAGCTCCTGCCGAGCCAGGTGGTTGGGGTCCTTGAATGGTCCTCTGGTAGCTGCCAGGGATTGCAAGATTGAATGACTGAAAAGTCCTGCTTTGAAATGGGTGATGAACTTGGGAACTTAAATTGAAAGGACATAATTTGGTCCTGAAAACATCACCATTGGATGTCTGAGCAAAAATGGTGCATAATGGTATGTTATACCATACATGAACCATGACTGGATCCTTTGGTATGGGGTTCATTGATGAAGGAGAAGAGGCCTTGCTGGACCTGAGCTGGTGGCCTCTGGTGGTTGCCAGAGGCCATTGGTTGAAGGTGGCCAACTTGTGGTTCTTGGCCATTTTGGGAATGTTGAGAATTGGGGCCAAAATTGGCTCAGGTGGGCTCACTTGGCCTTGGGGTCCTGTGGAATGCCCCCTTGGCCCCTTTTGGCCAAAAGGGGCCTAAGGGTCCCACTGACTGTGGGCCCTGGATTATGGCCCATGGGCTGTAAAGGCCGTAGGGGGCCTAAAGGGCCCAAAAAGGCCATTTAGGCCATAGACCCCATAATCAAGGCGGTTGGGCCAAAGGCCCTGGTGATGGTTAGGGTGGAAGAAGCCCCTGGAAGACCAAAGGGACCCCCAGGCCCACAACAAGGGTATTGGCTTGGGTGTTGGTGAGTTGTAGAATTGGCCAAAAAGGCCAATGATAGCAGGGTATGGCCAGAAGAACGTTTATGTGGTCCAAAGTCCATAAAACACCAAAAGGGGTCCAATTGGCCATAAATTGGGTTCAGGCTAGAATTGCCAAAACACCCATTGGAGGGGGATTACACATGGTTGTGATAGATTCCTGTGAAGAAATATTGACAATTATAGATCAAAGAGTGACCATGGTGATTTCATGAATACATAGAAATCCCTTGAGAAAAGCATACCAGGAGAGGAACTTACTCTCATACTATCCACCCCTACCAATCACTATATAAGAATAAAACCAAAAAAAAGTAAACCATCTTACTTACATTAAGTCATGAGGGAATCAAAAATGCAAAATCAATCCAAATGACGGTATTATTGTTTCCAAGGCCAGAGTCCTGTTTCAAAGAAATCTTCCAGGTTCTCAAAAATTGACTAAGTTGATGCTGACATAAAAGAGTAGATGAAAAACTCTCTCAACCAAGAACGATGAAAATAAAGCTCTTGAATTATCTAATAATTTCTTTTCACAATATAATTGATGAGAATATTTTACAAGATAAGGACAATTATTGAGTTTTTCATTTTGTTCTCAGGTGGATATCTTTGATTCTTGACTTAATCTCTTCCATTCAACCAGATACCATAATTTTCCCTTCTTGAGCTTAGAGTTCAGTATCTAAAAGTGTTTTCATTCCTTTTCTTCTTGAATGATGACATCTTGACTAGTTCAATTACAGAAATATGGATGACTGGGTGGGGGACAGACTTCCAATGAGGTGATAAGAGTAAGTACTGACTTTTATTCAAGATTGAAAACAGAAACAACTATATTTCTGAGAGTTTTTTCAGTGGGCCTGGATGATTTCATGCTCTTAGAAGAAAAAAATCCCATGTCACTGGGATTCAAATTAAGGGAGCTTTCTACACCTTTAGCTGCATACTTCTTTAATGTTCTCATGAAAACTTCAAGTTATCTCTTGAAATATTTTGTTAAAAAGTGGATTTTTTTCTTCAAATTTACATCAGGAGTATCTTGAGTGCTTTGATCTGAGTCCAATTTGGAATGTCTTCCATAAAAAGTGAAAATAAGGGATTTTTATTAGTAGAATGGTCAGAGTCACCATGGAAAAAAGGCTGTCCCCGCTGGTAGGGGTAGCAGGTCTAACCTATCTCCAACCTGATTTCAACCTGACTATAAACCTTGCTTCCAACATTGAAATCATTTTTCAGATAATCTGAGACACAGCTTTAATGATTAGGAATGTAAAGAAATGGCAAAGGCAAGCCACATAATATACAAGATATTTAATTTTAGGCTTTTAAATATATAATTTAAGTAAATCTCTTGACTCACTCTGATATAAAATTATCTTGTGGAAATTTGAATAGCTCCAGTTACAAAACTAGCAGCTTTACCATTTCATTACTAGATAATTACAAAAATTATTCCTGAGGAATTTCATGTTACTTTCAGCTCAACTTAAAGCTCAAGAAAAAGCCTAAAGTATTAATTCTCAAACTTTTTTTCTGTAGATAGATTAATTATCAACCCCATTCAAATATAATAATCATGAAAAAGAGTACCAGATACATCTATTGAGAATTAGTATTTCACTTTGATTCCATAACCCTACTATACAAAGGGAATGATAATTATTCCTTCTACATATTAATTTTTGCTTGGACCCAGGGAATTTTTCATCAAGAGAAGACTAATTTCAAATCATTTTTTCCTAAAAATAGAAGCTGTCAGGTTGAGCCTATGTAGAAGTAGTAATTAGGCTATTTACATCTTCAACTGTGACTGTGAGACATGATAAAAGATTTAAAATAAAGATATTGATAAAGAATAAGGGTTTATAATACAATTTAAAGGGCTTTACTATCATAAAATAGTGGTGGTGAGCACTGTTGAAAGCCCTGGGTGCAGCATTACCTAGTGGATGACAATAATAAAGACTACAATAATTAAGATTATAATTATACCTGGTTATTTTCCAAGAGTATATCTGTTTTTGACAGTTATACTACATAGTAATTTAAGAGCAGGATGTGGAAAGCTTTTCTGGCTGTGAAAGGCCCACCTTTTATCCTGAAATGGGGTGGAAAGGCTACTAGACCTTTCCACGTAGAGGAAGTGAAGATTTTTCACTCTCTGAGACAGGCTTGTGTTTGCAAAAGGCCTCTATAGCCTGTATTGGGCTCAGATGTGGTTTTGAAACCACATCTGGGAAGTTTTCACCAATACAGGGTGAAAATTTTCATCTGGGGACCACATAGCCCTCTTCTGATGTGTATGACGCGTAGAATGCTGTACAGAAACTGTATGGGACCACAGTGTTGACTTAATTATGAGGTATTGAAGTATAAACATGCTTATTCATCTGTTTGACACCTCATAATCGTGGTTATGGGATATTATCCCATGGTAAGGCTGTATTTGCCAGACTGTGGGACTTTGACCTTAAAACAGCCATAACTTTGTCGGTTCTTGAGATATCAACCTCGAAATTGGTTCAGTGTGTAGCCCTGTATAGGTTCTACACAGTGGTACCTTATTTAATATGGCTATCATCAAATATGGCAAAGTTATCCCATGTACAAGATATTTTGTACATATGCATGTTTTAGGCAAAAGATGTATTGGGCTTTTTTGCCCCATAACCTTTTTTCTAGTTGAGATATAAGGAAATGAATGACACCATCAGATACCCCTGATTGTGCTCTTTCCAAAAAGACCCCACTTTAGGTACCTCACACTAAAACTGTAGAAGTTAAATGAGAGGTGAATGTTTTGTTCACCCTTATTTGGCCTGAATTTGACCATAACTTCTGTAATACTGGTGCCAGCTCAGTTTGGTTGGTACCATTGGATAGCCCTGAATTAGAGCTTCATATTTCATACCCATTTGATGGGGTTAGGCCTCTTACTCTGTATTTCAGATGAGAGGTGAAAATTAAGGTTTATGCTCAGCAACAACTTTGAGCAGGAATAACTTTGTTATTCTTGGTCCTATGATGATGGGACTTGTATATTTGGAAAGGGGTGATTTTCCTCTTTCTTTTGATTTCTTTGGAGCTTATTTGTCTCAGCTCCATGTTTTGGTGGTATCCTGGCTATACCATTGGTTTATGGTATTTGGCTGTCATGCTTGTGCTCTGGTTTTGAGTCACAGGCTGAAAGAAGTTTCAAAAATCTGATTAAATTTTTAACATATTCAATTCAGGAATGCTATAAAAAACATTTTAATTTTCTTACTAAACTCAAATAATAATATTTTTGAAACAACCAATTTATCATGCTTCAACACCAATACTTAATACTATTGAGTTTGTAATAAGCATGTGTTATTTTATCTAATATACTTTGAGTCTCTACTATCATTTATAATCTATAGATGTAAAGCTTCAAAAATTAAACATATACTTTATTTGAAGTCTTTTTCTTCAAATAGTTCAAAACAAACTATGTTCATAGTGCTGAAAACATTAATAATAATTCAAATTTGAAATTCAATGTATCACCAATTTTTCATATTCAAAATTGTTGGTATAGAAGGAAATAATAAAAGAAAGAGTCATTTTGAAAGATATTTCAGAGTTTTCTTCCTGAAAAACTCATAATCTCATTAAAGCGGGCAGATTATTTGATCAATATTTTGGCATCTAACTTATGCTCTCAATTGCCTTTTGTATTTTTAGACAAAGTCCTTCTCAAACTCTCAAAAAATAATTCAACTGACATGAAAGATATTCTCTCAAGAAAATAATCCTTTCATCTCAGTGTCACTCTTTTCAAAATTAAAAATATTTTCTTGATTTGCATGTCATTTTTTCTTCAGTTCTTTATCAATTTTATTTAATATATTGGTTCTCAAAATTTATAATAAGACTCAGGGCTTGGAATATTCATTGTCTCAGGTTTTTTCAAAATATTTTTTGAATGAAAAAAAATATGGTAGATAAAGTTTGAATCACTTATCACAGCTAAAAATCTGATATCAAAGAGATATGTATTTGTATAGATCAATGGAAGAAAAACAATAATTCCTGAAATAAGGTATCTATTTGAATCTATTTTTCTTGTAAAAAATGAAGATTCATCTCCTCTTAATCAGGAAAAATCAATAAAAATTATTTCCTGTTATTTCTGAAGGTTTGGTTCAAAATTTCATATGTTTTCAGGAAAAATCACTTTTACAAAGATAAAAATGAGAGCCCAAATCATACAGAAATTTAATTTCAAAATAATTTAGCTTGCTTATTCCATAATGAAAGTAACACCATAAATATTAGTACTAGTTAGATTATCATAATGAATGAATGACTGTTTTAGAGCTGAAAAGTGAGTGTAATTTCAAAGAATGAAGTTGAACTCACAAACTCTTAATGTTCTATCTTCAATTTCAAAAGGAATTGTTGATCCTTTCTTTGTCTCTACTATTAAATCAGAAGATTAAGTGGATAGTTAAGATTCCTGATATTCTTTTGGAATATTCACTGATCTTATTTTCAGAAAATATTTTATATTTAAATTTCTCACTTAAAAAAGTTTTTAGAAGCCACGTTTTCTTGTAAAAATAATTCTGGTGCCACTTTGTCTTGTGAAAGCCATAATATAAGGCTCATGGTTGCTATACTCCCACAAAAAAACTTTTTCAATTCTATTTAACAAATAGTTGAAATTATAAATCTCAATGATTATATTCTGATGAAATTTTAAATTGTATTCAATAAATATAAAGCTTATTTTGATCCCTGAATGATATTACAAATTCTTTGAGCCTTTGAGATATGAGCAGATATGCAAGAAGCTCACAAACAACTTTAAAATATTTATTCCAATAATAAGAATTGAAGTTATTATGTTAAAATAAATGAAAGTGCCATAAAGCAGCATAAACTCTTGATTATCTGTGAAAATTATGGATAAAAATGTGAAATTGATTGCATCATTAGATTCACCATGGTAAAATACATATAAAACATTTTTATGTCATATCTGTAAAGACAATACGTACTGAGCAATAAGTAAAAATGCCATAAAAAGGCATAAGTACTTCATTATATCAGAAAACAATGAACCAACATGTGAAATAAATTTCACAATTACATTAAAAATTAAGCATTACATATATAAAATTTGTATTTCATATCTTCAAACTCAATACTTAAGAAAATAACCTGAATATATGCACTTTTATGATCAGTACATATATTCATAGTTTTTAACTCATATCTCTTGAGATATAAATGATGAAGGGTTGAGCCAAATACAATTACAGCTTAATTGATGTAAAAATACAGATATAAGCTTTATTTGACAAGTTATGAACAAGGTCATAGCTTGTAAAGGTTTTGTCAGCCTGTGACCCAAATCCAGAGCACAAGCATGACAGCCAAATACCATAAATGTAAGATTTGACTATGAAACTGATGATAATATTACTATTTATCAACAGTACTATGTCTGCTCTTATGAAATATAATAATAAAATATTATTATAACTACAATGAAATAATTAAAGAATTATTTCTTTCACTTGTTAAACACTACTAGTGATTTTAACAGTGAGCAGTAATTGTCTACAAGAATCAATTACAAGGAGAATTTAATAATAAAAACTTCTTTGTTAAAATAATAAAATTGTTTCAATATATAATTATATTTTGGAAGAATAATTATAAAGATAATTCTTGAAGTAAAACTTTAAGAATTAAAGATAAATGACTCACTTATACTCCAAAGAACTTATTGAAAGATATAAGTAGAGAAATTTGACGTATAACTGTGGATTTAAGGGATCAAAATGATTTAAAGCAAGATTACAACAATATATAGCTTTATTCTATGATTTCAAGTCTTTCTTATTGGTTTAAAGATTTAAAACACTTAAGAATAGTTTAACTAATACTTACTTGTTGGTAATAATGATATAAATGGATAATTAGGTGATTTGATGTGGAAAAAACAGCCAGAGGAGGCCTCTTTCAAGTCAACAACAGCTCACAGAGGCGTGTCATGGAGAAAACCAAAGAACCAGTGAGTGAGAGAACAATAAACCCTTTTGGATTATTGATTGCATCATCAGTTGTCATGTAAGATTATCATAATTACTTAATTGATGCTTTTACATGACTACCAACCCCAATATGGTTAAGAATAAAAGGAGTAACATCTGTAAATCTTCTTTTATTCCAAAATAATCATTGATTTCTCAAAGTTATCAATGTTATTGGCAATTTCATCACAGCTTGTAATTACTGTGAATTTTGAAGCTTCAGTGTTTCACATAGCATAGTCAAAAATGGACTGTAAGTAAAACTTTTAATTTTACTAGTAAATCCACAGTTCTTTTTGGTTGTACCATAGATAATACAGTTCTCTATTAGTCATGAAGGTTTCAGAAAGATTCATTGTGAATTGTATTTTTAATGAATTTTTGAAGTTTTTACCTCATTTCTACGTAGAATTGCAAATATCAGTGTATAGCTGGTTGCTATGAGGTGAATCAATGGATACAAGTCCAAAAAGGGTTTTAATTAATCTTTTAGGGTCTTTCCATGGAAATTCATTAAGAATTGACATGATTACAGGAGTCTGAGTAGCTCTTTACCTCCTTGGCACGTCAAAATAGCAGGTTATTTGCTATTTTCTTAAGATTTACAGTAGTTGTAACATGGTAACCAATTTCCCAAAGTGTTTTAGCTTAATAATTGGTCCAAGATCAGCCATGGATCCAAGCTTTGGAGCTGTCCACACCTCTGAGGCCTCAGAAGTTGGGTACCCTGGCTCTCTTTGATGTCTTTTGCCCCCCTTGCCTATTTTTCATGTCAAAATAGAAAATTAAGCTTTAAGTCAGATATCCACTGTGGGTGTACCAAATGTCCATGTAATAATACCATGATATTAAGTGCCCAAACATAAATAAACTATTCTCAGTGTATATGTAACATGGGATTTCTCACATTCCCATTATTTTGGCGTGAAATAGAGAAAAACAAAAATTTTCACGGATCTTTTATGTGGTATTCATGATGTGGTATTGAAGTATTTTCCATATTACCACCTCAAAGAGTTAATTTGAGCTTATACACTCTATGAAGCTACCCTTGGTGAAATTTTGTGTAGAATCCAAATCTGGCTTTAAATCCATGGATTTACTTACTCAATAAAAAGTTATTCATCTTTTCTGAAATCAAAAATGATGAATTTTGGATATATTCATGACTTATGAGTTATGCATAATTCAAAATTTATTTTTAACATAATTGTGGCCTATGTGGGTATGTAAAACATACCTCAAGGCTCACAATAAACCAATGGTATAGCCAAAATACCACCAAAACATGGAGCTGAGCCAAATCAGCTCAAAAGAAATCAAAAGAAAGAGCAAACTCACCCCTTTCTAAATATACAAGTCCCATCATCATAGGACAAAGAATAACAAAGTTATTCCTGCTCAAAGTGGTTGCTGAGCATAAACCTTAATTTTCACTTCTCATCTGAAATACAGAGCAAGAGGCGTCACCCAATCAAATAGATATGAAAAATGAAGCTCTAGGCCGGGGCTATCCAATGGTACCAACCAAACTGAGCTAGCAACAGTATTACAGAAGTTATGGTCAAATTCAGGCCAAATAAGGGTGAATAAAACATTCACCTCTCATCTAACTTCTACAGTCTTAGTGTGAGATCCTTAAAGTGGGGTATTTTTAGAAAGAGAACAATCAGGGCTATCTAATGGTGCCATTTTCTTCCCAATATCTCATCTAGAACAAAGGTTATGAGGCAAATAATCCCAATACAGCTTTTTGCCTAAAACAGGCATATGTACAAAAAACTTGTACATGGGATAACTTTGCCGTATCTAATGATAACCACATCAAATAAGGTACCATTGGGTAGAAAACATACATGGCTGCACAGTTACAGCTTTTTGCCTAAAACAGGCATATGTACAAAAAACTTGTACATGGGATACCTTTGCCATATCTAATGATAACCACATCACATAAGGTACCATTAGGTAGAAAACATACAGTGCTGCACAGTGATTCAATTTTGAGGTTGATATATCAAGAACTGAGAAAGCTATAGCTGGTTAAAGGTCAAAATCCCACACTTTGACCAATACATCCTTACCATGGGATAATATCCCATAACCATGATTATGAGGTGTCAAACTGACGAAGAAGCTTGTTTTTACTTCAATACGCCATAGTTCATTCAAAACTGGGGTCCCATACAGGTTCTGTAAAGCATTGTATGCATCATACATGTCAGAATCAGGCTGTGTGGTCCCCAGATGGAAATTTCACCCTGTATTGGTGAAAACCGCTCAGATGTGTCTTCAAAACCACATCTGAGCCCAATACAGGCTATACAGGCATTTTTTAAACCACAAGCTTGTCCTAGAGAGTGAAAAATCTTCACTTCCTCTACATGGAAAGGTCTAGCAACCTTTCCACCCCATTACACAATAAAAAGGGGGCTTTTCACAACCAGAAAAGCTTTCCTCATCCTGCTTTTGAATTCCTACGTAGTAAACTGTCAAAAATAGTTTTACTCTTGGAAAATAACCAGATAATACTATGAATCTTAGTATTGTAGGTCTTATTATAGTAATCCAACTGGTAAGACTGCACCCAGGGACTTCAGCAGCGCTCACCACCACTATCTCTTGATAGTAAAGCCCTTTTATTTTATTAAATACCCTTATTATTGTCAGGGTGACTCTATGATATAGCTTCAGAATGATAATAAAAGCTATAACTCTGAGTGTGACACGAAAATAATGATGATATTAGAGTGAGAATATGAGTGAAAAGGGCTATACTAAAATAATTTAGTGATGGTGAGTACTGCTGATAGCCCTGGGTGCAGTGTTTGCCTGTTGGTTTACAATAGCAAACCCTACAATACTTAAACTTAAAGTATACCTGTTAAATTCTAAGAGTATCACTTCCTTTTTAAGAATTTATACCACGTAAGAATATCAAGAACAGGATGCTGGATTTGCTTCCTGGTGAGGCAAAGCCTCCTTTTATCTTGTTCTGGGGTAGTGGGAGGTGGTTTACCTCTGCACACGACCACAGAGTGAAAATTTTCACTACTGTGGGCTGGTTTGTGGTTCTATACACTCAATACAGGCTAGTATTGGGTTGAAATGTGGTTTTAGAACCACAAGTAGTCAGTTTTACCCTATACAGGGTGAAAATTTTCACCAATGGACTTTACAGGTGTATTCTGGTGCTCTTGACGCGTCAGAAACTGTACAGAACCTGTATGGACCTCTGTATTTGACTTAGTTATGAGGTATTGAAGTATAAATAAGCTTCAGCCTCTGTTTGACACCTCATAATCAGAGTACAACTGTATCCTGTCATAATACAGCTGTATTGGCCATATTGTGGGATTATAACCTTCAAACAGCCATAACTCTGTCAGTTGTTGAGATATCATGCTCAAAGTTGGTTCATTGGATAGCCCTGTATGAGCTCTACACAATGATACCCACTTTGGTATGGTTATCATTAAATATGACAAAGTTATCCCATGTACAAGGTTTTTTGTACATATGCGTGGTTTGGGCAAAAAGCTGTATTGAGCTTGTTTGCCTCATAACTTCTGTTATAGTTGAGATATGAAGAAGTGAATGGCACCATCAGATAGCCCTGATTGTGCTCTTTCCAAAGAGACCCCACTTTAGGTATCTCACACTAAAACTGTAGAAGCTAGATGAGAGGTGAATGTTTTGTTCACCCTTATTTGGCCTGAATTTGACCATAACTCAAGTAATACTGGTGTTAGCTCAGTTTGGCTGGTACCATTGGATAGCCCTGGCTTGGAGCTTCATTTTGAGTACCCATTTGATGGGGTTAAGCCTCTCCTTCTAGACTTTAGATGAGAGGTGAAAATTAAGGTTTATGCTCAGCAATAACTTTGAGCAGGAATAACTTTGTTATTTCTTGTCCTATGGTGATGGGACTTATATTTTCAGAAAGAGGTGAGTTTCCTCTTTCTTTTGATACCTTTTGAGATGATTTGGCTCAGCTCCATGTTTTGGTGGTATCTTGGCTATACCATTGATTTATGGTATATTGGCTGTCATGCTTGTGCTCTGGTTTTGAGTCACAGGCTGACAATTATCTTTAAAATATTTATTCTAAGCTTTTTTTTTCCGCGTCCCAAAAATAGTTAAAGTTGTAATTAGTCTATATTACCCCTTTATCAAAGCTTCATCCTGACATTTTGGGGGCCTGGCTGTGTTTTTTGGAATTTTTTGGACCTTACAAGTAGGTTTTTTCACTTTTTATTGCTTTCTGACAATTGTTTCTATGTTTTTTAGGCGCATTCTTTCTGAAAAATATATATATCATATATTTTCTTTCTAAATTGGTGTATATACCATTTTACACTCATCTTATAAGAGTACTTGTCACATGGCTAATAACCACAAGACCTTTATTTTTGGCATGTTTTACATATAAAAAACACTTCAGCCATTAATAAGTCCTACATTTTTCACTAAATAAGAACACCTCTGCCTGTGAAACTAACAGTTGAGGCGTGGTTAAGTGTATTGTTGACTCAACTACACTTACACAGCACCACTTCATATAGATTGTACTTGAAACCACCAGTCAATCTGGGAGATACTGGTACACAAACAGTGTAAAACGGTACCAACAGCTGTAATTCTGACGTGGAATTGTTAATTCAATTACACTGTCATTATAAAGGGCAGATTGTAGTAATATATAAAGCCCAGAGGCCATTCTTAGACATGCAAATTCCATTTTAAGAAGTCTTAACTGACATTAAGCCCTCTTTTCCTGTTTTGATTCAGTGGAAGAAAATTATATCCAACTAGAGACCCAGTCACAGGCCAACACACCATTGACACCCTCAGAACCAGAGGGAAGCAAGGGCAAAGGAAAGAGGCACAGTCAAGGCCTGATTACAGCAAGGAAGTGGACACCAATAGCCACCCAGAGGAGTAGAAAACCACAAAACTCTGCATCAATAGAAGGTAAACCAACCTTGACAACTTGTACAGGGAATATTACTATAATTGACCCAGTTGTAACCTCCAAAGGTTAATTGCCCAAATCAGCAGACAACAAATCTGTACAAGGCAAAGTCAAAGGTAAATACCCTAAGACCATAAAGTTTTTGACTGCTTGCAAACACTGATATGTCACCTGTACACCTCAGAGACCTTGGCTTCCAAAGGAACCAGCCAGACGACAGAGAAGGTTTGTATAGAACCAGAAGACCTGGAAGAGGACACCTTGGACACAGTGGTGGATGGCAAAACAATGAGGGAGATGATATTAAACCTGCCATTCACACTCCAATTCAACAGGAACCTCAAAGCAGAGGACTGGAAGAATATGGATCAAGTTCTTCAGGTCCACCAACTCCTCAAAGATTCATTTCAATGGAGCATGGATAACAAGAGGTTAAACCTAGCATCTCACTGGGCAGACCTTGGAGCAAGTTGCCAGAGGATCTGTCTCAAAGAGATAGACTTCAAGGACCTTATGGTAATAACCAAAGGTTTGAATCCTACCAGGCAGTTCAGACTCCTGGAGGCAAGGGCAAACAGGATAAGGGAGACACAAGCCACTATCCAAGCTATAGAAGAACAGCTAACCCAGACAGGGCCTACTCAGATTCCTTCAGGCTCACAAGGAGCAGGCCAAATCAGCTCTCAAGTGGGCTCACACCATTCAAAAACCAACAAGTCAGTGACCAGGAGTCACCATTCTTCACAATTCCAGGAGGTTTCCAGGAGAAGACAAGGATAAAAAGGGAAAAACAAGACCTCTTTCAATCAAAGGAAGAGAGAGTCAGAACCAATGATCCAGAAGTTGTTGGATTTGTTGAAAGAAGTGCACAAGAACCAGAAGTAGTTGTAAACCACTCTAGAATAGGTAGTACCATTAATAGAAATATTACCCCCACTCAGATAGAACATGATGCTGTCTCACCTGAGAGTAACTTGACCAGTGATGCACTCTGGTTACAAATGTCCCAATATGCTGAGCAAACCCAAAATCAGTTTGCAGAACTTGAAGCAAGCCATGAGAGGATGAAAAATTTAACAGCCTCCATGGATAAAATTGTTAAAACTCTTCAAGAAGGACATGCTCAATTGAGCAAAACCTCTGAAGAAACCAACAAAAGACTCAATCTAGTGTTTGGAGAACAACACCACAGCAGAAGGGACAGGGATTTTCTGTACCAAGACATAAAAAAATTGTTTAATGTCTATCATAGCATGAAGTCCCAACCACAAGGCCACGTTATGGATAATCCACATCACCCAGATGACATCAAACCAGATGCCATGTTGGTGAATAAGGCAAGATTCACATAACAATACCAAGATGCAGATGATACATATTATTCTGAAAAGGAATCCTTGAAACAGATTCCCAAGGCCTCAAGCTGGCCCAAATTCTCTGAAGCTGGAGAGTATGATCATATGGAGCTCATAGATTATATTGATGGACTTTTCATTGATGTACCAAGCATACCAGATTACTGGATTACTGCCAGACTAAATACAGCATTTAAAGGTCATGCTAGTATATGGTACACAGAAATGAAAGAAATACATGTCAGAAGAAACTGGCCATGGTGCAAGAGTCAAATCATCTAGATGTACAGTAATGGTACTTGGATATGGAAAAAAATCATGTCAGTTGAAAATGAAAAATACTCTGTGGACAAAGATCCATATGAGTGGTGTCTCAGACAGTCTAAAAGACTTAAAGCCATTGATCCTCAAATGAACATCCAAATGAGGAATCACAAGCTTCTGACACAACTGCCAGGGGAACTAGAGCATGCAGTAAAATGCAGATGCAACCAAAATTGCACTCTGGATGACATTGCTAATACCTTACAAGATATAAGGAAAAGAACTAATATAGGGAAATTTACCCTATATAGAAGCAGTAGTTTCAAAGAGAAAAAACCTCTCAGGGTAGAGCTTAAAGACAAACCCAGAGAAAGAGTGGCAGAAGTGGCAAAGAAGAAGAATTCTTGTCACAATTGTGGTTCAACAGACCACTATGCCAACAACTGTCCAAAGGCTCAGACAAAAGTCTATTCCGTTGAGAAAGTCCCAGAAGAGGAATCCCCAACAGAGGATTCTGAATCAGACTCTATGGGCGATGCCATCAGAGAACCATCTCATGATAACCAAGACGCAAGAGAAGAATTTCTAGTGAAATACCAAGAGGAATCCCCACTAGAAATTTAGGACATACAGTTAGAAGCAGGGATGCCATAGGATACTGCCAACAAAAACTTGTGTAAACATACCCAAGATGCACAAACATTCCTGGTTACATGAACCAGAGGAATGGCATATATCCATGGAACAGCCACAAAAATGACTGTCTGTATTGACAATACTCAACATCCATTGATAATTGATGGTGGGGAACACTGCTCCATAGTGGCCAGAAGATATCTGGATAGCCACTTCCCAAATTGGGAAAAACAGCTCTTTCCAACCAAGGCAAAAAACTTCAAGAGTGCATCAGGAAAGATGACTTCCATTGGTACAATTATTAAAGAGATAATTATACCTCATAGGAGGGGTAATATCAGACTCAACCCAGAGTTTTTAGTGCTTGATGATGCCCACATCCAAGGGTTCTTTCTGGGAACAGATTACCAAAGTATGTATGGCATAGATATTCACAATAGTAAAAACAGGCATATTACCATTGGTACCAACAAGGAGAAGAAATTTTCACTTGATATATACCAAATCTCTGCCCATGCCCCACTGGAGGAGCTACTGAATGATTTCAGGGAGGGCCAGTTTAGCACTACCCTTACCAGTAAACAAAAACTAAGTTTACTGAAGATGCTGAGGAAGAATAGACCAGCATTTTCCATTGGTGAAGAGCCACTAGGCAAGATCAAAGGCCATGATATAGAACTATTTCTGGATGTGGAGAGACCTTATCCACCCATGCTCAGGAGACCTCCTTATCCAGCAAATCTGGAAACCAGGAAAGAAATTGAAAAACATATCAATGAACTCCTGGACATGGATGTCATCAGGAATATTGGACATAATAAAATAGTGGAAATAACCAATCCTATCCTAATCACCTGGCATGATGGTAATTCCAGACTGTGTGGAGACTTCATAGCTCTGAATAAATACACGAAAGCATACAGGTACCCTATACCCAGGATACCTAATGCCTTGGATAAACTGGCAAAAGCCAAATACATAACCAAAGTGGATTTTATGAAAGGCTTCTACCAAAATGGGGTTAAACCAAACTCCATGAAATTACTCAGAATAATATACCATACGGGCATATATGAGTACACCAGGATGCCATTCCGCATCAACAATGCACCAGCCAACTTTCAAAGGATGATGGACACAATATTTCAAGAAGAAATATTGGAAGGATGGATGGTGGTATATATCGATGACATCATTATATACTCAGAGACATGGGAAGACCATGTACAATACATAGAGAGAGTGCTAAGTAAATGTACACCCATCAATCTAAAACTTTCACTGAAAAAGTGTAATTTTGGCCAAGAAGAGCTACTAGCTCTAGGACATAAAGTCTCAGGTCTTAGTCTGGCAATTGACCAGAATAAAGTGGCAGCAGTAATGCAAAAGCCAGTACCAAAGAGCATCAAAGAGATGCAATCTTTCCTTGGGTTTGCTAGCTACTATAGAAACCACATCAAGAATTTTGCCCACATAACTAGTAGTTTATACAGGTTATGTTAAAAAGATGTAGTTTTTGAAATTACCAAGGAAAGGAGGGATTCATATGAGAGGATCAAGCATGAACTCACATATTCACCTGTGCTCATCTTGCCTGACTTTGAACTACCATTCAAGTTATACATAGATGCAGCATGTAGCCAAGGCTTAGTAGAAGCCCTTCACCAAAGACAAATTGTGGATGGTGAACCAAGAGAGGGGGTAATACGTTACATCTCTAGGAAACTGAAAGATTCAGAAGTCAGGTATGGGGCCACCCAGACTGAATGTCTGTGCTTAGTCTGGGCTCTGGAAGAAGTCTATTATTATTTGGAGGGTGCAGTATTTGAAGTCTACACAGACTGAACAGCGTTGAAGTCTTTACTAAACATGAAGACTACAAATAGACACATGCTGAGATGGCAAATAGCGATCCAGGAGTATAGAGGGAACATGACCATCATATCCAAAAAGTTAAAAGCCATACCAATGCAGATGGCCTCAGTAGATGGCCACTGGATAATGTCAAAAGCAATCCAGCTTATGACCCTGAAGTTGAAGCCAATATCCCTATCCTTTTTGTGGAGATAGATAGGAAGAAGAACTTCAGACTTTCTGAATGGGCACCAGAAAGTGGTACCCTTGACAGTGGAAATACTGATTCAGAAGGAACAGAAACTCCTGTACTGGGAATAAGTTCCTCAGAACTGCAAAATGAATTTTTCAGTGCAGTACTACAGTCTTATGCCCAGCACAAACAGTTTGGCATCTTTCTACAACTCCTTCAACAAAAACACCAGAGTCCAGACCTGGAATCCCAGCTGGAAGAACCCTGGTTGAGAGCCTATAAGGATAACAAGTTTTTCCTCATGGATGGCTTGCTCTACCACAGAGAAAGACACACAAGTTCACTCACAGTGGTAGACAGGGACCACATCTCCCTGATCCTGCAGGAATGCCATGACTGCCCCTATATGGGACACATGAGTGAAGACAGGACCAAAGAGAGGGTAACAAGCACAACTTGGTGCCCCAAGTGGGAGCAAGAGTTGAGTGAATAAATCAACACTTGTGAAAGATTCCAAAAGGCAAATAGGAAACATGGGAAGAAGTATGGGTTACTTCAACACATAGAAGAACCCAAACACCCATGGGATCAATATGGACTGGGTTACAGGACTTGTCCCAGGAGGCAAAGAAAACTACAAAGCCTGTTTAATCATAGTTGATAGGTTCAACAAGAGTATGAGGTGTCTGCCATGCCATAAAGAAGACACAGCCATGGATGCTGCTCTGTTATTCTGGAATGACATCATATCTATCTGTGGAGTCCTTATGATCATTATTAGTGATAGAGACCCAAAATTCACATCTGAATTTTGGACCAACTTGTATGACATGATTGGCACCAAGCTTGCATTTTTCACAGCTTACCATCCACAAACAGATGGCCTAGCTGAAAGGATGATCCAGACAATGGAGGACATCCTTAGAAGGTTCTGTGCCTATGGCATGGAATACAAGGACCATGAGGGATACACCCATGACTAGGTTACCCTCTTACCAGCTGTTTAACTGGCTTATAATACAAGTCAACACTCTACCACAGGAAAAACACCTGCACTAGTAGAGAAAGGGTAGAAATCCCTTTTACCTGTGGACCACTTGAAGAAAGATCTTTGAACCATCCACCCCACAGCCAAAGATTTCCATGAGATGTGGAAGAGGGCTTGTGACACAGCTGCTAAATGCATAGCTGAGGCAAAGGAGTATAATAAGCAGAGGTTGGACAAGTAACACATGGAACCTGACTTCAAAGAAGGGGACCATGTGCTCCTGTCTACACTAAACTTTGATAATCTCAAATGACTGAAGAAGATGAGAGACTCATTATTAGGGCCCTTCACTATCATTAAATTGATAGGGAAAAATGCAGTGGCAGTCAACCTCACAGAAGAATTTTACAGGAAACTCCCAGTATTTCCAGTGAGCTTAGTCAAGCCATACTTCCAGACAGAGGAGGATAAATTCCCCTCAAGGAAGAAGAACCACACACCACCAGAAACAGTGGAAGTGGAAGACTCCCCTGGACCAGTGAAGAGAATCATCAAGGCCAGAAAGATCAGACTTAATGGTAAGGATCAGAGACAGTACTTAGTAAGATTCAAGAACCAGACAGCTGATAAACACAAGTGGTTGGCAGAAGATGCCATACCAGATGGGAACCTTCATTTGAGGAGATTAAGAGCCTCAAGGAGGACTCAACAGTCTCATGAATGATGAGCCTTTTTTAGAGGGAGGGTATGTTGGCCTGTGACTCAAAACCAGAGCACAAGCATGACAGACAAATACCATGAACCAATGGTATATCCAAAATACCACCAAAACATGGAGGTGAGCCAAATCAGCTCAAAAGGTATCAAGGGAAAGAGGAATCTCACCCCCTTTCAAATATACAAGTCCCATCTTCATAGGACAAATAATAACAAAGTTATTCCTTCTCAAAGCTGTTGCTGAGAATAAACCTTAATTTTAACCTCTCATCTGAAATACAGAGTAAGAGGCCTAACCACATCAAATGGGTATGAAAAATGAAGCTCTAAGCCAGGGATATCCAATGGTACCAACCAAACTGAGCTAGAACTAGTATTACAGAAGTTATGGTCAAATTCAGGCCAAATAAGGGTGAATAAAACATTCAACTCCCATTGAACCTCTACAGTTTTAGTGTCAGATAATTAAACTGGGGTCTTGTTAGACAGAGCACAATAAGGGCTATCTGATGGTGCAATTCATTTGCTCATATCTCATCTAGAACAAAATTTATGAGGCAAATAATCCCAATACAGCTTTTTGCCTAAAACATGCATATGTACAAAACACTTGTACATGGGATAACTTTGCCATATTTAATGATAACCACATCAAATAAGGTACCATTGTGTAGATCACATACAGGGCTGCACGTGTATTCAATTTAGAGGTTGATATCTCAAGAGCTGACAAAGTTATATCTGTTTGAAGGTTGAAATCCCACACTCTGACCAATACAGCCTTACCATGGGATAATATCCCATAACCATGATTATGAGGTGTCAAACTGACAAAAAAGCTTGTTTTTACTTCAATACTTCATAGTTCATTCAATATTGGGGTCCCATACAGGTGCTTTACAGCATTCTACGTGTCATACACGTCAGAATCAGGCTGTGTGGTCCCCAGATGAAAATATTCACCCTGTATTGGTGAAAGCTGCCCAGATGTGGTTTCAAAACCACATCTGAGCCCAATACAGGCTATGCAGGCCTCTTGTAAATGAAAAGCTTGTCCTAGAGAGAAAAAAATCTTCACTTCCTCTACATGGAAAGGTCTAGCAACCTTCTCACCCCGTTTCAGGATAAAAAGGGGGCTTTTCACAACCAGAAAAGCTTTCCTCATCCTGCTCTTGAATTCCTACATAGTAAACTGTCAAAAACAGTTTTGCTCTTGGAAAATAATCAGTTTATACTTTAAATCTTAGTATTGTATTTCTTATTATAGTAATCCAACTGGTAAGACTGCACCCAGGGCTTTCCGCAGCACTCACCACCACTATCTCTTAATATTAATGCCCTTTTGTTTTATTAAATACCCTTATTATCTTTGAAATCTTTATTCTAAGCTTTTTTTCCATGTCACAAACATAGTTAAAGTTGTAATTAGTCTATATTACACCTTTATCATAGCTTCATCCTGACAGGTTTATTGAACAACATTTTTATAGCTGTTGACTGTTTTGTTGTGAAAGTGGTCCAAACTTAAATAAAAGGGGATATTGATATTTTATTAGCTTATAAGTTAAAAATTGTGTAGTTTTTATCATTATACACAAGGTATAACCCCTTGAAATCATGTTTTGAAGTTTAAAATAACAAAATGTGACAGAAAAGATGAGCTACAAGAAAAGCCATCAAAAATAGGGTTTTGGTGATGTAATGAAATTCTGTTGGAATTTTGATAATGACATTCCAAGCTATCAGAATTAACTCTCTGAATGGCCTTAGCATGTATAAATCAAAAGGTATCAATGATCAAAGTTTAAGCTTAAAATTTAACACTTATGATCACTGACTATAATCTTAATTTATGTTTAACAGTCACATGAGTGATAAAGGTGGTCAATACTAGTTAATTATGATTGAAACTAATACAATATATGAATTTTGGTCTTCTACCAAGCCTATATTGTCAGAACGCTCAGAGTTACAGTGATAAATCTAAATCATGGTGAAATAATGGGATAAGATGGTTTGATTATGATTTTTCCATCACTAAACCTTAAAATACTGATCAATTCCAGTGGATTCCATCGGGAAACATCTACTAGAAGCCTTATGGACTCTAGGAGGGACTATTATACTATATCTAGAGCTCTTCTTGATTAAATTTCCCCTCAGATGCAACAAAAACTTTAAGAAATTAAATCAAAAGGTACTTTTTTCTTATTTATATATAAATCTATTTTATTATTAGAGAATAAAGATAATATTTATTGCAATAATCAATTTTGATGTGATCAACACAATTTTTTAATTGTTTTTTGTTAAATTTCTCTATAACTCTCTAATTCCACATAAAAAAAATTTATTTGTAATTTCTTTTCTTTTTCATTTTGAATAAAATTTAAATAAGTTGTATTTGAATTTTTAGGCATAAACTAATTCAAAATAATGATATTAAGTGCCAAAAGTAGGTTAAATTGATATTTTATAATAATTTTCTCTTTATTATTATTTTTAATAATTCTTCCATTAATATGAATAGTATTTATGTTAATACATAACCTCAATATAAGTAATATTATTGTTATAATTTTTTTTATTATTAAATAAAACTTTTTGAGGAGTTTATTATTTTTTTGTAACAATAATAAAGTTCCATAAATATATTAATTATTCAATATTAATATATTATTGGTTATAATATAATTTATATTATTTTATTGATTTAATAATATAAATATTTTAGGCCATAAATACAATATATCTTTATATTATGATTATTCTTGATCTTATTATACAATTTAATAAGGAAATTAATAGTAAAATAAGTAAAATATTGGTAATACTTACTTATTGTTTCATAGTCAAACCTTGCACATTCCAAAAAGACTCACAAAATTCCTCACTGGAAGTTGCTCTTACTTTCAATTGAAAGCAATCAGGTTAAAATTTATTGGAATATAAAAATATTTCAAAATTCTTTTGAGTAATAATCTTATTGCACCATTAGATTCTCCATCCAATTTTACCCAGGGTCATACCATAAGGCATTTTGCCAGAAATTCAATATTTTGGCCTTTGTAGGGAAAAATAGTATTTAAATGTCTAATTGACACCTTTTGGAGATTTTTTCTGTTAATTAAAGCTTTTTAAAGTTGATAAAAAGAAGCCTATACCATTTATAATTAAAAATTCCAAAAAAGTGGTAAAATTAAGGTGTGGTGTGTGGTTTTCAAGTTAGCCTTGTATTTACCATACAGGTGGTAAATCTTGCAGGACCTTTGTCCACAATAAGTTAAAAAATGCAAGCATATTTATTTAATTGGATTAGAAAAATGAAAAAATACAAAAAATATGGGACAAAGGGATTCTGGGAAAAGATGCCAGGGTATCTAGCTTTATGGGTCTTCATAGAGAGGCTTTTGAATTTGGCCAGCCTTAATTGAGGTTCTGCGACCAACAAAAAGTTTAAGATAAGCTTTTGAATTTGCATTTGAGTCAAGGATTCAAAGCTGAATCAAACTAAAACTTAATTGGGGATTTTTAAATTTTAACTTGATACTTAAGCTTAAAAAACCTCTCACAGTGATAATTTTTAATAAAATCTCAAATTCTCTTAATAAGCCAAACATTTTTGTTTACTGATGTAGTTTGATAAGAACTTTGGGTATTGAGATTCACCTGCCAGAATCTACTGACCCCAATTATATAGCCCAATTACAAAAAAAGGAATAGGGTTTATTAATAGTTAAAATTTATTCTTTTCTTTCCATAGTAAAATTAAAATTAAAATACCTTTTAGGTAATTCCTTTTTTTCTGTTCACCAAAATCACAAAACCTTTATAAAACTATATATATTAGTGAATATTTCTTTTCCCAGATTTTAAGTAATGGAATGGATGATCATGACCATTGAATAACTATTCCCAAACCAATCTTAGACAATGATCATAGTTCCCAAATTGAATTTTATTCCTCCTAATATCTAAAATATAGCATTTTGACTAATACACTTGATATAAAAATAATCATTACCACCGGTGAAAACAAGGAAATGATATTTATGGATTATTAAAAGGGCTAATTAATACATATTAGTGAGGAAAGGCAGATTTTGACAGAATTATTCCAGCTAGACCCAAGAAAAAAGTTTAATAAGGGCCTAATATCCCACAAACAAAAATAATAATGACACATATATCATCTTTTATCATGTTAATAAGTCCAATTCATCAACAATGGTATTTTGAATCCATTATTTTTAGAATAAATTACTAAAATACAAAAAATTAAACAAAACTCAGTAGATATAGGTATAAATCAGCTCAAAATAGGAATAATATAATCAGAAATAATAACTTACTCATAGGTATCATGAAGGTATTGGAGTCAGAAAGCTACTCAATGTGAGAAACTGAGAAGTTTTTCACTCAATAAAAGGCTATCTATATATGGGTTCAATTAATTAATATAACAGGAAGTGAAGCCAACTGAAAAAATATCATTAATTTTTTGATTTGAAATTATTGACTTCTCCATGGAAGAAATAATGTAAAATCAAAAAAATAAATAAGTAATGAAAAAATTCTTCCAAGCTTTAGTAAAGCTTTATACTGAAAGGATGTAACCACTGAATTGAAATTTTTTTCAAATTTTACTATAAATAAGAATTATTTTTGAAAATAACTATGGATGACATCAATTTTAATTAATGAAACTATGGTATTACCTTATTCATTCAAAAAATTATATTTTTCAAATGAAATTCCTCTTATACACAATAGCAAATGGCCTACATTTTTCAGAGATAGAAGTTACAATTGAGTTTTAAGAACACCCTTGAATTATGTAAATAATCTTGGAGATGTCATTATGCAATTGAATAAAATGGTTCAATTAATTTTTATGGATTTATCCCTCTCATTATCAAATAATTATGAATACCATTTTACCATATGAGCTATCAAAGGGATGGTTAATCATTCATATTGATGACATTATTCTTTGTTCAGAAACCTGGAATTTGCGTTTAGAGAGACCTTCATTATTACTCAAGAAAATTCTTCAAGTGAACATGAAAGAATCTCTCAAAAAATGTAATTTTGGGTTTCATGAGCTAAAAGATCTAGAACATCTAGTTTCAGGAATAAGCCCTGGTGTTGATGAAACCAAAGTGGCGTCAGTCTCAATGAAGCCAATTCCCCAGAACAAGAACTAAATGATGTCTTTCTTAGTATTTGCCAGTTATTACAGGCAAAAACATGAAGATTTTGCAATCCATTTCATATCATTGTACAGAATTTGTGATAAACAAACTGTCTTTGAAATTACACAAGAAGTTATTCAAGGATATGATAAGATCAAGTATGTCTTAACTGATGCACCAATATTATTGATTCCAGACTGGAAAATCCCTTTCAAGCTGTGTATTGATGCATGTGATGAAGGTCAAGCTGCAACTCTTAATTAATTTCAGATTGTCAATGACAAGCCTTATGAAGGTCCAGTTTGTTTTATCTCATGAAAAATCAAACCTAAAGTGGATAGATATGGAGCAAGCCAAATGGGGTGCCTTAGCCTTGGTTGAGCTCTGTGAAAAATCAATTATCATAGTAATGGTGTTGTGTTTAAAGTCATTACTGATTATAATTATGTGAAATAATTTCTTAAAATGAAAACTCCAAACAGACACATGTTAATATGGCAGATTGCGATAAAGGAGTATAGAGGGAATATGACAAAAGTACATAAATCTGGAAATATTCACAAGAATGCTGACAGATTGAGTAGATGGGAATTACCGAATACACCTGATAATATGGCTTATGTTCCTGCAAATGTAGAACCTCAAATTCCAATTGAAGGCATTTAAATCACAGATGTAGGAACAAAATTCTTTGAATAATTTGGGGGAAGCTATAGTCAAGTTAAGAATTTCGATACTCTAACTTCTCTACTTGACAAATATTGCAAAGATGCAGCATTGGCTAATTCTTCAGATGACATTTGGAAAATATCTTATTATAATGGAAGATTCCATTTGTTTGATGGTATCTCATATCATAAGTCTAAACACCCATGTGTAATGGTCCTATGTAGTAGAATGTTAATTAACACAGTATTACTAGAGTATCATGACAAAATTAATTCTGGAAATATGTCTGAATACAGAACATTGGAAATAATTAGGACATGTGCTTGGCAGCCATCTTGATAAAAATAGTCTTTAATACTGTCACAGTTGTGACAGGTGTCAAAAGGCCAATAAAGCTACTTCTCAAAGATTTTGTTTAATGATTTATATCCAAGAACCAAGTAAAACAAGGTATGTTTTTGATATGAGTTGGGTAACTGGCTTTCCACCTGGTGGTGAAAAGAGTTACAATTCATGTCTTGTTATTATAGACAGATATAGCAAAACCCCAATCTTTTTACCATGCCATAAAGATGACACAGCTATGTATTTAGCTCTTTTAATTTGGAACAGATTAATATCTCATACTTGTCTCTTTAGAAATTATCATTAGTGATAGAGACCCAAAATTTAAATCAACCTTACGGACAAATTCACATAAGCATTTGGGTAAAAAACTATCATTTTCAACAGCTTACCATTCACAAACTTCTCGATTAGCAGAATGAATGATTCAGACCCTTGAGGACATGATCAGAAGGTTTTGAGCTTATGGCCTGAAGCTTAAGTATTCTGATGGTGCTACCCATTATTGTGGTACACTTATAAAAGAATTGGAATCAGCCTACAAGACTTCTATCCATGCTTCAACAGGAAAGACTCCTGAAATGTTGGAAAAAGGGGGGAACCCTAACCTTTCAGTTGATAATTTGAATCAATATTGGTTTGATATTCATCCAGCTTATTAAAGCTTCAAGCTACTGCTTGATAAAGTGAGGAATCATAAAAATTAAAGAATTACCTATTCCTTTGAATATACTACACAAAAGTGAGATAAAAGTCATAAGACCCCATAATTAAAATTAGGGGACTTAATAATAGTTTTGGCTGTAAACCTTCACAGTTCTAAAGGCCCAAAGAAATTGGAATATTCCTTTTCAGGGGCATTTATTATTAAAGCCCTTAATGGGATAAATGCAGTACAATTATAACTGTCAGTAGAATTGGAAAACAAACATCCAGATTTCCCTCTCAGTATAGTAAAGAATGACACTTCAAGTGATAAAGAATTATTTTCTTTGAGAAATGAAAAACCTTTAGTGGTACCACCAATTGATCAAAGTGAAGAGAAAAAGGTGTTAAAAGTTTTCAAAGAAAGAAGAACTAGGGGAAAAATGAAAGAGAATACTTAGTCAGGTACAGATACCCACAACATGAAGATAAGTGGGTTTTAGAAAGTAAAATACCTGATTCCCAGAAGTTTTTCAAAAGATTCAGACATTAGAGGAGACCAATTTGTCACTGAAAGGTTTAACTGTGTGTTTTACATACTTAAACGTATAAGTAGAGAGGTTCAACAGTGAATTATACCCCCCAATTCAATTGAGGGTATACCTTTATAGAAAAATCATACTACAATTGTTTTTTGTGGTAGGGAATGTGAGCCTGTGAGATATGTATGACATAATCATAAGGCTTCAAATAACGTTTTATGCAATTGATTTAGTCTTGAACAGACTTATCAATTATACTTATAATAAAATATAAAATAATATAACTTTTTTTGGATAAACAAAGTTATAATTATTATCTGATTTGTGAGTTTAAAACCAAAAAAACCTATGGTAGACCCATAGGGTGTTAGACCCGAAAATGGTTATTTCTTATGTTATTAAAAGCTCTAAGAGTCTTGTAGTATAATGGTAACTGTTGAATTCAAGCTTATTTAAGCTTAAATTTGAAGTTTCATAAGATTTATGCAAACGTACCAAAATTTTAGTTAAAGTTGAGGCGTTGTGTATATCAACTCAATCGGGTAAGGAAAAACAGCTTCAAAAATTCATTAAAATCCAATCCTTAATGGATTTGCTTGATAATTTCACACAGATTACAAATTAATAATATCTGTTTATGAATTACATTTTAGGTATCTTTTTTAAACAGGTTTAATTGCTAATTAGCATTTCAATTAACAATCTTAATTATTCTTAAATAAAATTAAGATTTCTTCAAAAATTAATTCATAGTTAACTTTTAGAGATTTTTTATTGAAACTTTATTTTTAAATTGTTCATCTCATGAAATTGAATATAAATAAACTTATTTTATGTTCAAACTTGAAATAATTAATCCAAAAGAGGATCAAAGTTACTTGGAGTTATGAATAACATGGTAACTTCATATTGGAATTAAAAAAAAGCTACCTTAAGCTAAGAACCTCATTTTTAAGCATGGTTTTTCAGTTTTTACCTGAGCACGCCCTCTATATCCATTGTGAGTCATGAGAGCTTATTTGAAGGAATAAGAAGAGCCTACACATCACTGTTTTTGCCAACTACCAATCATCACTTCTATCAATTAAACATTTTGAACAAGTAATATTTTATTAATTATAAATCCGTATAATGAAGGTTACTTCTTAAGTATTTTATTCTTTATTAATCTAATTAAGAGAATTGAAGTGATAGAAATAAGATTATTGATTCAATTACCAACAGAAATTTCATTATATAAAATTATTGTCTTAAATATCTTTTTAAATACACAAATTTCCCCTAAAGCTATTAGATCTTATTTTATCATAAAAGAATTTTTTTTATCTTCAAAAATTTTGATTTGTGAAGTGTTTCTCACGTCCAAACATTGTTTGATCCAATGACTGTTGTTGATTGACTTTTTTATCAAATAAATATTATAAGTCAGTTTTCTCTCATATTGTGTATATTTTTTATCTATTATTAGTTTTATTTTTTTGAACTTTTCCATAAGAATTATCTCTGCACAGTGTGTGTGATAATTTCTTTTCTAAATACTCTTATTTCAAATATGTAATTGTCTCATTAAGAGCTTTGCACTTCTTATTGTTATAATTGTCAGTGACTATAACAATAATAAAGTAATTATAATTTATTATAATGATTAAGATTCTTTCCCATAATTTAATTATTTAATAATTAAACTTCTTTATTTTAGATAATTATTTCTGATAATTATATTGCATGTGTGATTTTAATATCTCACTATACTATATTTTCTACTGAGGACAGTCATAGTACTCTTGAGATTTGCTACTATTATCAAGAGTTGGATATAAAACATTACAGTGTCCATGACTTTCTAGGTTATTTCTGAATTGTGAGATAACAGAAAAATTACTCTTTGATAAGGCAGGAGGTCATTAAAACTGAAATATAAGATTATTTTAGATTAAGGTTTTTTGGATTGGAGTAATTTAAATATACTAGAATTCTTCTTTGGTAAGCAAGAAGGTCACTTCCATGACTGATGAGAGTGTTTAAAAATGTCTTTTTCAACAGACATTTTGAGTTATTTTAAATTTCTCTTTGATAAGGAAAGAGGTCACTTCCCTAATACTAATAAAGATAAAAGAGGGTTTTTTACATTTTTTTTATTATTTTACTATTTTTTATGGTTTTTTTGATTTGTAATTGAAACCTGATTACTTTAGTTATTATTTAGAAAAACGAAACAGTCTGTTTTGAATTACTTAAAGACATATGTATTTCAGTTCATAGCCAAATATCTTGTTGCAGTGTTCTCTTTGTGTATTTCCTTTCCATTATGAAACAAAAACATTGACTCCAAGAATAAGCATATACCCAGAATCACACAAGTAAAAAGCTTCCCCCAAGCTTTCCAAAAAATCTAGATTAAATTATTCTGGAGCCCATAAAACTTTGTTATACAGTCCTTCTATTTTCATATAATAATATCCATAAGGCTTCTGCAAGTAAGTATTTTTCAAATTTCCTTTGATTCCAATAGTGGTTAGTAATTCCAAGAAATAATGTTTTTCAGATTTGATTAAGGTAGTTCTGAGAGATATTTTCTTTAATCATCAGTTAATCTCACTCATAAGAATATATTTCTTAAAATGATATCATTGGAAGTACTATATAATCTTCCTCTCCTTCATACTCTGTTATGTTTTACTGTATTGCATTTTGATGCTCCATGTCATTTGTCAATCTGGTTGTCATTTGTTCATTTTTATTGGATAAATTAGTTGTGCTTATAAGTAAAATATCTTAAAAACAGTGTCTCTGTTCATGATAATGATGAAATCTTTTCTTATTGAGTTTTAAAATGGGAAGTCCAGCTATTGAATGTTATTTTTCTGATAGCTCCTCTTCTTCTAGGTATTCTAATATTCTCCCTTGATTATAGTTTTCTTCCCAATTTGCATTATTTTGTTTATATAAAATCAATTCATCTTTTTATTCTACTAATTTTCCTTCCTCTGAAGGTTTTTGCATTATTTGCTTAATCCTCTAGATTATGTTTGTATGCTCAACTTTATCTATTCCAGCTTCAATAATAGGGGTGTTTTCATTTTCCAATGCTTTAAATTTTCTTTTCACCAATATCTTGATTGTTTCATCCTTTTTTCCTTGACTAATTTAATCTTTTTTCAATATCACTAATGGACCTGGCTTCATCTTGAAATAAATTGAAAGAACCTTCTGCAATTTCTGAGGAATTTGATTCAGGTGGCTTGCAATCCTTTTTATACTTCTTCTGTGGGCTTTCCCCTTCATATTTCTCATTTATTCCACTTGCCTTAAGTTCTAGCTGTTTCCTGGGTCTTCCATGTCCAAATTCCTTCTCATTTTCTTGACTTCCTATTTGATTTTTGTTACTGTTGAATTAAATTCTACCTTCCATTTAGCTTCTTCGCTTTGAATTTATATCAGCCTCAGGTGGAATGCTTTCTTTTGATGAAGATGAAATTTTAGGATTCCTTTCGACCATCATCTGGTTAAAATTTTTTACTAAGAGGTCCATGTGAAAATGTTTTCATTACCAAAAGTTATGTCAATATTTTAAATTTAGCCAATTGAACTAAAAGAGGGACCTGTTTGTTTTGATGTATCAGGGCCGAGCTGTAATTCTGCTTTCAGGGTTATTTCCTGAGCTATTATATTCAAATCTTTTTTTGAATCAAACTAGCTAAGAACGGTATTTTGTATTTCCCATGAAAAATTGTCATCAGTATTTTTGAAGATTGTGTTTCTTTTTCTTTTGAATTATTCTCCTTGATTTTCTGACAATTTTCTAATTTATCAAAAAGAACAAAGCTCCCTCCCTGTTGGTGGAAACATTTTTTCAACCCATAGTTTGAGGGTTACATATTGGTAAACAAAATCTTCTTCAATGTTCCTTGGATAACTGAATATTTTCCCTTTCTTGTGTGAAATTCCAATTTAATATTTTTATCCACTAAAAATGTTCTTTCAAGTATGTTATGCAAAGCTCCTTTTCCTATTAATAGATGAATTCATTTTTCTTTCCCTGATATCATATTAATTGATGTTAATTCTGATATTACAAGCAAAGATGTTGTCTGTCCACCCATTCCTCTGAGATTCATATTGAGTTTTCTACTTGCAAGTAATTCTTCAATATACAAAATGTGATTAAATTTCCAATATAACTTAAACCTTTGACTTCTATCAAGATGAAAGAATATCCATGTATTTGATTTCTGTGTTTCTCAACTATAAATAGACTGGTAGCCATATAAAATAATTTAATTAGGTAATTATGATAATTACATGTGACAGAAATTGATCTAATTGCTACTTAAGAGAGGTAATTTTTTGATGAATTTGATTTCATATTGATCCATGGCACATCTCTTTGAGATGTTTTAGACTTGAAATAAGCCTACAGTTGCTGATTTTATAATATTAAGAATCATTGTTAGGTTACATAATTCAACCTTTAACACCTTCAGTAAGTATTAGTTCTTAATAAATCTCATGTGTCTTTATCTTCCCAAATAACTTGTAGGATTTGTCTATGAAATTGAAATGAAAACTAAATATAGTCAAGTATTTTAACTAAAAATATAAATTTAATTACTATTAATATTCATAGAATTGATATCAATAAAAAATTGTATAACAAATTAATATTATAAAAGCCCTCAATAATATAAATTACAATTTTTATATAGGTACAATATAATTCTTCTGTTATTATTTGAAGTAATTTAGAATTAAAATAATAGGAATATGGGATCTCTACCAAAGTAAACTAATTTTTTTTAAAAAAATAAAGACTACATAATTTAGAAATAAATTCTTATACACAACTGTGTGATTATCATTATAATAATATTTATATAAAAATTAATAATAAGTTAACAAGTGGATTATTGATAGAAGACTCACTTAAGCGCTATTGATTGATAAAAAACATAAAAACAGGTCAGAAAAACTATAAAATAATAAAATAAAGTCAAAACAGTCCAAAATCATGAATTAAGAAGTTTTTGTAGGGTTGGTACATATGACACTACAAAAATTAACTCATTTATACAAATTTCTCATACCACGCTAAAATAATGACAAATTGCAACAAAGTATTTCTAAATTGATATGAAGAAGTACTTCCTTGAGAAGCTCAGAGGTGGACTGGAGGGCACTGTGTGTAGGTGTGGTGAGGATGCGCAAGAAACCCCATGCACATAATAACTGCTATCTGTTATACTGTGACAAATAACTGATATACCTCACGGTAAAACAGTTAATACCATGCAAAATAACCAATATACTGCACAGTAAAACAGTTAATATTTGCAGTGTGAATTTTACAAAATATCTTCAAAAAAGGCTTTGAAAAATAATGCAATTATCAAGGATTATACAAATATGATCAAATTCTAAGAATTATTTGTTTTCAAAAATCAGAAAGCATAAGGTGTGGATATGAAACTTTGATAAAATATCAAGTACTTTTCCTGTCCTCAAAATTTGTATAAGGTAAAAATTATTCAAAAATAGTAAGAAATAGTATTTTTAAAGAGAAAACACTCAAAGTTTATTGTTCTTAACTTTGTGTAAGTATAAAACAATATTATTTTCTACCAACAATAAAGATTTATCCAAAAATACTCTGCAAGAGATATTTAAGGCTACAAAACAAATTTCTTCAAGAGCAATTTCAATTGGAATTAATTGAGCAAAGAGCTGCAAGCAATTAATTAAGTAAAAAAATCTTTAAAAAAAATCTTTAAAGAGAAAAAACGCCCAAAAGTGACCAGAGTGAATTTGGAAACAAAGTGACAAAGCTAACAGTGATGAAAGATGCTTTGATTCACTTTTGGGGTGGTTCAGGGGTAAAAATGATTATAAGAGTTACAAAAAATTATTATAAGTGTTACAAAAAACAATTATAATGATTTTTTGACGTGGTTAAAAGGTTTAAAATGAAATAAAAAGGGTTGTTGGAATCTTTTATTGATTGGTTTAACAGTGTTTAAACTAATTATACATGGAAAAGCTTCTAACATTAAGAGAAAAGTGGGGCAAAGAAGACATTCTTTTATAGCCATCAATTTTCTTACTCAAAAAGTAAAATTAACTTATGTCAGTCGTGGGGAACACTCTGACACCAGAAAAGCCAATTATGGCATCATTGAACCCTGGTTTACACCAAAAAAGGGCTGGTTTTAGCCATTTTAGACCCTTAAATCAGCCATTACTATAGTGATACCTGGCTTAAAGCCTTCAAAACACGTCAGAATGAGTATAGGAGACGTATAAACCAGTTACGACTGCTTTTACTTAAATTTTTTTATCTTAAGGGTAGTTTTACCCTCCTGGTTGGTATCAAACCCTCTTCATCAATTGAGTCACAGACCCTGTGATCCAATTCCAGGCCAAAAGTGTTGAACTTTTGGATGGATCTTGACATCTCATGCCTGTCAGCCAGTAATTTGGGGGTCTGGCTCCCCCTTAGAGCTAGGGTCCCTTTTCCCCCCCAAATTTAATCCTTCCAATTTATTTTTTCCTTTAATGCCCCATCATGTATTATACTTACAATTTACATATGTAATTCAATTGAGTTTTACAATACACTACTGTAATAATTGACACCTCATATGCCAATCAAAGTTCACAATTCAATTGAATTCAATTGAAAATACTTTAATTCCTTATAGCTTCTAAAATATACACAACACCTCAATTTTAACACAAAAATTGATGATTAAAACTATATTTGATGTGAATTAGATTAAGGTTTTGAGGATTTTCAACTTTCATACAGAAAATACAAAAAACTTAATTTAAGCTTATTTAGAGTTGTGTTACAAACATTTCACTCAGAGGTGACCCCACCTAATTTTTTATAAGGTATCCAATGGTGAAATAAATTTTATATGTTTTTTTTTTAAATGAAAAGTTATGATAAAATTTATTTAAATTTTTTCTAAAATTATTTTTTTTTGGTTAATTTTGTCAAAAATTCATTTTTACTTAATTTTTTCAAGTAAAAATGTCTTTTTGAAATTTTCAAATTTAACGTATTATTATTCTTAAATTATAATTAAATTTTTGATTATGTATATAAATTAATATATATATATTAACTTGTATTTTAATAATGTCAATAAATTTATTTTATTTATGTTTGTATATTGATTTTTTGTTTGTGGTCTTTTGGGTATATGAAAATACCTCTAAGGCTCACATTCCCTCCCCCTAAAAAAAGAATATTACTTTTTAATATTGTTCTTTTTAGTATGTCTAAATCTTCTGAGAAGTTTGGTAGCTTCAGGTATGTCCTTTTCTTCTAACCATTCATCTTCACAAGCTGGGTCACTGTTCCTAACAAGGTATTCCCTTACTTTTTTGGCTCTTAATTTTCTTTCTTTAAGAACTTTGGTAATCTTCTTGAGACCAGATTTCTCAATAGGAGGCTTAACTTGGGGAACTTTATTCCTCAAGGGAAATGTTTCAGCATCACCAGATTTATATGGCTCTATCAAGCTCACTGGAATTGTAGGATGCTTATTACTAAGTTCTTCAGCTAATTCTACTTCAAAAGCATTTTCTCCACGGAGGGCATTAATAAAAAAAGGTCCTGCAAACAATTCTTTGAGCTTTTTACATCCTTTGATGTTATTGAAGTTGGTGGTGGATACTAGTACGAAATTCCCCACTTTGAAATCTGGAGTGGCATGTGATTTGTCCCAATCATCTTTGGCATATGCAAATGAGTCTTCCATGCATCTTACTGCATTCTTTCTATCTCTGTCTAGCATTCCTTTGAAGCTGGCAGTTGAAGGATGTATTTCAACCAAATCTTTTCTTAAAGAATCTTGGGGTAACTTGGGATTCCATCCCTTTTCTAGAATAGCAGGGGTTTGATTGGTACTGGCATGAATTGATGTCTTATCTGCCAATTCTAATGCTGGTAGAAGAGTACCCCAATCATGAGTGAATCCATCACAATATTTGAATTCAAGGCCATATGCACAAACTCTTCTCACCATGTATTCCAAGGTTTGTATCATCCTTTCAG
The DNA here is from genome assembly GCA_023105745.1 of Austropuccinia psidii. Lineage (NCBI taxonomy): Eukaryota > Fungi > Basidiomycota > Pucciniomycetes > Pucciniales > Sphaerophragmiaceae > Austropuccinia > Austropuccinia psidii. Next base: position 60,471,344 of record JALGQZ010000001.1, on the reverse strand, counting down.
CTAGACCATCAGTTTGTAGGTGGTAGGCTGTAGAGAAAGACAATTTAGTGCCACATAATTGGTGAAGATTTTTCCACAGTGCTGAAGTGAATTTGGGATCCCCGTCACTAATGATATTTGTGAATATGCCAGTCCATGATACTACTCTATTCCATATTAGAAGAGCTGTATCCATGGCTGTATGATCTTTGTGAGCCCTTGTTCTGAGCTTGTGGCTGCTTTTTCACGCTGGAATTGCTGCTTCTGGCCACTGGGGCTGTTTTTGGCACTTGTTTGGGTGGTGGAGGGTTGTTTTTCCTCCATTATGCTGTTAAGAGCATCATGTTCTTCTTTTCCATCAATGGATGCCATCCATTGAGTAACTTACAAGTGTTGGGATGGCCCAGGAATTTTCTCACAATCAGGTAAGAATTCATGCAGTTTTTCCACAAATCTGCAAGGATCTGCTACTCTTTGTGCTGCAATGCATTGTTGTAAGCCTTCTGGCTGGCTTTGTAAATGTCCACTGAGGCTTCTTGTGGTGGTGTCAGCTCTTTTTGAAGGTAGAACAGTTTTATCAGCTTCATAATGACACAATTTATTAATTTGGAGGTCATCAACTGACCCTTGTCCTTCTGTAACAGATTGGCTTCCGCCATAATCATGTCTATGACCTTTCTGGGAGCTGCTTGAGGGGTTAAAGCTGGCTCCTGATCTGGTTTAAGGCATCCTTCATGCTTAAAAAGCTTAAAATAGTAATTTTATGTCAAAAAAATACTATTGGCCAAATTCTTAGCGTTCTGAAGAGTATTACTTATATCCAAGTTAATCAATTCAGAAGAAATTGGTTCAGGTTGATTATTTTGAGTTACAATAACAGTACTATTATGGTCAGAATTAACAGTACTGCCAGGAATAATGCTGGTAACTGTTGAGGCTGTGTCAATTTTTCCTTGTCTTACCACGTTTCCAGACACTAAAATTAATGAAAAACCCAATTAATTAAGTCAAAAAAAGAAATAAAAATATAAGCCCACTTATAATATGAAACAAATTATGATTTTGAGGATTTTTTGCATTATAAGTCTTTTTTATATGTTTTTTAAGTTTTTCAATATAAGAAAAAGGATTTAAAAAGAGTAGGAAAATATGTCACAGGTAAAATATCATGGTGGGGCCCCCAGATGTAAGGTGTGGATATGAAACTTTGATAAAATATCAAGTACTTTTCCTGTCCTCAGAATTTGTATAAGGTAAAAATTATTTAAAAATAGTAAGAAATATTATTTTTAAAGAGAAAACATCCCAATTTTATTGTATTTGACTTTGTAAGTATAGAACAATAATATGGTTTACCAACAATAAAGATTTATCCAAAAATACTCTAGAAGAGATATTTAAGGCTACAAAACCAATTTCTTCAAGAGCAATTTTGATTGGAATTAATTGAGCAAGGAGCTGCAAGCAATTAACTAAATAAAAAAAAATGAAAAGGATATTTAAAGAGAAAACACGCCCAAAAGTGACCAGAGTGCATTTGGAAACAAAGTGACAAAGTTAACAGTGATGAAAGATGCTTTGATTCACTTTTGGGGTGGTTCAAGGGTAAAAATGATTATAAGAGTTACAAACAATGATTATAATAATTTTTCACGTGTTTAAAAGGTTTAAAATGAAATAAAAAGTGTTGTTGGAATCTTTTATTGATTGGTTTAACAGTTTTTAAACTAATTATAAAAGGAAAAGATTCTAACATGAAGAGAAAAGTGGGGCAAAGAAGACATTCTTTTATAGCCATCAATTTTCTTACTCCAAAAGTGAAATTTACTCTTTTGAGTCTTGGAGAACACTCTGACAACAGAAAAGCCAATTATGGCATCATTGAACCCTGGTTTAGACCAAAAAAGGGCTGGTTTTAGCCATTTTTGCTATTTTTAGCCATTTTAGACCCGTCAATCAGCCATTACTACAGTAATACCTGGCTTGGAGCCTTCAAAACACGTCAGAGTGAGTTTAAGAGAGCTAGAAGCCAGTTAGAACTGTTTTATCTGAAGGGAAGTTTTACCCTCCTGGCAACAGTTAAAACTAGCCTGGTTGGTATCAAAACCTCATCATCAATTGAGTCACAGACGCTGTGACTCCATTCCAGGCCAAAAGTGATGAACCTTTGCATGGATCTTGACATCTCATGCCTGTCAGCCAGGAATTTGGGGGTCTGGCTCCCCCTTAGAGCTAGGGTCCCTTTTCCCCCAAATTTAATCCTCCCAATTTATTTTTTCCTTTAATTCCTCATCATGTATTATACTTACAGTTTACATATGTAATTCAATTGAGTTTTACAATACACTACTGTAATAATTGACACCTCATATGTCAATCAAAGTTCACTTATGTAATACACGCGCACATTTTGAAAATTCAATTGAATTCAATTGAAAATACTTCAATTCCTCATAGCTTCTAAAATATACACAACACCTCAATTTTAACACAAAAATTGATGATTAACACTACATCTAATGTGAATTAGATTAAGGTTTTGAGGATTTTCGACTTTCATACAGTAAATACAAAAACTTAATTTAAGCTTATTTAGAGTTGTGTTACAAACATTTCACTCAGAGGTGACCCCACCTAATTTTTTATAAGGTATCCAATGGTGAAATAAATTCTATATGTTTATTTGTTAGATGAAAAGTGATGATAAAATTTATTTAAATTTTTTCTAAAATTATTTTTATTTGGTTAATTTTGTTAAAAATTCATTTTTACTTAATTTTTTCAAGTAAAAATGTGTTTTTACAATTTTCAAATTTAATGTATTTTTATTTTTAAATTTATAATTGAATTTTTTGATTATATATATAAATTCATATTTCTATTTTAATTTTTATTTAAATAATGTGACTAAATTTATTTTATTCATGTTTTTATATTAATTTTTACTTTGTGGTCTTTTGGGTATATGAAAATACCTCTAAAGCGCATATAAAGAAGGAATGTGGAAAGTTTATTCATAATAATATAAGATTTAGTTAATAAAATATTTTGCTTTGGATTATTGGCTTTCATTGATTCATGGGAAAAGACAGTAATGAAATGGCTCCTATTTTGCAATAATAATCCTGCCCTGCGATCACAGATCCTCTCAGAGCAATCTAAATAGTAAATAAAAAAATAATCATCCAAAAACTAAGTTTCAACCTAAAAACTTTCAATTTTCAATTTCAATTTGAGTTGCAGGTGTTATTAATTACTCCCAGTAGCTTCAAGCTTAATTTTTGCTGAATATTTTGTAGCTTTGATATAAAATGAATTAATTTCTTTTAAAGTTCATTTTATTGATATCTTGAAGATAAAATTCTCAGAAAAGTCTTTCAATTTATATTTATAATTATTTTTTAAAGAAATCTTGATTTTCTTCAGCTATAATCAAATGTGATATTTTTGGGGGTAAATACCAAAATGTCTTATTCATAAAATAGAGTAATTTTTCTATTTATAAAACTATAAAATTATATTGTAAGCTTTGTGAAATCTTAAAGTATAGAAATTAATAAATAGATTTTCTATGAAGCTTTGAGATTATTGTTTTTTGCCACATGAAAATAGCAAAATACACTGAACCTTAGCTTTTCATAAGGTTTTGATAATTTTAAATTTGATTTGTTTCTTATTTAAACTAATTAAGACTTTATTAATCTTTGAAACTTCTTAAAATCTCTATTACAATCCTGTATGAAGGGCTTCACCCTTTGAAAACTTCTAATTCCTGTTCAAATGAAGGATAAACCCTTTTTAACTTTAAAATGCAATCAATTTCTAATTTCAAAATTTGAATAATTTTGAAAATCTTTCAATACAGGAGTAAAGCCTTATTTGGCCTCTTGAAGCTCACACAATGTGAGTACCCTATCACCTCTTGGTAATTTTCCCTTTGTCCCCCCTTATCCATAGATTTTGCCAATTTCTCAATTGAATCCATACCATGGCTTTGAATAAATTTTAATTTATTCTTCACAGGCTTTGCATTGTTTATCAAAATTCCTTAGCTAATTAAGTCACTCAATGTAGCACCTTACTCTTAGGGGCCTTCTAAATCTATTCCCATGAAGATGTGTAAAAACAGGGAATATCACATGCTGTGGTATTGCTATACCAGCTTGGCTTAATGGCCATGATAGAAGAATTTTAGGAATTTTATTTCCCTTAAAGAAATGAAATATGGATTTAAATAGTATATAAATTCAAATAATTATTTTGAATTACACCTAATAAAAGACTTATTTCTTTATTCAAAGGCAGTGAAAGACTAATCACACTCTATGACACCCAACTGTACCATCCTTGAATTTAAAATATATGTATGAAATCTTGGCTGCCCAAATCATTTTCAAATTCATATTATTCATTATTTTCTTGAATTTGGGAAGTAAAAAAAAATACACAGAACAAAGGGTTAGAGTTATAATCAAGATTCATCACAATATATCTCATGATGGAGTTGTAGCATAATAGGGGTCATAGTATCAATAAAAAACAATTAACTTGCTCTTATTTCCTTTACACCAACCACTTTTACAGGAGATCAGGTACTGCCCTATTTATTTTGAATATTTATGGGCTCAGCTTTTCTCATTTTGTCTAAAATATTTAGTATTACACCTTGAGATTGTGCCATTAACCATAGGAGGATATCAAATCCCACCTTCTATTTTATGTAATCCAATTTGAGCTTCTAGGAAGGAGATCTAATCTCAAACTCAAGGAAAGAAAAACTCATAATTACAGAAAGAACTTTGTATATATACTTTATTTTTACATATTCTTACAGCTCAAAAGGGGAGGTAATTTTGAAAAAGGTTTAATTATCACAATTACCAAGGTAATTGGTGCTGCAAGTTTAAATATTATTATTAATTAAGGAGTTTAGGAATCCAGCCTGAAAATGAATTGGGAACAAGAGAAGGGCACAAACCTTCCAAATTAGGCAACTCCCAACACTTTCATAGGGGCTCCTCTAAGTGAAGAGGGCCTGGTACTCAGTAAACTGGAACTCACTTTCAGAGGGCTCAGAATGGATAAGAGAAAACATTCAAAAGGTGTAAATCGGATGGATTTCTCATAGTGAAGGAATAGGAAAAGCAGCAGCAGTAATAAGAAGTAAATAATTAAGCATCCAATGACAAACAAGATGTCACAGGGGCTCTTGGGGAAAAAATAGTGGCCTTGAACTCAGGAATCAAGAGCTCACTTGGAGGGAACCAAAAAGATAAAGAAATAAAGGAAGAATATATTTCTTTAATGTAAATAATACGAGCAAGCTGAAGATACTCCAAAATATAAGAATGAGGCCAAGGGTCAAGGATAATAAAGAAAATCCAAATGCCAAAGAGCCAACCAAATTAATCCACAATTTACTGTTTCAACCTTCCAGAAAAAAAATGGAATTAGTAAAGGATATGATCACAAATATCCACTGACAGATGAAGAGAAAAGTGCAAATGACTGACTTAAGAATATCAGTATTTACTTTTTAGAACAAAAAGAAATTAATAATAAAAATAAATCCAGTATATTAATTAACTGGGGAAAAAGTCCCCAGCGGTGAAAGGGTGGCAATTATATGTGAAAAGTTGAGCAATGATCCTGGAGAGCTTATCACCTAGCTGTATTAAAAGCTTGGTTCAATCAAGATCTCCCCATCTTGAGAAATGAACTGTGTGCTTTTAATTCCCACAGTGGAATATGAATCAGCCCAGAAGGGCCAATTCCATATAGGTTGCCTGGATACAGCCTGTATGGACCAAGTGAGTTGTTCAAGGAGTTTTAGAGTTCTTGATGCCTTGACAACTGATTTTTATAAGGAACAACCTCTTGAAACTTCCCTTGAAAAATACTGGGCTAGAATTGCCTTGGGGGAATACTGTTGAAATGAGAATCCAACACCTGAAGGGTCAGGTGATTGGTATCCTAAAATGGTCTTGCGGGTTCCACCATGAATTGCCAACTTTAGTAAGATGAGTATTTACTTTAAAATGGACTGATGGGATGGTGAAGTGACATTAAATAATGGAATTGAGTCTTGAAACATTAACCATTGGATTGCTGAGGAGAAATGGTGAATAATAGTATATAATACCATATATGCCCCATTTCTGCTTCCTGCAGTGGGGGGTCCATAACTGAGGGAAAAGGTTTCCCTTGAGGTGAGGGGAAAACCTTCTGGACCTGAGCTGGTGGCTGCCAGAGTCCATTGGTGGATTCTTGGGGCCTATGGTCATTTATGGCCAATTTGAGGCCTGTGGGCCAAATTTGGGCTCAGGAAGGCCCACCTGGCATTGGGGGCTGATGGACTGCCACCTTGTATTTAGGCCAAAACAGGCCTAAATAATCCCACATCCTGTGGGCTGCAGAATTCAGCCTAAAGACTGTAGGGGGTCTAAATGGCTCAAAAAGGCCATATAGGCTTAAAACTCCCTAATAAAAGGGGGTGGGTGAGGGGACCTGGATATTGCTAAAGGGGTCAATACCCCCAGGCCCAAAATTGAAGGAATGGGCCCGGGTTTTTGTGATGCAATGAATTGGCCAAAAGGGCCAAAATAGGAGGATATGGCCTGAGGGGCATAAAGGAAGTTTCCTGCCATGAATGGCCATAAAAGGTGGGTGTGGCCAAAAAGCCATTTAAACACCACAGAAGGTCAATTGGCCACAATTCAGATCAGGTTGAAATTGCTGTAAACCGCAATTAGGGGAATTCTTCTCATGGTTGTGACAGTACCCCCACCTTGAATGGTGAGCTCCTGTGAGCCTTGAGGTATATTTGAACTAACAAATAGGCCACAATTACCTTGAAGATGAATTGTGAATTATGAATAACCCATAAGTCATTCATATATTCAAAATTCATCTTTTTTGATTTCAGAAAAGATGAATAAATTTTTATTGAGTAAGTAAATCAATGGATTTAAGGCCACATTTGGATTCTCCACAAAATTTCACCTAGGGTAGCTCCATAGAGTGAATAAGCTCAAATCACCTCTTTGAGGTGGTAATATGGAAAATACTTCAATACCACATAAAAGATCCATGAAAATTTTTGTTTTTCTCAATTTCACGCCAAAATAATGGGAATGTGAGAAATCCCATGTGAAATATACACTAAGAATAGTGTTATGCATGTTTTGGGCAATAAATATTATGGTATTCTCACATACACCTTTGGTACACCCATAGTGGATATCTCACTTGCAGCATGAATTTCTATTTTTGATGTAAAAAATAGTCAAGGGGGACAAAAGACATCAAAAAGAGCCAGGGTACCCAACTTCTGAGGCCTCTGAGGCGTTGACAGCTCTAAATCTGGGATCCATGGCTGGTTTTGGCCCAATTAGTAAACTAAAACTTTTTGGGAACTTGGTTACTATGTCACAACTTTAGTAAATCATAAGATAATTGCAAATAAGCTGCTATTTTGACATGCCAAGGAGGTAAAAAGTAACTTAGACTCCTGTATCCATGTCAATTATTAATGAATTTCCATATATAAATCCCAAAATAGTAATTAAAACCCTTTTTGGACTAGTATCCATTGATTTACCTCATAGCAACCAGCCATAAACTGCTATTTGCAATTCTATGTAGAAATGAAGTAAAAACTTCAAAAATTCATTGAAACTACAATTCTTGATGAAGCTTTCTGTAACCTTCAGCAACAATTAGGAATGGTATAGTTTATATAAAAACAAAAAATAATTATACTTTTATAAGTAAAATTAAAAGCTTTACCTACAGTCAATTTGCGATGATTCCACGTGAAACACAGAATATTTAAAAATTTACAAAAAATACATTCTGTAATGAAAATTTCCATAGAATTGATAGCTTTGAGAGATAAATGATAATTTTGGAATAAAAGAAGATTTAAAGTTTTTATGCATTTTATTCTTAACCATAAATGGGTTGGTAGTCACGTAAAAGCCTCAATTAAGTAATTATGATAATCTTATGTGACAACAGATGATGCAATCAATAATCCCAAAAGGTTTATTGTTTTCTTGCTCACCAGACTTTCAGTTTGCTCCATGGAACGCCTCTGTGGGCTGTCTTAGACTTAAAAGAGGCCTCCTCTTGCTGTTTTTTCCAAATCATCACATCATTCAATTATACCTTTATTACCAACAAGTAAGTATTAGTTAAAACCTTTCTTGAGTTTTTTATTCTTTCAAAATCAATCAGATAGATTTGAAATAATAGAAATAAACTATATCTTGTTGTAATACTGTTATATATCCATTCTTAATCCTTTAAATCCACAATTATCCATCAAACTTCTCTACTTTTATCTTTGATAGGTTCTTTGGAGTATTAGTGAGTGATTTATCTTAACTATTAAATGTTTTTCTCTAGTAATTGTTTTCTTCAAGAATATCATTCATAATTATCTATCAAAATAATTTTATTATTTCAATAAAGAAGTTTTATTATTAAATACTTCTTGTAATTAATTCTAGTAGACAATTACTGCTTACTGTTATAATAACTAGTAGTGTGTAACAAGTAAAAGAAATAATTAAATATTTAATTGTGGTTATAATAATTTTTATTATTATATTTCATAAGAACAGTCATAGTACTGTTGATTAATAGTAATATTATCAACACGTTTCATAGACACATCTTACGTTTGGGGGCCTGGCCGTGTTTTTTGAACCTTGTACCCGCAATTAATATATTTTTAAGCTCTAAAATATATTAATTCAATAAGTTTTTTTCTTTCAATTTGAAGTTAAAATAATTTTTATTTTTGAAATTCTTTTTAAAATCTTTTTCTTGAGGAATTTGGTTTAATTTTATATTGTTTCAGACATTGCTTATTCACTTTCAAAAACTTATAAAATTATTCTTTGAGTTACTCCAAATTCATTTTGGATCAAAATCTTGAATTTTAATTTTCTTTCTTTGAACAGGATAATTTTTTAATATTTTTCTCTTTTATATTTTTTTTCTAGTGTCTTTAATAAAATACAGTTCATCTGGTAATAAGCTCAGTAAGAGATATATTGCTAATCCATAATCTTCAGAAGCCAAATCTTGAGAGAGCATTGAAGTGCAAATTTCTAAAAGAGGCACTTTATTCAGAACAGAACAAGCTAAATTACCACCAAGAGGTGTGTTGTTCTGCCCTTTTATTTCACTTTTTCTCTTGAATTGACGTGAAAATGGTGCACACCAGAAATGGAAGCAAATATTCAGTCCAACCAGATGGATGTGGACAAGGAATAGGCAAGACCAAATCCAGAAGTGTCAAATCTTCCTCAAGAAAGACACATCTGGAGGATGCCAGAGTTGCCCCCAATTCCCCAAAGTCTGTACCCACAACATTTGATGGGAATTCTAGATCTGGACGAATTCATTATATTATTTTAAGGACTGAACCACTTTGAAGTGGCAGAAATAGAAATTTATCAATGCCAATGCAAAAATTGGTTCAGAGAAGCCAAAGAAGAGGAGTGGGAAATATTCCCAAGCCTTTTGCAGGGGGCCATGAACTCCTACTTACACATCAACAGCTTTCTGGGTCAGGAGAAGAACCTAGAACTCTTAGCCGGTTGGATCCCATAGTCTTGCAAAGACAAAATCAAAAAGATAAAGGATTGCTTGAAGAACAAAAGTCTTTTTATCAATAGACCAGAAGAGGGAGTTGGAAATGACTCAAGCTTTGGAGACAGAAGGCCCAGTGGCGTCTATCAGCTACAAACCAGCTCCAGAAGTGTCCAAAAACAAGCCCAAAGGATCTCAGAAGAAGCAGAGAGGTCCCAAGACCAATCAGGGCAAGGGCAAAGACAAAGCAAATTGGCACAGACCTTACCCACAAGGGTACAGGACACCCAAATTGGAGCATTCAGCCATGGACAGTGTCTTCAATATGGCCAGGACTCTTATGGAATTCCAAGTAAAAGAGAAGGAAAGGAGGCACAGGACTTTTCCACACAAATAATAGATGAAATACATTTTGTTAAATGTAGTATTGATGTAGAACTTGGCAAATTTGATGCAAAGTTAAATAAAGTAATATCAGACATGAGTGAATTGAAAAGAAATGACAAAACGTATACTGAGTGGTATCAGTTGACAAATGTCAGATTAATTCAATTACCAATACATGTTACAGAATTTAAATTAAACATCAATTCCAAAATTATGAAATGGAAGATCTTTCCATTTTAAAAACCAACGATCAAATTAAAATTCTGAAAGCTCATGTCTTGGAAATAATTAAAAATACCAATCAGTTTGCCACACATTTGGAAAAAAGTGACAGTGAAAGGCAGAATTAAAAGAATGAAATCATTTCAAATGTAGAACAAATTCATAAGAATTATGGACCAAATACGCCAAGACATTCTACACCTTTGACTGAATAAAAACCTTCTGTTAAAGGAAGTTTGGACTCATTTTTAGGAGAAAAACCTGTGTGTGCAAAATATATTCCGAAACTGGAATAATGGCCAACATTGTCTGGTGAAGGAAAATAAAATCATATTGAGCTCATCAGAACCATTCATATGTTGCAAGAATATTTTCACATACCTGATGAAATCATAGTGGGGAAGCTACACTCTTTGTTTACAAGAACGTGAAAGAAATGGTATTAAAAAATGACACTAGATTATGGTAAACATTATTGGCCTTGGTGGTAATGTGAAATAATCCCCAAATTTGCTAACAATTATTGGAGATTTCAAATGGAAAATGCTTTTGAAAGTGCCATTTTTAACTCAGAAAAGGATAAACCACTTAATTGGTTGCTTAAACAGAAAGACAGATTATTTGCCTTACACCCAGCTATGTCTGACTCTATGATTAATATGAAAGTATTAAGAAAATGTGGAGGAGAACTAGAACATTCTATCAAGTGCAGATGCATACAACCCTGTTCAACAAAAGACTACATCAATGCCATGGAAGATATCATTACTAGGACAAGAATTGGTAAAACGTGGACTAGAGTCCCTATGGAATCCAAAATGGTCTTTAAAACTGCCAGAGAAGATAAGAGGCCCGAAAGACCTGTTTTGAATTGTCATAAATGTGGAAGCACTTCACATTTGGCCTAAAATTGCACCAAAAAGGCAAATATTAATGAAGTTCAATTAATTGAAGAATTTCAGTGTACTGAAGAGAAAGAAGAATCTGACCTAGATTCTGCAATCTCTGAGGATGCACCAGTAGAGGACTATCCCATTGAACAAATTACAGCTTTCTTTGAGGTAACAGAAGTCCATACTCACTTGCCACAGTAAAGTGAGGAATTTCATAACCTGATAAATATTCAGGATGCCAGAATGTGTAAAACCAAACCTGCTAGAGGTAAAGGATAAACTGCTGGAGCATCTTGTATCATATCAATCCTGATGAATGATATTGAAGCCAAAGTAAATTTGGATACAGGAGAATTTTGCACTTGTGTAGGCAAAGATTATCTTCAAGCCATACTCCCTGGATTGAAAATCCATCTATTACCAATAGAGGGTGTACAATTTAGTAGTGCCAGTAATAATAAGTACCCTTTGGGCATATTGGACACTAATATTGTATTTTCACATCACGCAGGAAGTGTAAGAATGAAAACTGAGATTGTAGTAATGGCCAATTGCACATCTCAGCACATTATTCTTGGAAATGATTACTTTAATATTTTGTAATTGACATCAATAATCTTAAAGAAAGATATTTCACAATTGGAGAAAACAAAAGACAAATATATTCTTTTTCCAATATGCCCAAGCAAATATCTGTAATATGTTCTGTTAAGGATACTTATAAGGAAGAATTTGTGGCTAATCAACTTGTTGAAGCACAAATTAATCCATCATTATCACCAAAGATTAGGCATGACCTTATTGATGTTTTATACAAATATAAGAATTGCTTTGCTTCTGATAATGAACCATTAGGTTCTATCAAAGGGCATGAAGTTGATATTACTCTTAATATTGACAGACCATACCCTCCATTCCTTAGAATACCAGCTTATGCAGCCAGTCCCAGAGCTAGAGAGGCCTTGGAAAACATATCCAATAGTTGATCCAACTTGGTTTACTAAGGAAAATAGGCCATAATGAAGAAGTTGAAGTGACAACACCTGTTATTATTTCTTGGCATAATGATATATCAAGGATGGTTGGAGATTTTAGAGAATTTAATACCTACACAGTTCCAGATAGATATCCAATTCCTAGAGTTCAAGAAATCTTGACCCAATTGGCTAAATCCAAGTATATAACATCCATGGATGCATTGAAAGGCTTTCATCAAAATGCTTTGACACCCAAAGCTAGGAAATTACTTAGAATTATCACTCACTGTGGTATCTATGAGTATCTTAGAGTTCCATTTGGTATTCAAAATGCACCATCTCATTATCAAATAATGATGAATACCATCTTTGCTACAGAATTGTATGAAGGGTGGCTTATCATTTATATTGATGCTATTATCATATTTTCTGACTCATGGTCTTTGCACCTTGAAAGACTTGCAAGAGTATTTGACAAAGGTACAAGAGGGGATATGAATATTTCACTCAAGAAATGTAATTTTGGCTTTGAAGAACTCCAAGCTTCAGGACGTATTGTTTCTGGTTCAAGCTTGGGTATTGACAAAAATGAATGGCAGCAGTGTTACTTAGGCCAATACCCCAAAATAAGAAAGATATGATCTTTTTTCTTGGCTTTGTCAGTTATTACAGGCAACACATAAAAGACTTTGCAATTCTAGCCAAGTCACTCTATAGAATCTGTGATCAACAGAGTATTTGAGATGACACGGGAAGGGATTGAAGCTTATGAGAAGATAAGGAAAGTTTGTAAAGAAGCACCTTTACTCCTCATGCCTGACTGGAATATAAATTTGAAATTGTTCCTTGATGAATGTGGAGATGCATCAGGGGCAGCCCTACATCAAGTCCAAATTATTTATTACAAACCTACAGAAGGACCAGTTTCTTCCATCTCAAGAAAAATCAAACCAAAAAAAGCCAGATATGGTGCAAGCCAAATGGAGTGCTTATGTTTGGTATGGGCACTTTAGAAATTACACTATTATCTTGATGGCAGTGTTTTTGAGGTGATAACTGACTGTAATGCCATGAAATCACTCTTTAACATGAAAACTCCCAACAGAAATATGTTGAGATGGCAAATAGCCATTCGAGAATATAGAGGAAACATGACTATAGTTCATAAAGCAGGAATCATTCACAAGAATTCTGATGGACTTAGCAGGTGGGAATTAGCCAATACTCCTGATAGCCCAGCTTATGTACCTTTGGAAGCAGAACCAAAGATTACAATTGAAGGAATTAACATAACTGATATTGGGACTGAATTCTTTGAAGAAGTCAGAGAATCTTATATGCAAGACAATAATTGCCATATCTTGACTTCCTTATTAGATAAAGACTGCAAAGATACATCGTTAGTAAATGCAATGGATGAACTTTGGAATAATTCCTATTCTAAAGGAAGATTTCACTTGATTGATGGTATTATTTACCACAAAACCAAACATTCTTGTGTAATGAAATTGTTTAGCAGATTTCTTATCAATACCATTCTTCATGAATGCCATGATATCATCTACTCTGGACACCTTTCAGAAGACAGACGACTTGAAAAAGTGAAGAACTGCACATGGTGGCCATTTTGAAGAAAAGAAACCATTGAATATTGCCACACCTGTGATAGATGCCAAAAGGCACACAGGGGGACAGGCAAGAAATTTGGATTAATGAGTCATATTCAAGAACCAAAATCCCCTTGGGAAGTTTTTCACATTGATTGGGTCACAGCACTTCTTCCAAGTGGTGAGAAAAGTCATAATGCTTGTTTAGTAATTGTAGACATATATAGCAAGACTCCCATATTATTACCATGGCATTGTCACAGGGGCTCTTGGACAGAAAAACAAGAGTTTCCTGGCACTCAGCAATTGGGGAAATCACTTGAAATACTCCAAAAGAATGAATGATTGAACTTCTCTAAGAAAAATGCAAGTACAAAGATGAGATGCAATAAGAGAAATGGGAAGACAAATGGCCAAAGAGCCAACCAAGTAAGTCCTTAATCACTGTTTCAACCTGCCAAAATGAACAATGGAATTAGTAAGGATATTACCACCAAATATCCATTGACAGGTGAAGAAAGAAAATATAAAAGGTGCTAAATGACTGACTTGATAATATCAGTATTTACTTAACAAAAATGATGAGATAAATAAAGATAAAATAAATTCAAAATATATTAATTAACTGGGGGAAAACCCCCAAAGGTCAAAGGAGGCTGGTATATGTGAAAAGGTGAGAGCTTGACTTCTTGAGGCTCACAGCTGGTCTTTATTGAATCCTTGAAGCTGTATTGATAGCTTGATGAAGTGTATACCTTTCCAGATTGGGAAATTAACTGTGTTGAATGATTTTCACATGATGTATGATTTAAATACAGGTCTTGATGAATCCATATTGTATTGAAATGAATGTGGTTGCCAAGTTAGATTGATGGAGCATTGACACTTGACAAATTTTTTAGAACTGCCTCTTCAATACACCTTGGGAAAGAATTGACAGTATTCCCTTGGAGTTGAATACTTGAAGTGAGAATAACCAATGAATTCCTGGTGGCGCCATTGGTCTTTGAGAAATTACACCTGAACTTGAGCCTTGATGGGTCCTCTGGATGACAGGACACTTTTGTGACTTATGGAATGTTGAATTACTCCTCTGATATTGACACCATTGAATTGATGGTGAAAAAAGGTGCAGAAGGGTGTATAACACCATTTATGACAATTTGAGTTGCTGAAGGGTGAAAGTGGCCAAAGGTCTTTGTGAGTGAAGTGAGGAGGATGAGAGTGAAGATTGGGTTTTGGGTGACTTCAAAGGTGACAAGGTGTTTCTGGGTGTATTGGCCAATTTTGGTTTTCTGGCCAAATACAGCTTATACAGCTTTCAAACTCTATTTGCGCAAAGTGCACAAAAATGCACAAAATGCACAAAACTGGCAATTAAGCCCCAAAAGGCCTGAGATGGCCTTTTGGACCTATTTCCCATAATACATGGGATAATGGCATATTCAGCTGAATACAGCAAAAATGCGGAAAATGGCCAAAACTGTACTCAAAGCTTAAAACCCAAATTCAGGCTTTTGGGCTGTATTTTACTTGTTGACTGTAAAATAACTGAAAGTGCCCAAAAGCAAATAATTGCCTGGAAAGGCCTGATGATAGTGAACCTGGCCCCAGGAGTGAAATGACCATAAAAGGCCAGAATAGATGAGGGCCAATTTGGCCAGTGATTTTGGATATGACCAAATTTCCATAAGATTGATATGGCACTGATATGCCATATGGAGTCCAGGAGGGTAATTGCCATGGTTGTGACAGTCATAAAGATGACACAGCTATGGATACAGCTCTTCTTCTATGGAGTAGAGTTATTTCTCATACAGAATTATTGAAGAATATAATAAGTGACAGAGATCCCAAGTTCACATCTGCACTTTGGACCAATCTTCATAAATGTTTTGGGACTAAGTTATCATTTTCTACAGCATATCACCCTCAAACAGATGGGCTATCAGAGAGAATGATTCAAACTTGGGAAGACATAATCAGGAGATTTTGTGCTTCTGGATTAGAATTCAAAGACTCAGATGGCTTTAACAATGACTGGTGCACTCCAATACCTGCATTAGAATTGGCATATAATACATCAGTCCATTCTTCCACAGGTCAAACTCCTGCTATGGTAGAAACAGGATGGAATCCAAGACTCCCTGCAGACACGCTGAGGAAATACTTGATTGAAATTCATACTAAAGCTTCCAGATTCAATATAATGCTTGATGAAGTGAAAAATCATGCAAAACATAGTATGAATGACGCTTTTGACTATGCAAAACAGAAGTGGGACAAAAGTCACAAAGTACCAGACTTCAAAGTAGGGGACTTAGTTCTGGCTTAAACCTTGAATTTTAATAATACCAAAGGACCAAATAAACTTAAAGCTTTTGATGTTGAACCTTTTTTAATGTTTCCTTACATGGAACCAATGCATTTCAAGTGGAATTGAGTTGTGAATTGGAAAGTAAATGCCCCACTTTTCCAGGCGGCTTGATAAACCCTTATCAACCAGCTGACAAAGAATAGTTTCCTTTAAGGAACCCAACTCCTTTGACTGTACCACCAGTGGAACAGAATGAAGACAAAAAGATAAAGAAAGTCATTAAAGAAAGGAGACTTAGGGGTAAAAATCAAAGAGAATATCTTGTCAGATATAGAAATCCAGTACATGAAGATGAATGGCTGGAAGAATCAGAAATACCTGACTCAGATGAACTCTTAACAAGATTTAAACATGAGAGAAGGCCAAAATCCTGAAGATGTCTATAAATGTTCTTTAAATTACTTGATGTGAGTAATGTAAAGAGGTTGGACAGTAAACATTAACCCCCTTTAAGGCCTTTCTCTTCTTTATACCATTGATAAAATTGTAGTACTATTTTTTTTTGGTAGGAAGGGATGTGAGCATTGAGGTATATTGTACATAGCCAAATAAGCCACAATTATCTTAAAGAAAATTGTGAATTATTTATAACCCATAAGTCATGAATAGATTCAAAATAAATAATCTTTGATTTCAGAAAAGATGAATGACGTTTTATTGAGTTAGTAAATCCATTTATTTAAGGCCAGATTTGGATTCTACACAATATTTCACCTAGGGGAGCTCCATAGAGTGAATAAGCTCAAATCAAAACTTTGAGGTGGTATTATGGAAAACACTTCAATACCACATAAATGATCCATGAAAATTTTGGTTTTCTCAATTTCATGCCAAAATAATGGGAATGTGCGAAATTCCATGTTAGATATACACTAAGAATAATGTTATTCATGTTTTGGGCACTTAATATTATGGTATTCTTACATACACGTTTGGTACACACAGAGTGAATATCTCACTGGAAGCATGAATTTCTATTTTTGAGGTGAAAAATAGTCAAGGGGGACAAAAAACATTAAAGAGAGCCAGGGTACCCAACTTCTGAGGCCTCTGAGGCATGGACAATGCTAAATCTGGGATCCATGGCTGATCTTGGCCCAATTAGTAAACTCAAACCTTTTGGGAACTTGGTTACCATGTCACAACTTCAGTAAATCATATGATAATTGCAAATAAGCTGCTATTTGTATGTGCCAAGGAGGTAAAGAGAAACTTATACTCCTGTAACCTTGTCGATTCTTAATGAAATTTCATGGATAAGCCCCAAAAGAGTATTTCAAACCCTATTTGGACTAGTATCCATTTATTTACCTCAAAGCAACCAGCCTTATAGTGCTATTTGCAATTCTACATAGAAATGAAGTAAAAACTTCAAAAATTCATTAGAAATACAATTCTTAATTAATCTTTCTGAAACTTTCTGTAACAATAGAGAACTGTATAATTCACATAAAAACAAAAAATAATTCTACTTTTACAATTAAAATTCAAAGCTTTACTCACAGTCCATTTTTGGTGATTCCATGTGATACACAGAAGCTTTAAAGCTTTACAGAAAATAGATTTGGTGATGGAAATTCCAATAACATTGATACCTTTGAGAAATAAATGATTATTTTGGAATGAAAGAAGATTCACAGTTGTTAATCCTTTTATTCGCACCATAAATGGGTTGGTAGGCACATAAAAGCCTCAATTAAGTAATTATGATAATTGTACATGACAACAGATGATACAAGCAATAATCCAAAAAGTTTTATTATTTTCGGACTGATTGGTTTTTCATTTTTCTCTATTGCACGCCTCTGTGAGCTGTCTTAAACTTAAAAGAGGCCTCCTCTTGCTGTTTTTTCCAAATCATCACATTATTCAATTATACCTTTATTACCAACAAGTAAGTATTAGTTAAAACCTTTCTTGAGTTTTTTATTTTTTCAGAATCAATCAGATAGACTTGAAGTCATAGAAATAAGCTATATCTTGTTGTAATACTGTTATATATTGATTTTTGATCCTTTAAATCCACAATTATCTGTCAAATTTCTCTACTTTCATCTTAGATAAGCTCTTTGGAGTATTAGTCAGTGATTTATCTTAACTCTTAAACGTTTTTCTCTAGTAATTGTTTTCTTCAAGAATATCATTCATGATTATTCCTACATAAGATAATTATATATTAAAACAACTTTATTTTTTTAACAAAGAAGTTTTATTATGAAATACTACTTGTAATTGATTCTAGTAGACAATTACTGCTTACTGTTATAATCACTAGTAGTGTATAACAAGTAAAAAAATAATTAATTAATTAATTCATTATTTAATTTTGGTTATAATGATTTTTATTATTATATTTCATAACAACAGTCATAGTACTGTTGATTAATAGTAATGTTATCAAAACATTTCATAGACACATCTTACAGCTCCTGAGCACCAAGACAAGGTAGAAGCCTTTTGAGGCATTAGATATGGATTGTAAATAGTAGTTCCAGAGGTTTTGAAAATTGAAGTATTGAATGATAACTTCCTTGAGGTTGGAATATGAATTGAGGTGATTTGTCCTTCCTTTGATGATTTTCTTGTCCATGCATGAAATGAGTTTACATAAAGATTTGGCACAAGAGTAGAAATAAAGAAAAAGTTTGAAGGGATGTAGAGAAATTAAAAGAAAGAAAATACAAAGGAAAGAAAAGAAAATATAGGAAAACTGAAAATTTGAGGAGGTTCCAATCTTGATCACTGAAGTCAAGAACTGACTTGAATTGGCCAAGGACCTGGAAAAGAAGATTGATTCCACATTCTCACAAAGTGGCCAAGGTGACTCTTTAAAAGATTTTAGACCCCTCAAAAAGTGCATACCAGGAGAGGAACTTGCTTTTGGAAGTGAACAATCCCACCAGTGCCATAAAAGTAAACAGACTTTCTGAAGGAGTGTGTTGAAATTGAGGAGGCTTGGAAATTTAATTCAACAAATAAATGGTCTATTTTCCCAACTGAAAAATGGCCGTAAAGATTGGAATTGATTTTGAAAGTTTTCCCAGGGATATGTGTCCAAAAAATTAGCAAGTGGTCACAAAGTGGCCATGGTGGTTCTCAAAACAAAAAGGGTAGAATACCTCTAAGGGTGCATACCAGGAGTTGGACTTAATTTTGGTAATTCCTCTCCCCACCAAGCACCATAAAAAATCAACCTCCTGAAGAGTTAGGACATGGCTTGTCAGGATACAAAGAATGAAAATCCTTGAGTTTTTCCGTTTTTTCCCAAGTTGCTTGTTCTGGGTCTTGACTGAAACCTTTCCATTCAACCACATACCATATTTTTCCTGTCTTGATCTTGGAATCTAAGATTTGGGAAGCTTCCCATTTCTCTTCTTCTTGAATAAGGATTGGAGAAGGAGGCTCTTGAGTTCAATTTGGGATTATTGATGTCCTGACTGGTTTAAGGAGGGAAATATGAAAGACTGGGTGGATGGAAGCTTGAGGTGGAAGGTATGAGTACTGACTTTATTCAATATATGAAAAGGAGCCAACCATTTTTCTGACAGTTTTTTGGTTGGTGTTGTTCATTTGATGTTCTCAGAGGAAAGCCATACCATTCCACCAAGATTTAAAACAGATGGACTTGCTCTACCGCTATCTGCACCCCTCTTAAGCCTCCTTATGAAACTTCAAGTTCTATCTTGACATCTTGCTTTACTGATTGGACTTTTGTTGATACCTTTGCAGCAGCAGTGTCTTGAGTAATTTTAACTGGGTAAAATTGAGGATCTCTTCCATAAACAGTGAAAAATGGGAATCATTTTGTTGAAGAGTGGTCATAATTATTATAGGAAAATTCAGCCAGAGGGAGCCAGATGTGACAATCATTTTTATGATAACTAACATACATCCAACAATACTTTTCTAGTCTCTTTTTTACCCTCTCTGTTGGTCCATCAATTGACAGATCTCTTGAAATCCTGAGCTACTGACATAAATTGGTCCAGAAAAAATAAACAAAAAGGAAACCTCTAACACTAACAATGCTTGAAGGAAAGCCATGTTTTAAAAAAGTATTATTGATACATAAATGGGCCAAATCCAGTGAAGGAATCGAAGAAATTGTTGGAATGAATACTTCCATCTTTGAGAACCTGTCCACTATTACCAGAATTGGGTCAAAGGAGTTGGACAGTGGCAGTGGAGTTGTAAAGTCCATTAAAAGAAAAATCTAAGGACCATTTGGAATAGGGAGAGGCTTTAGGATTCCAAGCTTCTTGTGATCAGTATTCTTGTTTCTTGAACACTATCGACAGGATGGAATGTAATCCTCAATAAATTGAGTCATTCCAGACCAGTGGAAATCCCACTTGACAATATTGAGAGTCTTCCCTTGGCCCGGGTGGCCAGCTAGAGGAGGGTCATGGTGATTTTGAAGTATGCTTAGTTGAATTGTGCGGTAATTTCGGACCACCATCTTATCTTTGAAGAGCACAAGTTGGGAAAAAGGATCAAGAGAATAATTTTCAACAGATTTATCTTTGCCCAAATCTTGTAGGGTACTTCTATACTGAGGATCTTGCCATAATCCCTTTTGAATTGAGTCAATAAAATGTGAAAAAAATCACACCTTCACTGAAAAGAATCTTGAGGGTTGGAATTCATTTTTCTTGTTTAGTTACTGAAAATTCATTGAATTCTTGATGATAAAATCCTCCCCCTCTCTGGGTAAACGTTCCCTGCCATGAAAGTGCATCCAGAAGAGTGGCCAGGAGGCCAGGGCAGTAAGTGATTGAGAAATTCAATTCAGAGAGGAATTCAGCCCAGAAGGCTTGACATTGAGTGAGGACCTTGGAGGTCATGAATTATTTAAGTGAAGAGTAATTGGTGAGAACTTCAAAAGGAAAAGATAGGGAAAGAAGAGAAGCCCTCTGGAGCTTGAGAGCCCAGACTAGCCCAAGGCGTTCCTTGTCATGAATCTCATAATTAATCTCTTTTGGGATAAGCTTGCAGATATCAAATGCAATGAGATGTTTTCCAGAGTCAGAAACTTGACTCAGTACAGCACCCAAAGCATAATCTGATGCATTGGTCTCTACAGAGGTGGGAAGAGAAGGATTGGGGTGGTGGTAAAGGACTCTTTGAGCTAGTGAAACTGACTGAGAGCTTTCTCATTGATTTGGAAAACTGAATCTTTCTTGAGGAACTTTCTGAGTGAACTAATTTTCTTTGAATAATTCTTGATGAAATGGCAGTAGAAGCTGGAAAAGCCAAGGAATGATGGAAGACCCTTGGGGTTTCTTGGAGGAGGCCAATCAAGAATTTCCTTGACTTTTGCTTGGTGCATCTTGAGGCCTTCAGAGGAAATAACATAACCAAAATACTCCACACTTGAGACATGGAAAAGACACTTGGATGCCTTAGCAAAAAGGTTATTGACCTTAAGTCTGGCAAGAAAAGTGGACACATGAGTGACATGTTCTTCTTCAGAGTTGGAAAAAACCAGAATATCATCCAAGTTTCACAGGGGCCCTAGTTGAAAAAAAGAGTGGCCTGGCACTCAGCAATCAGGGAACTCACTTGGAAGACTCCAAAATAATAAATAAATAAAATAAAGCATAAATTTCTCTAAGAAATATGCAAGTACAAAGATGAGATTCAATAAGAGAAATGGGATTCCAAATGGCTAAAGAGCCAACCAACTACGTCCTTAATCACTGTCCAAACCTGCCAAAATGAATAATGGAATTAGTAAGGATATGACGACCAAATATCCATTGACAGGGGAAGAAAGAAAGAGAAAGAGCTACTAAATGACTGACTTGATAATATCAGTATTCACTTAACAAAAATGATAAGAAAAATAAAGCTAAAATAAAATCAAAATATATTAATTAGTGGGGGAAAACCCCCCAGGGTTAAAGGAGGCTGGTATATGTGAAATTTTGAGAGCTTGACTCCTTCAGGCTGAAAGCTGGTCTGTATCGAATCCTTGAAGCTGTATTTGACTGCTTGATGAAGTGTATATGTTTCCAAATTGGGAAACGAACTGGGTTGAACAAAATTCCCATGGTGTATGAATGAAATACAGGTCTTGATAACTCAATACTATATTGAATTAATGTGGTTTCCAAGGTGGAATGATGGAGAACTGACCCTTGGCATATTGTTTTGGAACTGCCTCTTGAATACCCCTTGAGAATAAACTTCCAGTATTCCCTTGGAGGAATACTGTGGATGATAATAACCAATTATTGCTTGATGGCGTCATTGGTATTTCAGAGTGACAGTTTTTCTTTTGATCCTTGATGAATACTTGAGATGAAAGGCCTTTATGACCTGATGAAAAGTTTAAATGTCCATTTGATATTGTCACCATTGTATTTATGATGAAAAAAGATGCATAATGGTGTATAACACCATTTATGGAACTTTTGTTTATTGGAGGGTGGAAATGGCCAAAGGTCTTTTTGGATTGATACCAGGAGGATTTAAGTGAAAAATGAGTTTTGAGTGGATTCAAAGGTGAAAAGGTGTCTTTGGGTGTTTTGGCCAAATATAGCTAATACAGCTTTAAAACTATATTTGCGGCAAGTGCACAAAAAATGCACAAATTGGGCAATTAAGCCCCAAATGGCCTAATATGGCCATTTGGACATATTTCCCATATTACAAGGGAAAATGGCCTAAAATGGCAAATACAGCAAAACGCGCAAAATGCACAAATCTGTATTTTAAGCTTCAAAAGCCAAATACAGGCTTTGAGAAGTATTTTCCCTGTTGACTGGAAAATAAGAAAGACTTCCTAAAAGCAAAACCTTGACAGGAAAGGCCTGATGATGATTAAGGCGCCAGTTTGGGCCCAGATAGTGAAATTACCATAAAAGGCCAAACAAGATGAAATGGCCAATTTGGCCAATGATTATGGATATGGCCAAATTGCCATGAATTGGATATTGCATGGATATTCCATATTGAGGTCCAAGAGGGTGAACTGCTATGGCTGTGAAACCAAGTACAAAACTACATAAACATGTAGAAGCTCAGAGAAAATGTCATTAAAAAGATTTTGAAAAGAGCTGGGAGCATTGGTGAGCCCAAAAGGCATAACCAAGTAAGTACTCATAACTGTGTCACAACCACGTGTAATCACCCCACAATAAATGTTTACGGCAAATATAGCCTGATCTCATTTTACAGACAATTGATCATGCCATCAGTTTTGTGGCCAATTAGACCATCTTGGTGTTTTATGGCCTTTTGGCCATAGCAACTTTCACTGGTCCATTATGGCCTCAGGCAATATCCTGCATCCATTGGCCTTTTTGGCCAATTCTCCACCTCACCAGCCCCTAGGCCAATACCTTGGCTTTTTTTCCTGGGGGAACCATCTGGACTTCCAGAGTCTTCTGGCCCCTCTAGCCATCACCAGGGCCTTTGGCCCCACCCCTCTGATTATGTGGTTTTTTCCTAAATGCCCTTTTTGGGCTATTTAGGCCCCCTACAGCCTTTACATCCCGCAGGCCACAATCCATGGGTTATGGTCCGTGGGACCCTTAGGCCCCTTTTGGCCTAAATCCAATGAGGCCAGGTGGGCCCACCTGAGCCAATTTTGGCCCCCAATCTCAATGTTACCAAAAATGGCAAAAAGGACCCCAGGACCCAAATTGGCCAAGAACCACAGTCTGGCCATTTTTTAACACCTGTCCTCTGGCAACCACCAGAGGCTGCCAGATCAAGCCCAGAAGGCTTTCCCTTCCATTCAGGGGAAAGACTCTCTTTCACCAATGTACTCAATACCAAGCATTCTGGTATGGTGCATGTATGATATAATATACCAATATGCACCATTTTTGCTCAGAAATCCAATGGTAATGTTTTCTGGACCAAATGTTTCCATTTCAATTGAAGTCCCCAAATCCATCACCAATTTCAAAGGAAGTCTTTCAGTAATTCATTCTTGCAATCCTTGGCGGCTACCAGAAGACCATTTGAGGACCCCAGCAACCTGGCCCTGCAGGAGTTGAGTTTTATTTTCTTTTCAGGACTATTCCAAGGGTAATTTCAAGAGGTTATCAATCATGCAATCAGTTGTCAATGCATCAAGTACTTCAGTATTCCTTGGAAAACTCAATTGGTCCATACAGGTGGTATTCAAGCAACCTGTATGGCCTTGGCCCTTTTGGGCAAATTCATATTCCACTGTGTAAATTCCATCACACAGTTCAATTCTCAAGATGTCCAGATCTGTATTGACCCAAAACAGTCAATACAGCCAGGTGATCAACCCTCCAGGATCAGTCTTCAACCTTTCACATATACTGGCCACCTTTTCTTCCCTGGGGACCTTTTCCCCAGTTAGTTAATATATTGGATTTATTTTTATCCTTATTTTATTTTCATTTATTAAAGTAAATACTGATAATCTTCAGTCAGTCATTTTCACCTTTTCTTCTTCACCTGTCAGTGGATATTGGTGGTCATATGCTTTACTAATTCCATTGTTCTTTCTGTCAGGTTGAAATAGTGAATTGAGGATTTATTTGGTTGGAACTACTTTGGCTTTTGGCTTTCCTTGTTATCTTTTTTTCTGGTCCTATGTCCAAATGTGTAAGGTTTAACTATGAAACAATACGTAAATATTGCTAATATTTTACTTATCAGACTCCGAATATCCTTACTAAAGTAATAAAGAAGATAAAGCATACTTATAATCACCAAGAATTACTAGAATTATGGTGTAAAAATATCTATAACATTCAAATAAATGAAATAATATAGATTATTTCATAAAACATACAATAAAAATATGTATATTAATGTTTAATAATTAAAATATTTATGGAAATATATTATTGTTACAAACAAAGAATAAATATGTAAAAAACTGTTATGTAATAATAAAAAACAATTTACAACATTAATATTACCCATATTCAAGTTATGTATTAATATAAATACTATTTATATTAATGAAAGAATTTCTAAAAATAATAATAAAGAGAAATTCTTATAAAAAGAGAAAACAACCCAATTTCGACACCTTATATAATTATTTTGAATAAATTTATGCCCAAAAAATATAAGATTGAAATAAGTTTTACTTACATTTTTTTGGCATAAATTTATTCAAAATAATTATATTAAGTGTCAAAATTGGGTTGTTCTCTCTTTTTATAAGAATTTCTCTTTATTATTATTTTTAATAATTCTTTCATTAATATAAATAGTATTTATATCAATACATAACTTGAATATGGGTGATATTAATGTTATAAATTGTTTTTTATGATTACATAACAGTTTTTTACATATTTATTCTTTGTTTGTAACAAGAATATATTTCCATAAATATTTTGATTATTAAACATTAATATATATATTTTTATTGTATTTACAGGAAGAAATAAATATACTACACACATTCTTGATTTTATGTGGAGTTGAAGATTTCAGGGATAAAATATCAAAACCAATTGAATAATGGTTTAATCATGTCAGGATTGATGACTATAATGAACATGAACTTGAGTCTTTGATATTATAATAAAATTATATATAAAAAATAAAGCTATTACATTTTGATTTATTAATTCAATGATTTTGATGCGCCTGAGGGGGAAATGGAGGTAAAAACAACTCTTTGTTTAGAATGATCCTCCCTCCTAGATTTCAGAAGACCTCTAGTAGACATGTACTGATGGTACCGACTGGAAGTGACCAGTATTTTGAGGTTTAGTGATGATTACACCATAATTAAACCATCTTATCTCATTATTACGCTATTATTTAGATTTATCACTGTAGCTCCAATTTTACTGACAACATAGGCATGTAAGAAAACTAAACTCAGTGAATTATATGAGCTTTACTAATAATAAGCTAATATTCACCAGTTTTATCACTTATATAACTTTTAAACTTAAATTAATATTATGCTGAGTGAACATAAATGATCAATTTTAAGCTCAAAGCTTAATCGTTAAATTCTTTTGAGCTTTATAGGCTTAAGCCATTCAAAAAGTGAATTCTGATAGCTTGGCATGCCATTACTAAACAGCCAAGAGTATTTCATTAAATCATCAAAACTCTATTTTTGATGATTTTTCTTGTAGCTCATCCTTTCTGGAAAAGTTTACTATTTTAAACTTAAAGCCATGATTTCAAGGGATAATACATTGGATTTAATGATCTAAACTACATCATTATTCATTTACTAACTAGTAAAGTTTTAATTTTCACTTTGTTTTAAGTTTGAACCACTTTCACAACAAATTGGTCAATAGCTATAAAACGTTTGTTCAATAAATGCTTACAATCTATAACCTTGTTTATATCTTGTCAAATAAAGTCTTTATCTGTATTTCCACAGTAATAAAGTGGTAAGTTTATTTTTGGCTCAACTCTCCATCATGTATATTTCAAGAGATATGAGCCAAAAGCCATGAATATATGCACTGGTCATAAAAGTGTATATATTCAGGTTATTTTCTTAAGTATTGAATTTAGATATATGAAATAAAATGCTATATTCATAAGGCTTCATGGAGAATTTAATGGTACAATTTATTCCAGATTTTGATCAATTGGTTTCTGATATAAAACAAGATTTTTGGTTTTTATGGCATTTTTACCTATTGCTCAGTAGGTATTGTCTTTACATATATGAAATAAAACTCTTATGTGTTGTTTACCATTGTTAATATAATATTTCAATTTATTTCACATTTTTATTCATCAGATTCACAGTTAATCACGAATTTATACCTTTTTATGGCATTTTTAGTTATTTTCAGATAATAATTTTAATTCTTATTATTGGAATTAATATTGTAAACTTGGTTTGTGACATTTTGGAATATGTGGTCATATCTCAACAGATCACATTGTCTACCACCAACAAAAATTTCACCACAATGTGATATAGTTAATTAGGGTATCATCCAGTTTCCTACCTCTTCGTTAATAGTCTGGAAGCTCAATAATGCTTAAACTTTATAATATTTGGGTCTTATTTCATTTCTGAAACTTCTTAATAGCTTATCAGAATTAGTAATATATTTCTCAAGTAGCCATTCATCTCCTTGAGATGGATTTCTATACCTCACAAACTTCTCCCTTTCTTATTTGTTTCTTGTCCTCCTCTTTTAAGGAATTTTACAATTTTCTTTTCTTCTTTCTCTTCTAGGGGGGAATTCCAATTGGTGAGTTTTTTTTAGAGGAAATAAATATTTATCACTTGAGCTGTATGGCTTCATCAGACTTACAGGGAAAGCTGGGTGTTTATTCATTAACTCCCCTATGAGTTCCTGTAAGGTTTGACTATGAAACAATAATTAAAAATTACTAATATCTTACTTATTGTACTCTGAATGTCCTTATAAATAAAGTAAATAATATAAAAATAATTATAATAAAAAATATTTATTATAATTATGTCATAAAAGTAACTATATTATTAAATAAATATCATAATATAATTTATATAAATAGAATACATAAATATATTAATATTTGATAGTTAATATATTTAAAAGAACTTCATTATTGTTACCAACAAATGATAAGGGCATAAAAACGGTTTCTTATTTATAAAAAACAATGAATAACAATAATATTACTAAGATTAAGTTTATATATTAATATAAATACTATTTCTATTAATCAATGAATTATTAGTAGTAATAATAGAGAGAAATTATTATAATAAGAAAAAATAAGCTCATTTTTATGCTTAATATTATAATTTTGGAAGATGTTATGCCAAATAATGTAAATAAAACTTATTTAAATTGTATTTACAAATAAAAATAAGAGAAATTACAAATATTCTTGATTTTACGTGGAAATGAAATTTTTAAGAAAATTATAACAAAACAAATTAACAATTGGAGTAATCACATTGATATTGATGATTATAATAAATATTACCTTTGGTCTTTGATATTATAAAAGATTTATAAATAAAGGATAAAGATTTTACATTTTTATTTAATTGTTTCATTTTTTTGATGTGTCTGAGGGGGAAACAGAATAAAAAGAGCTCTTTTTAGAGTAGATTCCTCCCTTCTAGAGTTAATCAGGCTTCTAGTAGACGTTTCCTGATGGTATCCACTGGAAATGATCATTATTTTAAGGTTTGGTGATGATTACATCATGATCAAATCATCTTATCTCATTAGTACACCATTATTTAGATTTATCACTATAGCTCTAATTTTGGTGAGATCATAGGCTTGGCAGAAGCCTAAACTTCGTGTATTTCATTATTATTAATCATAATCTGATATTATTCACCAGTTTTATAGCCTATATAACTGTTAAGATCAAAATAAGATTACAGTGAGTGATCATAATTGATCAATTTTGAGCTTAAACTTTGTTCATTAATACCTTTTAATTTATACATGCTAAAGCCATTCAGAAAGTAAATTCTGATAGCCTGGCATTTCCTTATAAAGCTTCTGAGAGAGTTTAATTACATAATCAAAAATATATTTTTGATAATTCTTCTTGTATCTCATCTTTTCTGTTGAAATTTAATATTTTAATCTTCAAACCTTAATTTCAAGGGGTTTTACCTTGAATATTATGATAAAAAATACATCATTCTTCATGTATAAACTATTAGAACCTTAATATCTACTTTTCTTCAAGTTTGGACCACTTTCACACCAAAGTGGTCAACAGCTCTAGCAATTTTGTTCAATAAACCCTTACAAGTTATGAACTTGTTTATAGCATTCCAAATAAAGTTCATATCTTTATTTCTACATTCATAAAATGTTGACTTTCCTTTTGCTTCAACTCTCTATCATGTATATTTCAAGAGATATTAGCTAAAAACCATTAATATATGCACTGACCAAAAAAGTGCATATATTCAGCTTGTTTCCTTAAGTATTGATTTTAGAGAAACGACAAGAAATTGTCTTATGTGTAGTTTTTCATGGGTAATCCAATGGTGCAATTTATTTCACATGTTGTTTCATTGATTTCTGAGTTAAATAATATTTTATGCCTTGTTCAGGGTATTCTTACTTATTATTCAGTAATTATTGTTTTAAAGATATGCCATAAAAATGGTATATGTGTATTTTACCATGAGGAATCTAATTGTGTAACTTATTTCACATCTTTACTCATTAGATTCTGATTTAATTCAAAGTTTATGCACATTTATGGCCTTTTCACTAGTTTTAAGATACTTATTAAGAGTATAGCTATTATAAAGTTTTCTTGTGACCTTTTTGGATATGTTTTTATATCTCAAAGGCTCACAGTTCTAGCTGCATAGCATTAGGGTCATGTAGTGCTCTTACCACAAAGGGTCCTGCAAAGGAATCTTTCAATTTCTTTGTGCCTTGAATTTTATTAAATTTTGTAATTGATACTAAGACCAACTCTCCTACTTTAAAATAAGGTGGCTAATGACTTTTTTCCCATCTTTCTTTTGCATATTTGAAAGAATCTTGCAGAAATCTGTTGGCATGATGTCTTTCTTTTTCAAGAATTATCTTGAAACTTCTTGATTTTGTGTGTATATCCACTCAGTTTTTTGTGAGAGTATCATAAGGAAGTCTTGGATTCCAATCTTTTCTAAAGTTACTGGTGTTTTGCCGGTTGAAAAATGAAATGAGGTCTTATATTCCAGTTCAAGAGTTGGTATCAAGGTACACCAATCATGTGTAAATCCATAAGAGTCTTTGAATTCTAGGCCATAAGCACAGAATCTTCTTATCATGTCTTTTAAATTTTGTATCATTATTTCTGCCAAACCATCAGTTTGAGGGTGGTAAGCTGTTGCAAATGATAATTTTGTTCCAAATAAGGTATGGAGATTTTTTGATAATACTGAAGTAAATTTGGGATCTCTATCACTTATGAGATTTTGGAAGAATCCTGTATGGCTAATTAATATATTCCATATCATTATGTCTGTATCCATAGCTGTGTCATCTCTATGACATGGTGTGTACCTGTCAACTAGTACCAGGCATGCATTGAAACTTCTGTCTCCTCCTGGAGGTAATGCTTTTACCCAACATATGTGGACTATTTCCCATAGGAATTTTGGTTCTTGGATTTGGATCCTCATTCAAAAATTCTTTCCTGTGGCTCTGTTCCTTTTTTGACATCTTTCACAGGTTTGGCAATACTCTGCAACTTCCTTTCTCCAATTTGGCCACCAAGAGCAGGTTTTCACTCTCTCTAGTGTCCTATCTTCTGAGAGATATCCCAATACAACACTATCATGTCATTAATGTGGTATAGTGTTTATCAGATTTCTATCTGTCAAGGTTATAAAAACTGTGTGTTTAGTCCTATGATAAAGAATCCCATAAAGGAGGTGTAATCTTCCTTCATCATATTCTTTGCTCCGCCCTTCATCTAATTTGGAGCATAATGATGGACCTCTGCAATTTTTCTTTAAAATTTGGCATAATATATGACAATGTTTTCCATATTGTAGCTTGCTTTGACTTGATTAAAGAATTCTGTGCCAATGGCTGTGACACATATTCCATCTATATTTTTTCCTCCTGCGGGACCCCTTATAATATTTCAGGTGTATTTGCTAGAGCTCATCTGCTGAGACTATGAATATTTTCATATTTATGAGCTATAGTCATATTTCCCACATACTGTTGGATAGAAATCTGTCACCTTAGCATGTGTCAATTTAGTGTCTTCATGTTTAATAAATATTGTGCAGAATTGCATTCGGTCATTACATCAAACAACTTTCCATCCAAAAAGTAGTGTAATTTTTTTAAAGCACACACTAAGCAAAATTATTCCATTTGGCTTGCTTGGTATCTTGCTTATGTTGGAAATTGGTCTTCCAACAGGTTTATCATTAATTATTTGTGTCTGGTGTAGTGTAGCACCTAGTCCTTATCCACAAGCATCAATTTAAAGTTTAAGAGGTAGTTTCCAATCTGGAACTAGAAGAAATTGGGCATTTGTGAGACAACTTTGAAACTCCTTATATTCTTTAACCCTTTCTTCAGTCATTTCATATACTTTCTGTTGGTCAAAGAGCTTATACAAGGATTTGGGAATTCTTGAAAAGTCTTTTATATGCTTTGTGTGTTAACCAGAAAATCCTAGAAATTATTGCATTTCTTTTTTTGTTTGGGGAATTTTTTTAGTAGTACTTCTGCAACTTTATTCTTGTCTATGCGCAAGCTTAGTCCAGATACAACATGTCCTAGTGCTTTTGGTTCACTATATGAAAAATGGAATTTTTTCAAGGAAGTTTTCATATTTAATTGAACCATTTTTTGTAAGACTCTTTCTAGTCTTTTTAACTGTTTCTCCTAGTTTCCTGAGAAAACTATGATATTGTAAGATGTGACTATGAAACTGATGACAATATCACTATTAATCAACAGTACTATGTCTGTTCTTATGAAATATAATAATGAAATATTATTATAACCACAATTAAATAATTAAAGAATTATTTCTTTCACATGTTAAACTCTACTAGTGATTTTAACAGTGAGCAGTAATTGTCTACAAGAATCAATTACAAGAAGATTTTGATAAAAAAACTTCTTTTATTTAAATAATAAAATCATTTTAATATATAATTATCTTTTGCAAGAATAATTATAATAATAATTCTTGAAGAAAACTTATTTTAGAGAAAAACTTTAAGAATTAAAAATAAATCACTCACTAATATTCCAAAGAACTTATTGAAAGATAAGATGGAGGGATTTGACCTAGACTTGTGAATTTTAAGGATCAGAATAAATTTATAACAGTATTACAACAATATATAGTTGGATTATATGATTTCACGTCTTCCTGATTGATTCTGAAAGATTCAAAACACTTAAGAATAGCTATATCTAATACTTACTTGTTGGTAATAATGATTTAAATAATAATATGATGATGATGATGTGGAAAAAACAGAAAGAGGAGGCCTCTTTTAAGTCAACAACAGCTCGCAGAGGCGCACCATGAAGCAGACTGAAAAACCAGTTAGTGAGGAAACAATAAACCTTTTTGGATTATTGATTGCATCATCTGTTGTCACGTAAGATTATCATAATAACCTAATTGATGCTTTTACATGACTACCAACCCCAATATGGTTAAGAATAAAAGGAGTAACATCTGTAAATCTTCTTTTATTCCAAAATAATCATTGATTTCTCAAAGTCATCAATGTTATTGGCAATTTCATCCCAGGTTGTAATTACTGTGAATTTTTGAAGATTCAGTGTTTCACGTAGAATAGTCATGAATGGACTGTAAGTAAAACTTTGAATTTAACTAGTAAAACCATGATTATTTTTGGTTGTACCATAGATAATACAGATATCTATTAGTTCTGGAAGTTTCAGAAAGTTTCATTAAGAATTTTATTTTTAATGAATTTTTGAAGTTTTTACCTCATTTCTACGTAGAATTGCAAATATCAGTGTTTCACTGGTTTCCATGAGGTAAATCAATGGATACAAGTCCAAAAAGGGTTTTAATTACTCTTTGGGGGTTTATCAATGGAAAATCATTAATAATTGACATGGTTACAGGAGTCTAAGTAGCTCTTTACCTCCTTTGCACGTCAAAATAGCAGGTTATTTGCTATTTTCTTAAGATTTACAGTAGTTGTAACATGGTAACCAAGTTCCCAAAGGGTTTTAGTTTACCAATTAGGCCAAGATCAGCGATGGATCCAGGCTTTGGAGATTTCCACGCCTCTGAGGCCTCAGAAGTTGGGTACCCTGGCTCTCTTTGATGTCTTTTGTCCCCCTTGCCTATTTTTCATGTCAAAATAGAAATTTAAGCTCAGTGAGATATCCACTATGGGTGTACCAAAAGTCCATGAAGGAATACCATGATATTAAGTGCTCAAAACATGCATATCACTATTCTCAGTGTATGTGTAACATGGGATTTCTCACATTCCCATTACTTTGGCGTGAAATAGAGAAAAACAAAACTTTTCACAGATCTTTTATGTGGTATTGATGATGTGGTATTGAAGTATTTTCCATTTTACCACTTCAAAGAGTTAATTTGACCTTATTCGCTCTATGGAGTTACCCTAGGTGAAATTTTGTGTAGAATCCAAATCTGGCCTTAAATTCATGGATTTACTTACTCAATAAAAAGTTATTGATTATTTCTGAAATCAAAAATGATGAATTTTGGATATATGCATGACTTATGAGTTATGCATAATTCAAAATTTATTTTTAAGATAATTGTGGCCTATTTGGGTATGTAAAATATACCTCAAGACTCACAGATATAATCAACATAGATTATTAACGATCATTCTGATAATTCTTCAGGGAATATGGTTGTTATTATTCTTTGATAATGAGAAGGAGAATTTTTTATACCAAAAGGCATCCTTAGGTATTCATAAATTCCACATTGACTATTATCCATAGTAGTCTTCTGGCATTTTCTGTGAAGATATTCTGGTGATACCCCTTTAAAGCATCCATGGATTTAATAAACTTAGCCTGTGAGAATTGTGTTAATGTCTAATGGATTATGGGTGTTGGATATCTCTCAGGCATAGTATAGGTATTTAAAGCTCTGAAGTTTCCTACCATCTTTTATTTTCCATTGTTCCAAGTTATAATGACAGGTATGGTGACTTCTACCTGTTCATTATGCCCTACTTTCCTTAACGCCCCAAGGTGCATTTATTACTTAGTGAGAAGCTCCAAGGCTTCTCTAGCTCTTGGGCTGGCTGGGTAAGCTTGTCTTCTTGACAGGGGTGGATAAGGTTTTCCCAAATTAAGAATAATTTCTACCTCATGTCCAATTATAGTACCTAGTAGTTCTTTGTCAGTTGCAAAGGCACTTTTGTCTCTGTATAAGAGATAAATCAATCTTTATTTAATTTTTTCTGTTAATTCTTCATTGAGTTCTGCCTCTGTGAGTTGTTTTTTTTATTTATGAATGTCTTCCTGCAATTTTCCCTTCACTTTTTATAACAGTAATTGGTTTTTTATTGCTCAATAAACCAAATTTCTGTCTTTTATTGTCTCCTGTGGTGAAATATCTGTCTTTCTGGTTAGAGATATCTATAAAATAAATTGAAAAGTAATCATTTCCTAGTATTAAATGGTTACTAGTACAGTTTTCCATTACTACAAACTCTACTTTCACTTTTATATGTTGGGAAGGGTGAGGGAAAATTAGTGTCAATTAAGATATTCTAAGGGCTTCATCCTTTCACTTGCACTACTAAATTGAACTCATTGTATTGGTATACATTTTTTCTTCCAAGTCTGGTATAATTGTCTTCAAATAACCCTTACTAACACAGGTGCAGTATATTCCTGGGTCCATGTAAGATGTGTCTATGAATCTTTTGATGATATTACTATTAATCAACAGTACTATTACTGTTCTTACAAATATAATAATAAAAATTATTATAACCACAATTAAATAATTGAAGAATTATTTCTTTTACATGTTATACACTACCAGTGATTATAACAGTCAGCAGTAATTGTCTACTAGAATAAATTACAAGAAGAATTTAATAATAAAGACTTCTTTATCAAAAGAATGAAATTATTTTAATATATAATTATCTTTTACAAGGATAATTATAATGATAATTCTTTGAAGAAAACTATTACTACAGCAAAACGTTCAGAATTAAGAAAAATTACTCACTAATACTCCAAAGAGCTTATTGAAAGATAGAAGTAGAGGAATTTGACATATAATAGTGGATTTAATGGATCAAAATGAGTTATAACTGTATTACAACAATATATAGTTGATTTCTATGATTTAACGTCTTTCTGATTGATTCAGAAGGAATAAAACACTTAAGAAAAGCTTTAACTAATACTTACTTGTTGGTAATAAAGGTATAATTTGATAATGTGATGATGTGAAAAAAAAAGCAAGAGGAGGCCTCTTTTAAGTCTAAGACAGCTCACAGAGGCATGCCATGGAGCAAACTGAAAATCCAGTTAGTGAGGAAACAATAAACCCTTTCGGATTATTGATTGCATCATTTGCTGTCATGTAAGATTATCATAATTACTTAATTGAGGCTTTGACATGACTACCAACCCATTTATGGTTAGGAATAAAAGGAGTAACAACTGTAAATCTTCTTTTATTCCAAAAAGATCCTTTATTTTTCAAAGTTATTAGTGTTATTGGAAATTTCATCACAGAATGTATCTTCTGTAAATTTTTAAGGATTCTGTGTTTCACCTGGAATCATCAAAAATGAACTGTAAGTAAGCCTTCTAATTTTACATATAAAAATATAATTCTTTTTGGTTTTTATATGAATCATAAATTTTGTAATTGGTCCTTATAGCTTCAGAAAGATTCAATAAGAATTGTATTTTTAATGAATTTTTGAAGTTTTACCTCAATTCTATGTAGAATTGCAAATAGCAGTCTATGGCTGGTTGCTATGAGGTAAATCAATGGATACAAGTCCAAAAAGGGTTGTAATCACTCTTTGGGGTTTATTCCTTGAAATTCATTAATAATTGACATGTTTACAGGAGTCTAAGTTGTTCTTTACCTCCTTGGCACGTCAAAATAGCAGGTTATTTGCTATTTTCTTATAATTTACTGTAGTTGTAACATGGTAACCAAGTTCCCAAAAGGTTTTAGTTTACTAATTGGGCCAAGATCAGCCATGGATCCAATCTTTGGAGCTGTCCACGCCTCAGAGGCCTCAGAAGTTGGGTACCCTGGCTCTCTTTGATGTCTTTTGTCCTCCTTGCCTATTTTTTACATCAAAATAGAAATTCAAGCTTCAAGTGAGATATCCACTATGGGTGTACCAAAAGTGCATGTAAGAATACCATAATATTAAGTGCTCAGAACATGCGTAACTCTATTCTTAATGTGTATGTAACATGGGATTTCTCACATTCCCATTATTTTAGCATGAAATAGAGAAAAAGAAAAATTGTCACAGATCTTTTATGTGGTATTGAAGCTTTTTCCATATTACCACCTCAAAGAGTTGATTTGAGATTATTCACTCTATAGAGCTACCCTAGGTTAATTTTTGTGTAGAATCCAAATCTGGCCTTAAATCCATGGATTTACTTACTCAATAAAAAGCTATTCATCTTTTCTGAAATCAAAAATGATGAATTTTGAATATATGCATGACTTATGGGTTATGCATAGTTCAGAATTTATTTGTAAGATAGTTGTGGCCTATTTGGGTATTAAAAATATACCTCAAGGCTCACATTCCCTCCCACCAAAAAAAAAAATTGTACTACAATCTTATCAATGGTATAAAGTTGAAAAAGACCCCAAAGTGGGTTAATGTACACTGTCCAACCTCTTTTTTGATTACTCAGATCAATTAATTAAAAGCACATTTATAGTTACATTCAGGCTTGTGGCCTTCTTTCATGTCTAAATCTTCTTAAGAGATTATCTGAGTCAGGTATCTCTGATTCTGCCAGCCATTCATCTTCATGTACTGGATTTCTATATCTGACTAGATATTCTCTTTGATTTTTGCCCCTAAGTCTCTTTTCTTTAATGACTTTCTTTATCTTTTTCTCTTAATCCTGTTCCACTGGTGGTACAGTCAAAGGAGTTGGGTTCCTTAAAGGAAACAATTCTTTGTCAGTTGGTTGATAAGGTTCTATCAGGCTGACTGGAAAAGTGGGGTGTTTATTTTCCAATTCACCACTCAATTCCACTTGAACTGCATTGGTTCCATGTAAGGAAACAATAATAAAATGTCCTACATAAGAATATTTAAGTTTCTTTGTGCCTTTGATATTATTCAAATTCAAGGTTGAAACTAGAACTAAGTCCCCTACTTTGAAGTCTGGTACTTTGTGACTCTTTTCCCACTTCCGTTTAGCATATTCAAAAGCATCATTCATACTTTGTTTTGCATGATGTTTTAATTTATCAAGCATTACTTTGAAGCTGGAAGCTGTAAGATGAATGTCAATCAAGTCTTTCCTCAGTGTATCTTCTGGGAGTCTTGGATTCCATCCATTCTTTAAAATAGCAGGAGTTTGACCTGTGGAAGAATGGACTGATGTTTTATATGCTAATTATAATGCAGGTATAAGAGTGCACCAGTCATGGGTAAAGCCATCTGAATCTTTGAATTCTAACACATAAGCACAAAATCTCCTGATTATGTCTTCTAAAGTTTGAATCATTCTTCCTGCTAGCCTATCTGGCTGAGGATGATATGCTGTAGAGAATGATAGCTTAGTCCCAAACAGTCTTTGAAGATTGGTTCAAAGTGCAGGAGTGAACTTGGGAGCTCTGTCACTTATGATATTCTTGAATAGTCCTGTATTAGAAATAACTCTACTTCATAGAAGAAGAGCGGTATCCATAGCTGTGTCATCTTTATGACATGGTAAGAATATGGGAGTCTTACTATATCTGTCCACAATGACTAAACAAGAATTATACCTTCTGTCACCACCTGGAGGAAGTGCTGTGACCCAATCCATGTGAACAACATCCCAAGGGGATTTTGGTTCTTGAATATGGATCCTAAGTCCAAGTTTCTTGCCTGTACTCCTGTTTTCTTTCTGAAATCTGTCACAGGTATGGCAATATTCAATGGTCTCTTTTCTCCAAGATGGCCACTATGCACAGTTCTTCACTTTTTCAAGTGTTCTGTCC
The DNA here is from genome assembly GCA_023105745.1 of Austropuccinia psidii. NCBI lineage: Eukaryota > Fungi > Basidiomycota > Pucciniomycetes > Pucciniales > Sphaerophragmiaceae > Austropuccinia > Austropuccinia psidii. Next base: position 60,433,666 of record JALGQZ010000001.1, on the reverse strand, counting down.
TTTTACAGGTGTTCAGAGTAGATTCTATCATGTCATTCATGAAGAATGGTATTGATAAGCAATCTGCTACACAATGTCATCACACAAGAATGTTTGCTTCTGTGGTAAATAATACCATCAATCAAGTGAAATCTTCCTTAAGAATAGGAATTTTTCCAAACTTCATCCAGTTCATTGACTAAAGATGTATCTTTGCAGTCTTTATCTAATAAGGAATTCAAGATATGGAAATTATTGTCTTTCTTAGAAGATTCCCTGACTTCTTCAAAGAATTCAGTCCCAATATCAGTTATGTTAATGTCCTCAATTGGAATTTGTGGTTCTACTTCCAAAGGTACATAAGATGGATTATCAGGAGTATTGGCTAATTCCCACCTGCTAATTCCATCAGCATTCTTATGAATGTTTCCTGCTATATAAACTTTAGTCATGCTTCCTCTGTATTCTTGAATGGCTATTTGCCATCTCAACACATGTCTGTTGGGAGTTTTCATGTTAAGAAGTTATTTCACAGCATTACAGTAAGTTATCACTTCAAAAACACTGCCATCAAGATAATAGTGTAATTTCTCAAGTTCCCATACCAAACATAAGCACTACATTTGGCTTGCACCATATCTGGCTTCTGTTGGTTTGATTTTTCTTGAGATGTAAGAAACTGGTCCTTCTGTAGGTTTGTAATCAATAATTTGGGCTTGATGTAGGGCTGCCCCTGATGCATCTCCACATGCATCAAGGAACAATTTCAAAGTTATATTCCAGTCAGGCATGAGGAGTAAAGGTGCTTCTGTAAGAGCTTTCCTTATCTTCTCATAAGCTTTAATTCTCTCTTGTGTCATCTCAAATACTGTCTGTTGATCACAGATTCTGTAGAGTGACTTGGCAAGAATTTCAAAGTCTTTCAAGTGTTGCCTATAATAACTGGCAAATGCTAGAAAATACATCATTTCTTTCTTATTCTGGGGTATTGTCTTAAGTAACACTGCCTCCACTGTATTTTTGTCAATACCCAAGCTTAAACCAGAAACAATATGTCCTAATGCTTTGAGATCTTCAAAACCAAAATTGCATTTCTTGAGTAAAATCTTCATATTCACTTCTGCAGCTTTGTGAAGTACTCTTGCAAGTCTTTCAAGGTGCAAAGACCATGAATCAGAACATATAATAATATCATCAATATAACTGATAAGCCATCCTCCAGATAATTCTGTGGGGAAGAGGGTATCCATCATTCTCTGATAATGAGATGGTGCATTTTTAATACCAAATGGCATTCTAAGATACTCATAAATACCACAGTGAGTGATAATTCTAAGTAATTTATTAGCTTTAGGCATCAAAACATTTTGATGTTATATACTTGGCTTTGGACAATTGGGTCAAGGTTTCTTGAATTCTAGGAATTGGATACCTATCTGGAACGGTGTAGGTATTCAATGCCCTAAAATCTCCAACAATTCTTGATTTATCATTATGCCAAGCAGTAATAACAGGTGTTGTTACTTCAACTTCTTCATTATGGCCTATGTTCCTTAGTACACCAAGTTGGATCAACTCTTGGATATGTCTTTTCAAGGCTTCTCTAGCTCTGGGACTGGATGGATAATCTGGTCTTCTAAGTACTGGAGGATACGGTCTGTCAATATTAAGAGTAATATCAACTTCATGTCCTTTTATAGCACCTAATAGTTTATTATCAGAGGCAAATGCATTATTATATGTGTATTTCACATCAATAAGTTCATTTCTCATCTTTGGTGACAATGATGGATTAATTTGTGATTCAACAAGTTGATTAGTCACAAATTCTTCCTTGTAAGTATCTTTCATTGAAGATACTATTGATATCTGTTTGGACATATTGGAAAAAGAAAATTTGTGTCTTTTATTTTCTTCAATTGTAAAATATCTGTCTTGATGGTTATTTATTTCAATACCATGAATATTCAAATGATCATTTCCAAGAATGATATGTTGAGATGTACAATTGTCCATTACTACTTTCTCTGTCTTCATTCTTATACTTCCTGCAGGGTCTGGAAATACAATATTAGTGTCCAATATCCCCAAAGGGTACATATTATCACTGGTACTACTAAATTGTACACCTTCTATTGGTAATAGATGGTTTTTCCATTCAGGAAGTATTGTAAGGTGTGGATATGAAACTTTGATTAAAAATCAAGTACTTTTCCTGTCCTCAAAATTTGTATAAGGTAAAAATCAATTAAAAAATAGTAAGAAATATTATTTTTAAGAGAAAACACGCCAATTTCATTGTTTAAAACCTTATTAGTATAAAACAATAATATAATAAAAATTTATTGTTTTACCAACATTGAAATTTATCCAAAAAATACTTTACAAGAGATATTTTAAGGCTACAAAAGAAATTTCTTCAAGAGCAATTTCAATTCGAATTAATTGAGCAAAGAACTGCAAGAAATTAATTAAAGGACAAAGTCTTTAAAAAGAATATTACAGAGAAAACACACCCAAAAGTGACCAGAGTGAATTTGGAAACAAAGTGACAAGGTTTACAGTGATGAAAGATGCTTTAATTCACTTTTGGGGTGGTTCAGGGGTAAAAATGATTATAAGAGTTACAAACAATGATTATAATTATTTTTTCACGTGTTTAAAAGTCTCAAAATTATTTAACAATGGTGGTTGGAATCTTTTATTGATTGGTTTAACCGTGTTCAAACTAATTAATAAAAGGCAAAGATTCTAACATGAAGAGAAAAGTGGGGCAAAGAAGACATTCTTTTATAGCCACCAATTTTCTTACTCCAAAAGTAAAACTTACTCTTGTCAGTCGTGAAAAACAGTCTGGCAACAGAAAAGCCAATTATGGCATCATTGAACCCTGGTTTGGACCAAAAAAGGGCTGGTTTAAGCCATTTTTAGCCATTTTAGATCCTTAAATCAGCTATTACTATAGCAATACCTTGTCTAGATCCTTAAAAACACGTCAAAATGTGTGTAAGAGGCGTAGAAACCAGTTAAAACTGTTTTTGCTAAGTTTGTTTTATCTTAAGGGTAGTTTTACCCTCTTGGCAACAGCTAAAACTACCCCAGTTGGTATCAAAACCTCATCATCAATTGAGTTCACAGACCCTGTAACTCAATTCCAGGCCAAAAGTGATGAACTTTTGTGTGAATTTTGACATCCCACGCCTGTCAGCAAGGATTTGGGGGGTCTGGCTCCCCCTTAGAGCTAGAGTTCCTTTTCCCCCCCAATTTTAATCTTTCCAATTTATTTTTTCCTTTAATTCCTCATCATGTATTATACTTATAATTTACATATGGAATTCAATTGAATTGTACAGTACAATACAGTAATAATTGACACCTCATATGTAAATCAAAGTTCACTTATGTAATACACGCGCACATTTTGACATTTCAATTGAATTCAATTGAAAACACTTCAATTCCTCATAACTTCTAAACTCAACACAACACCTCAATTTTAACACAAAAATTGATGGTTAACACCACATGTGGTGTGAATTAAATTAGAGTTTTGAGGATTTTCAACTTTTGTATTGAAAATACTAAAAACTTAATTTAAGCTTATTTAGAGTTGAGTTACAAAAATTTCACTCAGAGGTGACCCCACCTAATTTTTTATGAGGAATCAAATGGTGAAATAATTTTTATATGTTGATTTATTGGATAAAAAGTTATAATAATTTTTATCTAATTTTTTACAATTTTATTAAAAATCCATTTTTACTTGATTTTTACAAGTAAAAATATAATTTCATAATTTTAAATTTTATTGTAATTTTATTTTTAAATTATAATTAAATTTTGATTCTTAAATATAAATTTGTATTTATAGTTCAATTTTTATTTTTATAATATAAATAAATTTATTTTATTTATATTTATATGTTAATTTTGTATTTTGTGGTCTTTTGGGTATATGAAATTACCTCTAAGGCTCACAAGTATAGCTTGAATATAATCTCTACCCACACAAGTGCAAAATTCCCCTGTATCCAAATTTACCTTGCTTCAATATCATTAATCAGAATTGATGTGATACAAGATGCTCCAGCAGTGTATGCTTTACCTCTAGCAGGTTTAGTCTTACACATTCTGACATCCTGGATACTGTTCAGGTTATAGCAATCCTCACTATATTGTGGCAAGTGAGTATGGACTTCTGTGACCTCAAAGAAAGCTGTAATGTTTTCAATGGGATAGTCCTATACTGGTGTATCTTCAGAGACTGCAGATTCTATATCAAATTCCCCTTTCTCTTAAGTACACTGAACTTCATTGATTTTTGTTTTCTTGGTACAAGTGTTGGCTAAATTTGAAGTACTTCCACATTTATGACACTTCAAAACAGGTCTTTCAGGTTTTCTGTCTTCTCTGGAAATCTTTGAGACCATTTTGGACTCTATAGGAGTTTTAGTCCAACTTTTACCAATTCTTGTTCCAGTAATGATATTTTCCATTGCATTAATGTAGTCTTCTTTTGAACAGGGTTCAACACATCTACACTTGATAGAATTTTCTAGCTCTCCTCCACATTTTCTTAATATTTTCATATTAATAATGGTGTCAGACATATCTGGGTGTAAGGCAGATAATCTGTCTTTTTGCTTGAAGAACCAAGTATGTGGTTAATCCTTTTCTGAGTTAAAAATGGTACTTCCAAAAGCATTTTCCATTTCAAGCCTCCAAGAATTATTGGCCCATTTGGTAACCACGTCAGATTTGCACCAATACCAATCATGTTTTCCATGATCTAGCCTCATCTTGTAACACCATTTCTCTGCAATTTTGGTAAACAGACAGTGTAATTTTCGCACTATAATTTCATCAGCTATATGAAAGTCTTCTTGCACCATATCAATAGTTTTGATGAACTCGATATGGTTTTATTCACCCTCACGAGAGAATTCTGGCCATTCTTCCAATTTGGGAACATCTTTTGCAGATATAACATTATCACCTAGGAATGGCGTCAAACTTTCTTTAACAGAGAGTTTTTCTTCAATCAAAGGTGTAGAATGTCTTGGCATATGTGGTTCATAATTCTTATTAATTTGTTCTACATTTGCAACAATCTCATTCTTTAACTTGTGCCTTTCACTGTCACTTTTTGCCAAATGTGTGCCAAACTGATTGGTATTTTTAGTTATTCCCAAGACAAGGTCTTTCAGAATTCTAAGTTGATCATTAATGTTTAGAATGGAAAGATCTTCCATTTCATCATTTTGAACTTGACATTTACTCTAAATTCTGTCACATGTATTGGTAATTGAATCAAGTCTGACATTTGTTAATTGATACCATTCAGTATACTTTTTGTCATTTCTTTTGAATTCACTCATGTCCAATATGATTTTATTTAACTTTGCCTCAAATTTGCCAAGTTCTACATCAATACTAGATTTAAAAAAGTGTATTTGATCTATTATTTGCATGGAAAAGTTATGTTCATCCTTTCCTGCGCTTTGGCTGTGAATTCCATAAGAGGTCTTGCCATATTGAAGACACTGTTGACTGCTGAAGGCTCCAATTTGGGTATCCTGTACCCTTGTTGGTAAGGTCTGTGCCAATTGGCTTTGCCCTTGCCCTTGCTTTGATGGTTCTTGGGACCTTTCTACTTCTTCTGAGGCTGTTTGGGCTTGTCTTTGGACACTTCTGGAGCTGGTTTGGAGCTGGTAGACGCCACTGGGCCTTCTGTCTCCAAAGCTGGATTCATTTCCAGTTCTTTCTTCTGGTCTATGGATAAAATACTTTGGTTCTTCAACCAATTCTTTATCCTTTTGACCTTGTCTTTGCAAGACAATGGGCTCCAACCTCCTAAGAGATCTATGCTCTTCTCCTGACCCAGAAAGCTGTTGATGTGTAAGTAGGAGTTCATGGCCCCCTGCCAAAGGCTTGGGAATATTTCCCACATCTCTTCTTTGGCTTCTCTTAACCAATTTTTGTATTGGCATTGATAAATTTCTATTTCTGCCACTTGAAAGTGGTTCAGCTCTTGAATTATTATCATGAATCAGTCTAGATTCAGATTTCACGTCAAAATTTGTGGGTACAGACCTTGGGGAATGGGGGACAGCTCTGGTATCCTCCATATGTGTCTTTCTTGAGGAATATTTGACACTTCTGGATTTAGTCTTGCCTCTTCCTTTTCCACATCCATCTGGCTTTACTGAATAGTTGCTTCCATTTCTGGTATGCACCATTTTCACGTCAATTTTAAGATAAAAAGTGAAAATAAAAAGATAAAGCACACACCTTTTGGTGGTAATTTAGCTTTTTCAGAGTTGAATAAGGTGCCTCTTTTAGAAATTCGCACTTGAATACTCTCTTCAGATTCTGCTTCTGAATATTCTGGACTAGTAATATATCTCTTACCGAGTCTATTACCAGCTGCACAGTATTTGATTAAAGACACTAGAAAGAAATTGATAAAAGAAATTATTTTTTATGCTTTTAAAATATTTTCAAAGATTTTTTATATATTAAAAAAAACATTCTTTTTAAAGAAAAAAAATTTCAAGATTTTGAATGAAAATTCAATCCAGGGTAAATCAAAGAATAATTCTATAAGTTTTTGAATGTAAAAAACCCACATTTAAAAACAATATAAAGTTAAACAAAATCCCTCAATGAAAAAATATTTTAAGACAATTTCAAAAATAAAAATATAATTTTGACTTCAAATTGAAAGAAAAAAAATTATCAAATTAATATATTTGAGAGCTTAAAAATATATCAATTAAGGGTACAAGGCTCAAAAAACACAGCCAGGTACCCAAATGTAAGATGTGGGTAAGTATGGCAGTTTTTAGAACACAAAAAATGAATTCTAGAATATGATTAAAGCCAAGTCGATGGTTGAAATCATGGCCAGGCTCCAAAATGAAAGATGTGTGTATGAGAATGTTGATAATATTACTATTAATCAACAGTAGTATGACTGTTCTTATGAAATATAATAAGAAAAATTATTATAACCACAATTGAATAATTGAAGAATTATTTCTTTTATGTGTTATACACTACCAGTGATTATAACAGTAAGCAGTAATTTTCTACTAGAATCAATTACAAGAAGAATTTAATAATGAAGAATTATTTATTAAAATGATGAAATTATTTTAATATATAATTATCTTTTACAAGAATAATTATAATTATAATTATTTGAAAAAAAAACTATTACTAAGGAAAAGCCTTAAGAATTAAGAAAAATTACTCACTAATACTCCAAAGAGCTTATTGAAAGATAGAAGTAGAGTAATTTGACATAGAATAGTGGATTTAAGGTATCAAAATGATTTATAACTGTATTAAAACAACTCATACTTTATTTCTATTATTTCACGTGTTTTTGATTGATTCATAAAGAATTAAAGCACTTAAGAAAAGATCTAACTAATACTTACTTGTTGGTAATAAAGGTATAATTGGATAATGTGACGATGTGGAAAAAACAGCAAGAGGAGGCCTCTTTTAAGTCTAAGACAGCTCACAGAGGCATTCCATGGAGAAAAATGAAAAACCAGTTAGTGAGAAAACAATCAACCTTTTTGGATTATTGATTGCATCATTTGTTGTCATGTAAGATTATCATAATTACTTAATTGAGGCTTTTATGTGACTACCAACCCATTTATGCTTAAGAATAAAAGGAGTAGCAAATGTGAATTTTCTTTTATTCCAAAATAATCATTGATTTCTCAAAGTCATCAATCTTATTGGAAATTTCATCACAGAATGTATTTTCTGTAAATTTTTAAGGATTCTGTGTTTCACATGGAATCATCAAAAATGGACTGTAAGTAAACCTTTTAATTTTACATATAAAAGTATAATTATTTTTGGTTTTATATGGATTTTACAGTTTTCAATTGGTCCTGGAAGGTTCAGAAAGATTCATTAAAAATTGTATTTTTAATGAATTTTTGAAGTTTTTACCTCAATTCTACGTAGAATTGTAAATAGTAGTGTATGGCTGGTTGCTATGAGGTAAATCAATGGATACTGGTCCAAAAAGGGTTTTAATTACTATTTTGGGGTTTATCCATGGTAAGTGATTAATAATTGACATGGTTACAGGAGTATAAGTTGCTCTTTACCTCCTTGGCACTTCAAAATAGCAGGTTATTTGCTATTTTCTTATAATTTACTGTAGTTGTAACATGGTAACCAAGTTCCCAAAAGGTTTCAGTTTACTAATTGGGCCAATATCAGCCTTGAATCCAAGTTTTTGATTTTTCCACGCCTCAGAGTCCTCAGAAGTTGGGTACCCTGGCTCTCTTTGATGTCTTTTGTCCTCCTTGCCTATTTTTTACATCAAAATAGAATTTTGAGCTTCAAGTGAGATATCCACTACGGGTGTACCAAAGGTTCATGTAAGAATACCATAATATTAAGTGCTCAAAACATGCATAACACTATTCTTAGTGTGTATATAACATGGAATTTCTCATATTCCCATTATTTTGGCATGAAATAGAGAAAAACAAAAATTTTCACAGATCTTTTATGTGGTATTGAAGCATTTTCCATATGACCACCTCAAAGAGTTGATTTGAGCTTATTCACTCTATGGAGCTACCCTAGGTGAATTTTGGTGTAGAATTCAAATATGGCCTTAAATCCATGGATTTACCTACTCAATAAAAAGTTATTCATCTTTTCTGAAATCAAAAATGATGAATTTTGAATATATGCATGACTTATGGGTTATGCATAGTTCAGAATTTATGTTTAAGATAACTGTGGCCTATTTGGGTATGTAAAATATACCTCAAGGCTCACACTTGTCCTCCTCTGTCTGGAAAAAAGGCTTCACAAAACTCACTGGGAATACTGGGTGTTTCCTGGAAAACTCCTCTGTGACTTTGACTTCTGCTGCATTTTTCCCCATCAGTTCAATGATAGTGAAGGGCCCTACAAATGAGCTGCTCATTTTCTTTTTTCCCTTAAGGTTGTTGAAGTTAAGTGTAGACACTAGCACTTGTTTCCCTTACTTGAAGTCAAGTTCCATGTGCAATTTGTCCCACCTCTGTTTTTTGTATTCTTTTTCCTCAGCTATGCATTTGGCAGCTGTGTCACAAGCCTTTTTCCACATATTATGGAAGTCCTTGGCTGTGGGGTGGATGGTTAGAATATTCTTCTTCAAGCAATCCACAGGCAATAGGGGGTTCCACCCTTTTTCTACCAGTGAAGGTGTTTTTCCTGTTGTAGAGTGCTGGCTTGTGTTATAAGCTATCTGGACTGTAGGCAGAAGGGTAACCCAGTCATGGGTGTAGCCTTCATGGTCCTTATATTCCATTCCATAAGCACAGAATCTTCTAAGGATGTCCTCCATTGTTTGGATCATCCTTTCAACTAGTCCATCTGTTTGTGGATGGTAAGCTGTAGAAAAAGCCAGTTTTTTACCCAGCATGTCATAGAGGTTGGTCCAAAACTCTGATGTGAATTTCAGGTCCCTATCACTAATTATGATCTTAGGGACTCCACATTTGGATATAATATTATTCCAAAATAACAAGGCTGTGTCCATTGCTTTATCCTCTTTATGACATGTTAGGCATCTCATATGTTTACTGAACCTGTCAACTATGATCAGGAAAGCATTGAAGCTCTCTTTGCCTCCTGGGACAAGTCCTGTGACCCAGTCCATGTTGATGGTCTCCCATGGGTGTTTGGGTTCTTCTATGTGTTGAAGTAATCCATACTTCTTCCCATTTTTTCCGTTTTACTTTTGGAATCTTTCAAAAGTGTTGATGTATTCACTCAGCTCTTGTTCCCATTTGGACCACCAAGCTGTGCTTGCTACCCTTTCCTGGGTCCTGTCTTCACTTATGTGTCCCATATAGGGGCAGTAATGGCATTCTTGCAGGATCAAGGATATATGGTCTCTGTCTATTACTGTGAGAGAACTTGTTTGCTTCTCTCTATGGTAGAGCAGGCCATCTATAAGCAAAAATATTTTATCCTTATAGTCCCTCAACCAGGGTTCCTCTAACTGGGATTCTAGTTCTTGGCTCCTGTATTTTTGTTGAAGGAGTTGCAACAATATGCACACTGTTTGTGTTTGGAATATGTCTTTATTACTGCATTGAAGAGCTCATTATGCAGCTCTGAGAAGCTTATTCCCAATATGGGAGTTTCTGTCCCCTCTGATTCAGTGTTTCCCCTGTCTGGAGTACCACTTCTTGGGGCCCATTCAGAAAATCTGAAGTTTTTGCCCCTATCTATTTGCATGAAATGGATAGGAATCTTGGATTCTACTTCAGGGTCATATTCTGGGTTTCTTTTGACATTTTCTAGTGGCCATCTGCTGAGGCCATCCGCATAGGTGTGGCTTTTGCCTTCCTTGTATATGATGGTCATATTTCCGCTATACTCTTGGATGGCTATTTGCCACCTCAGCATGTGTCTATTGGTAGTCTTCATGTTCAGTAAAGACTTCAAGGCTGTGCAGTTTGTGTAGACCTCAAGGCTCTGCAGTCTGTGTAGACTTCAAAGACTGCACCCTCCAAATAATAGTGCAGTTTCTCTAGAGCCATTCAGTCTTGGTGGCCCCATACCTGGCTTCTGAATCTTTCAGCTGCCTAGAGATCTAGCATATCACCAGGGCAAATTTCATGTCAATTGCCAGCAATTGACTTCATGTTGCACCACACTCAGTATGTAATCTTCCTTCAGTTGCATTAGTGTTACATTATAGTCCTTGGATTTAGTGGTTCACATCACATCTGCGTCAAGACAATGTCAATTTCCAAATGTGTCAAATGAGTATGTCACTCAAAGCAAAAACCCATATAAACACCATTTATAAGGTTTGGGTAATTACCTCATGTTGCAAGGCAGCAATTTGGCATGGTCAGATTGGTGCATGAGATGCCTTCTTCCCCACTGTCTGATCATCTCACCCGTTTACCATGCCTACTCTTGCACATGAATTGGCTTCTGCACAACCCACTAATCATCGCCTCCAGCAGCCAAGATATGCTTCCACTCCCGCCACCGCACCTCCACAATCACCCCCACCTAATCCTCTCCACCGCTTACCATGATTATGCTTCTGCAGCACCCTCAAGATATGACTCTGATGGCGCCACCCCATCTCCAGCCTCACCCCTGCCTCATCTTCTCTGCACCTTACCATTCTCACGCTCCCCCTGAGCCCTAATGATATGCCTCCAAATCTGCAAACCCATGTCCGCTGTGGTATTCCATACCATTATTATCAGCTTCAAGCTTACCAGAAAAAAAACTAAAACAAAATCAATAAAAAATATAGAACTAAATATATCCAATATTTTTGAAGATTTTAGAGTACTGAAAAGGAGTGTAGTGCTATGGAAACAGTTAGGATTCCGGACTAAAAAAAGAAAAACATCCTGTCTCAGTTGACAAGAAGGAGCTATTAACCTCTGGATTGGTCATGTAGCTGGTTCAAGCCACATTGAAGGCAATTTCAAAATTATTGTTTGTGGAAGTTCCGAGAAGAATAAAACAAAATCAAAACAGAATAATAAAATCTTTTTGGAAGAAAACAGACAATTTTTTTTTAAAAAAAAAACAAAGAATTAATTTAACCTAACCCATAAGCTGGACATCAAAAATGGGCAGCAATTGCACAGCAGCTGACTAATCCTTTCAAATACAAACCACAAATTATTCAAGACTTATCAGAAAATTGTTTGATTGGTCAGAAATAAAATTAATTCATGGTACATACCTATAATTACAAATTGACATGATAAATAAATCTCATTGGTCAGAATTCACGGCTAAAGTTCCTTAAAATAATAACACCATGTGATTGGTCAGAATTCAAATCAATTCCAGGTGCATACCCATAATTACCAATTGACGTGACAACTCAATCTCATTGGTCAGAACTTGGATCCTGTGTCACGTTGCTACACCAAAACTACACATCTCACTAGCTAAAACCTCTCAACTATGATTTTTTCTAAGTACCCTGTTTTGAGAAGCTCTATGGAGGCCCAAAAGCTATAAATAGAGGTCCTCTCTCCCTCATTTTCCCCAGCATCATGAAACAAGTTCCCACTATCCAGGATCACCACCATCCCTGAGCTAGCAGGATATCTAGAATAGTAGTAGTGTCTTAGTAGTGAAAAGCTCAGTAGCCTTGCTCAGTAGCTTAGTATTAGTGAATAATAGTAGTATAACCGTAGTAAAAGCTCAGTAGCCTTGCTCAGTAGCTTAGTATTAGTGAAGAATAGTAGTATAACCATAGTAAAAGCTCAGTATCTTAGTATTAGTGAAGAATAGTAGTATAACCATAGTTAAAGCTTAGTGTTATTAACAAAGAGAAGTAGTAGTGATATAAACTCAGTATTGAAAAAAAATCCTAAAAGAATCAAATCCAGTAGTCTTATTATTAGTACTCATATCAAAAAAAAATCATTATAATCAACCTCAAACCATAAGAAATATATATACTCTTATCATTCTTATTAAAAAAAAATTATTTTTATCAGTTTTATTAAAATAACAGAAACCCAAAACATATATATATATATTATCATCACTTTTATTAAAATAAAAAAAAATCTAGTGTTTATTTTATCAGAAATTTTAGATCAGAGTTTTTACTGTAGTGTTATTGATAGGTCTGATTTAGAGACTGCTGATAAGTCTTCTCTATCTGTTAAAGCCACAAATCTTATTTTATTTTGTGATTCTCTGTAGGCTGACTGTTCATTATTATTTAGAGGGGCAGCTAATACACCTTAGCACCCATGGTCATTGGACAATTCTGAAATTAAAAACAGACTTACCAATAATCTCCCCCTCAAGGTACTGCCTTATTTCATCCCACGCCAAAAGGAGTTCCCACATCTGGGGTCCCAAAAGTGGCCAACAACAGCTTCAATCATCAATAATCCGTCTATTATCAAATAAAATACATTCAAATTTAATCCATAAAAAAAGCCTTTTATCAATAAAACATTTGAAGCGCCTATCAAGTCAATCTGGAGTCAGAAAAACCACAAAATTCTAAATCATTGTTACCATCAAGTTCTTCAACAAAATCATTTCACTATTATTATCCAAAAAGAGGAGAAACACCACCTGGAGAAGAATCACCTATAGATTATAGTATACCAGTTGGTACACCCAAAACCAAGAAGAAAGATCAAAAGATAATTACAGATTATTTTCAGAAATTACTCAAGGAACTATTTTAAATTAAAAAGAAAAGTGAAAAAGAGGAAATCAACAAAGAATATATCAATATGGATTCAGAATCATCATCAAAGATACCACACAATCCAGATGAATCCAAAGAAGAAATTATAAATGAAGAGACCATGCAAGGACAAGAAGATATTTCTGATGTAGAAAGACTTCATCAAAGAATGTTGGAAATGCAACAAGAATTAATTACACTCCTTAAAAAAGAAGGGAAAAGGAAAGAGTCAAGCTTTACCGCAGAAAACAGCCCAATGGAAGAAACTACAAGCATGCCAAGAATATTTAGACAAGAAGGGTCACCATCACCATTTTCAAGGCCTATGGCCTCATCAACTCCATTCACTTCACAAAGACCAAATAATCTACCAAAGCGGGTTAATATTCATGCACAGGCTTCAAGCCCATTGCAACAAGAAATTCCACAAAACAATACACCCATTGTCAAGATCAGACCAAAGTATTATAATTTATGGTTTGATGGAAAGGAAGTGGAAAGATTTATTAAAAGAGTAGAAAATATAGCAGAAATTGAAGGAGCAAGTGGAAGGGATATAGCAAGACAGATATCCTTTTGGACTAAAGATCAAGAAATTAGCTACCATATTGAAGGAATGCTTGGATATGAAACTGGCAATTGGGAGCAATTAAAATTGGATATGAAGAGGAGATGGGGAATAGTGTCACCTGAAAGAAGATACAAGCTGTCCTCCATTACTCAATTATTTACAAAGATTGAACAAGAAGGAGGAATTAGAAATATGACTCAATATAAAAAGTTTATTGGTGAATATGAATCCATTATTAATTATCTCAGAAGGTATCAATATATACAAGGAGATATCAATCACAATCAAGAAATTTTGGCAAGTCTTTCCTCAAGTGGTCAAGAATCTATTCACAAAGAAATGATTAAAGATAAGGCCATGGTGCAAGCTTTGGATGGTGGTTATATCATTCCAAGATTGGAAATCTTAAAGTTATATATTGAACAAGATTTAGAAGCCAAAGTCTTAATTCAACAGAAGGAGTTTTCACAACCAAAGTCACAAGAGAAGAAAGCTAGGTTTGAAGAGGAGAGCTGGGAAGAAGTCTTAAAGAAAATGAAAGATCTTACCCAAAAAATTCAAAATCCTCAGCTGCAGAGGCATCAATCAAAGGATACTTGGAAGGAATCAGTTAAGGAAGTATTGAATCAGCTCAAACACCTTTCAGAAGTAGTTGAATCTCCAAATAAAATACAATCAGGAAATAATCAAGATCAGAAAGTTATGCAAAGCTAACAGCCACTAAGGCCAAGATATCCTTTACAACCCATATGTTCCAGCACAAATGGCTCCAATACAGCTACTGAAGTGTTATTACTGCTTAGAAGAAGGTCATTCTGCAATACAATTTAATCACCTCGCAGAATACTTGGAGAAAAGAATTTTATTGGAGCGTGGAGGAACATATCTTTTTCCAAATTTTCAAAGAGTACCCACAGAAGGCCCTAAATCTACAAAAGAATTAGTCAGACATTTTTCCAAAGATCAGGAGGATTTTTCAAATAAAATTATGGAACAATCAAATCCACCCCCAAATAAGCAAGAAACAACAGTAATTGAGGAAAGAAAAGGTGAGAAGGCAACAGCTATAGCTCAAATAGAAGAATGGGGAAACTGGAAACCTCCTCAAATATCACCAGCAAATGAAAATATTCAAATAAATGTTGGGCTTGGACAGACAAGGCAAAGAGCTGCAAGACAGGAAAGTCAAAGTCAAACCCAGCAAGAGGATAAAACTGAAACACACAAACCCTTTAAAAAGAAGATACCAGGTTCCTACCATGAGGAAGATGAGGCAGAAGAAGAAATAAGAGTTCTAATTCCAACAAAATACAAGAAAACACAAGAAGGAAAGGAAGTAGATAATGATGATATTGAAGTCATTTCCAAGGAAAAGAATAAGGAGGTACTTAGACAGGAGTCACAAAAGATGGAATTAAAAGACAAGGTAATATCTACAGCCAATAACCCAAAGCTAATAATTGAAAATGTGATGAAGAAAAGACTTGAACAAAGAATAAATCTTACTCTTGAAGAAATATTATCAATGTCACCAACCTTTATTGATGAATTACAAAATTTAACTACTCAGGAAAAAGAGGTGATAAAATCAGTCAATACGTCAAATATTCAATAAAGACTACTTTCATTAAAGCTACAGGACTATGATACCCCAAGATTACATTACGCATGCCCACTTGGATTTATGGAAGTATTTATTGGAAGAGAAGAATATCCTACAATGGCATTGGTGGATACTGGATCAGAATTTAATATAATACCAGAGGAAATTGCAATTAAAGCCTCACTTACAAGTAGAAAGCTCAATATGAAT
Organism: Austropuccinia psidii; assembly: GCA_023105745.1. Classification (NCBI taxonomy): domain Eukaryota; kingdom Fungi; phylum Basidiomycota; class Pucciniomycetes; order Pucciniales; family Sphaerophragmiaceae; genus Austropuccinia; species Austropuccinia psidii. The sequence goes on along the minus strand of JALGQZ010000001.1, from coordinate 60,418,063 downwards.
CTCAGAGGAATTGGTGGACATACAACATCTTTGGTTGGACTCTCAGAATTTACACCAATTACTATGATAACAGAAGAAGAAAAAGAACTTTGTTTATTCATAGCAAAAGGAGATGTACACACTATACTTGGAAGACCATTTTTAGCAGATAATAAGGTTAAATTGGAATTTTCACACAAGCAAGGGGAAATATTTAGTTATCCAGAGCAAGATGGACATTGATTATGTTTACCAATATGTAACCCTTAAGCCATGGGTTGGAAGATTTCTCCACCCAGTGGTATGCAAGTTTGTGCATCTTCAGAGATTGGAAAATGGTCAGTACATCAAGCAGAATCATCCAAAATAAATGAAACAGAGGAAACAGAAAGTCAATCTTCAACAAGAGTGAAGACAATATTTCTTGGACCTAACAAAATACCCTTCTCAGCTATTTTTGATGCAAAAAATGACTTGAATTTTATAGCTCAGGAAATAGCCCTAAAAGCAGAATTAAACATCAGCCCTTATGCATCAAAATCAACAGTCAACTCTTTGAAGCCAATTGGTCAAATTAAAAATCTTGAAGTCACTTTTGAAAGTGAAGAAAAAACCTACCTGGACTTCTTAGTATTTGAGAATTTTAATCAAATAATAATTGAAGAAAAGTAAAGAATATTATCTTCATCTAAAGAAAGTATTCCTGCTGTAACTCATATAAAATCTAAAGGAAAGGAGACAGAAGATAAACTGGAGGTAGAAGATAGTGAAGCAATAGAAAAAATCAAAGAGGAACTAAAGAAGATGAGAAGAAATCTGGACATAGCCATAGAAGACTCAGAGAAATGGCTAGCACTTGAGTTAAGTGGTATGAACAAAGAAGATCAAGTAGAAAGCCCACAGAAGAAATTCAAAATGGATCTGAAGCCACCTGAAGCAAATTCCTCAAGAATTTGAGAAGACTATTTCAATTTATTTCAAGAAGAAACTGGGTACATTGGTGACACTGAAAAAGATTTACTAAGTGAAGAACCAAAAGATAGCATAATCAAGCCATTGGCAAAAAGAAAATTTGAAGAATTGGAAAAGGAAATTTCCATAATTACTGAAGACAAAATGGATCAAGTTTGGGATAGTTATATTAAGAAAGGGATTAAACAAAGAATGGAAATAGTTCTAGAAGGAAAATCAGTAGAATCAGAAGATGAATTGAAGTTATGTCAACAAAATAATGGAAATTGGGAAGATAAATATAAGCAAAGCAGAATGTTTGAAGACCTAGAAGAAGGAGAGTTATCAGAAAATACGCAAAGGCTAGCTAGACTTAGCATTCTAGAAGAATTTAATGATTCCTATGATCAAATATGCTGCCTTTCAAGCTCAACTGATTTATTCAATCAAAATCAAGGAATTACATCTGGATTACCAAATGACTCCCAGAATCAAAATGGCATACAGAAAGACATACCAGAATATGAAGGAGTGGAAGATTATGTAATACTTCCAATAATATCATTTAAACAACTGTATGATTATGAGCTAGATTCACCAATAATTCAAACCAAATATCTTTCAGAACTACCTGGATCAAATCTTACAAATGTTGATTTTCTGGAATTACTGACCACTATTGGAATCAAAGGAAATTTATGGAATCCTTACTGGAAGAAGCCTTATGGATATTATCAAATGACAATAAAAGGACTGTATCACAAAATGTTATGGGCTCAATAATATTTGAATCTAGATGGTTTGGAAATCTTGGGAGGAACTCTTTGCTGGTGTGATTTTGGGTACATGTTTATTCATGAAGTCAAAGGTTTTGTTTCAGAATGGAAAGGAAATACACAAAGAAAACAACGCAACAAGATATTTGGAGAAATATTGAAGGACATATGTCTTTCAGTAATTCACAACAGGAGGTTGAATATTTCTCAATAATAACTGAAGTAATCCAATTTCAATTGCCAATGAAAAAAAACCACCATAAAAAATAGCAAAAATAATAAAAGAAATAACCTAAAAAAAAGAGAATTATTTTCATATCTGTATTAGTATCAGGGCAGTGACCTCCTGCCTTATCAAAGAGGAATTTAAAATTATTCAAAAACATAAAAAAAGAATCTTTTCAATATTCCCATAATTCAGGGCAGTGACCTCCTTCCTTATCAAAGGGAATTTCAATTTACTCAACCTTTTTTCAAGAATTTTGATTGCTTTATAAAAAAAACCTTCATCTAGAATAATCTCATCTTTCAGGGCAGTGACCTCCTGCCTTATCAAAGAGGAATTTCAAATCATTCAAAAACATAAAAAAAAATCTTTTTTCAACATTTCCATAATTCTGGGCAGTGACCTCCTGCCTTATCAAAGAGGAATTTCTATTTTTCAATTTTTCTTTCAAGTATCTTATCACTCAAGGCTATAAATCAGTATTCAATAAAGGACTTTAAACTCAACATTTTCCAAGAGATTTTTTTTCAATGTACAAGTATAATGATTTTATTTAAAAAAAACAGGGGTGGTTATCTGTTCTTATGCCACCTCATATTAAAAATGGCATAATTTTGGGGAAGTGTGGGCCCATAGGCCTTTATTAATGTTATTTCTCTTTTTTTAAAAAAAACAATTAAAAGATAGTGTGCAGATACAGCAAAAGAAGTTACAGATAGCTCAAAATGTCAAAATTATGACTGCCGGTCATAATTTGGTTCTTTGAGACAGGAACCAATCAAATATGGAAAGGAAAACAAGAAGAAACAAAACCCAGCCAAACAAGCTAGGCTGTTTAGATACAGAAAAAGAAGATAGAAGAAGTTCAAAATGTCAAAATTATGACCGCCGGTCATAATTTGCCATAAAAGCAAGAAAACTATATCAAGACAGGGAAGAAAGACCAACCAAACAAGATAGGCCACTCAGATACAGAAAAGGAAGATCAAAGAATTTAAAATGTCAAAATTATGACGGCCAGTCATAATTTGGTCAGTGAATTCAGAAAAGCAAGCAAATAGTATCTAGTTAGGAAAAACAAGTAACCAAACAACAAAATTTGTTCAGATACAGTAAAAGAAGACACTGGAATATCAAAATGGTACTCACCCACAATTAACAAACAAACAAAAAATCACACACAGAGGTATACTGGATAACGTTAGCCCAATAGTATTGGTTTAGCCACTCTTTGACATACTCCCATACATCCACCTCAGAAATTCAAATTGAACACAGTAATCATAGATATGAAAGAGAGTGTGGGCTCCCCAAACATAGCCAGAATATCATTCAATTAGTCCCAACAGATCACCATAACTCAACAGATACTAGTCCATCAGTACAGAGCACCCTCCACAGAGTGATGAACATAATGCCAGTATGATTGTAGTTTGACGACACTGCTGCCAGAGGCAGGAATTGAACCCAGGACCTTGGTGAAGGCTGAAAGCAACCCGGAATCACTAACCACTACACCATTTCAAAATATAACCTCACTCCTCAAATTGAAACTCATTCAATATCACTCATCAATTTAATCACTCCAAAAAAAAAAAATTCACATAAAATAAAAAAAAAAAAAATTTAAACAGAAAATAAAAAAAAAAATCTTTTTTTAACATAAAGAAAATTATAATAACAAAAAATAAATAAAATAAACTGTCTTGATTAACATTAAGGATAAAAGATCAGATCAAAAAAAAAATAGTCCTTGTATGACTTTAAACTACAGGGTAGCAACCTTACGGCCAAAAAATTAGTCCTTGTATGACTTTAAACTTCAGGGTAGCAACCTGAAGGCTAAAATTAGTCCTTGTATGACTTTAAAATACAGGGTAGCAACCTTAAGGCTAAAATTAGTCCTTGTATGACTTTAAGCTACAGGGTACCAACCTGAAGGCTAAAATCAGTCCTTGAAAGACTTTAAACTACAGGGTGGTTCCCAGACGGCCAAAATTTAGTCTTTGTATGACTCAAACTACAGGGGTAGCACACCAGAGGGCTGAAGATGCAAGTAAATCAAGTAATCAAGAAAATAAAAAAAAAGAAGATATCAAGAGTAAAACAAAGGTGAATAATAGAATAATGAAAGCTTCAAGTAAAACAGTAAACCCAGGACTAGGGTTCACAAATGTCCTTGTATGACATTAAACTGCAGGATTTGGTATACCTAATATACTGGGTTTTATCCACCTAGAGGTAAAGTCCTTGCATGACTTGAAACTACAACTCAAATGCAATTATGAACAAAAAAGAAAAGAAATAACTGAAAAGACTTTTTTATTTCAACCAAAGAAAATTATTATAAAAAATAAAAAAATAAAAAAAAATATTATCAATTTATACTTTAAACCAGACTAATAATCATGGAAGCTCAAGCCAATGCTGAAAAATATAACTCAGTACTCAAGAAGGTTAGACTAGTCAATGAATCTATTCCTCAAGATCTGAATCCACCTTTGGAAAGACCTGAATTATCAAGAGATACATATGAAACACCCCTATCACCTAACCCACCTCCATTTTTTGAAACATCAAAAGTTACAGAAGAAAGAATTTCAATGATAAACTTTGGACCATCTGGATGGTTATCAGAAGAAGAGATTAATTTATTAAAGAATGTTATATTACTAAGGCAAAAGGCTATAGCATTTTGTGAAGAAGAAAGAGGCATACTAAAACATTCTTATGGAAAACCTTATAAAATACCAGTTATACCACGTGAACCATGGCAAAAGAAACCAATACCAATATTAAAATCAATTTTACCTCAATTTATTGAACTAGTCAGAGAAAGAATATGTACAGGACTCTATGAACAATCAACATCAAGCTATAACAGCCCAGTATTTTGTGTGGCAAAGCCCAACGGAAAACTTAGAATAGTTCATGATCTTCAAGACCTCAATAAAGTAACAATAAAAGATGCAGGATTGCCACCAAATGTTGTTGAGTTTGTAGGATCATTTTCAGGAAGAGCATGTTATGGATTGGGAGATATTATGGGAGGATACAATGAAAGAGAATTGTATATTACTACAAGACCCCTTACAACATTTGAAACACCAATTGGAAGACTTCAGCCTACAAGACTACCTCAAGGAGCAACAAACTCTGTGGAAGTTTATCAAGCACAAATGACTTGGATACTTCAGGAGGAGATACCAGAGCACCTTGGAATAACTGCAAAATCAGTCTCAGAATGGATTTGTAGATATGGAGCTCCAAAAGAAGTGACAGTTGATGGAGGAGAAGAATTTGTAAAAGAACTACAAGAAGCAGTCAAAAGAGCAGGATCAATAATCAGAATAACTAGACCTTACTACCCAGAATCACAAGGAATGGTTGAAAGAGGACATAAGCAATCGAAAGATGCCCTTGTAAAGATGTGTGGTGAAAATGGATCCAAATGGAAAGAATACTTACCAATTGTGACTTTGGCAGATAGAATATCAACAAAAAGAACAACAGGATACTCACCATTTGAGCTTCAATTCAGTCAGCAAGCTTTTTTGCCAATTGATATTGAAACAAATACATATCTAGCCATTGAATGGAATAAAATATCAACAAGAGAGAAACTATTGGAAGCAAGAACTATACAGATTGCAGCAAAAGAGGAAACAAGATTAGCAGCAGCAGAGAAATTAAGAGATTCAAGACACAAATCAGTTAAATATTTGGACAAAAAGATGGCACATAGACTGAGAAATCCACTTGAACCACGGGACTTGGTATTAGTTTATAATGAACCACTTGAGTCACAGTGGGGTTTACTCTTCAAGAACTCTGGAATGGACTTTATAGAGTCATAAATCAAATTAATAATGGACCTTATGAGCTTGAAGAACTGGATGGCACTAAACTAACAAGAAAATTTGCAGCAAGTCACATCAAGAGGTTTGATCCCAGAGGAAAGAAAGTTCAATCAAGAGCAGTGAAGAGATTGAAGATGAAGAGTTAATATTGGAGGGGGAAGAAATTGAACAAAATGAATATTATTGATACTGGCAAGCTTTTCAACTGGAACGCTGGGGACAGCATTAAATGGAGAGGGGGATGTGGTATTCCATACCATTATTATCAGTTTCAAGCTTACCTGAAAAAAAATAAAATAAAATAAAATAAAATCAATAAAAAAAATAATAAATAAATAAAGAAAATATAGAACTAAATATATCCAATATTTTTGAAGATTTTAGAGAACTGAAAAGGAGTGTAGTGCTATGGAGACATTTAAAATTCCGGACTAAAAAAAGAAAACCTTCCTGTCTCAGTTGACAAGAAGGAGCTATTAACCTCTGGATTGGTCATGAAGCTGGTTCAAGCCATATTGAAGGCAATTTCAGAATTATTATTTGTGGAAGTTCCAAGAAGAATAAAACAAAATCAAAACAGAAGAATAAAATCTTTTTGGAAGAAAATGGACGATATTTTTTTTTAAAAAAAAAAAAAAATTGATTTAACCTAACCCATAAGCTGGACATCAAAAATGGACAACAATTGCACATCAGCTGACTAATCCTTTTAAATACAAACCACAAATTATTCAAGACTTATCAGAAAGTCATTTGATTGGTCAGAAGTCAAATTAATTCATGATACATACCTATAATTACAAATTGACGTGATAAATCAATCTCATTGGTCAGAATTCACGTCCAAAGTTCTTTAAAATATTAACACCATGTGATTGGTCAGAATTCAAATCAATTCCAGGTGCATACCTATAATTACCAATTGACGTGACAACTCAATCTCATTGGTCAGAACTTGGATCCTGTGTCACGTTGCTACACCAAAACTACACATCTCACTAGCTAAAACCTCTCAACTATGATTTTTTCTAAGTACCCTGTTTTGAGAAGCTCTATGGAGGCCCAAAAGCTATAAATAGAGGTCCTCTCTCCCTCATTTTTCCCAGCATCATGGAACAAGTTCCCACTATCCAAGATCACCACCATCCCTGAACTAGCAGGATATCTAGAATAGTAGTAGTGTTTCAGTAGTGAAAAGCTCAGTAGCCTTGCTCAGTAGCTTAGTATTAGTGAAGAATAGTAGTATAACCGTAGTAAAAGCTCAGTAGCCTTTCTCAGTAGCTTGGTATTAGTGAAGAATAGTAGTATAACCATAGCTAAAGCTTAGTGTTATTAACAAAGAGAAGTAGTAGGGATATAAACTCAGTATTAAAAAAATCTTAAAAGAATCAAATCCAGTAGTCTTATTATTAGTACTCATATCAAAAAAAAATCATTATAATCAACCTCAAACCATAAAAAATATATATATTCTTATCATTCTTATTGAAAAAAAAAATATTCTTATCAGTGTTATCAAAATAGCAGAAACCCAAAACATATATATATATATATATTATCATCACTTTTATTAAAATAAAATAAAAAAGTCTAGTGTTTATTTTATCAGAAATTTTAGATCAGAGTTTTTACTGTAGTGTTATTGATAGGTCTGATTTAGAGACTGCTGATAAGTCTTCTCTATCTGTTAAAGCCACAAATATTATTTTATTTTGTGATTCTCTGTAGGCTGACTATTCAGTATTATTTAGAGGGTCAGCTAATACACCTTAGCACCCATGGTCATTGGACAATTCTGAAATTAAAAACAGACTTACCAATAATTTCCCCCTCAAGGTACTGCCTTATTTCATCCCACACCAAAAGGAGTTCCCACATTGGGCTCACCCATCCTTACGCTTCTGCAGGACCCTCAAGATATGCCTCTGATGCTGATACCCCATGTCAGCCCTCACCCATCCTTAATCTTCTGCACCCTTGCCACTTACCATGCTTACGCTCCAGTATTAGATTAATAGGGTACGGTGGCTTGTTGGCGCACAATGCAATCACAGAAATATGCTGAGTGGCCTTCTCTGCCAACAAGTTCTGGGGGGGAATTGGTGGGGATATTCACAATGTTGTAGTTAGGGTTTAACTCATGATACTCACAAATTAAAACCTAATAGTGGACTATATTTAAGACCATAATTGTGTCTTGTGTTTCACCAACAAAACCATTTTATTTCATATCATTCAAATGGAACACTTTGCTTAGTCCTTACCTCATGAGAATTGAATAGTTCAAATGTTTACTTTAGTAGGTTTTTCACTAGTCAACTTTATTCAATTTCTCACAGGGAAGTGATTTCATTTGAGTTATATGAAATAATTTTCAACACATCACCTCCTTGAATTTCCTGACATATCATATTTTGCAAATGAAATACAATCTCAATAGATATTGATAGAAGGTTTTAAGGCTGTCAATGGGCAGGTTTCTTTTGGTCAGCTTGTGGTTATAAAATGGCTTTTTTGAGAAAATTAACTAACTATTGAACTGGTTTAAATTGATATTTAACTTCTTTCAAACTTTCCAAAATTCTCCAAAATTGATATTGCCTAAAAAAGAATCAATTATTAATATCTTAAATGTATTTTACTTCCACCACTTTCAGAACTCCCACCTTTTCTGGTTAATTTTGATCTTTTTATTCTAGAATTTTCAATCAAGTTATCAATCAACTCATCACCATCTATTTAATTAATAGACTACCTCGGCTATGCCATAAGCAATGCCCCAAACCCTGGGAAATTCAACTGAATTCAATGAACAAAGATCTTCAGCCTCAGAGAGTGGAAGTTAAATCTCTGATATGGTCAGTAGTCATGAATCAGGAATTGAAGTAGAGAGCCAGTCACATTAACATAATCAGATCCGCCAGTTCTTCCATAATTTGAGTATAGATTCATCTTGAATATTTTTAATCTCTGAAATCCTGATGGTTTTTTCATAGCCTTTATTTCAGCTCAGCCTCCAAGCTCTCAAAAACCAAATTTTAAAAGCTTTGAGAAGTAAAAGACTGTTGAAACTTGTGCACCAACGGGGGATGCTGGGCAAGATGACATAATTTTCAGTGGCAAGGTTGAAATTATATCCAAGGAACAATTTGTCTCAAACATCACTCAAAAAATCCCAAGGCTTGAAAAAGTTCAAAAAGATAGTATAATTCCTCATTATGTATGTCAAAATATTTCTCAAGCAATGAGCCTCCTCAAGATTTATTTGAGCTATGAGTCCATTACTAATTCAAAGAAAAATGAAAAGAATAGCTGCTTACAATATATGGCTAGGTGTGAAGGTGGGACAATATTTACCTGAAGGATCTTGAGTGGTAATTGGAGTGCCAGGAAAAGGTTTAGGAAAATACCAAATTTAAATTCCACCAAAAAGAACAACAAAAGACACCATACCTTTGAAGCCACAAAGGATTCTTGGGATCAAGGTGATGACATTATCAATTTTGAAGTTTACCATAATGATAATGAATGTCTGCATACTGAAACCCTCCCAGTACTCAATGAAACAAGCCATGATGAAACCCCTCCCGCCTCTCCTGAAAATATTCAAGAATTTCAAGAAAGGGAGGAAATCAAAGATGATACAAGGGGTCAAGAAGATATTAATGTTATAATTCCTGAACATGACCATGAAGTGTCAACCTCTACTAATCTTCAAGTAATATTTTTATCCTGCATAAAAGAGTTTGGAGAAAGTTTGAATTATCATTCCAATATTACTCAAGAATCATGGAAAAGAGGGCTTGATAATATTAATAGTATTTACAAAAATAGATGGGACAATTTACCAACAAATGATTCTGACACATTCCTTCCTGTTGTTATTAAGCTTATCAGTAAAAAATATCTTAAAATGTTGGCCTGGCTTGAGGATCTTGAGATTGCAGGTAATTTTTATCTATGTGAATGATACATTATGATTTGGCTGATGTCAGGATGAAACTATGATAAAGTGATAAATAGGCTAGTTACAACTTTAACTATGTTTGTGACACGGTTGTAAAGATTAAAATAAATGTTTTTTCAAGATAATAAGGGTTATAATTAAATAAAAAGGGCTTTACTATTAAGAAATAGTGGTGGTGAGCGCTGCTGAAAGCCCCGTGTGCAGTCTTACCAGTTGGATTACTATAATAAGAGCTACAATACTGAAGTTTATAGTATAACCTGATTATTCTCCAATAGTGAAACTGTTTTTTACAGTTTACTACATAGGAATTTAAGAGAAGGATGAGGAAAGCTTTTCTGGCTGTGAAAAGCCCCCTTTTTATCCTGAAATGGGGTTAAAAGGTGGCTAGACCTTTCCACATAGAGGAAGTGAAGATGTTTCACTCTCTAGGACAGGCTTGTGGTTTACAAAAGGCCTGTATAGCCTTTACTGTGCTCAGATGGGGTTTTGAAACCACATCTGGGCGGTTTTCACAAATACAGGGTGAAAATTTTCATCTGGGGACCACACAGCCTGATTCTGACGTGTATGACGCATAGAATGCTGTAAAGAACTTGTATGGGACCCCAGTATTGAAGTAAAAACAAGCTTCTTCGTCAGTTTGACACCTCATAATCATGGTTATGGGATATTATCCCATGGTAAGGCTGTATTGGTCAAAATGTGGGATTTTGACCTTAAAACAGCTATAACTTTGTCAGTTCTTGAGATATCCACCTCAACGTTGAATCAGTGTGTAGCCCTGTATGTGTTCTACACAATGGTTCCTTATTTGGTATGGTTATCATTAAATATGACAAAGCTATCCCATGTACAAGTGTTTTGTACAAGTGCGTGTTTTTAGGCAAAAGCTGTATTGGGCTTGTTTGCCCTATAACTTTTGTTCTAGTGGAGATATGGAGAAATAGATGACACCAGTAGATACCCCTGATTGTTCTCTTTCCAAAAAGACCCCACTTTTGTTATCTCACACCAAAACTGTAGAAGTTAGATGAGAGGTGAATGTTTTATTCACCCTTATTTGGCCTGAATTTGACCATAACTTCTGTAATACTGTTGCTAGCTCAGTTTAGTTGGTACCATGGGATAGCCCTGGCTTGAGATTCATTTTGCATACTCATTTTATGGGGTTAGGCCTCTTGCTCTGTATCTCAGATGAGAGGTGAAAATTAAGGTTTATGCTCAGCAACAACCTTGAGGAGGAATAACTTTGTTATTCTTTGTCCTATGATGATGGGACTTGTATATTTGGAAGAGGGTGAGTTTCCTCCTTCTTTTGATACCTTTTGAGCTTATTTGGCTCAGCTCCATGTTTTGGTGGTATCTTGGCTATACCATTGGTTTATGGTATTTGGCTGACATGCTTGTGCTCTGGTTTTGAGTCACAGGCTGACAGCTGATGACTCAAGTGATATACATTTCACTATACAGGGTTAGATTTTTCAAGGCAACAGAAACCAAATCATTTCTTAATAATAAAATTTGGAATCTCAAATTGATGAAGAAATTGGCTAAACCTCCAGTCCATATCCCAAAATCTGAACACTCCTTCTTCAAAATGATTCAGAGTCTTCTTTACCCCTCCAATCCAATTAAACATTTTTGGGCAAATGTTAGGTTTTAATCCGTTACTTTAGTCTCATATGATGTGATTGCACCCAAACCATATGTGGCACCAACAACAAATGCTGCCAATCCTCTTGCACTTAAATGGGCAGAAGTTGAATACCTTTCCTCCTGCTTGAGTAAATCAAAGCAACGTGCAACACAGCTTAGCATTGAAGGTGGCGGGCCTGACAATGAGATATCAACAAAGATGCACAACAGCTTGGAGGATCTAATAGATATAATAATCCACTTGATGATTCCATACAACATGGTACATGCACATACAAAGTTCAAGGTCTATGGCATGAAAGGCAAACTTACAATTTTGAAAAAAAATGAGGCCATCAAAGATCTTTTGGCATGTCACAAGAATCTTGGAATAATTTGAATATTCTATGGTAGATTAGCTGCATTTTGTCCAACAGGGGTTTGTGGTTTGATGTTATGTTCAGAGGACTGGACAACAAGCTCAGTGAATGGGGCTTTATCACTCATTGACATTTCTGAAAGACATTCAGAGGGTAAAAATCTAGTAGAGCCAATGTGGCTACATACTAATAAGTATATATGTAATTTACTGAATAAGACTTTCTTCTCATCAGAGTCTTTTACCCCCACTGTACCTCTTATATTTGAATTTGCACAATGCTTGGTATTAGACTTTGGTGATTCCTGGGTTGAGATGCATGGTCTTGGTTCAAATGATGAGGTCACATTGACTGTACCCATGTCAGCCACAATTACGTCCAGTAATTTTTAGATTAGCTTTGTATCAAATAGATTGTCATTTAATTTCAGAAAGTGATTTATGAACTTAATAATTTTGACTACCTATCCTACTGCCCACATTCCTCATTAGGAATTTCAATAATAATTAAGAGCTTTGTATGGGGGCATTCCTCCGTACACCATTGAAACCACTCTGTAAGGAAGCTGTGCCTGCATTGACCACATGCAATTGCAGTTGTGCCCACCATTAGCACATGCAGGAGCATTGTGGGAAGTGGGTATTTTCACATCCCGCCAGCTCATAATAGGCCAAATTTCACTGCTTCTTTCAAAAGAACTAGGATGATTAGGCATGCGCAGCGGAGTGCATGTTCTACTCACGTGTTCTCGCAATAAGCCAGATGGTTGGAATTGAATCTCATTTAATGGGAACATAAAAATATCAAATTTAATAATACAGTATCCACTGCATTATTATGGGTTCAGGTACTTGAGCTTGCCAATTTGCAAAATTTGTATGTAATCTTTCATTTTTAACGTGAAATAAAAAATATTCATTGAGCAAAATCAAATTTAGGTGAAAATTGGTTTCCACACAATAGTCACTAATCTTTTGGTTTCCTTTCAATTTCCTGTGAAAGAATGCCATTCACAAAAAAGGAAAGGAGCATAAAAGGGAACTTGCAGGGAATCATTGGGAAGAGGAATGAAAGTGTGAGTTGCTCAGTTATTCTCAGAATATATATATGGGCCGGCATTCATTTTGCACCCTCATTGGGCCCCATGAAAAAACATTGGCTTTAGTCAGTTTAGATCGAGCCAATGCCATGTGGGCTCCAACAGGGAAGTCATGGATGTGTGCTTTATAATGGGCATTGGCATTGGGGACCATTCTGGATTCAAGAGGGCTTGCTTCAAATGTGAGTCTGCAATATCTGATATCTTCTCTGCTTTAACACAAAGTGATCCCTCAACCATCTGGGAATAGTGGCATGTCCCAAAAGACAAATGAGGCCAAAACCACCCAAAGGAATACGTTTTCTTCCTCCAGTCAACCAAAAGCGCAAATATCAATGCCAGTATCAGCAGATATAACCACCAGAAATAGTCAGAGAATTGTGGATTCCACTTGAATCAAACGCATTCACTTTGGTCACATGGCTATTTTCTTTTTGACAGGAGTACTCATTGCCCTTGTCGAACTCAGATCATTCACAACAATGGGTAATGTTGAGGTCAATCAATGGGATGAATTATCACAATTCTTATTTGGCAAAAGAAAGTTCACATATTTGATTGCAACAAATGGGGCATTACTGGAGGGATTTATGTTTGCTATTGGGTGGTGAAAATGCAGCACAAAGAACAAACAATTTGATAATTCAGGTATTTCTAAAGGTGTATTTAGAACTTGAGGCATAGCTTCATTTACTGGTCTAACCTTTTTGAGTACTGATTTAAATTTTGCTGCATTGGATTGAGCTTCCATTTTTCTTCTTTATTTTTTTTAAGCTTGTTAAAAGTATCAGTTGATAATATGATTTTTTTTTATCAAAATATTTGGTGAAAATGAAACAGTCTCTTCAGCATCTTCTTTTACTTTTTTTCATAATTAAATTTGAGCTGTAGTTTTAAGCTGTACAAGGACTTTGCCTCTAGGTGGATAAAACCCAGTATATTACGTAAACTAAATCCTGCAGTTTAGAGTCATACAAAGATATTTGAAAACCCTTGTCCAGAATTACACAAGGGAGCAGTTTACTGTCTTACTGAGGACAAAGCCGATCAATTTTGAGGTTTTTCTTTTGATTAAATATTTTTCATTATTTGCACGTTGAAATCTTCATTATTCTGTTTTTCACTTTTGTTACTTCTATTGACATCTTCCTTTTTTTTAGTTTTAATTCTTCCCTGAGTTTACTTGCATGTTCAGCCCTCTGGTGTGCTACCCATGTAGTTTAAAGTCATACAAAGATTAATTTTAGCTGTCAGGTTGCTACCCTGTAGTTTAAAGTCATACAAGGACTAATCTTGGCCATCTGGGAACTACCCTTCAGTTTATAGTCATAAAAGGACTAGTTTTAGCCTTTAGGTTGCTACCCTGTAGTTTAAAGTCATAAAAGGACTAATCTTGGCCATCTGGGAACCACCCTTCAGTTTATAGTCATAAAAGGACTAATTTTAGCCTTCAGGTTGCTACCCTGTAGTTTAAAGTCATACAAGGACTTATTTTTAGTTTGATCTGTTCTTTGATTCTTTATTTTAACTTATTTTTTTTTAAAAAAGAAAAATTTGTTTCTTTTTTATGTTGAAAAAATTTTTTTTTTTTTTTACCTTGGGAAATTTTTTTTTTTTTTATGTTGATAAATTTTTTGTTTAAGTTATTATTCTTTTTTTTATGTTGAGAAGGTTTTTTTTTTTTTATTTAAAATTTTTTTTTTTATCTAAAATTTTTTTTTTTTATTTGAAATTTTTTTTTTGTTTTTTTTTTATTTAATTTTTTTTTTTTTTTTACATAAATGTTTTTTTTGGAGAAAATTTTGGAATTTGTTGAATGAGGTGCTGTTGTGAGGAGTAAATCAGTTGAAGTAGTGTAGTGGTTAGTGAATCTATTTTGCTGTTCAGTCCCAACTTTGAAATGGGTTCAATTTTGCCCTCTGACAGTAATTCTGCTGCCAGACCTGTCAGTTTTGGGAATAGGGTAACCATGCGGGGTAACATATTCTGAGCCTTGAGAAAGCTTAGTGATGCAGCTTGGTATTTTTGTGTTCCTGAGTTTTGAAAAACCTAATTGGTGTTTCAAACTGTGTTGTGATTGAGGCTGCTCAACCTTAGTTATGACTTGAGAAGTACAGACCCAGTTTCTGGATGGATGCTTGCCTGTGAAAGACTCACTAAACCCAAAATATTGGGGCTGTAAGTCATTATCCAGAGGATGGTTTTTTTTGTATTCTTCTCTTTTTTTTTTGTGCCAGTTGTATTTGTTATTGAGTTTCTCCTGCATAATTCCACTTGATGAGAACATTTTATTGATTTTGCCTTCTTTTTCTTTTTCATATTAATTTCAAAAAATGCATTGATTTTTTTTTTTTTTTTAAGTAGGAATTTGAATTTTCTTTTATTATTTTCTTAAAAAAAATTGATTAAGCTGACTACGCCCACACTTCCCCAAACTTTTGCCATTTTTTTTAATTTGAGGTGGCATAAGAACAGATAACCACCTCTGTTGTTCTATATATATTTTTGAATTAAATTGAGATACTTGTAAATTGAAAAAAAACTTTTGAAGAATTATAAATCTGTAATATTGTCTTTAATACTGATACATAGCCTGAATTTTTCATTTATTTATTTATTTTGATGTGAAATTTAAATTCATAACATGAGTGATTTTTTTTTATTTAATTTTTAGTAATATTTGTCTGAAACATTTTTATGATATTTTTCTTGAGTGTTGATATGAATCTTCCTTTTTCTTCTTTGATTTTTTTAACAAATAAATCTTCCCAAATCAATTTCCCATCTTTCCTATTGAAATTATAATTTTGATCCTTGAGACTGATAATTGCGGGTACAAACACCTCTTCCTATAAAACATTCCAATTGGCCTTTTCAATTACATAACTTCCACACTTCCATAAGATTCTTCCTTCTGGTATGTCCAATGCCCCACACATTCACATATCACAGGATCTAAAATGACACAACTGTGCTCTCATCACGTTGGAAGGGAGAGTTTGGATGTTTGTAAGCAGAATGGAGCTGGTCACAGGCCCTAATAAGTGCTTTTTGCAGGTGGGTTTCAAAAAATTACCCCTGCATATGCTCTTGACTTCTTGCACATGTCTCACAAATACACACATGCACATGCAATGGCAAATGCACCTACACCTGCACCCGCTGCAGGTGGTTCCACATGTGTTACCCACAAATGGTTGATGCCACTTGACATTAGGCCCTCACATGCTTTTGCCTTTGTGGGCATGTGTTATACCCATGCACATACTGAATTGTGCAGCAGGCTCCAACCATGTCACCCACTCATGCTGAGCTGATTCATGGCTACACAAAATTAGGATAACACATTATTTTGCCTTGGTGTGTGCATCACACACACACACCCGCACCTGTGGTATTGTGTGGCAGGCTCCACCAGTGTCACCTGCTGAGGCTGAGTCCTTTCATATATGACCTGGGAAAGTCACACACCCCTTCTCTAAATCAAGACTGGCTGAAGGACCTCTTTGATGTGTGCATGTGAAAACAGGCGGGTCTTGTGTAATTTTTACCAACCTTAGGATGGTTGCGGGACAATCAGGTTGTGAGGAGTATCAGGTGAAAGAACAGGGGAACCAATATTGGTGTAAGACAAGAGTGTGAAATGTGCTCAACGTTTGCTTTCTTTTTTCTTGACATTTGCTTGACTTTTATCTTGCTTGACATTTCCTTGATGTGAAGTCAATTGCCAACAATTGATGCAAAATTTGCCCTGGTGTATTACTCCCTCTCTTGGTTCACCATCTACAATTTGTCTCTGGTGAAGGGCTTCTCCCAAGCCTTGGCTACATGCTGCATCTATTTATAACTTGAATGGTAGTTCAAAGTCAGGTAAGATGAGCACAGGTGCATTTGTGAGTTCATTTTTGATCCTCTCATATGCATCCCTTCTTTCCTTGGTAATTTCAATAACTACAGCTTTCTAACATAGCTTGTATAGACTACTAGCTATATGGGCAAAGTTTCTGATGTGGTTCCTGTAGTAGCTAGCAACCCCAAGGAAAGATTGCATCTCTTTGATGTTCTTTGGTACTGACTTCTGCAGTACTGCTGCTCCTTTATTCTGGTCTATGGCCAGACTAAGACCTGAGACTTTGTGTCCTAGAGCTAGTAACTCTTGTTGGCCAAAATTGCACTTTTTAAGTGAAAGTTTCAGAGTGATGCGTGTGCATTTACTTAGTACTCTGTCTATGTACTGCACATGGTCTTCCCATGTCTCTGAGTATATAATGATGTAATCAATATATACTACCATCCAGCCTTCCAATATTTCTTTGTGAAATATTGTGTCCATCATCCTTTGGATGTGGGCTGGTCCATTTTTGATTCCAAATGGCCTCCTGGTATACTCATATATGCCCATATGGCATATGATTCTGAGTAGTTTCATGGAGTTTGGTTTAACTCCATTCTGGTGGAAGCCTTTCATGAAATCCATCTTGGCTATGTATTTGGCTTTTGCCAGTTTTTCTAGTGCATGAGGTATCCTTGGTATAGGGTACCTGTCAGCTTTTGTGTAGTTATTGAGAGCTCTGAAATCCCCACACAACCTATATTTTCCATCATTCCAGGTGATAAGGACAAGAGTGGTGATTTCCACTATCTCATTGTGTCCTATCTTCCTGATGACATCCATCTCTAGGAGTTCATTGATGTGTTTCTCAATTTCCTTCCTAGTTTCCAGACTTGCTGGATATGGAGGTCTCCTCAGCATTGGTGGATAGGGTCTTTCCACATCCAGATACAATTCTATATCATGGCCTCTGATTTTTCCCAAGGGTTTTTCACCAATGGCAAATGCTGGTCTATTTTTTCTCAGCATCTTCAATAAACTAAGTTTCTGTTTACTGGTAATTTTAGTGCTGAATTTTGCCTCTCTGAATTCATTTAATAATTCTTCCAGAGTGTCCTGGGTAGACATTTGGTATATGTCAAGTGAAAATTTCTTCTCCTTGTTTGTGCCAATGGTAATATGTGTGTTTTTACTCTTGTAAATATCAATGCCATACATTCTTTGGTAGTCTGTTCCCAGTAAAAACCCTTGAATGTGGGCGTATTCAAGCACAAAAACTTCTGGGTTAAGTCTGATATCACCTTTCCTATGGGGTATAATTATCTCTTTGATAATTGTCCCAATGAAAGCCATCTTCCCTGATTCACTCTTGAAGTTCTTTGACTTGGTTGGAAAGAGCTGTTTTTCCCAATTTGGGAAGTAGTGATCCAGATATTTTCTGACTACTACTGAGCAGGGTGCTCCACTATCAATTATTAATGGGTGTTGAGCATTGTCAATGCAAACAGTCATCTTTGTGGCTGTCCCATGTATATAAGCCGTGCCTCTGGTTGGTGTAACCAGGCATTTCTGTGCATCTTGTGTGTTTTTGCACAAGTTTTTATTTGCAGTATCTTGTGGCATGCCTGCTTCTAACTGTATGTCCTTAATTTCTAGTGGTGTTTCCTCTTGGTATTCCACCAGAAATTCTTCTCTTGGGTCTTGGTCTTCATCAAATTGTTCTCTGATGGAATCACCTATAGAGTCCGATTCAGAATCCTCTGTGGGGGATTCCTCCTCCCTCCTCTGGGACTTTCTCAATGGCATAGACTTTCTTCTTTGTCTTTAGAAATTCATTTTCATAATGGTCTGTTGAACCACAGTTTTGACAAGAATTTTTCTTCTTGGTCACTTCTTCCACTCTTTCTCTGGGTTTGTCTTTGAGCTCCACCCTGAAAGATTGTTTCTCTTTGAAACTAATGCTCTTATATGGGGAATATTTCCCTATATTAGTTCTTTTCCTTACAGCTTGTAAGGTATTTGCAATGTCATGAAGAGTGCAATTTTGGTTGCATCTGCATTTCACTACATGCTCTAGTTCTCCTGGCATTTGTGTCAGGAGTTTGTGATTTCTCATTTGAATTTCTATTTTAGGATCAATGGCTTTAAGTCTTTTCAACTGTCTAAGACACCATTCATATGAATCTTTGTCCACTGAATACTTGTCATTTTCAAATGAAATGGTCTTTTACCATATCCAAGTACCAGTACTGTACTTTTGGATGATTTGACTCTTCCACCATGGCCAGTTTCTCCTGCCATGGATTTCTTTCATTTCTGTGTACCAAATACTAGCATTTCCTTCTAATTCTGTATTAAGTCTAGCAGTAATCAAGTAGTATGGTATTGTTGTTACATCAATGAAGAGTCCATCAATCTAATCAATGAGCTCCATATGATCATATTCTCCTGTTCCAGAGAATTTGGGCCAGCTTGAGGCCTCTGGAGGTTGTTTCAAGGCTTCCTTCTCAGAATAAGACATATTTTCTCCATCTTGGTATTTAGATAGATATCTTGCCTTATTCACCAATATGGCATCTGGTTTGATGTCCTCTTGGTTATATGGATTGTCCATAACATGGCCTTGTGATTAGGGCGTCATGTTATGGTAGACGTTAAACAGTTTGTTTATGTCTTGATACAGACAATCCCTGTCCCTTTTTCTGTGTTGTTGTTCTTCAAAGACTTGATTCAGTCTTTTGTTGGTTTCTTCACAGGCTTTGATTCATTGAGCATGTCCCTCTTGAAGAGTATTGACAATTTTGTCCACAGAGGCTGTTAATATTTTCATCCTCTCATGGCTTGCTTGAAGTTCTGCAAACTGTTTCTGAGTTTGCTCAGAAAATTGGGATATTTGTAACCACAGTGCATCACTGTTTAAGTTACTCTCAGGTTTAACAAAATCATGTTCAATCTGAGTGGGGGTAATAGTTCATTTAATGGGGCTACTGATTCTAGAAGTATGTACAACTATTTCTGGTTCTTGTGCACTTCTTTCACCAAGTCCAACATCTTCTTGATCATTTGGTCTGACTCTTTCTGCCTTTGGTTGAAAGAGATCTTTTTTTTGCCCTTGTATCCTTGTCTTCTTGTCACAGCCATGGAGACGGGCAGGGCATTTCCATTCATTACTAATGGAAAATCCTCCAACACCTAATCAGCAAGGGGTTTCATGGAAGATCCACCAAATACAGCTCAATACAGGCAAAACCTAAATACAGGATTCACCAAATACAGGCCTGCCTTCAATACATGTGCAAAGACCTGTATTGATTTAAATATCTTTATTGGATACACCAATACAGTTTCACATCTCAAATAAAGGTTTCTCAATCATACAATCATGGTTTCTCAACACTCAAACTCCAGGCTGGCACTTTTTCAAATATACCAGCCCCCTTTCACCCACCTGGGGGTTTTTCCCCCAGTTTATTAAAATATTGGATTTATTATTTAATATTATTTTACTTCTCATTAAAGAAATATTATTTTATTAATTATTAAGTTAGTCTTTGCCTTCCCTCACCTGTTCAGTAGAGTCCTGGTGGCCATATCCTTTATTTATCCTTTTCTCTTTTCTGAAAAGGTTGAAACAGTGATACAGGATTGTTCGTGGTTGGCTCTTTATTATTGCTTTTGTTTTTTCTCTCATATCTTTTAATGCTTATTATTTTATCACTAGGAATTTATTCTCTTATTTCATTACTCTTATCAATTGAGTTTTTATTCTGAGCCCTCCATAAGTAAGTCTGTTCACTGAGTTGCAGGCCCTCTTCATTTAGAAAAGCCCCTGTGACACTTCTCCTGGAAGCTACCTGGGATTGTGAAGAATGGTGACTCTTGGCCACTGATCTGCTGGTTCCTGAATTGTGTGAAGCCACTGGATAGCTGGTTTGGCCTACTCCTTGTGAGCCTGAAGGAATCTGAGTATTCCCTGTCTGGGTCAGCTGTTCTTCTATAGCTTGTATAGTAGCTTGATTCTCCCTTATTCTGTTTTCCCTCACCTCCAGGAGTCTTAACTTTCTGGTGGGATTCCAACCTTTGGTGATTACCATAAGGTCTCTGAAGTCTATCTCTTTAAGACATATCTTCTGGCAACTTGCTCCAATTTCTGCCCAGTGGGATGCTAGCTTGAACCTCTTGTTGTCCATGCACCATTGAAAAAGGTCTTCGAGGAGTTGGTGGAGCTGAAGAACTTGATCCATGTCCTTCCAGTCCTCTGGTTTGAGGTTTCTGTTGAATTGGAAAGTGAATTGCAGAGTGGGTATGACTTCCCTCAATGTCTTGCCATCCACCACTGTGTCCAAGGTGTCCTCCTCCAGTTCTTCTGGTTCTAGATAAGCCTTCTCTGTCCTCTGGCTGGTTCCTTTGGAAGCCAAGGTTTCTGAGGTGTACAGGTGACATATCAGTGTTTTCAAGCAGTCAGCAACTTAATTTTCTTAGGGTATTTACCTGTTACTGTTCTTTATACAAATTTATTGTCTACTGCTTTTGGCAATTTCCCTTTAGAGGTTACAACTGGGTTAATGATTGTAATCTTCCCTGTACAAGTGGTTAAGGTTGGTTTACCTTGTATTGACGCAGAGTTTTGTGGTTTTCTATTCCTCTGAGTGGCAATAGGTGTCCAATTTTTCTCTGTGATAAGGCCTTCACTGTGCTTCTTTCCGTTGCCCTTGCTGCCCTCTGGTCTTGGTGATTTCACTGGTGTGTTGTCCTGTGACTGGGTCTCAAGTGGGATGTAGTTTTCTTCCACCAAATCAAACAGGAGAAAGAGGGCTTAATGTCAGTTAAGACTTCTTGAATGGCTGCTTGCACATCTAAGAATGACCTCTGGGAAATATATTTCTATATTATGCCCTTGTATCATGAAAGTGAAATTGCAATTAACAATTACATGTCAGAAATACAGTTTATGGATATATGGTACACTGTTTGTATACCAGTATCTCACAGATCAACTTGTAATTAGTAAGTCTAATCCAAAAAGTGGTTCTGTAAAGGGAAATTGAAAATATCAATACACCCAACCTTGCCTCTAACACTGTTGGGTTTGCAGTAAGAGATGTTCTTTTTGATTAAAAAATGGACAGTATTGATGGCTTAAAGTGTTTTTATATGTAAAACACGCCAAAAATAAAGGTTTTGTGGTGATTGAATTATAATCAACCATGCAACAAGGCAATTGGAAAAAAAAACACAGTTGTATATAACATATACCACTCAAAAAACAAATATAAGATATATATTATAATTTTTTT
Source organism: Austropuccinia psidii (assembly GCA_023105745.1). Classification (NCBI taxonomy): domain Eukaryota; kingdom Fungi; phylum Basidiomycota; class Pucciniomycetes; order Pucciniales; family Sphaerophragmiaceae; genus Austropuccinia; species Austropuccinia psidii. Next base: position 60,396,058 of record JALGQZ010000001.1, on the reverse strand, counting down.
TTCAATAAAATTACACCTAAAAAAGAAACAAAATGTCAGAAATAAAATAAAAATAAAAGAACTCACTCTTATGTGTAAAAATAGTCCAAAAATCCAAAAATCACAGCCAGGCCCCCAAAATGTCAGGCTGAGTCTATGATGAAGCTTATTAATAACGATTTACAAGCTTTAAATCTGACTTTGGCACAGTAAAAATGGTATAAGAGGTTTCATTTGTTATAATAAAGGTAAATAAGAGAATAATAAGGGCTTTACTATTGATGAATAGTGGTGGTGAGCACTGTTGAAAGCCCTGGGTGCAGCTTTACCTGTTGGGTTACAATAATAAAAACTAAAATAATTAAATTTATAATTATACCTGATTATTTCCAAGAATATAGCTGTTTTTGACAGCTGTACCATATAGGAATTCAAGAGAAGGATTAGGAAACCTTTTCTGGTGTGGAAAAGGCTCCTTTTTATCCTAAAATGGGGTGAGAAGGCTGTTAGATCTTTCCATGTAGAGGAAGTGAAGATTTTTCACTTCCAAGGACTGGCTTGTGGTTTCCACAAAGCCTGTATACCCTTTATTGGGCTCATATGTTGTTTTCAAACCACATCTGGGCAGTTTTCACCAATACAGGGTGAAAATGTTTATCTGGGAACCACATAGCCCTCTTCTGACGTGTATGATGTATAGAATGCTGTACAGAGCCTCTATGGGACCTCAGTATTGACTGAATTATGAGTTTTTGAATTATAAACATGCTTATTTGCCTGTTTGACACCTCATAGTCATAATTATGGGATATCATCCCATGTTAAGGCTGTATTGGTCAAACTGTGAGACTTTGACCTTAAAACAGCCATATCTTTGTCAATTTTTGAGATATCAAGCTCAGAGTGGGCTCATTGTGTAGTCCTGAATATGTTTTACACAATGGTACCTTATTTGATATGTCTATCATTAAATATGGCAAAGTGATTCCATGTACAAGTTTTTTTGTACATATATATGATTTGCTTAAAATCTGCATGGAGCTTGTTTTCCCCATAACCTTTGTTCTAGATGGGATATTGCGAAGTGGATGGAACCATAAGATAGCCCTGATTGTTCTCTTTCCAAAAAGGCCCCACTTTAGGTATGTCACACTAAAACTGTAGAAGTTATATTAGAGGTGAATGTTTTATTCCCCCTTATTTGACGTTATTTTGGCCATAACTCCTGTAATTCTGATGCTAGCTCAATTTGGATAGTACCATTGAATAGCCCTGACTTAGGGCGTCATTTTGAATACCCATTTGATGGGGTTAAGCCTCTTCCTCTGGAGTTCAGATGAGAGGTGAAAATTAAGGTTTATGCTCAGCAACAACTTTTAGCAGGAATAACTTTGTTATTATTTGTCCTATAATGGTGGGACTTATGTATTTGGGAAGTGGTGGTTTTCCTCCTTCTTTTGATACTTTTTGAGCTGATTTGGCTCAGCTCCATGTTTTGGTGGTATCTTGGCTATACCATTGATTTATGGTATTTGGCCGTCATGTTTGTGCTCTGGTTTTTAGTCACAGGCTGACACCTTTTGGGTGCCTGTTTACCAAGTTAAAATCTCATTAAATCATGAGAAAATAGCAAATAAGAGGCTATTTTGATTCTACAATGAGATAATGGGAAAACCTGACTCCTTTAACCATGTATTTTATAAATTATTTTCCATTTATAAGCCCAAAAATATAGGTTAAAACCCTATTTTGGACCAGTATCCCTAAATTTACCTCATATAAACTAGCTGTAACTATACCATTTGTTTTTCTATGTTGAAATAAGGTAAAAACTTCAAAAATTCATTAAAAATACAATTTTTGATTAATCCTTCTGAACCTGTCAGGACCAATTGATAAAATTACAATCTACTTTAAAGAAAAAAAGAATTATGAATTCATAATTCATATAAAATGTTTTACCTATAGTCCATTTTGGATGATTTTGTGTGAAACACTGAATCTTCAAAAATTCACATAAAATACAAACTGTGATCAAATTTTCAATAACATTGATAAATTTTCAGAAATAATTTGCATTTTATAATAAAATAAGATTTGAATTTTTTACTCCTTTATTTCTTAGCTGTAAATGGGTTGGTAGTCACCTAAATTGACTTCAGTAAGTGATTATGATGATTTTACATGACTACAAGGAATATAAGCATTGAAAAAACTAAGATAAATTTTTTCTCACCCAATTTTATTTCTCAATGCAAAGTCTCCATAAGCTGTTGTAGACTTAAAAGAGGCCTACTCTTGCTTTTTTTTCCAATATCATCTTATTACTTAATTTTATCCTTAGTACCAACAAGTAAGTATTAGTTAAAATCTTATCTTATATATTCTTATACTTCCAAATCAACCAGAGACACTCAAAATCAAAGAAATCAACCATATTCAATAGTTTTCAACTGTTGCATTGTTTTATTGCTGTTATGAATTAATTTTGATCCTTTCAATCCACAAATAATATATCAAATGATAATTCCAATTCTTATCAAGGTATTTTTGGAGTATTAGTAAGTGTTTTGATAAATTCTAAAAGTTTTTTCTATAAATTTTGTATTTTATTCAAGAATTTATTATAATCATTAATTAAAGTGTTGTAATATTATCTTAATACAAAGCTTTATTAATAATACTTCTTGTAATTGATTCTAGTAGAGAATTACTTCTTACTTTTATTATCATTGGTAATTTATAACAATTAAAAGAAATAATTAATTAATTATTAATTTATTATATTTTATCATAATAGTTATAGTACTCTTGATTTATAGTAATATTATCAAGAGTTTAATAGACAAATATTACATATCAGCTTTAGCTTATATACATTCCTTCTCTCTTGTAATATTACTTGTTGTAATTCTCTAAATATTCTGGGGAAATTGAGTACATTTATTATTCCTTCTTTAGACTTATATCCAAAACAAGTTTACATCCACAAACTCTTATTTTTGGCCTCTCATTGATCAACACCTAAAGTCAAGTTTTTTCTAAAACTTCTTAATTTCTTCCTAATTTAAGTGCTTTGATAAATCATAAGCTCAAATTTACCATCTAGAAGTGTTATTGAACAAGTTGATAAATATGACTTTCAAATGACAAATGCAACTTAGAAAACAATACTTTGTAGCATTGTCAATATATGACACAAAAAGGCTATTCTCTTGGCACAACTCAAACAAGCACAAGAAAGATCTCACATGCAATCAGAAGAGATTTCATCTTTACAGAAATTTATTATGGCTCAAGATAAACTAATGAGCCAATTACACAAGAAATACTTAGATTAATTGAATGAAATTGAGAAGAATCTTCAAAATTTCTTTAATTCCTTTTAAGTTTATTAAATGTGTTTTTTTTATTTCATATCTCTATGAACTGAATCCTGCAATAGATGTGGTACTATATTTATCATTTCTAATCATAAATTTCCTTTAAATACCATTAATTGATATCTTTAAGATTTCACTTCAGCCTCAATTACAAAACACATATATGTTTCAGCTAATCATAATGTTTTCAAGTACAATTTTACTCCATTTTATTATTAAGATAAAAATTTGTATGTTGTTTTTAAATTTCCCATTATCCCTCTCTTTCTTCTTCCAAAGAGCACATATTCCATACATTAGAAAAGCTGTGATGATTACTATTCAATTTGTTATGTAAAATAATACATGTTACTGCCACTTTACCTGGTTGTAATGGCAGAATTTCTTGAGGTGATAGTAGACAACAAAATCTATCCTTCAAGCCCCCAGATTCTTTTTTTTACTACAATTCTGAAATTTTTCTAGGTTTGGCTGATATATTGCTTACATCAACATTAATTAGACATACCTTTTAGATGAATGGACATGATTAAAACTCAATTTGTCATCATTTCGACCATTTCTGGAAGGGATGAAAATTGGAAGTCTTGCAGAATATCCTGAATTGCCAATGAGTAAGAAATCAGGAAGATATCTGAGTACTCAATTTATTAGGTCTTGCCCAATTTTTTATTTCCTAAATACCCTTCTATTATGGGTAAATCTTGGAAGGAAGCCAAATACCTTTTTAGAATTATGAGCTCATTAGTTTGTTTGATACCTCAATAACATTACCCACTTACAAAAACTCCCATGGCCATCAACAATATACTGAAAGACAATTTAATGCCAAACTTTCTGATTTAAATAAGCATTCCACAGATTTTTTGGGGGTGGTATTATTGGGATATGGGACCCATTGATTGCAAAAACTATATTTGTGAGTCCTTCTCATTTCATAAATTTTTCTTTCATTTCTTCCCACTTCCCTACATCATCTACTGCAGAAAACTTCCAATTATATGTTAAACCAGTAAAGATAATATAAAAGGGGAAATGAAACACTTACACTCTTGGGGATCATGCAATTCTTCCATAATTCCTTGCACCAGGCCTTGTATTACTTGATAAGCTGTTGATTGTCCAACATTGAAAACATGCCCAACCAACTCATAGTAAGCTCCATAACCTAACCTATACAATGTGATCCCTATTTTTTTTTCAATGATGAATCCATGGATATCTTGTTAATATGCATTTGGTATGCAACTTATTGAAGATTTTGTACCAACAAAAAAAATTGTCCCATCTCATACAAAAAAGACCAATTAATCTTCCTCCTATCGTGGATTGAAACACTGGCCTCTTTGGATTGGATTATGTTGACAACACCTACTTTCTTTGTACCACAAAATATGAAAGGACAGTGCCAATTTCAAACTAGTCATGGCATAAACCATGGTTTGATTGTCCATGATTTTTGCAAAATTTCTATATTTTTTAAAAAAAAAAACAATAGAATTTAACAAAAGAAAGCGGATAAAACACAAATCAAAAATCATATTTGGCTGGTGCCCCAAAAAGAAAGGAGATTTATTTGAAAAAGAAAATTAATTTGCCAAATAGATCATAAATGCAACATGAAATTTACAAATTTATTAAAAAAAATTGAGATAAATTTTAGTTAAAATTGAAATAATTTTCAAATTTGAATTAATTTCAAAATAATTTTGAAATGTGGCTCAAAACCCAATTACAAACCAGGCCTAAGGCTAAAAAAATCCAGGCTCTGACTGCAGCTGTGGTGATCCTAGTGTCCCAGTGTCAGTCACCAGCAGTACTCAGCTGCAACACCACCAAACCAGACTATGATCAGTCCTCATTTGTAATGGACCCCACGGTTCTGCAACAGGAGGAAAAACGTTAGCTTGCTTGTCTAAAAACAAGCGCTTTCAGTCTTGATATCTAATAAGATTAAATATGAATTGAACCCATGAGCAGAGCAAGATATAAAGCACGCAATGAGATGTAGGCAGTCATCAAAGCATCCATTGGTTTGATGGAGTAGCAGTGAAGCATAGCTGGTTGCATTAAAAAAATCTCGCCAACATGGCAAAAAATAGTTTCTAACTCACCCAAGATTTCATTCGCAGAAGCTTGTCCTGGGTGCTTATTCAGACAGGAAGGTCAGGTCCAGATTATCTTGGAATGCACGACTCAGCGTATATCAGGTTATTCATTGCTCCACATCCTTTTCTAGGGTTTAATTGGTTCACGAGTGATGCTCAACCAAACCCTCACACAGCTACACAAACCTACTGACAAGGTACTTCACAATCCTCGCAACTCAATCAGATATTCGATAACTCGCAACGAATTCCTGACTACCATATGAAAACTTTAATTCGATGGGGAAAAAAGAAAAGGGGGACGATGAGTAAATCAGCGTTATATTTATTGACTACCTGCGAGTTTTCAATCTATACTGGGAATAAAACAAACAAGTGTGTATGATTATAGAATATTGAAGGTAAAAAATATTGTTTGAAAGCAAGGGATCATAAGGGCTAAAGCTACAACAATGATTTGTCAAGAGGAAAGCTGATGTCTTCAAGAAAATAAGCTCCTCTGTCTTCATCGCAGGCTTTTCCAACTTTTTTTAATCCACGTCCATGGAGCCAGGAATAGGCTTTTGGCTTTCTTCAGCTTGCCCACCTTCAGCTTCTGGAGGCGAGGGCTCCTCCTTGGCTGGTTGGGCATTTTCATCGTTAGTATTCTGAGGGGGATCAGGGTTCGCAGCGGGCTTGGGTGGGGGTTTATTGAAAATGGAATTCTAATTGAAAATTAATCCAAAAAAACAAATATAAGTATTTTTTTCATTCGCGATGCCAAAATTAACTTTTGTGCTTTGTGCTTACGCATTCGAACATAAGCTCATCCCTTCGCTTCAGAATTTCGGCAGAGGTCATTGCAGGGTCCTGCGTCTTGGTCCGTTCAGCTTGTTTTGCAGATACGTCTCCAATCCACTTTTCAGCTGCTGCGCACTTTTCAATTGCTGTTTGAAGATCCTTTTCACTCAAGTGAGCATACTTGGGATCGCCAGACTGAGCTCGTTGCATGTAATCAGAAATTGACTCTCGGAATAATCGCTCGGCCCGCGGTCGGTCTTCGGCCTCGCGCTGGCGAAGCTTGATTGGATTACCGATTGTGGCCAATTTCTCAAGCCTTGAAACATATTGCGACTTTGTCGCATCTTCTCCTTCCTCAGAGTACAACCAATCCTCGGCTTTTTGGAGTTCATTCAAAAGGTTATCCTTGACATCAGAGGTCACATATGGGGCATAAAGACCCTCTAGCTTTTCACGAGTGTCATCTAAAAAAGGCGAGGCAAAATACAAGTGAGCAAAGTAGGTCTAACTTTTAGCAAGCAAAAGCTACGTACAGACGTATTCCTCCAATGCGTTCTTCTTATCTTCTGTCTCAGCAACAAGCTTATCGGCAGCATGCATTTCGCCTTCTTTTGCCAACAACTCATCGAGGATTGATTTGTCCAGCGAAGGCGTCATGTAAATCGCTGGAACGGGCTTTTTGATGATTTTCTTTTTGGTCTGATTGGCTTCACCGTTTTCAGTTGGAGGCTCACTTGGCACCATGACTTCTTCATGGACAGTGGCACCATCGAACTGAACCAATCCACTCATGGTCATCTGTGCCTTGATTTTGACGACTGAGGCATCACCTTGCGAATTAGCTGAAACATTCTTTACAACGTAACGACCAATGTATGGATTGATACCACCAGGTAGCTTGTGTGGTTCGGCGTAACAAACTTCCAGTTCAAAAGGCTCATCTCGATGGAAGCTAAGTTGTTTGCCAGAGGGTGCAAAACTCTCAGGGGCGAAGGTTGGTAGAAATGTGTTTGGATCATGTTGTGTTGGTTGCCATACGGTGTTGATGGCATAATTGGCAATATCTGAGACTGAGAACTCTCGAACTTTAAAGATGGGGGAAAGTCCAGCGCAAGCTAGCGTTGCTCCTCGAGCAACCGATTCATCTTGATTGCAAGTAAAACTTAATGGCTTGCCAAAAAATTCTTGAATCCGAGACTTGAGCGCTGGGACTCGAGTTGAACCGCCGACCAATTCAACCGTTTCAATTTCGTCTTTAGAAATGTCAGCCTGGGCTAACGCACGCTCGAGTGGAGCTGTAGTGCGCTCGAGAAGAGGTGCAATTAACTCTTCAAGACCCTCACGAGTGAGTGAAGAGCTAGCGTCGATGTCGTTCATTAGAGATTCAACGTTAATGGGGGCTTGAGCATTTGCGGAAAGCACTTTCTTGAGTTTTTCGACAGCGACGGCTAGTCGGAAGACAGCCTTTTTGTTTGACAAGACATCAATCTTATATTTCTCACTGAATTCAGAAGCAAAATGTTGGACGAGGGCATAGTCAAGATCTCGTCCGCCAAAGTGATGGTCATATGCAAAACCTTTGACATGAAGAGCGCCCTTGTTGAAAGCAACAATAGCAACTTGATACTGAGAATGGCCGATATCGACAAACGCAACATAACGTGGCTTTTCTTCGGGTGGTGGGAGGTCGCTTTTTGTGATACCATAACCAAGGGCGGTAGCAGTGAGTTCGTTGATGAGTCGGAGTGGATGAAGGTTTGCAATCTCGGCGGCATTGAGAACAGCACGGCGCTGAATGTCAGTGTACCAGCCGGGCACGGCAATCACGACGTCATTAACGCTATTTTTGAGCTCAGCTTGGGCGATATCTTTCAAGCGACCCAAAAAGGCTGCATAGAGCTGAGTAGCTGACATGACATGCTCCTCGCCAAGATAATTGACCTGGCAAGTTATGAGTAAATTAGTAAGAGGTAAGTCTTAGAAGAGGGGGTAAACTGCAATGTTGCCCACCTTTACTCCAACAGTTCCAGAAGCATCAACGAGCTCAACGTTGAGGAACTTGGATTCTACCTCAGTTACCTCTGGATCATTCAAAGTTCTTCCGATCAACCGCTTCAAAGATCCCACGGTATTACGAAAGTTAGAAGTTTCCTGAGTTTTTGCCGATTCACCAATGGACCGATTGCGTGAACCAAAGGCTACAAGGGTACTAAAGACGTCCAAACCGATCGTCAGTATGAACTCAACGAGAGGCTCATGAAATTGAGGTTTTGAGTAACTTACGGTGTTGCTCTGTTGCTGACTTCATTAACGATGATATCGATTCCACGGTTCCGAGCCAAGCCAATCTTAGAAGCAAGATTGCCAATGTCAAGTCCAACGACAGAAGTCATGCCGAGAAAGTGATCTTAGTCGAGATCAAAATGGAATGGATTGTCGTGAAAGAGATTAAAAATTGACAAAGTAGAACAGACTAATTTATACGGTCAAAATGAGGAATATTTATAGAACAGCTAATGGATGGTCAAGCTAGATACACCCAATGGCAATATCTGTCAGTTGATGTGTTGAAGATGATCGAAGATTTTATGTGAAGGAAATCACAACGGTGGCCGGGGCGCCGAAGCTATTGAGGAGGTGGTAAGAGCAAGCAGCACGAGTGAAAGATTGGTGACATTTAAGTGAAATCGATCAATTATGCGTGAGCAAGCGTGAAACTTTCCAGAATGCCCAGGAAATTTCTCGACCTGGCGCGATTTTTTTCGGTTTGGAAAATCAGCCTGGCTCAGATTGCCACCGGGGTGACCGCACCCAAGCCCAAAGCCAGAGAAGCTTGAAAGCGATAGCCTTTTTAAATCTATGGCCCGGTTCATGATGCGGTTTTGAAAAATGTTTTTAAAATATTTTTAAAACTATTTCAAATTAATTTTTTTTTAATCGCAAATTTTTTTCCAAATTTTTTCAAGACATAACCCGGTTGATTTTTTTGGGTCAGAACGTAAATATTGTTCTGGCACCTTATTTCAATTCCTTCTTAATTTTTTTAATTGAGGCAATGGATGACACTAGCATTCTCCATATGATAGTCATGTTGTCTGTTTTCTTTTCTTTGCATTTATGTTGGTATGAATATGCAAGATCTCATTGTCATCAATCCACACAACATGGTCAGCATTTTAATCCATGGCAAGAAGAAGATCTGTATAATGAAACATGATTCATTGGATTGTTTCGAATGGGACACCAGGATTTTTTCACGTTGATAAATTTGATATCAGCTCATGTGACCAATGCTAATCATGAAGACATTAGATGTTTGACAATAGAAGAGAAATTAGGTGTCACTCTTTATTGAAGTGGACATGGAAGCTCTTATGAGGCAGTCAGTCATTTATTTAACATTGGCAAGTCAACAGCATTCTATGTCTCACAAGAAATAGTTCAAGCTCTATTATTATCTTTACATGACTCAACAATCAAGTCAGTAATTTCAATTTTTTTTGAAATTTTTATTAATGCGTCCAGCTTAGATAGTCTGCCAGATGTGAATGATGAATTAGAATGGAATTAAATCAAGGACTAGACAATAGAGTTGGGGCCATTGATGGCACTCACATACCAATAATTCCTCCACCAAATGATGAAAGGCATTCCTATGTAAATAGAAAAGGCTTGCAGTCAATTGTGTTTCAACGTATTGTGGATGGTTATGGAAATTTTAGAAATGTAAATATTTTGACATGTAAATTAATTAAAAGTTTTTGAAGGTACTTACTTTGTATAGGTATTTGGAGGATTTCCTGGCTGTGTGAATGACAGTCACATGTTTCATAAATCCCAAATTGGGAAGGATTTTTTAAATGGTGTTCATCAATTTCCTCCCAATTGTTTTCTCATGGGAAATTCAGGGTATGCATCAAGGGTACCCATCCTTACACCCTCAAGAAATACTTGCCATGTATAGCATGTGAAATTTAATACAATTCACTCTTCAACTCGGTTAGTAGCATTAGACTCAGACTAAAAGATATTAAATTAACACAAGCTTTTGGACTGAAACAAGATGCCTTTGTAGAATGGTTGTTGAGAAAATATTTGGACAATTAAAAAATTCTTTTGATGCTTATTAGCTCCACAGGCAAAGTAATGGTTTCATTTATGATATTGCATAATATTATTAATAGGAATAACTCGAGATATTTGGAAGCATGGAATGATCATCATTCAGGGGAAAGGCTTTAATTGGATGATTAAGCATAACTTTCTGTGCTTATAGGCAGGGAAACTGAAAACACTGGTTTTTGTTTTGCTTTCTAAATATATTTATTCGAAAGGTACTTGCTTGGTTATGCATAATATCACTTTTAAACAAATAAACATGTTCATAAAGGTATTAAGTAATGTCAAAAATAAATAAGATTCTAAAGTATTTCAAGTCATACTAATTACAATGTTGCGCAAAAAACTAATAGTAGGTTATTTCACAACTCCCAAATTCTATTTAGTTAAATTCGACTGAGGAAAATGGTATTAGTAACTCTCAGGTGTCAATTATGATGCCATTTTCACTCACACTGGGATAGAAAACCTTGAAGTTGTCCTTGTAAATGGGACCATTCAAATTCAAATCTCTCTTCTAATTTCCCAATTAAATCTTCTTTCCTTTCAAGCTCGACATTCATGCTTTTAATATGCTATTTCATGGCTTGGTTTTTCGCTTTTGCAAATTTGATGATTTTATTTGTGAATTTTTCTGGCTAAAATATTGTTTTCTGCAATAAATTGATTTTGACCATCTTCCTCAATTAACTTTGTTTTATAATTTGTCATATTGAATTAATGTTGAATTAATTTGATCTTATTGTATGGCTATAATATTGAATTCTATTTATCCTTGCAAAGAAATTGTGAAGAATTCACTACTCATGAAAATAAAAAATGTTGGCTTTTTATGTCGGAGGACCAATGATTGAAGAATTCACATGCTTCAATCATCATTTCATGCTGAATTGTACCTAAAGTTCTCAATTTGTGGTAAGCTATGTGAATTCACAATTGTGCTGCCAATTCTGACTGATAAAACCCACAGGGATATTTGTGTTTATTGATTTCATTTTAATTTACAATGCCAAAACAAATATTTTTTTAATTGATCTTTAATGGAGAAATAAGTCAAATTTTTTATTGTATATTTCCAATCAATTATTCCAGAGTATTTGCCTCCTTACAGCAGTTTATGGAAAATACAAAAAAGAAAATCCATTACCTTACAAAAACACCTTTCTAATACTTTCATATTACAATTTTACAAGTTTACAGTAAGTTAATGTCTTGTATGTATTACATTCATAAATGAATACATTTTCTAAAGTGATGGTAAGTTTGTTGGATCAACACCATTAGCCCTTGCCAAAATGGACAGTAAAGAAAATTTGAAGTGGTTGCTTCTTTTTTGATCCTCTTGTCTTCTTTGTTCTTATTCACTTTTTCTCATAGCCTCTCTCTCCATCAGTAGCCTATCCCTTTCATTGGTATGCTTTTGACTCTTCTGAAACATGAACATCAATGGTCCCATGATGAATTGAATGTTGTTGTTCATGTTGCTCATAAAATTCCAATCTCGCCATGATGACCCCAGACTGAAAATTGAGTCTTGACTGAAAGATCCTTGCAAATTAGTGTTAGCAGTCCCCCTGAAGCGAAATACCCTTGATTATGATTCCCTTCTCCTGTTAAATTGTCATTTTCACCATTTATCTCTCTTTAAATGTCATTTTAATTTTAACTCCTTACACTTCCCACTTGTTAAAATATGTAGCCTTCATTTATTGAGAAACCTCTTGGGTGTTTTCTCCCCTTTTTGGAAAGTGGAAAATACCCAGATTCCATTGCACTTGCATTCATACCACTGCTATCAACATTCAATTGTTTTAACAGTTCATACACCTACAAAATTTACTACATTAATTTCATATCAAACTTTGAAAATCCTATGAATTATTGAAGCCTTACCTCTTGCAGAATATTATTCTGTTGCAATTGTGTACACAGTCCGGCACTCCCCATAGCATCACAAGAGTCCTTTATCAGCTGTGAATAAACTCATCAGTGTCCTAACATCTGTTTTGAAATAGCTATAAGTCAAAAAAACTTACTCTATATGTTGTTGTTCATGCCTTATGTCTTTGCTCCAATGTCCCAAAAGATAAATATTTAATATTACAAGATCTTGATTTCCAATGTTCATTATTTTCAAAAAATTGTGACCATGGAACAAAACCACATTTTGCTGAATCTATCTTGTTGTAATCCATTATCAGCTCTATCATGAAATTGATCAAATCTTTTGTACTATCTTCATTGCAAATAAAGAGAGTATTTCAATTGCCTTTCCTTTTTTTTGAGTTTAATAGGTTTTTGGCTTGTTGTAGGAATTGGGTTCTAGCATTCACTCACTCATCAATTTGTCTCTTTTGTTTCAAACAATGCTCATTTTCCAACCTTTGACAGTTTACTTGAGCTTCTTCATGAGTACAACATTTGTGTTTTTTAATCAATGTTTTGATTTGTGCTTCACCTTGATTTGATGGAATTTCATTGTTGTTGTCAGTGAGACCATTGTTTTCATTTACGTCAATGGAGTTTTCGATATATTTTGACTCTTGTATTTCAGAGGTTTCATTTTTATTGTACAGAACCTGATTTAACTGATCATGAGAAGATAACTGAGAGTCAGGTGTATGTTCTGAAATTTCAAATTAATGAATTGATTAAGTCAAAAGGTATTTTTTGAAAAAAAAACATATTTGAGGAAACTCAAACATTTATTTTATTTGCTTGAAAAATAATTAGAATAACTTTGAGATGAAGTTTTCAAAGAAAATTGACTTAAAAAGTTCCAAATTGAGGAAGCTCAAATATTTCTCTTATTTTTTGAAAGAATTTGTAAAAAATTAATTTTAAATTGTTTTGAAAATATTTTAAGAAAATTTTTCAAAACCACATCATGAACAAGGTCTATAATTTGAAATCTGTTTTTGATTTATTTTGAATTATTTCAAATTTAAAATTGAATTGAAAACTAATCACTTGAATTTCAATTTTTTCTCCAAATTATTACAAAATTTGTATACATTCACAAGTTATTTAACATTCAAGTAGTTTTTGAATGAATTACAAGTTTAAATCCAATTTTTATGATAATCAAATTTAATGAATTGTGATTAAAAGCCTTACAAATATGGAAGAATAATCTTCAATAGCTACTATGAGGAGTATAATAGTAGCCATGCATTTCATTAAGCTTGGTATAATGAAACAATACAACATCAATGTCATGCTATATGCCAAGGGAATTGCTTCAATCCATGGAATGATGAAAAATAATTTAACAAAGGTTTAATCTTCATCTTCCAAATGGAATTCCCTTTTTTTTTCTGTAGAAAAACTAATTCCCAATGTTAGAAATTGTTCTGAGTAGGATATCTGGGGTCTAACAATTTAAGAAAAGTTTGGAGTTACACTTTGTTGTGTTAGCCATGGAAGTTCATATGAAAAATTAGGAAATCTTCTTGATAGTGGTAAATCTACAGAATAAAATGTGTTTAAAAGTATTTTTAAAGAAATTTTAGTGGCCTTACATGATTCAACAATAGGGTAAATTTCTCTCTCACTCATCAGAATTTATAATCAAAAATTGGCATGCATCTATTTGGTCTGTCAGGTTCCCTGGGGTTGATGAAGAAAATGAGTGGGAAGAAATTAAATAATGATTGAAGAGAAGATGGAGACTCACAAATATAATTGGTGCAATTGATAATACTCACATTCCAATGATCCCACCACCACATGATTGATGAAGCTCATATGTTAATAGAAAGGGGTGGCATTCAATTGTGTTTCAATTATTTGTATATGGGGATGAAAAATTCTGGAGTTTAAGTCCTAAGCATATTTTGGAATCTTTATTAAAGACTTTCATAGTTTCAAATCTATGGTGTTATGGAGGTCTTCATGGTTCAGTGCATGATAGCCATATCCTTTGTGAATTCCAAATCTGAAAAGATCTAATCAATGGTATACTACAGTTCCCTCAGAATTGTTTACTGATTTGGGATTTGAAGATTAATCAATAATTAAACCTTTTACACCTTCAAGGAATAAACATGATGTAGAGAATGTCAACTTCAACTGGGTGATGGCACATTCATCACAATGTTGGTGCCATAATAAATTTAATAACAATTGCTATTTTGAAATCTTTATATATAAAACATTTGTTAATTTGAAGAATAAATTTTTATTTCTACTCGCACCACAGCCTATTTTTTCACTGCACACATGTAAAGTAACAGTGGAATGTATGATATTAAATAATCAATTAAATGGAAACAGATTGGCAAAAAAATGTGTAAATAAATAAATAGTGTGAAATAATTCAACCAAATTAAGGAGTTCAGTAGCTCAAATTATTACATAAAATGGCTAAGTAGTTAGTTATGATAAAAATTGTTTCAATTTTTCTTCATTTGTTTCAAGGAAAGTTTGAACTTTTTATCAATTGCATAATTGAAACAAATAATGCTTAATGCTTTAAATAAAAAAAATAATACTTTCTATTAAAAGATTGAATTGATGGGATCTAACTCAATTGATGATTATGAGAAGAACCAAATTATTCAAACTGCAATGAGAATTAATGGAGGCAAATGATTTCATGAGTTTCCAATCCATAGGTTAGTAAAGAGACATAAATATGGAAGGTTAAATATAATGATTTGTTCTACAACCTCACATTCTATTTGTAAGGTTTGACTATGAAACAATAAGTAAAAATTACTAATATTTTGCTTATTGTACTCTGAATGTCCTTATGAAATTTGAAGAATAAGATAAAAGATAATTATAATAATAAAGAATTATTATAATTATGGTGTAAAATAGTTATATTATTAAATAAATATAATAATATGAATTATATATTAATATAATAAAATAAATATATTAATGTATGATAATTAATATATTTATGGCACTTTATAATTGTTAAAAAATAATAAAGGCATAAAAAATTGTTTTTTAATAATAAAAAACAATTATAACAATAATATTAATAATATTAAATCTATGAATCAATATGAGTACTATTTATATTCATTTTAAGGATTATTTAAAAAATAACAATAGAGAGAAATTATTATAAAAAGAGAAAATAACCTACTTTTAAGACTTAATACAATAACTTTGAATGAGTTTATTCCAGAAAATATAAATAAAACTCATTTACATTGTGTTTACAATAAAAATGAAAAGAAATTACAAATTTTCTTGTTTTTATGTGGAATTAGAGATTTTAGAGAGATTTAACACAAAACAATTAAAATTTGATTTAATCACATAAAAATTGATTATTATGATAAATATGAACTTGATTTTTTGAATATATAATTTTTTTATATAAAAAGAAGAAAGTTTTTACCTTTGGTTTTAATAATTTATTGTTTTTGTGGTGTCTGAGGGGGAAATAGAGTAAAAAGAGCTCTATTTATAGTGAAATCTTCCCTCCTAGAGTCCAACAGGCTTCTAGTAGACGTTTACTGATAGTATCCACTGGAATTGATAAGTATTTCAAGGTTTAGTGATGATTACATCATAATTAAACCATCTTATCTCATTATTACACCATTACTTAGAGTTATCACTATAATTCTAAGTTTTATGACATCATAGGATTGGAAGAAGCCTAAAATTTGTGGATTCTATTAGTATTGATCATGATATAATAGTATTCACCAGCTTTATCACTTATGTGACTTTTAAGCTTTTAATAAGATTAAATTGAGTGATCATAAATGATCAATTTTAAGCTTAAACTTTGATCATTGATAAATTTGAATTTATACATGCTACAGCCAATAATGGAGTTGTTTCTGGTAGCTTAACATGTCATAATAAAACTTCCAAGAACATTTCATTATATCACAAAACATATATTTTTGATGATTTTTCTTGTAACTCATCTTTTCTGTTGAAATTCACTAATTTAAACTTCAAACCATGAGTTCAAGGGGTTGTACCTTGAATATAATAATAAAAAATACAGCATGCTTCATTTAGAAGCTAGTGGAACCTGAATATCCAATCTATTTTAATTTTGGACCACTTTTACAATAAAGTGGTCATGTGAGGCTTGAGGTATATTTTACATACCCAAATAGGCCACAATTACCTTAAAAATAAATTTTGAACTATGCATAACCCATAAGTCATGGATATATTCAAAATTCATCATTTTTTATTTCAGAAAAGATGAACAACTTTTTATTAAGTAAGTAAATCCAAGGATCTAAGGCCAGATTTGGATTCTACACAAAACTTCACCCACGGTAGCTCCATAGAGTGAATAAGCTCTAATCAACTCTTTGAGGTGGTAATATGGAAAATACTTCAATCCCAAATCATCAATACCACATAAAAGATCCATGAAAATTTTTGTTTTTCTCAATTTCACACCAAAATAATGGGAATGTGAGAAATCCCATGTTACATATACACTAAGAATAGTGTTATACATGTTTGTGGCACTTAATATTATGGTATTATTACATGAAATCTGGTACACCCATAGTGGATATCTCACTTGAAGCTTGAATTTCTATTTTGACATGAAAAATAGTCAAGGGGGACAAAAGACATCAAAGAGAGCCAGGATACCCAGCTTCTGAGACCTCTGAGGCATGGAAAGCTCCAAAGCTTGGATCCATGGCTGATATTAGCCCAATTAGTAAACTAAAACCTTTTTGGAACTTGGTTACCATGTCACAACCTCAGTAAATCATAAGAAAATAGCAAATAACCTGCTATTTTGACGTGCCAAGGAGGTAAAGAGCAACTCAGACTCCTGTAGCCATGTAAATTATTGATTACTTTCCATGATGAACCACAAAAGAGTAATTAAAACCCTTTTGGGACTAGTATCCATTGATCTACCTCATAGCAACCAGCCATATACTGCTATTTGGCATTCTATGTAGAAATGAGGTAAAAACTTCAAAAATTCATTAAAAATACAAGTCTCAATGAATATTTCTTGAACTTTCAGGACCAATTACAAACTGTATAATTCATATAAAGACCAAAAAGAATTATACTTTTATATGTAAAATGCAAAGTTTTACATACAGTCCATTTTTGATGATTCTACGTGAAACACAGAATCTTTAAAAATTTACAGAAAATACATTCTGTGATGAAATTTCAAATAACATTGATAACTTTTAGAAATCAATTATTATTTTGAAATAAAAGAAGATTTACAGTTTTTACTCCTTTTATTCTTAACCATAAATGGGTTGGTAGTCACATAAAAGCCTCAATCAAGTAGTTATGATAATGTTATGTGACAACAGATGATGAAATCAATAATCCAAAAGGATTTATTGTTTTCTAACTCACTGGTTTTTGCGTTTTCTCCATGGAATGCCCCTGTGATCTGTCTTAGACTTAAAAGAGGCTTCCTCTTTCTGTTTTTTCCAGATCATCACATTATTCAATTATACCTTTAGTACCAACAAGTAAGTATTAGTTAAATCTTTTCTTAAGTGTTTTATTATTTCAGAAATCAATAAGAAAGACTTGAAATCATAGAAATCAACTATCAATTGTTTTAATAATGTTATAAATCAATTTGGATCCATTAAATCCACAATTGTATGTCAAATCTATCTACTATTATCTTCTAAAAGGTTCATTGGATTAATAGTGAGTGATTTATCTTAATTCTTAAAGTTTTTCTCTAGTAATAGTTTTCTTCAAGAGTTATCTTTATAATCATTCTTGTAAAAGATAATTATATATTAAAATAATTTTATTATTTTAATAAAAAGAAGTTTTTATTGTTAAATTCTTCTTGCAATTGATTCTTGTAGACAATTACTGCTTACTGTTATAATCACTAGTAGTGTATAACATGTAAAAGAAATAATTCTTTAATTATTTAATTGTGGTGATAATAACTTTCTATTATTATATTTCATAAGAACAGTCATAGTACTGTTGATTAATAGTAATATTATCAACAGTTTCATAGACACATCTTACAGGTCAACAGCTATAGCAATTTTATTCAATAAACCCTTACAATTTATAACCTTTCTTGTAGCTTGTAAAATAAGGTTTATCTCTGTATTCCTACAGTAAATACATGGTAGCTTTATATTTGGTTAAACTCTCTATCATGTGTATTTTAAGAGATATGAGCTAAAAACTAGGAATATATGCACTGATCATAAAAGTGCATATATTCAGGTTATTTCCTTAAATATTGAATTTAAAAATATGAAATAAAAATATTATATGTGTATTTTTTGATGTGTAAACTAATAGTACAATTAATATCACATGTTGTTTCATTTGTTTTTGACATAAACAGGAATTTATGTCTTTTTTATGGTATTCTTACTTATTATTCATTAATTATTGACTTTAAAGATATTGCATAAAGATGATATATGTGTATTTTATCATGAGTAATCTAAAGGTTTATTTCATTCCACATTTTAAAATATTAGATTCTAAGGTAATTAAGAATTTATGCCTATTTATGGCATTTTCACTTACTTCAAGATAATTATTTTAAAAGAATAATTAATGTAAAGCTTTTGTTGTGACCTTTTTGGATATGTGGTCATATCTCAAAGGCTTAAAATATTTAGAAAATATTACTGAGTTTTCCTTCCAAGATTTCAATCTCTTTCATATTTTGCTTTTGAAGTTCTGTTATCTTATTTTGGTGCTCTTCTATAGCCAATTGCAAGTCATTTTGTATGAAAATTTATTTTCATTCCTCATGCAGCTGTGCAAGTTACTTGTGTGATTCAAGATATTCATGTAGAAGTGTATCATTCTCTTCTTAATTGTGGGTAGGTGGGATAGTTGACTGTTTTGGTGAAGCCAATTTCAAATATTTTTGGAAATTTTGTATGATTTTGATACTATTAAATAATGATTTTCTACCACAAAAAGTATGAATTATAATATGCCCATATTTATAAGCAAATGATTGAGCCATATTAACCATTGACACACCATGAAGCTTTTTTAGCTTGGTGTGAAAAAGCTTTAAAAAAGGTCACTGACTTTCTACCTATGTAATCAATAGAAATTATCTTGAGGTCAAAGTAGTTACCCAAATATCTCCATTTTGAAATAAAGCGCTCCCACTTTCTTCAAATATAAATAATAATTGCCCTTAGATTTTAATTCCAGAAAAAAATATCATTTAAAAGAAGTTTTCAGAGTGATAAGAAAATTTCATTGCTTCACAATAGTTTACAATATAAGCATAAATCAATATATTCAATAAGATGCCTATTGAAAATTAGGAAGAAATAAATATTAACTAAAAGAATTTTTTCAATTGCATAAATATGTGTAAGAGATGTGTTTGGGTCAGTTGGCCATTCCTTGATGCACACAATAAAAAGACAGTCCCAAAAGGAACAAAGTGTTTGTAATTCAAAAAAAATATACATATTTCTAAGAAATAATTACCTTCCATATAAAAACCAACAAGTTTAATTTGTAATTGAAGAAAAAAAATAAGTCACACTCTTTCAAACTCATAAAATATTTATTAAAATTAACTAAAAATGCCTGTTAAAACTTAAGATATTCTTCATTTTATCCACTAATCTTAGCTAAAATGGTAATCATGGCCATATTAATTCATTAATAATGTTCATGATCTTCTGAATGATGCTTCTGTTCATTAGTTCAACACTCCCCTTCTCTTTCAATTCATTTTTGTTTGCACTCCTCTTCTTTTTTCTTTGTAATCTGTGTCTTTTCTCTTCCTGCTCTTGACCTTTCTGGATAATAATCAGAAATGGGCTCGACATATTTTGCATGTTGTTTCTCGTATCAGTCATGAACAATATATCTCACTGAGTTGATTGCAAACTAAATCTTGATTCTTGACTAGTTGATTTTCGCATACTTATGGGAGAAGTTTTTGATTGTCTATCCCCTATTGAAGTATCTTCCATTTTCTTTAGATTCGTTCACTTCTAACATTGGAATTTCTGTTATTGTTTCTACTACATGAAACTTTGATATAATTTGAAGCTCCATTATCCTCATTGCTTGAATGGCCCTTCCATTTTGGCTGGTACCAATGTTGTTTTGTATTTCGTCTTGTAAGTATGGTATATATTCTGATTAAATTCCTGCAGGGTTGATGCCTCTGTTATTTGTATTTAAATTTTTTAACAAATAGTATAGCTAAAGTAAAAAATACAAATCAGTATAAGATCCTCCCCCAAAAGAATGAGCTTACTTCATGTGTAATATGATTGTGTTGTAATTTAATAAATAGCCCAGAACCTCCGGTTGCATTGCAAGCATAATTTATATTCTAAATAGGCACATATTAATAAATCTCCAACATAAAATCTAAGTAACAGTAAGAAAAATACACTATATGAGCTCATTAATGCTTTATATCATTAGTCCAACGTCTCAAATGCCAGATACTTGAGATGCGGGTAATTTCTTTGCAACCTTCATTGTTTTTGAAATCATGAGACCATGGAAAAAATCCTGTGTCAGTGTTGTCTAAGATTTCATAATAACCCCTCAATTACACCATGAAGTCTAACAAATCCTTTGTGACGTCCTCTTTCCGAAGAAATAAAGATTTCCGATTCCTCTACTGCTCTTGAATTGACAGACAAGATTCCACTTTCTGCAAGTGTTGGGCTTGTGGGTTGACTCACTCATCATTTTTTTGCCATTTGGGCCATTGTTCATGTTATAATTGTTGTCAATGCAGTTGAGAATCCTTGTGTGTGCATTATTTGTGTCTGGGTCTGGAGTGTATCTTCAGAAAATTCATGAGTATCTTTCGTTGTGTTTGGAAGGCTGGGGATGATCTTTGTGGACTCAAAGCTTTCTTCATCTTCATTTTCATTACCAAGTTCCCTTTGAATAAGATCATACAATGATAATTGCAAATAAGGGGTATCTGTGACCATAATGGAAAATAAGGATGAAATTGATTTGGAAAAAAATAGTTTAAAAATTTATTTTTGACAAAAAAATTGGTATGTGGAAATTATTTTAAATAAAAAAGTGAGTTATGTCATATAGAAGAGTTAACAAAAATCAAGGTGAAGTGGTTGATTTCGAAATAATTTTGAGAAAAAATTGATTTATTCTTGAATTAAATTTCAAAACCCAATCATGAACCCGGCCTAAATGTCCCTTAACAATATACACAAGGGCTCCATTTAATTCTTTCCATGTCAGAATTATAGAGTGATGTAGAAAAAAGGCTATTTGAAATATGCTGTACTCTACAAACATTTTTTTATCCTTTTTAGGCAGAAAAACTGTTCAGGCACAGCTTCTCGATAATCTGAAGACTGAAACAACTAAATCTAAGAAAATAGTAAGTTTTAAAACAAAACAAGAATTAAGAAACAACGACTGATGGAACCATCGCACAAGGCAGACAAACTTCATGAAAAACATTACCAATTTTCTTGAAAATTATACAAGTAAGACATTCGATGTTGATGAATTTTGAAATATCATTCAAAAATCTAGTCTGGATGAAGAACAAGCTCATGAAACAACTGAATTGGGGAAATTTAAGACAAAGATATATTTAAAGATGTCATGGTTCAACTGGAATTCAAATTGACATATCTTATTTTGAAACATATGCAGTTAAGTTAAAAAAAATGATGTTAACTGACTTTTGAAAAATAGAATGACTTAGATGTAAGAATTTCTCACTTGCTTTATCATTTAAAAAACAAGATATTTTTTGTTTTCAAAAATTATTATAATGAGGAAATAATTAATAGTTTTCCTCAATTGTTTTGAAAAAAATGAGCTCTTAGAGATTTCATGAAACTATTGCAATTTTATAATTGATACTGTAAGTGGAAATTTAATTTAGGGAATATGATAATGATTTCATTATTTGTAATCTCTTACGAAAAGATTATATATTTTGGTTTAAAATGAAAGTATATAAAAAGAGAATAATTTGAAACTGCCTAAGTACCAAAAAAACGTTCCCTTTCTAACAAATTCTCACCATTCTTTGAAGAAAAGCACAAATAAATCTGTCAGGATGAGTCTATGTTGAAGTGGGAATAAAGCTATTTACAACTAAAACTATGACTGTGACACGTGGGAAATAGTTAAAAATGCTTTTATAAGGGTTAAAGATGGATTAATTTAATAATAAAAGGGCTTTACTATAAGGAATATAGTGGTGGTGAGCGCTGTTGAAAGCCCTGGGTGCAGCTTTACCTGTTGGGTTACAATAATAAAGACTACAATACTTTCAATTAAGAGTATACCTTATTATTACCCAGGAGTAAAACAGTTTTTGACAGTTTACTACATAGGGTATTCAAGAGCAGGATGAGAAGACAATTCTGGCTGTGAAAAGCCTCCTTTTTATCCTGAAATGGGGTGGAAAGGGTGCTAGACCTTTCCATGTAGAGGAAGTGAAGTTTTTTCACCCTCCAGGACTGGCTTGTGGTTTGCAAACAGCCTGTATGCCCTGTATTGGGCTCAGATGTGGTTTTGAAACCACATCTGGGCAGTTTTCACCAATACAGGGTGAAAATTTTCATCTGGGGACCTCACAGCTTGATTCTGACATGTATGATGCGTAGAATGCTGTACAGAAACTGTATGGGACCCCAGTATTGACTGACTTATGAGGTATCGAAGTATTAACATGCTTCTTTGTCTGTTTGACACCTCATAATCAGAGTACAACTGTATCCTGTCATAATACAGCTGTATTGGTCATATTGTGGGATTATAACCTTCAAATGGCCATACCTCTGTCAGTTTTTGAGATATCATGCTCAAAGTTGGTGCATTAGACAGCCCTGTATGACCTCTACAAAATGATACCCAATTTGGTATGGCTATCATTAAATATGACAAAGTTATCCCATGTACAAGGTTTTTGTACATAGGCGTGGTTTGGGCAAAAAGCTGTATTGAGCTTGTTTGCCTCAAAACTTCTGTTATAGGTGAGATATGGAGAAGTGGATGGCACCATCAAATAGCCCTGATTGTGCTATTTCCAAAAAGACCCAACCTCAAGTATCCCACACTAAAACTGTAGAAGTTAGATGAGAGGTGAATGTTTTGTTCACCCTCATTTGGCCTGAATTTGACCATAACTCAAGTAATACTAGTGCTAGCTCAGTTTGGCTGGTACCATTGGATAGCCCTAACTGAGAGCTTCAGTTTGAATACCAATTTGATGGGGTTAAGCCTCTCCTTCTAGATTTTAGATGAGAGGTGAAAATTAAGGTTTATGCTCAGCAACAACTTTGAGCAGGAATAACTTTGTTATTCTTTGTCCTATGGTGATGGGACTTATATTTTCAGAAAGGGGTGATTTTCCTTTTTCTTTTGATACTTTTTGAGCTGATTTGGCTCAGCTCCATGTTTTGGTGGTATCTTGGCTATACCATTGGTTTATGGTATTTTGGCTGTCATGCTTGTTCTCTGGCTTTGAGTCACAGGCTGACATACCCTCCCTCTAAAAAAGGCTCAATTGATGAGACTGTTCAGTACTCCAAGATGCCCTGAATCTTCTTAGATGAAGGTTCCCATCTTGTATGGCATCCTCTGCCAACCATTTGTCTTTATCAGCTGTCTGGTGCTTGAATCTGACTAAGTATTGTCTTTGATCCTTCCCATTAAGTCTGATCTTCCTGGCCCTGATGATTTTACTCATAGGTCCTGGGGAGTCCTCCACTTCCACTATATCAGGTGGTGTGGGGTTCTGTTTCCTGGAGGGGAATTTTTCCTCCTCTGTTTGGAAGTATGGCTTGACTAAACTTACTGGGAAGACTGGGTGCTTCCTGGAAAATTCCTCTGTAAGTTTGACTTCCACTGCATTCTTTCCTATCAACCTAATGATAGTGAAAGGCCCTGAAAATGAGCCCCTCATCTTCTTGGGTCCTTTAAGATTATTAAAGTTCAGTGTAGACACAAGCACATGGTCCCCTTCCTTAAAGTCAGGTTCCATGCGTGTCTTGTCCCACCTCTGTTTATTATATTTTTTTGCCTCAGCTATGCATTTGGCAGCTGTGTCACAAGCCCTCTTCCACATATCATGGAAGTCTTTGGCTGTGGGGTGGATGGTCAGAAGATTTTTCTTTAAGTGATCCACAGGCAACAGGGGATTCCACCCTTTCTCTACCACTGCAGGTGTTTTTCCTGTGGTAGAGTGCTGACTTGTATTATAAGCCAGTTGGACAGCTGGTAGAAGGGTAACCCAGTCATGGGTGTATCCTTCATGGTCCTTGTATT
Organism: Austropuccinia psidii; assembly: GCA_023105745.1. Classification (NCBI taxonomy): domain Eukaryota; kingdom Fungi; phylum Basidiomycota; class Pucciniomycetes; order Pucciniales; family Sphaerophragmiaceae; genus Austropuccinia; species Austropuccinia psidii. The sequence goes on along the minus strand of JALGQZ010000001.1, from coordinate 60,371,451 downwards.
CCATGCCATAGGCACAGAACCTTCTAAGGATGTCTTCCATAGTCTGGATCATCCTATCAGCTAGGCCATCTGTTTGGGGATGGTAAGCTGTGGAAAAAGCAAGCTTGGTGCCAAGTGTGTCATACAAGTTGGTCCAAAATTAAGATGGGAATTTTGGGTCCCTATCACTAATGATGATTTTAGGGACTCCACAGGTAAATATTATGTTATTCCAAAGTAACAGGGCAGTATCCATGGCTATGTCCTCTTTGTGGCATGGTAGACACCTCATGCTCTTGCTGAACCTATCAACTATGATTAGGCAGGCATTGTAGTTTTCTTTGCCTCCTGGGACAAGTCCTGTGACCCAGTCCATGTTGATGGTTTTCCATGGGTGCTTGGGCTCCTCTATGTGCTGAAGTAACCCATACTTCTTCCCATGTTTCCTGTTTGCCTTTTGGCATCTTTCACAGGTGTTGATGTATTCACTCAACTCCTGTTCCCACTTGGGCCACCAACCTGTGCTTGCTACCCTCTCTTTGGTCCTGTATTCACTCTTGTGTCCCATATAGGGGCAGTCATGGCATTCCTGCAGGATCAATGAGATTTGGTCTCTGTCTACCACTGTGAGTGCACTTGTGTGCTTTTCTCTGTGGTAGAGCAGGCCATCTATAAGGAAAAACTTGTTATCCTTATAGGCCCTCAACCAGGGTTCTTCCAGCTGGGATTCCAGCTCTGGACTCCTGTACTTTTGTTGAAGGAGTTGTAGTTATATGCCACACTGTTTGTGCTTGGCATAAGACTTCAGTACTGCACTGAAAAATTCATTGTGTAGTTCTGAGGAACTTATTCCCAGTATGGGAGTTTCTGTTCCTTCTGAATCAGTGTTCCCACTGTCAAGGGTGCCACTTTCTGGTGCCCATTCAGAAAATCTGAAGTTCTTCTTCCTATCTACTTCCATGAAATGGATAGGAATCTTGGCTGCAACTTCAGGGTCATAAGCTGGATTGCTTTTGACATTGTCCAGTGGCCATCTGCATTGGTATGACTTTTACCTTCTTTGTATATGATGGTCATGTTCCCTCTATACTCCTGAATGGCTATTTGCCATCTCAGCATGTGTCTATTTGTAGTCTTTATGTTCAGTAAAGACTTCAAGGCTGTGCAGTCTGTGTAGACTTCAAAGACTGCACCATCCAGATAATAATGGAGCTTTTCTAGAGCCCAGACTAGACATAGACATTCAGTGTGGGTGGCCCCATACCTGGCTTCTGAATCTTTCAGCTGCCTTGAGATGTAGCAAATTACTCCTTCTCTTGATTCACCATCCACAATTTGTCTTTGGTGAAGGGCTGCTCCTAGGCCTTGACTGCATGCTGCATCTATATATAACTTTAATGGTAGTTCGAAGTCAGGTAAGATGAGAACAGGTGCATTAGTGAGTTCATATTTGATCCTCTCATATGCATACCTCCTTTCCGTGGTTATTTCAAAAACTACATCTTTTGAACATAACTTGTAAAACTACTAGTTATGTATGCAAAGTTTTTGATGTGGTTTCTATAGTAGCTAGCAAACCCAAGAAAGGATTGCATCTCTTTGATGCTCTTTGGTACCGGCTTCTGCAGTACTGCTGCTACTTTGCTTTGGTCAATTGCCAGACTAAGACCAGAGACTTTATGTCCCAGAGCCAGTAACTCTTGTGGGCCAAACTTTCATTTTTTAAGTGAAATTTTGAGATTTATGGGTGTGCATTTACTTAGTACTCTGTCTATGTATTGCACATGGTCCTGCCATGTCTCTGAGTATATAATGATATCATCAATATATACTATCATCCAGCCTTCCAATATCTCATCTTGAAATATTGTGTCCATCATCCTTTGGAAGTGGGCTGATGCATTCTTGATGCCAAATGGCATTCTGGTGTACTCATATATGCCCATATGGCATATTATTCTGAGTAATTTCATGGAGTTTGGTTTGACTCCATTCTGGTAGAAACCTTTCATACATTCCATTTTGGTTATGTATTTGGCTTTAGCCAGTTTATCCAAGGCATGAGGTATCCTGGGTATAGGGTACCTGTCTGCTTTTGTGTAGTTATTCAGGGCTCTGGAATCTCCACACAGTCTAGACTTGCCATCATGCCAGGTGATTAGGACAGGGGTGGTGATTTCCACTATTTCATCATGTCCAATCTTCCTAATGACATCCATATCCAGGAGTTCATTGATATGTTTCTCAATTTCTTTCCTGGTTTCCAGGCTTGCTGGATAAGGAGGTCTCCTCAGCATGGGTGGATAAGGCCTTTCCACATCCAGATATAGTTCTATATCATGGCCTTTGATCTTGCCTAATGGTTCTTCACCAATGGCAAATGCTGGTCTGTTCTTTCTCAGCATCTTCAGTAAACTTAGTTTTTGTTTACTGGTGAGGGTAGTGCTAACCTGTCCCTCTCTGAATTCCTTCAGAAATTCTTCTAGTGGGTCTTGAGAAGATATCTGGTATATATCAAGTGAAAATTTCTTTTCCTTGTTAGTACCAATGGTGATGTGCCTATTTTTACTGTTGTAAATATCTATGCCATACATCCTCTGGTAATCTGTTCCCAGTAAAAACCCTTGGATGTGGGCGTCATCAAGCACTACAAACTCTGGGTCGAGTCTGATATTACGCTTCCTGTGGGGTACAATTATCTCTTTGATAATTGTCCCAATGGAAGTCATCTTCCCTGATGCACTTTTAAAGTTCTTTGCCTTAGTGGGCAAGAGCTGTTTTTCCCAGTTTGTGAAGTGGGTATCCAGATAGTTTCTGGCCACTATGGAGCAGTGTGCTCCACTGTCAATGATCAATGGATGTTGAGCATCGTCAATACATAAAGTCATCTTTGTGGCTGTTCCATGTATGTATGCCATTCTTTTGGTTGGTGTAACCAGGAATGTTTGTGCATCTTGTGTGTGTTTGCACAAGTTTTTGTTGGCAGTGTCCTATGGCATACCTGCTTCCAACTGTATGTCCTGACTTTCTAGTGGGGTTTCCTCTTGGTATTCCACTAGAAATTCCTCTCTTGGGTCTTGGTCATCATCAGATGGTTCTCTGATGGCATCACCCATAGAGTCTGATTCAGAATCCTCTGTTGGGGATTCCTCCTCTGTTACTTTCTCAAAGGCATAGACCTTTTTCTTTGCCTTTAGACAGTTGTTGGCATAGGGGTCTGTTGAAACACAATTGTGACAAGAATTCTTCTTCTTTGCCACTTCTGCCACCCTTTCTTTGGGGTTGTCTTTAAACTCTACCCTGAAAGGTTGTTTCTCTTTGAAACTACTGCTCTTATATGGGGTGAATTTCACTATATTAGTCCTTTTCCTTATGTCTTGTAAGGTGTTGGCAATGTCATCTAGAGTGCAATTTTGGGCCCATCTGCATTTTACTGCATTCTCTAGATCTCCTGGAAATTGTGTCAGGAGCTTGTGATTCCTCATTTGGATGTTCATCTGAGGATCAATGGCTTTAAGTCTTTTAGACTGTCTAAGACACCACTCATATGGATCTTTGTCCACAGAGTATTTGTCATTTTCAAATGACATGGTATTTTGCCATATCCAAGTTCCATTACTGTACTTTTGGATTATTTGACTCTTCCACCATGGCCAGTTTCTCCTGCCATGGATTTCTTGCATTTCTGTGTACCATATACTAGCATGACCTTTAAATGCAGTATTCAATCTAGCAGTGATCCAGTAGTCTGGTATGCTTGGTACATCAATGAAGAGTCCATCAATATAATCTATGAGTTCCATATAATCATATTCTCCTGATCCAGAGAATTTGGGCCAACTTGAGGCCTCAGGAAGCTGTTTCAAGGCTTCCTTCTCTGAATAAGACATGCCATCTCAATCCTGGTATTGTGATGGGGATCTTGCCTTATTCATAAACATGGCATCTGGTTTGATGTCATCTGGTTGATATGGAATATCAATAACTTGGCCTTGTGGTTGGGGCTTCAAGCTATGGTAGGCATTAAACAACTTGTTAATGTCTTGATCCAGACACTCCCTGTACCTTGTGCTGTGGTGTTGTTCTTCAAAGACTATATTCAGTCTTTTGTTGGTTTCTTCAGAGGCTTTGCTCAGTTGAGCATATCCTTATTGAAGATTCTTAACTATCTGTTCCAAGGAGGCTTGAGTTTGTTTCATCCTCTCTTGGCCAGCTTTAATTTCTGAACACTGCTTTGCAGATTGTTCAGCATATTGGGACATTTGTAACCACAGTGTATCACTGTTGATGTTACTCTCAGATGTGACAATGTTATTTTCAGTCTGAGTGGGGGTAATGTTTCTATTACTAGGACTACTGATTCTAGAGTGGTTTACAGCTCCTTCTGGTTCTTGTGTACTTCTTTTACAAAATCTAACAGCTTCTGCATCATGGGGTCTGACTCTTTCCTCCTCTGGTTGAAGGAGGCTTTGTTCTTGCCCTTGTTTCCTTGTCTTCTCCTGGAAGCTTCCTGGAATTGTGAAGAATGGTGACTCTTGGCCACTGATCTGCTGGTTTCTGAATGGTGTAAAGCCACTGGAGAGCTGATTTGGCCTGCTCCTTGTGAGCCTGAAGGAATCTGAGTAGGCCCTGTCTGGGTTAACTGTTCTTCTATAGCTTGGATAGTGGCTTGGTTCTCCCTTATCCTCTGTGCCCTTGCCTCCAGGAGTCTGAACTGCCTGGTAGGATTCCAACCTTTGGTGATTACCATCAGGTCTTTGAAGTCTATCTCTTTGAGACAGATCTTCTGGAAACTTGCTCCAAGTTCTGCCCAGTGACTTTCCAGGTTGAATGTCTTGTTGTCCATGCTCCATTAAAAGAAGTCTTTGAGGAGTTGGTGGAGCTGAAGAACTTGATCCATATCCTTCCAGTCCTCTGATTTGAAGTTCCTGTTGAATTGAAGTGTGAATGGCAAGGTTGATATTATCTCCCTCATTGTTTTGCCATCCACCACTGTGTCCAAGGTGTCTTCTTCCAGGTCTTCTGGTTCTGGAAAAGCTTTCTCTGTCCTCTGGTTGGTTCCTTTGAAAGCCAAGGTCTTTGAGGTATGCAGGGAACATATCAGTGTTTGCAAGCAGTCAAAAACTTTATGTTCTTAGGGTATTTCCCTTTGACTGTGCCTTGTACAAATTTGATATCTGCTGATTTGGGCATTTTGCCTTTGGAGGTTACAACTGGGTTAATAATTGTAATTTTCCCTGTACAAGTGGTTAAGGTTAGTTTACCTTGTATTGAAGCAGAGTTTCGTGGTTTTCTACTCCTCTGAGTGGCTATTGGTGTCCACGTTTTGGCTGTAATGAGGCCTTCAATAAGTCTTTTTCCTTTGTCCTTGCTGCCCTCCGGTTCTGAGGGTGTCACTGGTGTGTTGGCCTGTGACTGGGTCTCAAGTGGTATGAAATTTTCCTCCACTGAATCAAACAGGAAAAAGAGGGCTTATGTCAGTTAAGACTTCTTAAAAGGCTGGTTTTGCACGTCTAAGAATGGCCTCTGGGCTTGTATATTATTACAATATGCCCTTGTATTATGACAGTGTAATTGAATCAACAATTCCACGTCAAAAATACAGTTTACTGATATGTGGTATACTGTTTTTATTCCAATATCTTACAGAATACTTGTAATCAGCAAGTATAATCTGTCAAAGATGGTGTATTACAGGGCAATTGAGTTGCCAATGTGCCCAAACACGCCTCAACTGTTGGTTTATCAGTATGAGCTGTCTTGATTCAATTAAGAATTAAGACTGTATTAGTGGCTTAAAAGTGTTTTTATATACAAAACACGCCAAAAATACTGGTCTTGTGGGTATCAGCCACGTGACAGATACTCTTGAAGATATGAGTATTTTTAAAAAATAAATAAAATTGTATAAAAATATATATTTTTTAGAGAAAATGACGCCTAAAAAGATAAAACAAGTGTCAATAAAATGATAAAAAAGAGAAAAACTTACTTGTAATAAGTCCAAAAAGGTTTTAAAACACAGCCAGGCCCCCAAAATGTCAGGATGAGTCTATGTTGAAGTGGTAATAAAGCTATTTACAACTAAAACTATGACTGTGACACATGGAAAATAGTTAAAAATGCTTTTATAAGGGTTAAAGATGGATTAATTTAATAATAAAAGGGCTTTACTATAAGGAATATAGTGGTTGTGAGCGCTGTTGAAAGCCCTGGGTGCAGCTTTACCTGTTGGGTTACAATAATAAAGACTACAATACTTTGAATTAAGAGTATACCTGATTATTACCCAGGAGTAAAACTGTTTTTGACAGTTTACTACGTAGGGTATTCAAGAGCAGGATGAGGAGACAATTCGGGCTGTGAAAAGCCTCCTTTTTATCCTGAAATGGGGTGGAAAGGGTACTAGACCTTTCCACGTAGAGGAAGTGAAGTTTTTTCACCCTCCAGGACTGGCTTGTGGTTTGCAAACAGCCTGTATTCCCTGTATTGGGCTCAGATGTGGCTTTGAAACCACATCTGGGCAGTTTTCACCAATACAGGGTGAAAAGTATCATCTGGGGACCTCACAGCTTGATTCTGATGTGTATGACACGTAGAATGCTGTACAGAAACTGTATGGGACCCCAGTATTGACTGACTTATGAGTTATTGAAGTATTAACATGCTTCTTTGTCTGCTTGACACCTCATAATCAGAGTACAACTGTATCCTGTCATAATACAGCTGTATTGGTCATATTGTGGGATTATAACCTTCAAATGGCCATAACTCTGTCAGTTTTTGAGATATCATGCTCAAAGTTGGTTCAATAGATAGCCCTGTATGAGCTCTACAAAATGATACCCAATTTGGTATGGTTATCGTTAAATATGACAAAGTTATCCCATGTACAAGGTTTTTGTACATAGGCATGGTTTGGGCAAAAAGCTGCATTGAGCTTGTTTGCCTCATAACTTCTGTTATAGGTGAGATATGAAGAAGTGGATGGCGCCATCAGATAGCCCTGATTGTGCTCTATCCAAAAAGACCCCACTTCAAGTATCCCACACTAAAACTGTAGAAGTTAGATGAGAGGTGAATGTTTTGTTCACCCTTATTTGGCCTGAATTTGACCATAACTCAAGTAATACTGCTGCTAGCTCAGTTTGGCTGGTACCATTGGAATTCCCTGACTTAGAGCTTCATTTTGAATACCCATTTGATGAGGTTAAGCCTCTCCTTCTAGATTTTAGATGAGAGGTGAAAATTAAGGTTTATGCTCAGCAATAACTTTGTTATTTCTTGTTCTATGGTGATGGGACTTATGTTTTCAGAAAGAGGTGAGTTTCCTCCTTATTTTGATAACTTTTGAGCTGATTTTTCTCAGTTCCATATTTTGGTGGTATTTTGGCTATACCATTGGTTTATGGTATTTTGGCTGTCATGCTTGTGCTCTGGTTTTGAGTCACAGGCTGACAAAAACTTAATTTTACAAAGGAATTTTCAGTTTTGAATAGAGGAATTATTTTTTTTGAAATACATGTTGAGTCAATTTTGATTAAATTCTTTTCCCTGTAGTATCAACAAAGAACCTCCAAAGAGGAATATAAATAAAAAAAACTAAAGGAAAAAAAATCCCCTATAAAATTTCATGTATAGGAGAGAAACATTTACATACTTGTTTCTAAAGAAAAAAAAAATTATGGTTTTAAATTACACAAAAATATTTGGACAGTTAATATTGATTTGAACTTTTTTTTCTTTTTCAAAGAAAAGAATATTCAAGTATTTTCAATTTGAATTTGAAATATTGAAAAAATTCTTTATTATTTGATTTTTTTTGTTAAATTTACATGGAACTCTTGCGTTTTTCTTAGCTTAATTAAAAATAGGAAATGGAATTTTTGAAGCTAAATTCCAAATATTCCATTTGTGAGGCTATTTAAATGTAATAAAATTTGGGTTTTAGCAGAAAAGCTCAAAGAAATTATTAAATATGAAAGTGCATGAATAAAAAGTGGTAGAGAACTAAAAGGAAGCGGTATTCAAAATACAATTTGATACATTTTATCAAAACCAATTTGAATATGTGGAAAAGCAAAAGATAATATATTCACTACTAACAAATCTTCCAGAAATCATATTCATCAAGAGAAGAATATTTCTATTAAGAAAAAAACCAGAAAAAAGAGTGGAATATGAGATTTAGGTGCAAAGAATGAATAGAGGTTGGTATCAAGATGGCAATAATAAGGATTTTATTTAGATTAAAAATCTGATTATAGTTAGAAAGAGACAAAGAATAGAGAAAAGGTCACTGATCTCTGTGAGCCAGATGACCTGGAGTTAAGGTTTGGAAGCTATTTGATTGGAGCTTAGTGGAGGCTTGAATGGTACTAGGACCAACCCCCCTTCAAGGAAGGAGGGGAAAAGTGATAAAAATATAATGGGATGAATATAGTGATAAATTGGTTCAATATCCAGATCATAAGCTTACCAACATCTCTTGTAGGTGGATCAGAATTTCTGAGGAGAGTGGATAGCTTCTATCTTTAGTTTTGGCTCCGCAGAAGGCCATACATCAAGTTATATCTGTTCTCAAATACTTGGTATTTGAGTGTCTGGATTTAGAATCGAACAGCTTTAGATCAATATATCACTTGTTGTCATTATAGAGCTTAAGAATATATACAGTGAGACACGGAATATTAATCCTGTTAATGAGCTTATGGCGCCAAAATATTTTATTAACTGAGTATAAAATAGGTTATTTGTTGAAATAAGTAGTGGATTGAGATAAAGTGCTTTTTTATTCTCCCCTAGCTGAGAAATTTACATCAATAGATTGATATCCTATACATAGAGTTATTTTCCCAGTCAGAATCCAAGTATGTGACAATGGAGGTTAGAAATTCACTGAGATCACTAAGAAAAATATGCTTCTTGTGCTTCAGACATGGGGAAAGAGATTTATGAGCATATTACCTTCATTTCTAGTGAATTTTTTTCTTTTTGCATACTTCAATGTAAAATGTATTTTGATCTACTGCTTAATATAAAAGTTCTTACAGCTGAATAGCCTTGAGTCAGAAATACATCCAAGAATATGCATATATTAATGGTAAGTTCATATAAGCCCTTATGTGTGTTTACCAAGATTTAATTTTTTTTACCAATTTGGAGCCAAAACACATAAGGCTTCTTTAATTCTCAAAAATTAAAATAAAAAATTTAACTGAGAAAAAGAAATTATCTTGGTCCCTCTTCAGTAACTCAAAATTTTTCAGTTTTTTTGTGTAAAAAGGGGGGTTTTGGTATTTGAGCCAAAATAGTTTCCTGGGAAATAAATTAATAGCCTTTATTTTACCTATAGAATTTAATTATCCATTTTTTAACATTACCCATTATATGAGAAGCCCCTCTAATATATTCAGAATTTTTGGAGGAGTTTCATGAGCCAAGGCTTTTGGGGAAGAAAAGGGGGGATTTCCACCATCCCTCCCCAAAGCTCCAAATTCGAATAAGAAATAATGCATTTCTTCAATATGCTTTCATTGTTTTATCATTTTTGATATAAATAATATTTCAAAATATTTTAGGGTCGGGAAAACACATGAAAAAATTCAAATTTGATATAGCAAGAAGTCACTTTGAAAGATTTAAGGAAAAAGGATATAAAAGGGATTTCAATTATGGGATTGTAATTTTTTCTGAATGAAAAATTATTATGTAAAACTTTCATGGAAAATATCTATTTTATAGGTAAATTTTTTAACAAACACATTCATGTCTAAATCTGTACTCTTTGGTTTTATGATGAAAAAAGAGTGCAAATCTAGCCACACATGTGTTTTAATAAACAACTTACCTAAAAATGAAATTATTTTTCATTAAGTCCTCAAATACTGAGCTCTCATTTAAAATGAAGAATGTGAGCTTCCACAAGTGGAGGCACATCTTATAACATTCTCCTTTTGAGATTTCCAATTTAGCTGAAAATAGGAAAACTAGTGGTTTATTTTGAAAACCAAGAAATATGTAAGAATTTGCTCATCTTGAGGAAGTTCAAGTAGGATAAAAAACAAAAAAAGATGCAAAAATGACAAAAATAGGAAATGCTTCATAATAATGTGTAAAGAAACCCATGCTAATTTACTAATAATGTATATGGATTTACCCATCAGCTTTTTCAATTTGGAGACTTTTCAGGGTGATTATGGCCTTTTTTGGGGGTGGGGCTAATGTGGAGGAATGAGGTATTCAAAAGATTTTTGGGGCCCAGGGCCCTTCTTCCAAGCATTTGATTATTTTTAATAATTTATGGAAAAAACACATAAGAAATTGGTAAATAAATGTCAGGGGGTTATGTTTATTTACCATTTTTCTGATATGAATTTAATGTTAACATATATATACTATATATTTCAATTTTTTCTAAGAAATTAAAGTGTGAGTTTTAGAGAAGATTAATAGAAATTTTATTGTCAAAGTACTCAGTATTCTATAGGAAAAATAATTATCAATTGAGACTTAATAAGAGCTTGATCAATAAAAGAACTTAATTTCAGCATGTATTGTTTGATGAAATGAAGGAAGATTTGTTATTCAAGCCAAAAATGAGGAAAGTGGTTTTGAATTTCTTTTTGTAAAATAAAGAAATATGCATTGTGGAATGAGAGGTGAAAAAGTGGTTGAAACTTTACAGGCACATTTGAAGGGAGGAATTTATCACAGGGGCTCTGTGAAGTGAAGAGGGCCTGGCACTCACTTATGGAGGGCTCAAGATGGGATAACATGGGGTACACTTAAGAGTGTAATAAAGATCGAATTGCTAATGAAGTAAATATATGAAATCAGTAACAAAATAAATTGAGTAAGAAATAAAAGAGACAACCACAAAAAAGTCAAAGTCTACTGTTTCAACCTGTCAGAAAGAAAGAGAAGGGTTAATAAGGATATGGACACCAAAACTCTACTGAGAAAGTGAGGAAAATGCAAAGACCAACTTGAAACCAATAAATATAATACTCCAAATAAGAATCAGAATAGATATTAAATAATAAATCAAATGTACCAACTAAATGGGGAAAGGTCCCCAGGGGGGGGTGTAAGGTTTGTCTATGAAACTCTTGATAATAGTGACAATATCAAGAGTACTATGACTGTACTCAGTAGAAAAATATAATATAACAAAATATTATAACCACAAATCAAATATAATTATTAAAAATAATTATATTAAAAAAGTAAATTAATTTATTATTAATCAATATAATAATAATAAAATTATTAATAATTATTCTATTATTGTTATAGTCACTGACAGTTATAACAATAAGAAGTGTAAAGCTATTAATGAGACAATTACACATGGAAAATATAAATATTTAACCACTTATGAATAATATAAATATTATTTATAAAGAGAAATTATAACACACACTGTGAAGATATAGTTCTTATAGAAAAATTCTATATAAAAAAACTAATAATAGATACAAAAATTATAGAATTTTAGAGAGAAACTTACTTATAATTTAATACAACAAGTCAAATACAACAGTTATTATATTAAATAATCATTATAAGTTGAAAACACACCAAAAATGAATATTTTAAAAGATAAAAAAACTTTTTATAATAAAAAATATGATTAAAGAGTTTTTAAGAGGAATTTGTGGATTTTAAAAGATATTTTAAAGACAATAATTTTATAAAATAAAATATATTATTGGTGATTAGAACAATAATCTGAATTCTATGATTTCAATTCTTTAATTCAAAATCAATAAAGAATACAATAACTTAAAAATTAATTTAATAATAAGATTTTATATGTAATAAAAATTTACCTGTTTGAATTTCTAATATGATTGGATCAGATTGAATTGATGGAAAAAAAACAGTAATGAATAGACTCTTTTTATGTCTTCAGAGCAGCTCTCATGATTTATAATGGATATAGAGGGCGTTCTCAGGTAAAAACTGAAAAACCATGCTTAAGAATAAAGTTTGTCACTCAAGTAACTTATTTTCAATTCCAATTTAAAGTTACTGGTGTTATTCTTAACTCCAAGTAACTTGAATCCTCATTTAAGTTAATTATTTTAAGTTTTAATATTTTTTTTTATTTATATTAAAGTTCATCACATGAGCAACTTAAAAATAAATTTTCAAGTAAAAAACTCTTAATCTCAATTTTTAATTAATTTTTAAAGAAATCTTAATTTTCCTTAAGTATAGCTAAAAGAGTAATTTTACAGGCTAATTACCAATAAAAACTGCTTAAAGAAGATACTTAGAATATAATTCATACACAGATAAAATTGAATTTTAAGCTTTGTAATATTTACAAGCAAATCCATTAAGATTTCAATTTTCAATGTATTTTTGAAGCTATTGCTATTTTTCCATGTAAAATAGCAATACACACTAAACCTTAACTTTTGATAAGGTTTTAATCCTTGTAAATTTAAAATTTTAAGCTTAATTTAGCTTTTAAAGCTCTTAAGACTTTAATTTCAAGCTTGCATATTGGGATTTACCCTTTGGCAGCTTGAGATTCCTGTCCAAATTGGGATGAAAACTGTTTAAACTTTAAGGTTGGATCAAAGTCTAATCTCAAAATTTGAATAAGGTTTAAAATCCTCCAATACAGGTGGAAAAACTTAATTGAATCCTTGCAGATCCAAAAAGTTGGGTACCCAGCTCTATTTGGTCTTTTTCCTTTGTCCCACCTTTTTGGCATGCATTTTTCCCTTTTATTCATTTAAAGTCATACTATGGCCTTAAACACTTTTAAATTGAGCTCACACAGGATTTAAATCCTGTATGGCAAATCCTTAGCCAATTCAGTAGATATACACAACACCTTAATTTTGACTAAAAATTTGGCAAGTTTACATAAACCTTATGCAGCTTTAAATTTAAGCTTATTTAAGCTTAAATTTAACAATTTTGAAGAAATGTTAAAACATTACACTAGTACTGTGAGATTCTTAAATCTTCGAATGACTTAATAAATATGTATTTTTGGCTATAACACACTATGGGTGCACCCTAGGTTATTTTTGGTGTGGAATACAAAAATGACACAATAATTATAACTTTGTTTATCCAAAAAAGTTATACTTATTTTTTGTTATTTTTTATTTCAATTTGAGCTGAAAGGTCTGTTCAAGACTAAATCAGCTCTATATAAAGTTATTTGTGGCCTCATGGGTATGTCATATATACCTCACAGGCTCACATTCCCTACCACCAAAAAAAAAAAAGTACCACAATTTTCTTCAGTAGTATACCCCCAAGTTAATTTGGGGGGTATCATCCACTGTCCAACCTCTCTACTTATACTTTCAAGTATGTAAAGCACAAAATTCAGATGTTTTATTGAGGAATTGGTCTTCTCTCATGTCTGAATCATCTGAGAAACCTTTGGGAATCAGGTATTTTTTCTGCTACAATCCATTCATCTTAATGTTGTGGATTCTTGTACCTGACCAAGTATTCTCTTTCATTTTCTCCCCTAAGTCTCCTTTCTTTCAAGACTTTTAGTACTCTTTTCTCTTCACTTTGATCAAGTGGAGGTACTTTTAAGAGTGTTTCATTTCTTAAATGAAATAATTCCTTCTCACTTGAAGTCTAATGCTTTACTAGACTAACAGGGAAAGTTGGATGTTTGTTTTTCAATTCTCCTGAGAGTTCAGCTTGTACTGCATTTGTCTCATGAAGGGATTTAACAATAAATTGTCCTGAAAAGGAATCTTTCAATTTCTTTGGACCTTTTATATTATTAAAGTTCAAGGTTGAAACTAGTATTAAGTCCCCTGATTTGAATTCTGGGTTTTTATGACTTTTATCCCATTTCTGTTTAGCATATTCAAAGGCATAATTAATGCTTTGCTTTTTATGATGCCTCCCTTTATCAAGCAATAATTTGAAGCTTGAAGCAGTTGGATGAACATCAACTAAATCTTTCTTCAAAGTATCAACTGGAAGTTTGGGGTTCCATACTTTTCCCAACATTGCAGGAGTCTTGCGAGTTGAAGCATGGATAGAAGTCTTATAAGCTAATTAAAATGCTGGTCTGAGAGTACACCAATCCTGGGTAAAGCCATCAGAATCTTTAAGCTCCAGTCCATAAGCACAAAATCCTCTGATCATGTCCTCAAGGGTTTGAATAATTCTTTGTGCTAACCCATCTGTTTGTGGATGGTATGCTGTTGAGAATGATAGTTTTGTACCCAAAAGCCTATGTAGATTAGTCCATAAGGCTGGTGTGAATTTTGAGTCTCTATCACTAATGATATTTTCAAGGAGACCAGTATGGGATATGACTCTGTTCCAAAGCAAAAAGAGCTGTATCCATAGCTGTGTCATCTTTATGGGTCAGGATGAAACTATGATAAAGGTGTAAATAGGCTAAGTACACCTTTAACTATGTTTGTGACACGGTAAAAATGATTAAAAAGGATTTATAAGGGTTGAAGATAATTCAATTTAAGATTAAAAGGGCTTTACTATATATAATATAGTGGTGGTGAGCACTGTTGAAAGCCCTGGGTGCAGCTTTATCTGTTGGGTTACAATAATAAAAGACTACAATAATTAAGTTTTGAAACTTTACCTGATTATTAACCAAGTTGAAAACTGTTTTTGACAGTTTACTACGTAGGTTATTCAAGAGCAGAATGAGGAGACAATTCTGGCTGTGAAAAGCCTCCTTTTTATCCTGAAATGGGGTGGAAAGGGTACTAGACCTTTCCACATAGAGGAAGTGAAGTTTTTTCACCCTCCAGGACTGGCTTGTGGTTTGCAAACAGCCTGTATGCCCTGTATTGGGCTAAGATGTGGCTTTGAAACCACATCTGGGCAGTTTTCACCAATACAGGGTGAAAAGTTTCATCTGGGGACCTCACAGCCTGATTATGACATGTATGATGCGCAGAATGCTGTACAGAAGCTGTATGGGACCTCAGTATTGACTGACATATGAGGTATTGAAGTAAAAACAAGCTTCTTTGTCTATTTGGCACATCATATTCATGGTTATGGGATATTATCCCATGGTAAGGCTGTATTGGTAAGAATGTGGGAGTTTGACCTTAAACCAGCTATAGCTTTGTCAGTTCTTGAGATATCAACCTCAAAACTGAGCCAGTTTGTAGCCCTGTATGTGTTCTACACAATGATACCTTATTTGATATGGTTATCATTAAATATGGCAAAGTTATGCCATGTACAAGATTTTTGTACATATGCATGTTTTATGCAAAAAGCTGTATTGAGCTTGTTTGCCCCATACCTTCTTCTGTAGTTGAGATATGGGGAAGTGGATGACACCATCAGATAGCCCTGATTGTGCTCTTTCCAAAAAGACCCCACTTCAAGTATCTCACACTAAAACTGTAGAAGTTAGATGAGAGGTGAATGTTTTGTTCACCCTTATTTGGCCTGAAATTGACCTTAACTCCAGTAATATTGGTGCTAGCTCAGTTTGGCTGGTACCATTGGATAGCCCTGGACTAGAGATTCCTTTTGAGTACCCATTTGATGGGATTAAGCCTCTACTTCTAGAGTTTAGATGAGAGGTGAAAATTAAGGTTTATGCTCAGGAATAACTTTGAGCAGGGATAACTTT
Organism: Austropuccinia psidii; assembly: GCA_023105745.1. Classification (NCBI taxonomy): domain Eukaryota; kingdom Fungi; phylum Basidiomycota; class Pucciniomycetes; order Pucciniales; family Sphaerophragmiaceae; genus Austropuccinia; species Austropuccinia psidii. The sequence continues at coordinate 60,355,850 of JALGQZ010000001.1, read as the reverse complement.
GTTATTCTTTGTCCTATGGTGATGGAACTTATATTTTCAGAAAGGGGTGAGTTTTCTCTTTCTTTTGATACTTTTTTGAGCTTATTTGGCTCAGCTCCATGTTTTGGTGGTATCTTGGCTATACCATTGGTTTATGGTATTTTGGCTGTCATGCTTGTGCTCTGGTTTTGAGTCACAGGCTGACATACCCTCCCTCTAAAAAAGGCTCATCATTGATGAGACTGTTCAGTCCTCCTAGAGGCCCTGAATCTCCTTAGATGAAGGTTTCCATCTGGTATGGCATCTTCTGCCAACCATTTGTCTTTATCAGCTGTTTGGTGCTTGAATCTGACTAAGTATTGTCTTTGATCCTTTCCATTAAGTCTGATCTTCCTAGCCCTGATGATCTTACTCACAGGTCCTGGGGAGTCCTCCACTTCCACTATATCAGGTGGTGTGGGGTTTTCCTTCCTGCAGGGGAATTTATCCTCCTCTGTTTGGAAGTATGGCTTGACTAAACTTACTGGGAAGACTGGGTGCTTCCTGGAAAATTCCTCTGTAAGTTTGACTTCCACTGCATTCTTTCCTATCAATCTAATGATAGTGAAAGTCCCTGAAAATGAGTCCCTCATCTTCTTGGGTCCTTTAAGATTATTAAAGTTCAGTGTAGACACAAGCACATGGTCCCCTTCCTTAAAGTCAGGTTCCATGCGTGTCTTGTCCCACCTCTGTTTATTATATTTTTTTGCCTCAGCTATGCATTTGGCAGCTGTGTCACAAGCCCTCTTCCACATATCATGGAAGTCTTTGGCTGTGGGGTGGATGGTCAGAAGATTTTTCTTTAAGTGATCCACAGGCAACAGGGGATTCCACCCTTTCTCTACCACTGCAGGTGTTTTTCCTGTGGTAGAGTGCTGACTTGTATTATAAGCCAGTTTGACAGCTGGTAGAAGGGTAACCCAGTAATGGGTGTATCCTTCATGGTCCTTGTATTCCATGCCATAGGCACAGAACCTTCTAAGGATGTCTTCCATAGTCTGGATCATCCCCTCAGCTAGGCCATCTGTTTGGGGATGGTAAGCTGTGGAAAAAGCAAGCTTGGTGCCAAGTGTGTCATACAAGTTGGTCCAAAATTAAGATGTGAATTTTGGGTCCCTATCACTAATGATGATTTTAGGGACTCCACAGGTAGATATGATGTTATTCCAAAATAACAGGGCAGTATCCATGGCTGTGTCCTCTTTGTGGCATGGTAGACACCTCATGCTCTTGCTGAACCTATAAACTATGATCAAGCAGGCATTGTAATTTTCTTTGCCTCCTGGGACAAGTCCTGTAACCCAGTCCATGTTGATGGTTTCCCATGGGTGTTTGGGTTCTTCTATATGTTGAAGTAACCCATACTTCTTCCCATCTTTCACAAGTGTTGATGTATTCTCCCAACTGTTTTTCCCACTCGGGCCACCAAGCTGTGCTGGCTACCCTCTCTTTGGTCCTGTCTTCACTCAGGTGTCCCATATAGGGGCAGTCATGACATTCCTGTAGGATCAGAAAGATGTGGTCTCTGTCTACCTGTAAGGTGTGGATATGAAACCTTGATTAAAAATCAAGTACTTTTCCTGTCCTCAAAATTTGTATAAGGTAGAAATCAATTAAAAATAGTAAGAATAATTATTTTTAAGAGAAAACACGCCAATTTTATTGTTTATAACCTTATTAGTATAAAACAATAATATTATAAAGATTTCTTGTTTTACCAACAATAAAAATGTATCCAAAAATACTCTACAAAAGATATTGAAGGCTACAAAAGAAATTTCTTCAAGAGCAATTTCAATTGGAATTAATTGAGCAAAGAACTGCAAGAAATTAATTAAAGAACAGAGTCTTTAAAAAGAATATTAAAGAGAAAACACGCCCAAAAGTGACCAGAGTAAATTTGGAAACAAAGTGACAAGGTTTACAGTGATGAAAGATGCTTTAATTCACTTTTGGGGTGGTTCAGGGGTAAAAAATGATTATAAAAGTTACAGAAAATGATTATAATGATTTTTTCACGTGGTTAAGAGGTTCAAAATGATTCAAAAAAAGTTGGTTGTAATCTTTTATTGATTGGTTTAACAATGTTTAAACTAATTATAAAAGGAAAAGATTCTAACATGAAGAGAAAAGTGGGGCAAAGAAGACATTCTTTTATAGCCATCAATTCTCTTACTCCAAAAGTAAATTTTACTCTTGTCAGTCGTGAAAAACAGTCTGACAACAGAAAAGCCAATTATGGCATCATTGAACCTTGGTTTAGACCAAAAAGGGCTGGTTTAAGCCATTTTTAGCCATTTTAGACCCTTAAATCAGCCATTACTATAGCAATACCAGGCCTAGAGCCTTAAAAACACGTCAGAATGTGTTTCAGAGGCGTAGAAACCAGTTAAAACTGTTTTTACTATGATTGTTTTATCTTAAGGGTAGTTTTACCCTCTTGGCAACAGCTAAAACTACCCCAGTTGGTATCAAAACCTCATCATCAATTGAGCCCACAGACCCTGTAACTCAATTCCGGGCCAAAAGTGATGAACTTTTGCGTGAATTTTGACATCCCAGGCCTGTCAGCAAGGATTTTGGGGGTCTAGCTCCCCCTTAGAGCTGGAGTTCCTTTTCCCCCCCAAATTTAATCTTTCCAATTTATTTTTCCTTTAATTCCTCATCATGTATTATACTTATAATTTACATATGTAATTCAATTCAATTGTACAGTACAATACAGTAATAATTGACACCTCATATTTAAATCAAAGTTCACTTATGTAATACACGCGCACATTTTGACATTTCAATTGAATTCAATTGAAAATACTTCAATTCCTCATAACTTCTAAACTAAACACAACACCTCAATTTTAACACAAAAATTGATGGTTAACACCACATGTGGTGTGAATTAGATTAAAGTTTTGAGGATTTTCAACTTTTGTATTGAAAATACTAAAAACTTAATTTAAGCTTAATTAGAGTTGAGTTACAAGAATTTCACTCACTGGTGACCCCACCTGATTTTTTATGAGGAATCCAATGGTGAAATAATTTTCATATGTTTATTTATTGGATAAAAAGTTATAATAATTTTTATTTAATTTTTTTCCAAATTTATGTATTTTTTTACAATTTTGTTAAAATTTCATTTTTACTTAATTTTTCAAGTATAAATGTAATTTTATAATTCCAAAATCTAATGTAATTTTATTTTTAAGTTGTAATTAAATTTTTTATTTTGAATATAATTTTATATTTATATTTTGATTTCCATTTTAATAATATAAATAAATTTATTTTATTTATATTCATATGTCAATTTTGTATTTCTGGTCTTTTGGGTATATGAAATTACCTCTAAGGCTCACACTACCACTGTGAGTGCACTTGTGTGTTTTTCTCTGTGGTAGAGAAGGCCATCTATAAGGAAGAACTTGTTATCCTTATAGGCCCTCAACCAGGGTTCTTCCAGCTGGGATTCCAGCTCTGCACTCCTGTACTTTTGTTGAAGGAGTTGTAGTAATATGCCACACTGTTTGTGTTTGGCATAGGACTTCAGTACTGCATTGAAAAATTCATTGTGCATTTCTGAGGAGCTTATCCCCAGTATGGGAGTTTCTGTTCCCTCTTAAGCAATGCTCTCACTGTCAAGGGTACCATGTTCTGGTGCGCATTCAGAAAATCTGAAGTTCTTCCTTCTATGTATTTCCATGAAATGGATAGGGATCTTGGCTGCAACTTCAGGGTCATAAGCTGGATTACTTTTGATATTGTCCAGTGGCCATCTGCTGAGGCCATCTGCATTAGTATGACTTGTACCTTCTTTGTATATGATGGTAATGTTACCTCTATACTCCTGGATAGCTATTTGCCATCTCAGCATGTGTCAATTTGTAGTCTTCATGTTTAGTAAAGACTTCAAGGCTGTGCAGTCTGTGTAGACTTCAAAGACTGCACCCTCCAAATAAAGATGGAGTTTCTCTAGAGCCCAGAATAGACATACACATTCAGCTTGGGTGGCCCCATACCTGGCTTCTGAATCTTTCAGTTGCCTAGAGATGTAACATATTACACCCTCTCTTGGTTCACCATCCACAATTTGTTTTTGGTGAAGGGCTGCTCCTAAGCCTTGGCTACCTGCTGCATCTATGTATAACTTGAATGGTAGTTCAAAGTCAGGCAAGATGAGCACAGGTGCATTTGTGAGTTCATGTTTGATACTCTCATATGCATCCCTCCTTTCCTTGGTTATTTCAAAAACTACATCTTTTGAACATAACTTGTATAAACTACTAGTTATGTATGCAAAGTTTTTGATGTGGCTTCTATAGCACCTAGCAAACCCAAGGAAGGATTGCATCTCTTTGATGCTTTTTGGTACTGGCTTTTCCAGTACTGCTGCTACTTTATTCTGGTCAATTGCCAGACCAAGACCTGAGACTTTATGTCCTAGAGCTAGTAGCTCTTGTTGGCCAAAATTACACTTTTTTACTGAAATTTTCAGATTTATGGGTGTACATTTACTTAGCACTCTGTCTATATATTGTACATGGTCTTCCCATGTCTCTGAGTATATAATGATATCATCAATATATACTACCATACAGCCTTCTAATATTTCTTCTTAAAATATTGTGTCCACCATCCTTTGGAAGTGGGCTGGTGCATTTTTAATGCCAAATGGCATCCTGGTATACTCATATATGCCCATATGGCATATTATTCTGAGTAATTTCATGGAGTTTGGTTTAACTCCATTCTGGTGGAAGCCTTTCGTACAGTCCATTTTGGTTATGTATTTGGCTTTTGCCAGTTTATCCAAGGCATGAGGTATCCTGGGTATAGGGTACCTGTCTGCTTTTGTGTAGTTATTCAGGGCTCTGGAATCTCCACACAGTCTAGACTTGCCATCATGCCAGGTGATTAGGACAGGGGTGGTGATTTCCACTATTTGAATCATGTCCAATCTTCCTAATGACATCCATATCCAGGAGTTCATTGATATGTTTCTCAATTTCTTTCCTGGTTTCCAGGCTTGCTGGATAAGGAGGTCTCCTCAGCATGGGTGGATAAGGCCTTTCCACATCCAGATATAGTTCTATATCATGGCCTTTGATCTTGCCTAATGGTTCTTCACCAATGGCAAATGCTGGTCTGTTCTTTCTCAGCATCTTCAGTAAACTTAGTTTTTGTTTACTGGTGATGGTAGTGCTAACCTGTCCCTCTCTGAATTCCTTCAGAAATTCTTCTAGTGGGTCTTGAGAAGATATCTGGTATATATCAAGTGAAAATTTCTTTTCCTTGTTAGTACCAATGGTGATGTGCCTATTTTTACTGTTGTAAATATCTATGCCATACATCCTCTGGTAATCTGTTCCCAGTAAAAACCCTTGGATGTGGGCATCATCAAGCACTACAAACTCTGGGTTGAGTCTGATATTACCCTTCCTGTGGGGTATAATTATGTCTTTGATAATTGTCCCAATGGAAGTCATCTTCCCTGATGCACTTTTAAAGCTCTTTGCCTTAGTGGGCAACAGCTGTTTTTCCCAGTTTGGGAAGTGGGTATCCAGATAGCTTCTGGCCACTATGGAGCAGTGTGCTCCACTGTCAATGATCAAAGGATGTTGAGAATTGTCAATACATACAGTCATTTTTGTGGCTGTCCCATGTATATATGCCATTCCTTTGGTTGGTGTAACCAGGAATGTTTGTGCATCTTGTGTGTGTTTGCACAAGTTCTTGTTAGCAGTGTCCTGTGGCATGCCTGCTTCCAACTGTATGTCCTGAATTTCTAGTGGAGTTTCCTCTTGGTATTCCACTAGAAATTCCTCTCTTGGGTCTTGATCATCACCAAATGGTTCTCTGATGGCATAACCCATAGAGTCTGATTCAGAATCCTCTGTTGGGGATTCTTCCTCTGGGACTTTCTCAATGGCATAGACCTTTTTCTTTGCCTTTGGACAGTTATTGGCATAGTGGTCTGTTGAGCCACAATTGCGACAAGAATTTCTCTTCTTTGCTACTTCTGCCACTCTTGCTTTGGGTTTGTCTTTAAGCTCTACCCTGAAAGGTTGTTTCTCTTTGAAACCAATTCTCTTATATTGTGTGAATTTCCCTATATTAGTCCTTTTCCTTATGTCTTGTAAGGTGTTGGCAATGTCATCTAGGGTGCAATTTTGGTTTCATCTGCATTTTACTGCATGCTCTAGTTCTCCTGGCAGTTGTGTCAGAAGATTGTGATTCCTCATTTGCATGTTCATCTGAGGATCAATGGCTTATAGTCTTTTAGACTGTCTAAGACACCACTCATATGGATCTTTGTCCACTGAGTATTTGTCATTCTCAAATGACATTGTCTTCTGCCATATCCAAGTTCCATTACTGTACTTTTGGATGATTTGACCCTTCCATCATGGCCAGTTTCTTCTGCCATGTACTTCTTTCATTTCTGTGTACCATATACTAGCATGACCTTCAAATTCAGTATTCAATCTAGCAGTGATCCAGTAGTCTGGTATTCTTGGTACATCAATGAAGAGTCCATCAATATAATCTATGAGTTCCATATGATCATATCCTCCTGATCAAGAGAATTTGGGCCAGCTTGAGGCCTCAGGAAGCTGTTTTAAGGCTTCCTTCTCTGAATAAGAAATGCCATCTCCATCTTGGTATTGTGATGGAGATCTTGCCTTATTCATCAACATGGCATCTTGTTTGATGTCATCTGGTTGATATGGATTATCCATAACTTGGCCTTGTGGATGGGGCTTCATGTTATGGTAGACATTAAACAGTTTGTTTATGTCTTGATCCAGACAATTGCTGTCCCTTTTGCTGTGGTGTTGTTCTTCAAAGACTAGATTCAGTCTTTTGTTGGTTCCTTCAGAGGCTTTGCTCAATTGAGCATATCCTTCCTGAAGACTCTTAACTATCTGTTCCAAGGAGGCTTGTGTTTTTTTCATCCTCTCATGGCCAGCTTCAAGTTCTGCAAACTGCTTTGCAGATTGTTCAGCATATTGGGACATTTGTAACCACAGTGAATCACTGTTTAAGTTACTCTCAGGTGTGACAATTGTGTGTTCAATCTGAGTGGGGGTAATGTTTCTATTACCAGGACTACTGATTCTAGAGTGGTTTACAACTACTTCTGGTTCTTGTGTACTTCTTTCACCAAGCTTCTGGATCATGGGGTCTGACTCTTTCCTCCTCTGGTTGAAGGAGGCTTTGTTCTTGCCCTTGTTTCCTTGTCTTCTCCTGGAAACTTCCTGGAATTATGAAGAATGGTGACTCTTGGCCACTGATCTGCTGGTTTCTGAATGGTGTGAAGCCACTGGAGAGCTGATTTGGCCTGGTCCTTGGGAGCCTGAAGGAATCTGAGTAGGCCCTGTCTGGGTTAACTGTTCTTCTATAGCTTGGATAGTGGCTTGATTCTCCCTTATCCTCTGTGCCCTTGCCTCCAGGAGTCTGAACTGCCTGGTAGGATTCCAACCTTTGGTGATTATCATAAGGTCTTTGAAGTCTATCTCTTTGATACAGATCTTCTGGCAACTTGCTCCAAGTTCTGCCCAGTGACTTGCCAGGTTGAACCTTTTGTTGTCCATGCTCCATTGAAATAAATCTTTGAGGAGTTGGTGGAGCTGAAGAAGTTGATCCATATCCTTCCATTCCTCTGGTTTGAGGTTCCTGCTGAACTGGAGTGTGAATGGCAAGGTGGATATTATCTCACTCATTGTTTTTCCATCCACCACTGTGTCCAAGGTGTCCTCTTCCAGGTCTTCTGGTTGTGGACAAGCCTTCTCTGTCCTCTGGCTGGTTCTTTTGGAAGCCAAGGTCTCTGAGGTATACAGGAGACATATCAGTGTTTGCAAGCAGTCAAGAACTTTATGTTCTTAGGGTATTTACCTTTGACTGTGCCTTGTACAAATTTGTTATCTGCTGATTTGGGCAGTTTGCCTTTGGAGGTTACAACTGGGTTAATAATTGTAATTTTTCCTGTACAAGTGCTTAAGGTTGGTTTACCTTGTATTGATGCAGAGTTTCGTGGTTTTCTTCTCCTCTGAGTGGCTATTGGAGTCCACTTCTTGGCTGTGATGAGACCTTCACTGTGCCTCTTTCCTTTGCCCTTGCTGCCCTCTGGTTCTGAGGGTGTCACTGGTGTGTTGGCCTGTGACTGGGTCTCAAGTGGGATGTAATTTTCTTCCACTGACTCAAGGGAGGAAAAAGAGGGCTTATGTCAGTTAAGACTTCTCAAAAATGCTAGTTTTGCACGTCTAAGATTGGCCTCTGGGCTTGTATGTTACTAAAATATGCCCTGTATAATGAAAGTGTAATTGAATCAACAATTACACGTCAGAATTACAGCTTTTGGTACCCTGTCACACTGTTTGTGAGCCAGTATCCCACAGATACACTTGTGGTTTTCAAGTGTAATCTGAATAAGTGGCTCTTTATAGCTGTAATTGAGTTAACAATACAATTAACCACGCCTCAACTGATAGTTTTTCAGTCAGAGGTGTCCTTATTCAATCAAGAATACAGGACTTAAAGATGGCTTATGTGTTTTTATATGTAAACATGCCAAAAATAAAGGTTTTTGTGGGTATTAACCACGTGGTAAGTACTCTTATAATATGAGTATTAAAGTAAAAATATATATAAAATATACATTTTTAAAAGAAAATATGCCTAAAAAGATAAAACAATTTTCAGAAATAAAGAATAAGAGAGAAACCTTACTTATAAGGTCAAAAAAAAGTTTAAAACACAGCCAGGCCCCCAAAATGTCAGGATGAAACTATGATAAAGGTGTAAATAGGCTAGTTACAGCTTTAACTATGTTTGTGACACGGTAAGAATGGTTAAAGAAGATTTATAAGAGTTGAAGATGATTTGATTTAAGATTAAAAGGGCTTTACTATATATAATATAGTGGTGGTGAGCACTGTTGAAAGCCCTGGGTGCAGCTTTATCTGTTGGGTTACAATAATAAAAGACTTCAACAATTAAGATTTATAATTATACCTGATTATTAACCAAGAGTAAAACTGTTTTTGACAGTTTACTACGTAGGTTATTCAAGAGCAGGATGAGGAGACAATTCTGGCTGTGAAAAGCCTCCTTTTTATCCTGAAATGGGGTGGAAAGGGTACTAGACCTTTCCACATAGAGGAAGTGAAGATTTTTCACTCCCTAGTACTGGCTTGTGGTTTGAAAACAGCCTGTACAACCTGTATTGGGCTCAGATGTGGTTTTGAAACCACATCTGGGCAGTTTTCACCAATACAGGGTGAAAATTTTCATCTGGGGACCTCACAGCCTGATTCTGACATGTATGATGCATAGAATTCTGTACAGAAGCTGTATGGGACCCCAGTATTGGCTGAAATATGAGGTATTGAAGTAAAAACAAGCTTCTTTGTCTATTTGACACCTCATATTCATGGTTATGGGATATTATCCCATGGTAAGGCTGTATTGGTCAGAATGGGGGATTTTTACCTTAAAACAGCCATAGCTTTGTCAGTTCTTGAGATATCAACCTCAAAACTGAACCAGTGCATAGCCCTGTATGCGTTCTACACAGTGATACCTTATTTGATATGGTTATCATCAAATATGGCAAAGCTATGCCATGTACAAGATCTTTGTACATATGCATGTTTTAGGCAAAAAGCTGTATTGAGGTTGTTTGCCCCATAACTTCTGCTGTAGTTGAGATATGGGGAAGTGGATGACACCATCAGATAGCCCTGATTGTGCTCTTTCTAAAAAGACCCCACTTCAAGTATCTCACACTAAAGCTGTAGAAGTTAGATGAGAGGTGAATGTTTTGTTCACCCTTATTTGGCCTGAAATTGACCTTAACTCCAGTAATATTGGTGCTAGCTCAGTTTGGCTGGTACCATTGGATAGCCCTGGCTTAGAGCTTCATTCTGAGTACCCATTTTATGGGGTTAAGCCTCTCCTTCTAGATTTTAGATGAGAGGTGAAAATTAAGGTTTATGCTCAGCAATAACTTTGAGCAGGGATAACGTTGTTATTCTTTGTCCTATGGTGATGGGACTTATATTTTCAGAAAGGGGTGAGTTTCCTCTTTCGTTTGATACTTTTTGAGCTGATTTGGCTCAGTTCCATGTTTTGGTGGTATCTTGGCTATACCATTGGTTTATGGTATTTTGGCTGTCATGCTTGTGCTCTGGTTTTGAGTCACAGGCTGACACTTCGCCTATGGCAAAGGCTGGTCTATTTTTCCTCAGTATTTTCAGTAAACTAAGGGTTTGTTTACTGGTGAGGTTAGCACTGAAATTTCCCTCTTTTAATTCATTGAGTAATTCTTCTAGAGGACCTTGGTTAGATATATGGTATATATGAAGTGAAAATTTCTTTCCTTGTTTGTACCTATGGTAATGTGCCTGTTTTTATTATTGTAAATGTCAATCCCATAGATCCTCTGGTAGTCTGTTCCCAGTAATAATCTCTGGATGTCAGCATCTTCAAGCAGAACCAGCTCTGGGTTGAGTCTAAAATTACCATTCCTATGGGGTATGATTATCTCTTTGATAATGGTCCCAATGGATGTCATCTCCCCCAATGCACTCTTAAAGTTCTTTTCCTTGGTTTGCAAGAGTTTCTTCTCCCAATTTGGGTAGTGTTTGTCCAAGTATTTTCTGGCCACCATGGAGCAGTGTGCACCACTATCAATGATCAATGGGTGCTGAGCATTGTCAATACAAAAAGTCATCTTTGTGGATGTCCCATGTATATATGCCATTCCTCTAGTTGGTGTGACTAGTAAGGCTTATGCATCTTGTGTGTGTTTACACAATTTTCTGTTTGAAGTATCTTGTGGCATTCCTTCTTCCAACTGTATATCCTGAATTTCTAGTTGTGTTTCCTCTTGGTACTCTTCTAGAAATTTCTCTTTTGGGTCTTGTTCATGATTAGAGTGTTTTCTGATGGAATCACCTATAGAGTCTGATTTAGAGTCCTCTGTGGGGATTCTTCCTCTGGGACTTGTTCAATGGCATAGACTTTTTTCTTTTCCTTTGGAAAGTTGCTGGCATAGTGGTCTGTTGAGCCAAAACTGTGACAAGAGTTGTTCTTCTTGGTCCCTTCTGCCACTCCTTCTTTGGATTTGTCATTGATGTACACCCTGAAAGGTTGTTTCTATTTAAAACTGCTGCTTTTTTATGGGTAATATTTCCTTATATTTGTACTTTTCCTTACATCTTGGAAGGTATTGGAAATGTCATCTAGAGTGCAAATCTGGTTGAATCTGCGTTTTATTGCACACTCTAGTTCGCCTTTCATCTGTGTAAAGAGTTTGTGATTCCTCATTTAAATTTTCACAAAAGGATCAATGGATTTAAGCCTTTTGGACTGACTAAGACACCAATCATATGGATATTTTTCCACAGAGTACTTGTCATTTTCAAATGACATGGTCTTTTGCCATATCCAAGTACCATTGCTGTACTTTTGGATTGTTCTGCTCTTCCACCATGGCCAATGTCTTCTTCCATGGATTTCCTTCATCTCCATGTACCAAATACCAACATGTCCTTTGAATGCAGTATTTAATCTGGTAGTCATCCAGTAATCTTGTATGCTTGGTACATCAATGAAGAATCAATCAATATAATCAATGAGTTCCATGTGATCATATTCTCCTACACCAGAGAATTTAGGCCTTCTTTAGGCCTTTAGAATCTGTTTCAGTTCTTCCTTTGCCAAATAAGTCATTTTGTCTCTGTATTGGTATTATGATGAAGATCTTGGCTTATTATCCAACAAGACATCTGGTTTGATGCCCTCTTGGTATTGATTATCAAACGCATGGCCTTGTGGTTGAGGGTACATGTTTTGACAGACATTAATTAATTTGTTTATATATTGATCCAGACAATCCCTGTCCACCTTGCAGTGGTATTGCTCTTCAAAGACTTTATTTAGTCTTATATTGGCTTCTTCAGAGGATTTTCTCAATTTAGCACAGATCTCTTGGATGGATTTTGTTGTTTCTTCTTTTAAGCTTGTTACTTATTGCAGCCTTAAATTTCTCCTATGGATTTCATCCAATTTTTCTTGATTTTTCACTGAAAACTGTGACATTTGTGACCACAGTTGATCACTTTTTAAGTTACTCTCAGATGCAACAACACTGTGTTCATTCTGAGTGGGGGTAATATTTCTCTTAGTAGGGCTACTGATTCTAGAAGCATTTGAAACTATTTCTGGCTCTTGTGTACCTCTTTCACCAAATCCAACAGCTTCTGCATAATCGGATCTGACTCTTTCTGCCTGTGGCTGAAAGAGGTCTTTTTTTTCCCCTTTGTATCCTTGTCTTCTCCTGGAAACTACCTGGGATTGTGAATAATGGTGACTCTTGGCTACTGATCTTCTGGTGCCTGAATGGTGTGAAACTACTGGAGAGTTGGGTTGGTCAACTCCTTGTGAGCCTGAAGGCATCATAGTAGGATTTGTCTTGTTCAGTTGTTTTTCTACAGCTTGGATAGTGGCTTGATTTTTCCTTATCCTGGTTGCCCTCTCCTCCAGGAGTTTGAACTTCCTGTTGGGATTCCATCCTCTGGTGATTACCATAAGATCTTTGTAGGGTATCTCTTTGAGACAAAGCTTCTGTAAACTTTCTCCAAGTTCTTCCCAGTGTGATGCTAGGTTTAATGTCTTGTTGTCCATGCTCCATTGGAATATATCTTTGAGGAGTTGGTGGAGCTGAAGAACTTGATCCATATCCTTCCAGTCCTCTTGTTTGAGGTTTCTGTTGAATTGTAATGTGAATTGCAGAGTTTTTATGATTTCCCTCAATGTTTTGCCATACACCATTGTGTCAAAGGTGTCCTGTTCCTGGCCTTCTGGTTCTGAACAGGCCTTGTCTGTCCTCTGGATGGTTCCTTGGGATTTCAAGGTTTCTGAGGTGTAAAGGGGACATATTAGTGTTTTCAAGCAGTCAAAAACATTATGTTATTAGGATATTTACCATTGACTGTGCCTTGTACAAATTTGTTCTCTACTGCTTTGGGAAGTTTGCCTTTAGAAGTTACAACTTGTTTAATTACTTTAATCTTCCCTGTACAAGCTATCAAGGTTGGTTTACCTTGTATAGAGGAAGGGTTTCTTGGTTTTCTACTCCTCTGAGTGGCAATTTGTGTCCGCTTCTTGGTGGTGATGAGGCTTTCACTGTGCCTTTTTCCTTGTCATTTGTTTCCTTCTGTTTTTAAAGGTATCAATGGTGTACTGCCTTGTAACTGGGTTTTCAATGGGATGAAGGTTTCTTCCACTGAATCAAAGGAAATGAGGAATTATGTGAGTTATGACTTCTTAAAATTCTGTTTTAACATCTTATAATGGCCTCTGGGAAATATATTACTATATTATGCCTTTTTATTATGATATGTTAATTGAAATTATCAATTAGACATCAAAAATACTGCTTTGTGGACATATTTTTCAAAGTTTGTATCCCAATATCTCACAGATTAACTTTTAATTGTTGATTTCCAGAAAAAATCCAGAACATTCCATAAAATCATTTGATCTGATTATTCCTAACCTAACCAATTAGATCAACCACCAACAGCTCTCACCATCAAGCTATATCTAACCTAATCACTTACTTCAACCCTCAACTACGACAAAAGCTACTATATACAGTAATCCCCTCTTGGCACCAACCATCATCTTACTTATATTTCTCTTTCTCTATTTCTCTCACCAATATATAATCCTCTCTTCTTTACCAATCTCTTTGGTCTCAATCAGAAAAACATTCTTATCTCAATTTAAATCTTTTTCTCCAGTGAAAACCTTTACTTATTTAGATTATTATATTATATATATATTATCTTCATAACTCCACATTCTTATCAACATGAGAATAGTCTCTCTTCTTTGTACCACTACTCATTACTAATTCTTTCAATTTGGTATTTGCTATTACATTATGCATGTGCATCTTATCCTTCTATTACTTGTTCTTTAGTTACATGTTTCTATGATTCTATCTTACTATTTTATTTTTATTTTATCAAAATGTCTTATATTGAATTTTATGCCTATAATTTAACAGTTGACAAAGGGAAGGTAATCCTACTTTCATGGCTAATGACGCAGATACCAAAAATAAATGACCTCTTCCCCTTCTAGCCAAAAAATAACTTCCCAGAATGGAGAAGACAAACTATTGTTCTGTTATTGAAAAAGAAATTATACATCCACTGTGTGGAGGAAACAGTACCCTCTTTATCTTCAGATACTTGTCCCTCTGCCTCAGACAATATGATCATTGATGCAAACATCAAAATGTGCAACATAATTACCAACATTCTTGACTCTAGCAAATTTGCTGATATTGTTGTTGGCGATGAGGAATTGGGAAACACTTACCTATGGTGGAATAAACTAACCAATTTTTTGCATCATCCACTTTCAATAGTCAGGCAAGAATCTGGAGTAGATTCTCTAAATTAACTTACAATGGTAATCTACAATACTTCATCACTGAACTAAGGAAAAGCTTAAATGAAATAAAAACTGTAGGAATTGAATTTGGAACAAAAACGCTTACATTTGCTATCCTCACCAGGCTCCCCAATCAATTCAATAGCATAATTGAGAAGGTCACTCTCAATACCAAAACCCATGGAATCCCGGATGCAATCCTCAACCTCCTACACGATGCAGCACTAAAAGAAGAAGCCTTAAAAACTTCTAACAAAACTAATATGGAAAGTAGAATGGCTTTCAACAGGGCGTTCTTGAAATCAAAAACCATACACTACTGAAGCAATGGCTGGCACAATACTTTGGCCAACCATCCACCCGAAAAATGCTGGCAACTCCATCCTGAAAGCCTCCTTGACAAATATCAAAAGGAGGCAAAAGAAAACTATAGCTTTTCCCAAGCTCTGCTGTCCATAGATGAGCACAAACTCCAAAATAACATCTTAAATGTAGTACTAGATACAGGTGCCTCTGATCACATGTTCAACAAAAAAAGTTTCTTCTCTTCACTAAATAAAACTATTGGCTCAACAATCTCCACAGGCTGTCACTCGTCATCCCTTGAAGCAGTTTGGAAGGGAACTGAAAGGCTTATAGACCAAAACGAAATATGCTTGATACTAAGAAATTCCCTCTTTGTACCAAAACTAAACACTAACCTTGTAGCTTTTTCTCAGCTCGCCTCTCAAATAACCATCAAAACATCGGATGAAAATGTCAAAGTGCTCTTGGATGATGCAAAGACTCCATCTTTCTCATTCCCAACAAAAAAGCAAAGTCCTAGAAACAAGGGTAAAACTTGGCGCTAGATGTCTCTCAACAGGAAGGGACCAATTATGGCATCAAAGGTTGGTCCATCTCAACAACAAAGAAACCAAAGCGCTTATTCCAACCTACTTGGCTGCAAGAAAGATCTGTGATGAGTGTTTTAAGGGTAATCTGACTGGTATCCCTTTCTCCCACTCGTTTCGACCTACCTTGCATGCTCTTGAAGTCATTCACATGGACTTATGAGGGCCTATGCATACACAATCCTTGTCTGGTGCAAAATATTTTCTAATTCTGATAGATCAATTCACAGGATACACCACTACTAAACTTCTTAGAAGAAAGGAGGAGGTTTTTCCTGCGTCAAAAAGCTACAAAATTCGGGCAAAAACCCTCCAGAAAAGAAAGATAGTAAAAATTGTATCTGATGGGGGTGGTGAGTTTTCAAATACTCGCTTCAAAACTTATTCCGGTGAAGAACGTTTTGAACACTGTATCAGCGCCCTTATATGCCTGAAAACAACGGGTTTGATGAGAGAGGTAACAGATCAGTTTTAGAAAAAGCTAGATGTCTGATGCTACACTCAAAACTAACTGATCAATTCTGGGCTGAAGAAACATCTACCGCCACTTTCTTACTCAATTGAGCACCAAAAAGCAATAAATCTTCACCATACTAAAGACGGTTCAGTAAAAAGCCACCAATAGAACATCCGAGAACCTTTGGATGCAAAGCATGGGTAAGAATACCCCCGACCAAGCAGCAACCAAACTTCAAAGCCATTGTGTGGGAAGGAATCATGTTGAGATATGAAAATCATTCCTTGGCCTACAGAATTTTGAGAATGGAAGACAGAAGAGTGGTTATAATCAACCATGTGAAGTTTGATGAAACCTGTTTTCCTGCTCTCATTCCACCTCTTACCTTAAATACCACAAAAGAACAACTTCTAGAACCACCTCCGAATCTAACCAGTCCTCATACTAACTTAAATTAAACCTGTCCTGACAATGATGACGTCTGTAGTGTTTGGGAGGAAGATTTTAACGATTCACTGGAAGAACAACCCCCTAGAAGGATCAGGTTAATTGGTCCAAGACACCTGACTTTGATCACTGGGGACATATCTGAAGACAATATACTACCTTACAGAAGAAGTGCACACCAAACGTTTGAAACATTGGTGACAAATACCTATCAAAAGGTCATCAACAGCAAACAATGCAAGGAATGGGAGAAGGCAATCACCAAAGAACTGGAAAGCATGGAAAAGCTAGAAGTCTGGACAATTAGAGACAAGAAACCTGAAGATCATCCCATGACCTGCACTTGGGGTTTCAAAATCAAGAAAGAAAAAAAAACAGGTAATCGAGCACAAAGACAGACTTTGCAGACAAGGATTCCACCAAATTCAAGGGTTATACTACCTAAAAACATTCTCCCCCACTGGTCAAATCAGCCCATTATGAGCACTCATTTTGAATGTTGCAGTCAATAATTATCAATTCCACAAAATGGATGTAAAAAGTGGATTCCTCAAAGCTCCCCTCAATAAAAAAATGTGTCTTGCTGTACCTGAAGGGGTTAACATCCCAAAAAATAAGGTCCTACACCTCAACAAAGAAATTCAAAGACTAAAACAGGCACCCCTGGCCTGGTACAATCATCTAGCGAAATGGATAATCTTGGTAGGATTTGTATTTTCTATTGCAGACTCGTGTGTTTTATACAGGGGAGGGTCCTCCCACATCTGTATTTACATACATGTGGATGACTTGGTACTCTTCAGACCACACCTACAACCGTTCAAAGAAGAAATACAAAAGAAATTTGACATGAAGGATCTAGGCAGGCAGATATTTTTCTTGGAATAAAAATATTACATAAAAAAGCGGGGTCCTCTCCCTCTCAAGAGCACTACATAGAAAATATTTCTGGAAACTTTAACATCATCAAACTAGCAGCTGCCAACACCCCTCTCAAACCAGGCCTAAAACTAATGAAAGCCTCTGAAGATGAAGTAAGAGATTTCAAAAATCTAGGACTAAGCTACAGGAGGATCATCGTTTCTCTCAACTAAATTAGCACAAACACTGGGCCAGACATACCATTTGCAATCAGTCATCTGTCACAATTTCTAGAACGTCCCAGCCTCAACCACTGGGTAGCCAGCTTACAAGTACTTTTTCATTTATCTCATACTTGATAGTAAACACTCAAATACTATAACAAGGGAAAAAGAAACATTATCACATATGATGATGCTGACTGGGGTAGTTTGTTGGTCAACAGAAGATTGGTAGGAGGGTAAACTCTTTTCCTCAATCATCACCTTATATCTTGGAGGGAAAAAAAGCAACAACCCCTATCATACTCAACCACTGAAGCTGAATATAAATCCCTTTCCAATGCCTCAAAAGAAATACTTTGGTTCCAACAACTACTACAATAAATTAACATAGAAGCCCCAAGTAATATCCAACACTCTACAACAACAATAAAGGTGCCATAAACCACAATGGCTCCAAACCCAAACACATGGACATCAAGTTCCATTTCATCCGCAATCTCGTCAAGAACCAGAATCCAGACCTCTTCTATGTCTCTACCCACCTTATGGCAGTGGACTTTCTTACTAAATCTGTAGGAAAGATGATTTTGCTCAGATCAAAGTCATTCATAAATCTCTACTAACTTTTCTGCTCTCCTGCCCATTGCAAGGGAGGCTGTTAATTTTCATAAACGGTCCAGAACATTCCACAAAATCATTCAATCCAATTATTCCTAACCTAACTGTCAACCTGTGACTCAAAACAGAGCACTAGCATGACATCCAACATACCATAAATAATGGTATGACAAGTATTGAACAAACATAGTCAATACAGGTAATAAATAAGAGGAAAAACTCCTCTTAAATCAAACACCAACCTTATCCAAACAGAATAAGGAAACCTAGAGGAGAATAAACAAGTCAAAACCCTTATTTTCACCTCTCATCTAACTTATGCATATTTAAGTTATTCTATACCAAAATGGTATTTTTCTTAAAGCTCACATAGAGAGCTACACAATGGTATCATCCATGTTGCTGTAACACCATTAAAACTGGATATACCATATGACCTTTACTTTAAAGCCAAGACCCCCCTGAAAGTCAAAGAGGGCTTGTACAAAACTGTACAAAAGTATAACCAAATTAAAGATCGAAACAAGAGCTTTAATTTGAGACACCTTAGACCTCTGTATCTCTTAAATTGACTGATGGATCTTGGTTCAAAGGTTTAACAGCCAAAATACAGATATTCTGAAAACAACAATGTAACAAACCCCTGTATCTTTGGCATACACTCATACAACTGTACAGTGTAATATACCAAACTTTAGAGCTAATCAAGCCCTACAAGACTGTATCATCAGAATACAGATATCTTCCAAATTGAAGAAGATATCTGGTATGGAAGTTTTTGAAGCCTCATACTGATGTACAAAAATACATCCAAAAACTTTAAACCCTTATAACGCTTGCTATTTTTAAGAAGGGTAAACATGAAGCATACAGAATTGAAGAGCTCATTAAGCCCTTCAATTCTGTGCTCTTCGTTTCTTGATATCTTAAGAACTGACTGAGATATCTTGATTGGAAGGTTTTTCTAGCAATAGATGACTGTATCAAACTTGTATCAAACAGTATTGCTCTCATACTTAAAATAATATACTTATGAAGATATAACCTCTCTAAAATCATCATTATTGATCATACAGACACCAGAACAATGTCATCCAAGTGCTGACGTGGCAGGTGAAAAGTTTTTTCACCCTGTATTGATCCAGAATGATCATTTGTGGTTCCAAAACCACAATTCTGCCTCTATTGACGTCAGAATTGATGATCCAGAACCACAGACTGATCATTGGAGTGAAAAGTTTCACTCCTCTGACGCGTGAAGAGTTAATAACTCTTGACAGTCTTGAAAGATATAAAAAGAAGAGTTTTTTCCTTGAAAACCCATCATCTTTATCTTATTATCCATATTCTTACATGACAAAACTGTTATCAATCAGTAGTGTCCTTAGAATTATCATTAAAGGTATAATTAGAATATAATTATTGTAGTACTTCTTTACAGTCAAAGATATTAGAGTATTGCAACCCAGGTCCTCAACAGACTCATCACCACTGTTACCACGTAGCAGTAGGACCTGAAGATTTAAATTTATTTGTTTTTTGACGTGTCACAGTCATAATACTAGCTTGTAACTACATATTATAGCTACTATATAGACTCACCCTGACATTTTGGGGGCCTGGCCATGGCTTTTCAACCTTATTGGATGTGTTTTGAACTGAATTAGGCGTAAAAATTCAGCTATTTAAAAGGTATTTTACTAACAGTGAGTAAAATTTCAAATTTATCTTATTTTCTATTATTATCATTTTTTTATATATATAATATAGCATCATATATTGTATACATAATTTTTTTTCTCCAAAAATATATATTACAAATATTTTTGTTGAGAGTAAGAGTACAAATCCTCTTTATTTCATTATATTGCAATAATTTTCACGAAATTTGATAATAATACAACAGTACTATTTAAATTTCAATATAAATAATAATATACAAACAGTATATTACTTATTTTTTACTATTATTTTTCACCAAAGTGCGTGAAAATTAATAAAGAAACATTTATTAATAAATCATTAATAAATATCAAATAATAAAATAATTTTTTATTATTTATAAGGAATATTTTAATTAAATATTTCCTTTAAAACAAGACATCACTCAAATTGACGTGAAAACTTGTAATTGATTGATATTTTAATCAAAAATCAAGTGTTAAAATAAATATTATTTATAATATTCATAATAACAAATCAGATTTATTATAATTTAATAAATCTGACGTGTTTTTTTAGAAGAAAAACAATAGTATCCAAGTGAATCATTCACAAAACACTTGGATATTAAAGTTTTAATTCACAAAAACTCACATTAAGAAATATTAGTAATAATATTTATAACCAAATTTATTATAATTTAATAAATTTGACATGTTTATACAAAAACATAATAATATCCAAGTGAATCATTCACAAAACACTTGGATATTACAGTTTTCACTCATAAAACATAAGTGAAAAACCTAGAAACTGTCATTTTTCAATAAAAAACATACAAAAAAAATATTATAATAAGAATACTTAAAAATTTCGAAAAATAACAGTAGAATTGAATAAAATCATTTTGTTTTATCATAAAATACTGATATTCAATTTGAAATATCTTTTCTGAATAGTGGAAAAAGACTATATTCCATTAGAAACCCAGTCACAAGGAAATCCATCTGTGACAGCCTCAGAAGAAAGAGAGGCTCTGCCAAAAACCAAGGGCAAGCAGAAAAGACACAGTGAAGTGACAATCAACTCAAAAGATTGGACACAAATAGCCGTTCCAAGGGCCAAAAAACCCAGAAAAGCTCCAACAAAACCAGTTGGATCACCAAAACAAATTGAAAAACAGAAAATCACTGTTATCAACCCAGTTGTAAACTCTAAAGGCAAATTGCCAAAGAGTATAGATCATAAATTTGTACAAGGGCCTGCTAAAGGTAAATAAACCTTGAAACATACAACATTTTTCATTGTCTGTCATTTTTTAACATTGTTAAAATGACACCTCCACTTCTTAGAGATCTTGGATTCCCAAGAAATCAACCAGAACACTGGCCAAGAAGACACAGAGGAAGAAGACAGCCAATCACTGGATCAAATGACCAGCAAAGGACTTACCATCAGGGAACTACTACCCAAGGTCTTATTTTAAATCAAATTTAACCCAGAAGTCCAACCAGGAGATTGGACAGATGCAGAACAGGTCCTTCAAATACACAAACTCCTGAAAGACCTCTTCACATAGAGCATGGAAAACAAAATGTTCACTATGGCAGCATCATGGGCAGAAGTGGGGATAACAACTCAGAAGATCTGTCTCAAGCAAATGGCTTGGATGGAACTTATGACAGAAATGCAAGGTTGGAATCCCAACAAGAATTTCAAACTCTTAGAAGAAAGAGCAATCAAAATCAAAGAGAACCAGGCAGCCATACAAGCCATAGAGAGATCTTGGGACAAGGAAGAGCCCAGTCAGATTCAGGTACCCCCAGAAATGGAAGGAGAATTCCCATCTTCCCCACAGCAATCCAGCAGTTCCAGGCCTTACAAGCCAAAGGAAACTTCATCCAAGGCTCCCCAACCATTTCAGGTAGTTTCCAACAGGAGAAAAGGAGCCCAAGGGAGAAACAAAACTTCTTTCAACCAGAGGAAGAAGGAAGCAGACCCATTGATGAAAAAGCTGATGGACTTAGTCCAAGAAGTACACAAAAGCAAAAAATAGTTGTGCCTACAAATAGTTTTGATAGTTCTGACTCAATTGATCCAGAATTAATAACTGAGACTACAATCCACACTCATGAGTTTGAAAACAAATTCACATGGACCAAATTGGCCCAATTCATGGATTGGACACATGAAACCTCAGAAAAAATGAGGACAGAAGTGGAAACATTGAAAGAAGAAAATGCTTTCCAAGCAACAGTCATAAAAGACTTGAATACAAATCTGGCCAAAATTTGAAAAAACTAACAGACAGTTGAATTCAATTCTAGAAGAACAACAAACTGTGAGGAGATATCTGAGGAGTATCCAGAATCAACAGGATAGCTTTGATAAAGAAATTGATTACCTCTATGACAGAGAAGACAATCAATACCCTCCAACACAAGGTCAACCCAATACCTCTACAAAATTGAAAGAAGAGGATAAAGACTATGACCAGGAACCTGAATATAAGATTCCAAAGTCAATATCAGAGTCAATGTACCAAGATGGGGAAAATCTCAGCTATTCAGAGAAACAGGCACTAAAACAGTTACCAGAAGTAGCAAACTGGCTGAAGTTCTCAGGAATTGGGGAATATGACCATATGGAAATCATTGACTATATTGAGGGACTCTTTGTTGATGTTCCAAAGATACCAGACTACTGGATCACAACAAGACTTAACACAGCATTCAGAGGCCATGCAAACATATGGTATACTGAGATGAAAGAAATACATGGCAGGAAAAGCAGGCCATGGTGGAGGAACCAGATTATACAAAAAGTATAGCAATGGTAGTTGGATCTGGCAAAAGACCATGTCCTTTGAAAGTGATAGATACTCCACAGAAAAAGACCCATATGAATGGTGTCTCAAACAAACAAAAAGGCTAAAAGCTATTGATCCCAATATGACAATAGAAATGAGAAACCATAAACTCCTAACAAAATTGCCAGGAGATCTAGAACATGCAGTCAAATGCAGATGCAACAACATCAGCAGCATTGATGACATAGCAAATGTCATACAAGATGTGAGGAAAAAAACCTCCATAGGAAGGTACACATCCTATAAACCAAACTTCAAAGACAAGAAGTCTGAAGTTAAAGAAACAAACAAAGAGAAAGGGAAAGAAACCCCAAAAAAGAAATATGTGTGCCACAACTGTGGATCACCAGACCACTATGCCAACAATTTCACAAAACCAAAAAAGAAAATATATGCAATTGATGAAGAATCAGAAGAAGAACAAACAGGTGAAAAATCTGATTCTGACAGTATGGGAAATGGTATGAGAGCAGAATCACAAAGTGAACCTGATACCATAGAAGAATACATAGTGGAATGCAATGAAGAAAGTTCACTTGACATACAAGACATTGAATTAGATTCAGGAATACCACAAATAACAACAGACAAAGAGCTCTGTAAGCACACACAGAATGCACAAACATTCCTGGTAACCCCAAATAGAGGGATGGGATTCATTCATGGAACACCTACAAAATTAACAGTTTACATTGAGAACTGTAAACATCCAATGATAATTGACACAGGAGCAAGTTGCTCCGTAGTGGAAAAAGAATACTTAAAACAACACTTCCCCAAATGGGAAGAGGATATAATCCCAACAAAAGCTAGAAACTTTAAAAGTGCATCAGGCGAAATGCACTCGCTGGGGACAATAATCAAAGAGATAATTATCCCATACCAAAAAGGAAATATCAGACTAGAACCTGAATTTGTAGTTCTAGATAATGCACATGTACAAGGATTCCTACTAGGTACAGAGTACCAAAGAATGTATGGTATGGACATTTGCAATAGTAAAAATAGATATCTTACCATAGGTACAAACAATGAAAAACAATTTTCCTTTGACATAAATCATATAACAAATCATAACACCCTGAAAGAACTAGTGGAAGAATTCAAAGAAGCCCAATATGGCACTCAACTCACCAGTAAAATGAAACTCAGCTTACTGAAAGGATTGAGGAAGCATAGAGGAGCTTTTGCAATAGGAGATGAACCACTAGGAAAAACCAAAGGACATGATATAGAATTATATCTGGATGTAGAAAGACCATACCCACCTATGCTTAGGAGACCACCATACCCAGCCAGCATGGAAACTAGGAAAGAAATTGAGAAAAATATCAAGGAACTCCTAGAAATGGGGGTCATAAGGAAAATAGGACACAATGAGATAGTAGAAGTCACTACACCAGTCCTTATAACTTGGCATGATGGTAAATCCAGACTATGTGGGGACTTCAAGGCTTTGAATAATTACACCAAAGCAGATACGTACCCCATCCCAAGGATACCACATGCACTAGATAAGGTAGCAAAAGCCAAGTTTATTACAAAAATGGATTGCATGAAAGGCTTCCACCAGAATGGGGTGAAACCAGATTCCATCAAATTGCTAAGAATTATATGCCATATGGGTATATATGAATATACTAGAATGCCATTTGGCATTGAGAATGCACCACCCCATTTTCAGAGGATGATGGATACCATATTTCAAGATGAAATAATGGAAGAGTGGATGGTAGTGTACATTGATGATATCATAATATACTCAGAAACATGGGAAGACCATGTGAGGAAAACTGATAAAATATTGGGAAAATGTACACCAATCAACATGAAAATATCTCTTAAAAAATGTAACTTTGGACAGCAAGAACTGCTAGCCCTAGGACATAAAGATTCAGGTTTAAGTCTAGCCATAGACCAAAATAAAGTTGCTGCAGTACTGAAGAAACCAGTACCAAAGAACATTAGAGAAATGCAATCTTTTTTGGGCTTTGCTAGTTACTACAGGAGCCACATAAAAAACTTTGCACACATCACAAGTAGCCTATACAAACTGTGCTCAAAAGATGTAGTCTTTGAAATTACCAAAGAAAGAAGAGATGCATTTGAGAAGATCAAATATGAACTGACCGATGCCCCTGTCCTAATGATTCCTGATTTTGAACTACCATTCAAACTATATATAGATGCAGCATTTAGCCAAAGACTAGGAGCAGCACTACACCAGAGGCAACTAGTGGATGGAATACCCAAAGAAGGAGTAATTTGCTATATATCAAGACAACTGAAAGACTCAGAAGCCAGATATGGAGCTACTCAGACAGAATGTCTCTGTTTGGTATGGGCATTAGAAAAACTCCATTACTACTTAGAAGGAGCAGTATTTGAAGTTTTTACTGATTGCACAGCCCTCAAATCACTGTTGAACATGAAGACAACAAACAGACACATGCTCAGGTGGCAAATAGCCATACAAGAATATAGAGGGAATATGACTATTATCTATAAAGAAGGGAAAAGTCATACTAATGCAGATGGTCTCAGCAGGTGGCCACTGAAGAATGACCAAGAGAATCCAGCATATGACCCAGAAAATGGGGCCAAAATACCCATACAATGCATGGAGATAGATAGGAGAAAGAACTTCAAACTATCAAACTGGGCATTAGGGAATGACCCATCAAACCCAGCACAGAGCTATGGGGAGAGCAAGGAGATACCCATATTGGGAATCAGCTCCTCTAATCTAAATACAGAGTTTTTTAGTATAGTACAATCATCATACAATAAACACAAACAGTGTAGTATATTGATACAACCATTAAAACAAAAGTACAGGAGTCCTGAACTAGAGAGCCAATTGGAAGAGCCATGGCTCAAAAACTTCAAAGAGAATAGATTTTTTCTGATATATGATCTACTATACCATAGGGAAAAACACACAAGTGCCCTCGTAATAGTAAATAGAGAAAATATTTCCCTGATACTACAGGAATGCCATGACTGCCCATACATGGGACATATGAGTGAAGAAAGAACTAAAGAAAGAGTCTTTAGCACAGCTTTGTGGCCAAAGTGGGAACAAGACTTGAGTGAATACATCAACACTTGTACCAGATGCCAAAAAGCCAACAAAGGTCATGGCAAAAGATATGGATTACTCCAGAGTATAGAGGAGCCCAAACATCCCATGGGAAATAATAAACATGGATTGGGTGACAGGCCTGGTCCCTGGAGGGAAAGACAGCTTTAATGCATGCCTAGTAGTAGCAGACAGGTACAGCAAGAGTGTCAGATGTCTCCCCTGTCACAAAGAGGACACAGCAATGGACACAGCCATATTGTTCTGGAACAATGTGATAGCAAACTGTGGAGTTCCAAGAATTATAATTAGTGACAGAGACCCTAAATTCACATCAGAATTTTGGACTAATCTATATGAGATGCTGGGAACCAAACTAGCATTCTCCACAGCTTACCATCCACAAACAGATGGTCTAGCAGAAAGAATGATTCAAACATTAGAAGACATCATTAGAAGATTTTGTGCATATGGCATGGAATATAAAGACAATGAGGGATATACCCATGACTGGGTAACCCTCCTACCAGCTGTACAATTGGCATACAACACAAGTATACACTCAGTGACAGGAAAAACCCCTGCCACATTAGAGAAAGGATGGAACCCACTACTTCCAGTAGACTACTTGAAGAAGAACCTCCTCTCAGTACACCCCACAGCTAAAGACTTCGACACAATGTGGAAAACTTCCTGTGAAAAAGCAGAACAATGTGTGGCTGAAGCTAAATTATACAACAAACAGAGATATGATAAAAGTCACCAAGAACCTGATTTCAAAGAAGGAGACCAAGTTCTAATCTCAACTCTTAGCTTCAACAATCTAAGAGGACCCAAGAATATGAGAGACTCATTCATAGGAACATTCACCATTATTGAATTAATAGGAAAGAATGCAGTAGAAGTCAACCTGACCAAAGGGTTTTCTAGGAAACACCCAGTTTTCCCTGTGAGCCTGGTCAAACCTTATCACCAAACAGATGAGTAGAAATTCCCTGACAGAAAGAAGACAGTCACCCATGAAAGATTGGTAGAGGAAGATGACTCACCTGGACCAGTGAAAAAGATCATTAAAGCCAGGAAAATAAGAATTAATGGGAAAGAGAACAGGCAATATCTGGTTAGATTTAAGAATCAACCAGCAGATAAAGATAAATGGTTAACAGAGAAAGAAATCCCAGATGGAAAAATGCACCTCAGAAGATTCAGAGCCTCCAGAAGGGCTGAAGAGTCTCATAAATGATGAGCCTTCTTTTGAGGGAGGGTATGTCAACCTGTGACTCAAAACAGAGCACTAGCATGACATCCAACATACCATAAATAATGGTATGACAAGTATTGAACAAAAATAGTCAATACAGGTAATAAATAAGAGGAAAAAACTCCTCTTAAATTAAACACCAACCTTATCCAAACAGAATAAGGAAACCTAGAGGAGAATAAACAAGTCAAAACCCTTATTTTCACCTCTCATCTAACTTATGCATATTTAAGTTATTCTATACCAAAATGTTATTTTTCTTAAAGCTCACATAGAGAGCTACACAATGGTATCATCCATGTTGCTGTAACACCACTACAACTGGAGATACCATATGACCTTTATTTTAAAACCAAGACCCCCCTGAAAGTCAAAGAGGGCTTGTACAAAACTGTACAAAAGTATAACCAAATTGAAGATCTAAACAAGAGATTTAATTTTAGACACCTTATACCTCTGTATCTCTTAAATTGACTGAGGGATCTTGGTTCAAAGGTTTAACAACCAAAATACAGATATTCTGAAAACAACAATGTAAACAAACCCCTGTATCTTTGGAATACACTCATACAACTGTACAGTGTAATATACCAAACTGTAGAGCTAATCAAGCCCTACAATACTGTATCATTAGAATACAGATATCTTCCAAATTGAAGAAGATATCTGGTATGGAAGTTTTTGAAGCCTCATACTGATGTACAAAAATACATCCAAAAGCTTAAAACCCTTATAACTTTTGCGATTTTAAAGAAGGGTAAACATGAAGCATACCAAATTGAAGAGCCCATTAAGCCCTTCAATTCTGTGCTCTTGGTTTCTTGATATCTTAAGAAATGACTGAGATATCTTGATTGGAAGGTTTTTCTAGCAATACATGACTGTATCAAACTTGTATCAAACAGTATTGCTCTCATACTTAAAATAATATACTTATGAAGATATAACCTCTCTAAAATCATCATTATTGATCATACAGACACCAGAACACCGTCATCCAAGTGCTGACGTGGCAGGTGAAAAGTTTTTTCACCCTGTATTGATCCAGAATGATCATTTGTGGTTCAAAAACCACAATTCTGCCTCTATTGACGTCAGAATTGATGATCCAGCACCACAGACTGATCATTGGAGTGAAGATTTTCACTCCTCTGACGCGTGAAGAGTTAATAACTCTTGATAGTCTTGAAAGATATAAAAAGAAGGGTTTTTTCCTTGAAAACCCATCATCTTTATCTTATTATCCATATTCTTACGTGACAAAACTGTTATCAATCAGTAGTGTCCTTAGAATTATCATTAAAGGTATAATTAGAATATAATTATTGTAGTACTTCTTCACAGTCAAAGATATTAGAGTATTGCAACCCAGGTCCTCAACAGACTCATCACCACTGTCACCACGTAGCAGTAGGACCTGAAGATTTAAATTTATTTGTTTTTTGACGTGTCACAGTCATAATACTAGCTTGTAACTACATTATATAGGTACTATATAGACTCACCCTGACACTAACTACTTACATAAACCACCAACAACTCTCACCATCCAGCTATTTCTACCCTAACCACTTACTTCAACTCTCAACTATAATAAAAACCACTATATCCAGTAATCCCCTCTTGGCAAAACCATCACCTTCCTTATAATTCTTTCTCTCTATCTCTCCAACCAATATATAATCCCCTCTTCTTTACCAATCTCTTTGGTCTCCCTCATAAAAACATTCTTATCTCAATTTCACTCTTTTTCTCAAATCAAAACCTTTACTTATTTGAATTATTGTATAATATTTATATTATCTTCATAGCTCCACATTCTTACCAATGTGAGACTAGACTCCATTCTTTGTACCACTACTCATTACTAATTCTTTCAATTTATTATTTTCTATTCCATTATGCATGCGTATCTTATCCCTCTATGACTAATCCACTTGAGTTACTTGTTCTTTAGGTACATTTTTCTATGATTCCATTTTACTATTTTATTGAAATGTATCTTCTTTAGTTTTACTCCTATAATTTAACTGTAATTAACAAGTGTAATCTTAATAGTGGTTATGTAATGGACAATTGAAATGATCAATTTGTCCAACCATTCCTCTGAACTGTTATTTACAGTAATGAGGGTTTGTCTTCATTAAAAAATAATTTGTTAAGGGTTTTTAAGTGTTTTGATATCAGAAACATATGTAAAATAGTCTTGTGGTGATTAAATTATGATCAAACCATGTGGAAAAGCAATCAAAAGAAAACCACAGTGTTATATTATGATATACCATTAACTAAATAATATATTATTTTTTTAAGATTTTATGCCTCAAAAAGAAACAATGATATTAAAGAAGTAAAATAAGATAAAAAACTCACTTTTATGCCAAATTTAGTCAAAAAGTTCAAAACACACAGCCAGGCCCCCAAATTTTCAGACTGAGCTTAGATGAAGTGGTAAATGAATTTATATAGAACTTTAGATCTGATTGTGACACAGATATTTAAGTTTGAAAAGGTTTTATGATAGATATTTTAAGGGCTTTGTTATGAGGAATAGTGGTGGTGAGTGCTGTTGAAAGCCCTGGGTGGAGTCATACCAGTTGTTTTACTATACTAAGAGCTACAATATACCAATCAAGGTATAGCTGGTTATTTTCCAAGAGTTTAAC
Organism: Austropuccinia psidii; assembly: GCA_023105745.1. NCBI lineage: Eukaryota > Fungi > Basidiomycota > Pucciniomycetes > Pucciniales > Sphaerophragmiaceae > Austropuccinia > Austropuccinia psidii. The sequence continues at coordinate 60,326,320 of JALGQZ010000001.1, read as the reverse complement.
TGTTTTGGACAGTTGTACTATGTAGGAACTCAAGAGCACGATGGGGATTCTTTTTCTGGAAGAGAAACAGCCTCCTTTTATCCTGAAATGGGATGGAAAGGTCCTCTAGACCATCCACCCAGAGGAAGTGAAGATTTTTCACTTAGGAGTACTGGCTTGTGGTTTGAATTAGGCTCAGATGTGGTTTTGAAACTGCATCTGGGCGGTTTTCCCCATTACAGGCTGAAAATTTTCATCTGGGGATCACACAACCCTCTTCTGACATGTATGATGTGTAGAAAGCTGTACAGAACCTGTATGGGAGCCCATTATTGAATGAACTATGAGGTATTTAATTATAAACAAGCTTTTTCATCTATTTGACACCTCATAATCATAGTTATGGGATAGTATCCCACAGTAAAGGTTTATTGGCCAAACTAGGGAATTTAACCTTAGAGCTGCCATACCATTGTCATTTTTTTAGATATTGCACTCAAAGGTGGTTCATTTTGTATCCCTGGATGAGATCTAAAAAATGGTACCTCATTTGGTATGAGTAACATTAAATATGGCAAAGTTATGCCATGTTCAATTTTTGTTATCTAGATATATGATTCTCTCAGAATCTGTATGGAACTTGTTTGCCTAATAACTTTTGTTCTAGATGCAATATGGGGATATTAATGGCACCATCAGATATCCCTGATTGTTCTTTTAAACATGACCCCACTTTAGGTATCTCACACTGAAACTGTAGAAGTTAGATGAGAGGTGAATACTTTATTCACCCTTATTTGACATTATTATGGCCATACCTCCTGTAGTTTTGGTGCTAGCCCAGTTTTGCTAGAACCATTAGATAGCCCTGACTTGGAGCTTCAATCTGAATTCTCATTTTCTGGGGTTAAGCCTCTTCCTCTGGATTTCAGATGAGAGGTCAAAATTAAGGTTTATGCTCAGCAACTTCTTTGAGCAGGAATAACTTTGTTATCCTTTGTCCCATGATGATGGGACTTGTATATTTGAAAAAGGGTATTTTCCTCTTTCATATGATACCTTTTCAGCTGGCTTGGATCAGCTCCATGTATTGGTGGTATTTTGCTCTACCATTGGTTTATGGCATTTGGCTGTAATGCTTGTGATCTGCCTTTGAGTCAAAGGCTGACACAAAGAAACTTCCAGCCTATCTTCTCCACCATTCCATCTTAAATTCCTCCTCCTTGACCAAATCCGTCTACTGGAAGGCCATCCCTGGTTTCACCATTGAGGAAATCCCCTACTCCACAGCCCAGAAAATCACCAATGGTCACCTCCCAACAGCTACAACCTGTGGCCAGCTCCAGCAGAAGAAGAGAGGATTGATTGCCTTTACCATTCACTGCTTCTCAACTATTTCACTGAAGAGAAAATTTTCCTGTCCAGGAAACCAGAGAAGATTGCAAGATGCTGTGGCAAAGCTGTTTAGAAGAGTTGATAGGAATAGTAGGGATCCAATTGCATATTGTAAGATGTGACTATGAAACTGATGATAATATTACTATTAATCAACAGTACTATGTCTGTTCTTATGAAATATAATAGTAAAGTATTATTATAGCCACAATTAAATAATTAAAGAATTATTTCTTTCACGTGTTAAAAACTACTAGTGATTTTAACAGTGAGCAGTAATGGTCTACAAGAATCAATTACAAGAAGATTTTAAAAATAAAACTTCTTTTATTAAAGTAATAAAACTATTTAATATATAATTATCTTTTGCAAGAATAATTATTCATATTATTCTTGAAGATGACTAATTATTTAGAGAAGAACTTTAAGAATTAAGGATAAATCACTCACTAATATTCCAAAGAACCTATTAAAAGATAAGATAGAGAGATTTGACGTAGAATTGTAGATTTAAGGGATCAAAATGTATTTATAACAGTATTACAACAATATATAGTTGGATTCTATGATTTCACGTCTTTCTGATTGATTCTGAAAGAATTAAAACACTTAAGAATAGCTTTAACTAATACTTACTTGTTGGTAACAATGATATGAATGGATAATAAGATGATTTGATAAGGAAAAAACAGCAAGAGGAGGCCTCTTTTAAGTCAACAACAGCTCACAGAGGCGTGCCATGGAGCAGACTGAAAAACTAGTGAGTTAGAAAACAATAAACCCTTTTGGATTATTGATTGCATCATCTGTTGTCACATAAGATTATCATAATTACTTAATTAATGCTTTTTACGTGACTACCAACCCCAATATGGTTAAGAATAAAAGGAGTAACATCTGTAAATCTTCTTTTATTCCAAAATGATCATTGATTTTTCGAAGTTATCAATGTTATTGGCGATTTCATCACAGTTTGTAATTACTGTGAATTTTTGAAGATTCAGTGTTTCACATAGAATAATCAAAAATGGACTGTAAGTAAAACTTTCAATTTTACTAGTAGAACTATAATTATCTTTGGTTTTACCATAGAAAATATAATTCTTCATTGGTCCTGAAAGTTTCAGAGAGATTAATCAAGAATTGTATTTTTAATGAATTTTTGAAGCTTTTACCTCATTCCTACGTAGAATTGCAGATATCAGTGTTTTACTGGTTGCTTTGAGGTAAATCAATGGATACAGGTCCAAAAAGGGTCTTAATTAATCTTTTGGGGTTTATCCATGGAAAATAATTAAGGATTGACATGGTTACAGGAGTCTAAGTAGCTCTTTACCTCCTTGGCACATCAAAATAGCAGGTTATTTGCTATCTTCTTAAGATTTACTGTAGTTGTAACATGGTAACCAAGTTCCCAAAGTGTTTTAGTTTACTAATTGGGCCAAAATCATCCGTGGATCCAAGCTTTGGAGCTGTTCATGCCTCTGAGGCCTCAGAAGTTGGGTACCCTGGCTCTCTTTGATGTCTTTTGTCCCCCTTGCTTATTTTTCATTTCAAAATAGAAATTTAAGCTTAGTGAGATATCCACTATGGGTGTACCAAAAGTCCATGTAAGAATACCATGTTAGTTAGTGCTCAAAACATGCATAACACTAGTCTTAGTGTATATGTAACATGGGATTTCTCACATTCCCATTATTTTGGCGTGAAATTAAGAACAAAAACTTTCATGGATCTTTTATGTGGTATTGAAGTATTTTCTATATTACCACCTCAAAGAGTTAATTTGAGCTTATTAACTCTATGGAGCTACCCTAGGTGAATGTTTGTGTAGAATCCAAATTTGGCCTTAAATCCATGGATTTACTTACTCAATAAAAAGTTATTCATATTTTATGAAATCAAAAATGATGAATTTTGGATATATGCATTACTTATGAGTTATACATAATTCAGAATTTATTTTTAAGATAATTTTGGCCTATTTGGGTATGTAAAACATACATCAAGGCTCACACATATGTTAATGATAGAATAATTCCTTGTACTGCTTATGAAAAGATGGCTTCCAAATTTATATTTTATGAAGATGAGTTTCCATTCCTCTTGCCCACCCACTAGGACTGGTGGTGGTGGCAATAAATGGTGGTTTTGGATATTTGATTTCTTGACAGGTTCCAACAAGGACACATGGAATACAGGGTCAACTGACTTCCATTGATGAGGCAAATTGAGGTGATATGCATGGCTGCCAATCTTCTTGATACTTAAAAGGGTCCCAAAAATCTTTCTGAAAGATTCTTGGGTGGTCTTGTAGTCTTGATATTTTTTGACGCTAGCCATGCTTTGTCCATGGGCTGGAAATCAGGTGGAATTGTCCTATTTCTCTCTGCATACTTCTTAAAATTCATTATTTCTGACTCTAATTCTTCTTTGACTACTTTCTGTACTGATTAAATTTCTGTTTATAACTTTCCAGAAGGTGTTTATTCAGAAATGTGAATTGAATCAAAACTGGGATTTCTTCCATAAATGGTGAAAAAATGTAATTGTTTTGTTCATGAGTGTTTTGGATTCTTTTAGGGGAATTTTTCCAAAGACAGCCAAGTCTTCCAGTCATCTTGATGGTAACTGACATACATCCAAAGATAAATTTCTAAAATTTTATTTTCCCTCTCTGTCTGTCCATATGTTTCAGGATGGAAAGCAGCTTAAAGATCTCTTGATATCTTGAGCTTCTGACATAATTAGCTCCATAATGATTAAGCAAATAAAGATACTCTATCATTAACAATACTTATTGGAAGGCCATGTTTGGAAAAGACATTACTGATAAAATATTGAGCTAAATTGAGGGAAGTAATTGTTGCATAAGCTGGAATGAATGCTGCAATTTTTGAGAATCTATCCACAGCTAATAAAATTGAAACAAAGCTGTTGGAAAGTGAAAATTGAGTGACAAAGTCTATGTATAAGGAGCCCCAAAGACCAAATGGAATTTGAAGAGGCTTGGGTAATCCAGACTTTTTATTATGAATGCTGTTGTTTCTTGAGAATTTTTGACATGAGGACACATAGTCCTTGATTATTTGATCCATTCCAGCCCAATGAAAATCCCTCTTTATCAGCTTGGGGGTCATCTCCTGGTCAGTGTGTCCAGCCAACAATGATTCATGATGCTTTTGAAAGATATCCAATTGAATTTCTTCATTTCTTTGAATATCACTCTATCTTTGACTAATGATAACTTTCCTTGAGGTCTGGAGAATAATCTGATACTTATTCACCTCTTTCTATTCTCTTGAGTACTTCTTTATAGTCTTTTTCTTGCCATACATCTTTTTGAGTTTGATCAACCACGTCTGAGAAAATTTCTACCTTGATTGAGACAAATATTGATTCTTTAATCTCATATTGCTTAAGAACTTGATTAAACATTTGAGTATTCTTGATGACAGAGTCCACTCCCCCACTCTGGGTACATGTTCTCCTGACATGACAAGGCATCTGGGAAAGTGGCCAGCCCCACTGAGCAGTAAGTGATAGTGAAACAGACTTGGAGAGAAATTCAGCCAGCAGGCCTTAGAATGAGTAAGGACTTTGGAAGACATAAATCATTGAAGGGAATAGTGGTCTATCAATAATTCAAAGGAATGAGAAAGAGAAAGAAGAAAAGCTCTCCAGCACTTGAAAGCCCAAACTACACCAAGGAGCTCCTTGTCATGAAGCTCATAGCTGTGCATGGCTTGAAGAAGATTGCAACTTTCAAATGCAATGGGATGCTTTCGTGAGTCACTCACCTGAATCAGAAGCATCAGTTTCCACAATAGCTGTTATAGAAGGATTTAAATGGGAAAGAATAGGAGCAGTGGTGAAGGCATCTTTGAGTGATTGAAACTGACTAGGAGCTTCCCCATTAAAGATAAATTGAGAATCATTTGAAGAAGGGAAGTGAAAGAAGTGATTTTTTGGGAGTAATTTTTAATGAAACCACAATAGAAATTGGGAAATCCAAGAATGTATTGAAGAGCTTTGATGTTCTTGGGGCAAGGTAAATTGAGAACTTTTGAACCTTATGAAGAATCAAAATTTAGGCCATTACTTGAAACACCCTATCCCTGGTATTCCAAACTTCAGGAATGAAATAAACACTTTGAGGCTTGAGAAAAAATATTATTGTCCCTCAATCTTTGGAGGACAGAGGCCACATGTTTGAAATGTTCCTCCTCAGTGCTTGAAAAGACCATAATATAATCTAAATAACCTACAACAAAAACATCCAAGAAATCTGCAAAGATATCATTTACAAGATTCTGGAATGAAGAAGGAGAATTGGTTAAGCCAAATTTCATAACCAAGTACAAATAACTAACATATTTGGTTCTAAAGGAAGTTAAGTGCTCATGCCCCTCTTTAATTCTCAGGATATTATAAGCACCATGAAGATCTATCTGGGAGAAGATATTGTAACCATCAAATACAATAAGAAGCTGGTTCATAGGAGGAAAAGGGTACCTGTTCTTCCTAGTAAAATAATAGAGTTTGGGGTAGTCAACACACAAACTAAGGCCACTATCATTTTTCTTGACCAAAAAGACAGTTGCTCCTGTTGAAGAGGAACTTGGCCTTATGAGACCTTTGTCTAAATTCTCTGAAATGTAGGCCCACAGTGTTTCTGACTCATGAGTTGAGAAAGAGTAAATAACACTAACAGGAGGTAGAAGAACCTCTAGCTCTATATGATGATCACAGGAAAGGTGTGGAGAAAGTTCCTCTACTTTCACCTTGGAGAATACATCCAAATATTGGTGATAGGCTGCAGAGACTACCTTCAGCATAGTATCAATTTCTTCAGGCTCTTCCTCCTCATCCCACTGCTCCTCCAGGGAGGCATGAAAATATAAAGGAGGAAGGTCCATAACCCCTTGAAAGAGATGAATTGAATATATAGAAGCATCTTCTCCCACATCTTTTATCTCTTTGAAGACTTCATTTATTAATGTCTGTAATGACTGAGAGGGCATGATGAAAGGGGTATGGTCATAAGAAGGAAGGGAATGTTCTTTAAGCTCAGTAACCAGAGCAACACTGTTTACAGAAGTGGAAAATTCATTACAAGTAGAAGAAATAATACTACTAGAACCATAGGTGACCAATCCATTTTTCTAATCAATAATTGGATTAAAACTGTAAAGGAAGTCATAGCCAAATGTTAGGTCTTCTCCCTGGGGTGAATATATGATAAAAAGTCCCATTCAAAGCTTGGGAAAGAAGGCAATTAAATAACACACTTGGTATAATGGGTTATGAACAAGGAAGTTGATTAATTGGAATCCAAAATGAAAAGGGGAATCTTTTCAGGGAGCTCTAACATAGTCAATGAGTACTTGAGACCAAAATTCTTTGTAATAAAGGAGTTTGTAACACCAAAGTCAATGAGAATAATATGAAAAATAACAGACAAAGAAGAAAAAATAAGACATTTTCAAGATTTCTTGACACTGGTTTTCAGAGTGCACAATTGTGCTCTTGTAGGAAATACATTAGAACCATTAACCACATCATTGTTCCCACTCAGGCTTTTCCCTGCTTGCTAGGGAAGCCTTGTGATGGCCCTGGCCTATTCTGAGGCCTCTCAGAGCATTTTGCAATTGGGTGCTTTCAAAAATGATAAGTGCACAAACCTTCTTTAATCCTGTTCTGCTTTTCAGAACTAATTAATTTTCTGTCCTCATTGAGGAGAAAAGCATGAGGCTTATCCTTGGAGACTTGAAAAATTCTTCCCCTTCTTACTATTCTTGTGATGAGCCTTTTTGGAAGGTGAATCTTGAGGAGGAATGAAGGAATTGGATCCAGTAACTGGAGGCTTCTTCTCTTGATGACCCCCCTTTTACTTATGCCTCTCATGGTAACTGTTATCTAACTCAAAAGTAATATCCGTGAGCTCTGAAAGTCTATCAAGATTACCAGGGTGAGAAGCCAATTGATACAATGTCCTTGATTCCAAGAATCTTCTATGCACAAGAATATATTCCCTTTCTCCCTAATCCCCAATCCTTGGCCAATACCTTCTGAAATCAGAAATGTACAAATAGACATTACCACTTTCCTTTATCATGAGATTTCCACCTCTTTTTCAGCTTTCCTGACTTCATTGTGGTTTCCAAACAGATTTAATAACATTGTTTCAAAGAAGTGCCAGTTTTTGAGGAGATAGGATGGGGCTTCATTGGAGATATTTGAGAGATATGTTTCAATCGGTTTTCCAGCTTTGCCAGTAGGAAATGAATTTGAGTAAAGAACCTTCTGCCTGTCAGCAAACAAGTTTTATGGGTCAATATGGAAGAGTAATTGGTAGGATTGGATAAATACTCTCAATTGATGGGCTTGAGTACCATCAAAAGAATCAGGTGCATTCATTGATGGAGTCTTTAATTCTGGGGCTCTTGAATTGTCCCTGGAGGCAGCTTCTTGAGAAAATTTAGTTCAGCTTGAGAGACAAGAGTTTTATTAGAAAGGGATAAATATGGAGCTTCAAAAGCCTCAGCTTCCCTGTATCTGCTTCTAGGCCCCTGAGAAATACCAGGATAGCCATGCAACAAAACAGAGAATTATCTTAATATTCTTCATTTCATACCTCTTCTTATGGAGGGTGCTGCTCCTTCCATTGGTGGTTCTCTGTCCAAATTTGCACTCAGTTGATTAACTGATGGGGTGTGGTCAAGAGGAGTGCTTGCTGTAGTAGTGTGAAAAGCTTGATTTTTTTGGTATGTTGTATTCTTGGCAGGAGGGCTAAGCTGAAAAGGAATTATTGAAAAGTAAAAATAAATTTGATGATACTTTGAGAGCAAACAGGGGGGCTACATCAATTCAAATCAGATAAGAATCTTGGGGAATCAATAAATAACTTGAAGAACTTCAGTCAATTTCAATAAATAAATAAATCAATTCAATCAAGTCAATTAAATTCAAAATCAATTATTCCTTGATGAATTCAGTCCATCATTAAATCTGTTCAAAATTCAATTCAATATCTTGAGGAATAAAATTCAAATCAATCAATCAAATCAAATATTGTGGAGTAATCAGCTATCTTGAGGAATAAAATTCAAATCAATCAATAAAATCTTGCAGTGAAAATCAATATCTTGAGGAATCCTAATCACAAAATGACAAATAAATTCCTGAGGAATTCAGGATCAAATGACAATCAATACTAATAAATTAAAAAATCCTGAATTTCTGAATCAATTATCCAATGAATTCCAACCAATCAAAACCTGAAAAACACCTGAGTTCAGTCAGAAAAACAAATTGGGAATTAATTGAGAATTAAGAGTGAAATTGAAAGGTAAGCAATTTTTAAGAAATAATTAAGAAGGTCAATTTTCAGATCAAAAAATGAATGAGACAAAAGTTGATGATAATAATATAATAATAAAAAATCATAAAATCATAAAATCATGATAAGTAATAATTTATGAATGAGAGAAATTAATTTCAATGAATGGAAAGAAAGAAACAATTACTTGACAACTATTATAGTGTAACAGGGGATCTTCTAAGTGGAGAGGGCGTGGAACTCAGTAAACTGGAGCTCATGTTTGGGGGGCTCAATTATGGTATAAGATTGAATACACTTAAGAGTTAAATGAAGATAGAACTTATAATGAAATGAATATAATAAAGAAGCAACAAAGGAATAATAGTAAAGAATAAAAGAGCCAACCACAAACAAGTCCAAGTCCACTGTTTCAACCTGTCAGAAAGAAATAGAAGGGTTAATAAGGATATGTCCACCACAACTCCAATGAACTGGTGAGGAGATGCAAAGACCACTTTAATAAAAATAAATATAATACTCCACAATGAAGAATAAGAATATTTATCAAATATATTAATTAACTGAGGAAAAGTTGGCAGGCAAGAATGGGGTGCTGGTATATGTGAGAATCCACAAGCCCTGATCCAAAGAGTGAATTTTCTTGAGATTAATTTTCATTTTAATTCATTTGGATAATATAGCCCCTGTTTGGATTTACAGTGTCTGTACAAGATGTGTGGTGGCTTTGGGTGATCATACAGTTTCAGGCTTGTGAATCCAGCCTGTAACGCTGTTGACAGGCTTTATTGATAAACAAAGCTGTATGCATGTTTCAGAAAGAAGATTTTCTGAAACGAATTACTGATACATGTACTGCATTTTCTGGTTTGATGAGTTTGAGTGGGTCCAAGGTGGAATACCCTTACCCCTGACAGTGGCTGTCACAGTACTGTCACATGATGGAATGTGACCTACAACTTGCCAGTAATAACTGGTCTTTCAACTGTTTCAATAGCCTTTTTGGTAAGCGTTTCCCTTTTTGAGGTCTGTCAGACAGAATTTTGACAGGAGACTGGTTACCAACATAATGTGTTTGATTCCAGTTGGAGAAAAGAAGAGGTCTCAATCATAAAACCCAAAAACTCCTTGGTTTTCTGTTCCATTAACGCTGAAAAAAAACCTATCCCTGCCAGTGGGGTAGCAGGTCCAATCTGGGTCCAACCCAGCTTCATAATGGGCTCTAACTTTCTATTTTTGTTTGGCCATCTTCCAAGCCAGATCTTCAAGATTAAGAAATACTTCCAAAATATTGAATTGAATCATGTAGCTTCTGTAATTCCAGGGAACTCTTTTATTCCCAAATGTTCTTTGAAACCCAAAAGACAACCTTTCCAATAATGATTAAGCCATCAATCATTCAAAAGCTCTTTGGATGTGGCTCAATATCAGAATATCATTTTTTTCTCACCTTATATCACATTTGCCATCTGATAGGTCCTTTCTTAAAATTGGCTTAGGATATTTTGATATTCCTAACTCAAAATATTTGAGATTAAAATATTTTTCTTTAAGGAAGAACTCATCACAAAAATTCACATATATTACTCACTTGCTTAATAATTTCAGTGTAAATTTTGAAATTACTTGTGAACCTCATTTTAAAATGAATTTTTCCTGAAGAGATATTTGATGAATAGAGATTTCTATTCATTGTATCTGAAAAATTTAATTATTCTTTCTTTGCCTAATGAGGAGAAATATTATTGTAAATTTTCCAAAATTTAGGATTCTCACAATATTACAAGACACACAACAGACCCCAATGTCTCAATAAAAAAATACTTGATATGAATATATATGCTGAAATCTAAACTCCTTAATAATAAAGGTAATATTTTGAAGAATCTTTATTATATACTACTCTTGTAGAGAATTCAGAATTGACTCAATTTATTCATCTTCTTTCTCATTTTACACAGAAAACTAAGCAAGATTTTTTCTATTAAAACTTCTAAATGAGAATGGTGGCATGAATGACTATTCCTTTCTCAAAATATTAATTCGGTATATTTCACCTATCCTTATATCATATCATTTTATTTGAAATGTGAATATGTACTGAGCTCCAAATAATACAAAAAGGTAGGAATTCAATGCCAAGGTTTGCATTAGGAAAAATCTCTATTAAAATAGGCATCATTTTAATGACAATCAGGTTTCATGATATGAATATAAAATCATCACATAATTATTTTCTAAAGGAGAATCATAAATGTGAAATAAATATCTGAATAAAATTTCACAGCCATTCTGTAACTTCAATTTTACTAATTTTAGCTTATCTGTCACTATGATAGTTAATGTTGGATAATTATCATTTGAAGTTTATCAAGAATATTTTGTTGGGGGAAATAATTATTTGCAAGCATAAATGTAAATTTATGCGGCTAATGCAGTGTAAGATTAAAAAAAAGAATTAATCCTCTCCAAGAGAAAGAATTACCATTACATCAATGATCTTAATATAACAAACTTTTGGCAAATTAGCAAGACCCTCATAGTGTTATTTAGAGACAGAAACCTCATCTTTATTTCAGTATTTGATACTAACTTTTAAAGTTACCCCTTCAATGAATTTAACCTTAATAAAATTTTAAATCTCTATTCTTCTTCTCAAAAATAATCTTAGATTATTTTTGTATCTATATATTAATCCAAAATTAATAGTCAACATTATCTGTCTTTAAAATCACATTAAATTGATAAATTTGAAATATTTGGAGAATAATATGTCTTAATTAAGACTGAAATATTGGGATTACCATAATTCTGACAATTTCCCTTCAAGATCCTCAGAAGTATCATACCCTGAAGGATTTTGTTAAAAGTCAGATATCACATATATTTGTGATCCTGGGAATATGTAAAATTGAGAATATATTCCCAGGAACTGACCAAAACATTCCTATAATTGAATAGAATGTGTGATCTCTTGAGATTTTACTATTTAAATAATTCAGTCTTCCAGAAGGTAATTCAAAGAAAATGTTTCATTCAGGTAGCTTTTTTTCAATTTTTGGAATGATTCATTAAATGTGAGAATTGGATTGAATATTTTGAAAGTAAATGTGCATATACATTTCCCCATGTTTTAACAATCAAATTTGGTACTGACCTTAAATTCAACAGTTTTCTTAAGAACTATGGATTTGGACCCTATTGATGAAAGACATGAAAATTGAAAAATTAGAGATTATTCACTTTTTTCTTTTAAAAATATTTCTATTTACTTTAAAAATGGAATATTTCAAACTGAAAATATGGGTTTCAATTCCTTCAATTATTTCACAATAAATTATTTTTTGATAAATTCAAAAGACTAAATTTTTCATGAAAGCAATTCTCCAATTCAAAATATTCACTTATAAAGTGTAAAAATTCCAAAAATATGTCTCATGATAATGGTTTGGCACAATTTTTGATACTTTTTGATTAAGGAAAATAATTCTTCAACTCATGTGTGTCAAATTTCAAACTTTTCTATTGTTCATTGTTCTCATCAAAGAAATTTCAAGATCATCAACATTGTACTCACTACTCTCAAAGTTTTGGATAAATTTTGTACAAATTAACTTAAAAGTGGATCATTTGTTGAAATGGGAGCAAGAAATATGTCCATAATCATCTTAGTTTAATAATCAATAATGTAATAGAAATTTTTAATGTTGATGAAAATAGTATTTATAAATTCTTCAGTAATATTGGCCAATATGAATCAGAGTTTCCTAAGATCAGTAATCAATTTATGTTAGGTAAAGCACCAAATTCTCTGCAATGGTCTCTATTTAAGAAGATATGATGAATTCAGAAGATGTCATTTCACAAATGAAATTCTATGGATATTTTTGTGAGGCTTTGGAGCTTATTTGGAGCTTTGGATGAAACTCATTTTCAACTTCTTTAAGATTCTTCTCAAATTTTTGTCCCACGCACCTCCACTTGCTGGGTTGGAGCCTTTTTTGACTAAAGTTGGGAGAAAATTTGATTGGGGAAGATTTAATCCTTCCTTACTCTTATACACACCTTTATTATTCAATTTCTGAGAGTATCTTTGGGTCCATTGCTTCAAATGACTTTCTTGCAACATGGATTGAATCATTTGAAAGAAATATAATTTATAATTTTATAATGAATCATACAACTAATAGTATCTTCCACAATCCAGTTTCTCATAATATTTTCAAATTTGGTTAAGAAATATCTATCAAATCTTGAATAAATCTTCAATTCAATATCTTATGATATACAAGGACTTGGTAAGCTCAAATTTACAACTGTGAGTATATTTATCAATTATTCAACCAATATTCTTGGTATGCTTGAGTGTTAATTTTGTGCCATTGCATTTTTTCTCCCATATAAATTGTATTTTTTTAATCCTTTTCAACTAATATTTTGTGAAAAAATTTCAATATCTGATCAATATGACTCCCAAATTATATTGATTTTTTCCCATTTTTTTGTTTTTGAGTTTTCTTGTCTTTTCAATTTTTTGTTATTTTGACTGTGAATGGTTTTGGGATGAGCTTTGTTGTTTCCTTTTTTTATTTCTTTTATCTGCTTTTTTTGTTTTTTTCTTCTTTTTTTTCAAAAAATGGAGTTTCTTGTTTTAGTATTTCAATATTTTCTTTTGGTTTCGATTGATGATATCAATAAATGATTTACTTTCAGTTTTATGTTTATTTTTTTGGATATTTCATGTTTTTTATACTTTTTTTCTTTATTTTTCTTTGAAGTTTTTTATTTTAAATTACTTTTTCTTAGGCTTATGCACAAAAAAAGGAATAAAAATAAATAAATAAATTCAAAAATGAAAAATGAAAAAAAATAAAAAACAAATTAGAAGTAAAAATAAATAAAAAAACAAACCCAGATGAAAAAAATGAAAAATTAAATAAAAATAAATAAAAAAAAATAAAAATAAAAATAAAATAAAATAAAATAAAATAAAAAAGAAAATAAAAAATAAAAAATAAAAAATAAAAATAAATAAATAAATAAAAAATAAAATAAAATAAATAAAATAAAATAAAATAAAATAAAATAAAATAAAATAAAATAAAATAAAATAAAATAAAATAAAATAAAATAAAATAAAATAAAATAAGATAAAATAAAAAGAAAGTAAAAGTAAAATAAAATAAAAATAAAATAAAAATAAAATAAAAATAAAATAAAAATAAAATAAAAATAAAATAAAAATAAAATAAAAATAAAATAAAAATAAAATAAAAATAAAATAAAAATAACATAAAAATAAAATAAAAGTAAAATAAAAATAAAATAAAAATAAAATAAAAATAAAATAAAAATAAAATAAAAATAAAATAAAAATAAAATAAAAATAAAATAAAAATAAAATAAAAATAAAATAAAAATAAAATAAAAATAAGATAAAAATAACATAAAAATCAAATAAAAATAAAATAAAAATAAAATAAAAATAAAATAAAAATAAAATAAAAATAAAATAAAAATAAAATAAAAATAAAATAAAAATAAAATAAAAATAAAATAAAAATAAAATAAAAATAAAATAAAAATAAAATAAAAATAAAATAAAAATAAAATAAAAAATGACAGAGAAAAACAAGCAAAAAAAATAAAAACACAAAAGCAAAAAAATGAAAATAAAAAAACAAGATAAAAAAGTAGAATACAAAAACAAAAAGAAAATAAAGAAATAAATAACAGAAAGAAGAGTCTTTTTTCTAAAGAAATCAAAATAAAATCCAAATTCTTCTCCAATTCTGCACTTCAACCCACAATTTAAATCTGTAGCAAAATGTTGTGAAGTGTCCAAAAAAATTAAAAATTAAAAAAACCAAACAATTCAAAAAATTGACATCATTGTTGTTTTCAATCAAAGTAAATTTTGCACAATAATGTTTTTTCCAACTTGTTTTTAGGCTTAACACAGTATCAAATAATACAAAACAATTAAGATAATAAACTCAAATATTGGGAAAGAAATATCTCACCAGAAGGATGAAGGTGGAAAAATAAAGATATAAGCACTTAAAATATTGAATGTTTTGGTTTTTGTCAATCTTATGTGTAGATAGGTTTTGTCAGGCTGAGTCTATGATGAAGCTAATGAAGACTAATTCCAATCTTTAACTTTGACTGTTACACGGTGAAAATAATTAAAAAAGTTGCTATTATTATGAGAATAATGGTTTACAATGAGGTATAAAGGGCTTTACTATTGAGGAATAGTGGTGGTGAGCCCTGTTGAAAGCCCTTGGTGCAATAATTATCAGTTGGTTTACTATAATAACTACTATGATAGCTACTACAATAATTCATATTATAATTAAAACCGGATTAATTTCCAATAGAATAGCTGTTTTTGACAGTTGTAATACGTAGGAATTCAAGAGCAGGATGAGGAAAGCTTTCATGGTGGATAAAAGGCCCCTTCTTATCCTAAACTTAGGTGAAAAAGTCTTCTAGACCTTTCCACCTAGAGGAAGTGAAGATTTCTCACTTCCAAGGACTTGCTTGTGGTTTCCACAAGGCCTGTATAGCCTTTATTGTGATCAGATGTGGTTTTGAAACCACATCTGGGCAGTTTTCACCAATACAGGGTGAAAATTTTCATCTGGGGACCACATAGCCGTCTTCTGATGTGTATTATGTGTAGAATGCTGCACAGAACCTGTACAGGACCCCAGTATTGGCCATAGTATGATGTATTGGAGTATAAAAAAGCTTCCTTGTCTTTTTGAGACCTCATAATCATAGCTATGGGATATTATTCCGCAGTAAGGCTGTATTGGTCTAAATGTGGGATTTTGATCTTAAAACTGCCATACCTTTGTCAGTTTTTGCAATATCAAGCTCAAAGTTGGCTCATTGTGTAGCCCTGGATGTGTACTATACAATTCCACCTCATTTGATACAGCTCTGATATAATATGGAAACTTTATGCCATGTACAAGATGTTTTGTACATATGTATGATTTGCTTAAAATCTTCATGGAGCTTGTTTGCCCCATAACCTTTGCTATAGATGTGATATGGGAAGATTGCTGCCACCATAAGATAGCCCTGATTGTTTTCTTTCCAAAAAGACCCCACTTTAGATATCTCACACTAAAACTGCAGAAGCTAGATGGGATGTTAATATTTTATTCACCCTTATTTGACCTTATTTTGTCCATAACTCCTGTAGTTCTGGTGCTAGCTCAATTTGGCTGGTACCATTGGATAGCGCTGACTTAGAGCTTCAATTTGAATACCCATTTGATGGGCTTAAACCTCTTCCTCTGGAGTTTAGATGAGAGGTGAAAAATAAGGTTTATGCTCAGCAACAACTTTGAGCAGGAATGACTTTGCTATTCCTTGTCCTATGATGATGGGACTTGTGTATTTGGAAATTGGTGGGTTTCCTCTTTCATTTGATACATCTTGAGTTATTTGGCTCAGCTTCATGTTCTGGTGATATCTTGCCTTTATCATTGGTTTATGGTATTTGGCTGTCAAGCTTGTGCTCTGGTTGTGAGTCACAGGCTGACAGGTTTGAAGCAAAATAACAACAAGTTTGAAAAATGAGGAGTTTCCCTTTACACAATTTCAAACTGAAACAAGAAAAATTAGGCAAATAGCTCACAGGCCTGTATTTCTCTATTTCAACAGTCACAGAACTCAATATTAATTCAATTTTAAATTGACAAATACCCTTCACAATAAGCACTATTAATTATGTTAAAATAATCTGATAAATGTTTGAGAATTAATTTGTGAGATAAACGTTTATCACTTTCTGGTGATCATCTTCCATAATCAAGAAAGTAATATATATATATATGAGGAAAACAATACTAGACCTTTTTGATGTAAATTTATAGCAAATATTCAAGATCTGAGATATTTCTAAAATACTTTTTTAAAACCAAATATGTTGTATAAGTGGGATATCAAAAGAAATTATATATGTATTAGAAGAATGTTCAAACCTATGGATATCCTTAATCAAAGGCTTGAAAATCATTTAAAAAGAAAAAAAAGAAATCATATTGTGGATTATTAAGCAATCAACTACTTTAATTGTTCATAAACTGGTTTTATGAACTGAAGAGTTTTGTTCAAATAAAATTCATGGATAAATATTTTGAAGAAATAGGTGCTTATGAAAGGGAAAAATTATTTCAATTATAAAATACAATTGAATCCCTCTGAAGTTACTCCATATATTTCTGTGAAAGAGGGATATTTACATATTAAGGCTAACTTTGACTTCATAATTGATTGTGTTTTTGAATAGTGTATGCTTTACTTATGAGTAAACAAACAAAGTTCATGGGAGATCCATCATCTTCTATTTCAATTGAGTTGAATTCTCAATTACCAAACATGTGGCTGACAGTATCTGCAAAAATATTTCAACGTTAGAACCAAGGTTAAGACCCAGGCTGAAAGGAGCTTGGAGCTGGATTGGACCTGCTGTGCCAACCAGCCAGATAGCGTTTTTTCATAGCACTTGGAGGAAAAGGGTTCCTTGTAGGATTCTGTTGTGACTAATTTAGCTCCATGTGCATGACATGGGTAATAATATCATTTACATGCCCTTCAGGATGCAGTGCACTGAACCTGGTGGTACTTTCACATGATGTAATGTGACCTACACCTTGCAAGTATTAATGGGTTTTCAACCATTTTAATAGCCTTTTTAGGGTCTGGAAGACAGAATTGTGACAGGTATGAGATTTTGATTGGATTATTTGCAAAGATGCCAACAAATAAAAAAATATTTGTGTTCATTAATAAGAGATATATTTTCACATTGATTATACACTTGAGCTTCATAATATTAAATTCTGTTAGCTCTGAAGAGATTATATATATATAACCTTACTTCAGAATATCTGTTGATTTTCCAAACTTTCTGTCCTCCTGAAATCCTCATCATTCCCATTTGAAATAAGAGAGCTTTTTGAATTGCATCCTACTTCTCTGTTGAATCACCAAAAACATAATAAACCACTCCACCATGAGAAATAAATTTATGATTCCCTTATTTATTAATTACAAAATTTTCATTGAACAAGGGACATAGCTGCATGGCTTAGCTTAGACACTACCATAAAATCCACAAGTCATCCCACTTTGGAATTTGTTTCAACTTGGTATATTCCAGTTTAGAAAATCAATATCAACAGAAGTATGTATTCAAATAAAAGCAAAAATTTCAGGAATTGTGTGATATGTTTCATAAGGGGAAACTCACAATTATTTTCTATTATTAATAGAATTTTCAAAGTCTCTCATCCATATTGCATTCTTAACAATACCTTTCTTATCTTAAAAACCTTGAATATTGATTTGACTTTCTTACTAGATTGGCCACATCTTAATATTTATAAAGCAATCAGTTTTGATGATGGACAATTGGTTACATCTGAATTATAAATAGAAGGTCACTGTAGATTTCATGGTATCAAAGTGATCTTATGTGGACTGCTTGTAATGATAAAGCCCTTATTTCATGACATTTAGTATATTTTTTTTCTGAAAATATAGCAGCACAATAATGAAAATCTCTCACCTTCATTGGGATTTTTTCAGAGAAATAAATTCCTCAAGATTTTGTGACAGTAACTTGTCATTGTAACCAGTAAAGCCCATTAGTTCACATGGCCACAAATAAATTACTATTTTGACATTGGTTACAGTGTGAATGAGAAAGCTTAAATGAGCTCATTACACACTCACATATGACACTATCTAAAATGGCACAGCTCAGCTATCCTCACATTGGAAGGGAAATAGGCCCATGAACCAAGTATGCTTCAGCATCACATTCCATCCATGAGAGCTTGGATGTTTTTAAGCTTCATGGGGCTGGTCACATTCCCCTAGTGAGTTCTGTCTGCATGTAGATTTCAAAAAATCACCCCCCCACACATTCTTTTGCCTTTGTGTTCATGTGTCACACTTACGCATCTGCACCTGCACCCACAGAATGGTGCGGCTGGATCCACCCATGTCACCTTCAAATCTTCAATGGTTCTAGAAATGAGGCCCTCACATCCCTTTTTGTTTTTGTGTGTGTGTCACACTTATGCAAATTCACCTGCACCTGCAGCATTTCACATCTTTTTCCACCCATGTCACATGCAATTTGTCAATCCCTCTCATGCCAAGCTGATTCATATATGACCAGGGGAAGTCACACACCCCTCATCTACATCAAGACTGGTGTAATGACCTCTTTGATGTGCTCATGTGGAAACAGGGGGGTTTTGTGTTATTTTTAGCAACCTTTGGATGGTTTTTGGGAGGATCAGGGGGTCAAGAATCTCAATTGAAGGCACAGGGGAACCGATATTGGTGGATGTCACAAGACTTAGTGTAATACCAGACTCTTACATATTCTCAATTCTTTCTTGAGGTTAGCATGAATTTTATCTTGCTTGAAATGAAGTCAATTTCTGGCAATTGACACAAGATTTGACCTGGTGAGGGGTTCCACCCTTTTTCTACCTTTGAGGGTTATTTCCCTGTTCTTGAGTTCCTAATTGTGCTATAAGACAGTTGAATAGCTTGTAGAAGTGTAACCCAGTCATGGGTGTACCCTTAATGGTCTTTTTATTCCAATCCATATTCACAGAATCTTCTGTAGATGTCCTCCATTTTTTAGATCATCCGTTCAGCTAGTCCATCTGTCTGTGGATGGTAAGCTGTGGAAATGCAATTTTAGTCCCAATAATATCATATAGGTTAGTCCAAAATTCCGATGTGAATTTGGGGTCCCTATCACTGATGATTATTTTTGGAGTTCCACAACTAGCTATAATATTATTCCAGAATAACAGAGCTGTATCTTTCTTGTGACATGGCAGGTATCTGACACTTTTGCTCAACCTGTCCACCATGACTTGGCAAGCATTGTAGTTTTCCTTGCCTCCTGGGACAAGGCATGTTACCCAGTCCATGTTAATAGTTTACCATGTGTTCTTGGGCCCTCTATGTGTTGGAGTAGCCCATACTTCTTCCCATTTTTTCTGTTTGCCTTCTGGCATCTTTCACAAGTGTTGATTTATTCCCTCAAGTCTTTCTCCCATTGGGGCTACCAAGCTGTGCTTGCTACCCTCTCTTTTGTCCTGTATTCTTTCATGCATACCATGTAGTGGCAGGCATGTCATTTTTGAAGGATCAGGAAAATATGATCATTTTCTATCACTGTAAGGGAGCTAGTGTGCTTTTCTCTGTGATAAAGGAGTCCAACTATAAGGAAAAATCCATTTTCCCTATAATCCCTCAATCAGGGTTCCTCTAACTTCAATTCCAGCTCTGGGATCCTGTATATTTGTTGAAGCAGTTGCAAGAAGATTCTGCACTGTTTGGGTTTGGAATAAGATTTAATAACTGTGTTGAAAAATTCATTATGAAGTTCAGAGGAGCTGATTAACAAAGAGGAAGTTTCTGTCTCCTCTTGTCCACTTTGGTTAGTATATGGGCTACCACTTCCTGGTTCCCATTCCAAAAATCTGAAGTTCTTCTTGCTATCTATTTCCATAAGATGGATAGTATTTTTGGAAGCTACTTCTGGGTAATAATCTGAATTGCTTTTGACACTTTCCAGTGGCCATCTACTTAGGCCATCTGCATTAGTATGGCTTTTTCCCTCCTTCTATATGATGGTCATATTGCCTCTATATTCTTGGATGCCTATTTGCTATCTTGACATGTGTTTATTAGTAGTATTAATGCTGAGAAAAGACTTTATTGCAATGCATTCTGTGTATACTTCAAATACTGAACCCTCCAAATATCAATGGAGTTTTTCTAGAGCCCAAACCAAAAATAGGCATTATGTCTGGGATTCTTAATATCTGGCCTTTGAATCTTTCAGTCTTCCTTTGATAAAAAAGATTATCCCTTCTCTAGGTTCACCATCTACAATTTGTCTTTGGTGAAGGGCTTCCCCTAATCCTTGTCTGAAAGCTGCACCTATGTAAAAATTAAATGGTAATTCAAATTCAGGTAGTATAAGGACAGGTTCATTAGTGAGTTCATTTTTTATCCTCTCATATGCATCCATCCTCTCTTTGTTAATACCAAAAACTACATCTTTTGAACATAACCTGTATAAGCTTCTAGTGATGTGGGCAAAGTGTTTGATGTGGTTTTGGTAGTAGCTAGCAAACCCAAGGAATGAGTCCATCTATTTTATCTTATTTGGGACTGTAATTTTCAGTAATTTTGCTACTTTTCTTTGATCTATGGCCAGGATAAGGCTACAGACTTTATGTACCAGCGCCAAAATTACACTTATTAAGTGTAATTTTCAGATTGATGGGTGTGCATTTACTCAAGACTCTGTCCATGTATTGCACATGGTCTTCCCAAGCCTCTGAATATATAATGATATAATCAAGCTATACCACTGTCCATCCTTCTGATATTTATTCTTGAAATATTGTGTCCATCATCCTTTGTAAGTGGGCTAGTGAAGGTTTGATCCCAAATGACATCCTGGTGTACTTATATATACCCATGTGGAATATGATTCTGAGTAACTTCATGGAGTTTGGTTTAACTCTATTTTGGTGTAATCCTTTCATAAAATCAATCTTGGTGATGTATTTGACTTTTTCCAGCTTATCTAAAGCATGGAGTATCCTTGGTATAGGGTACATGTCAGGTTTGGTGTAGTTGTTCAGTTCTCTGAATTATCCACACAATGTAGACTTTAAATAATGCCAAGTGATAAGGACAGGTGTGGTTACTTCCACTATTTCATTGTGTCCTATATTTCTGATGACATCCATATCTAGAAGTTCATCAACATGTGTTTCAACTCATTTCCTAGTTTCCAGGATTTCTGTATATGGAGTTTGTTTAAGAATGGGTGGATAAGGCCTTTCCACATCCAGATATAGATCTATATCATGGCCCCTGATTTTTCCTAAGGGTTCCTCCCCTATGGCAAAAGCTGGTCTATTATTCCTTGAAAACTTTATTAAACTAAGTTTTTTTTTGCTAGTGAGGTTAGCACTAAATTTTCCCTCTTTGAGTTCATTCAGTAATTCTTCCAAGGTGTCTTGGTCAGACAACTAGTATATATCAAGTAAAAATTTCTTCTTCTTGTTTTTACCTATGGTAATGTGCTTATTTTTACCATTGTAAATATCAGTGCCATACATTATTTGGTAGTAAGTTCCCAGTAGGAAAACTTGGATGTGGGCATCTTCAAGCACTAAAAACTCTTGGTTGCATGTGATATTAGCTTTTCTGTGGGGTATAATTATCTCTTTGATTATATTCCCAATGAATATCATCTTTCATAATGCACTTTTGAAATTCTTTGCCTTAGTTGGAAAAAGTTGTTTTTCCCAATTTGTGAAACATCTATTCAGATATTCTCTGGCAACTATTGAGCAATGTGCACTACTGTCAATTATCAATGGCTGTTGAGCATCTTCAACACAAACAGACATCTTAGTGGCTTTCCCATTAATATATGCCATTCCTTCAGTTGGTGTAACTAGTAAGGTCTATGCATCCTGTGTGTGTTTGTACCAGTTTCTTGTGGTAATACTTCTTCCAAATTTATGTCCTGAAGTTTAAACTGGGTTTCTTCTTGGTACTCCACCAGGAATTCTTGTATGGGGCTCAGGTCATAATCAGAGTTTTCTCTGATGGCATCACCCATAGAGTCAGATTCAGAATCCTCTGGTAATTTTCCAATGGAGTAGATTTTCTTCTTTGCATTTGGAGAATTGTGAGTATTTTTGGACCCACAATTTTGACAAGAGTTCTTATTCTTAGTCACTTCTGCGACTTTCTCTCTGGGTTTGTCTTTATTGTGTACCCTGAATGACTGTTTCTCTCTGAAACATTTGACTTTATATGGGGAATATCTCTCTATATTTTTCCTTTTCCTTATATCTTGCAAGTTGTTTGCAATTTCATATTCAGTGAAGCTTTGGTTGCACCTGCATTTTACTGCATGCTCTAGTTCTCCTGGAAGTTGTGTCAGGATTTTGTGATCCCTCATCTGAATGTTCATGTGAAAATCAATGGCTTTAAGTCTTTCAGACTTTTTAGGGAACCACTAATAAGGATCTTTGTAAACTGATTACTTTTCATTTTCAAATGAAATGGTCTTCTTCCATATTCAAGTACCAATACTGTACTTTTGTATTAACTTAATCTTCCACCATGGCCATTTTCTTCTGCCATGTATTTCTTTCATTTCTGTGTACCAAATACCAGCATGTCCGTTTAATTCTGTTTTCAGTCTAGCTGTAATCCATTAGTCTGGTATACTTGGCACAAAAATGAATAGTCCATAAATATAATCAATAAGCGCCATATGATTGTGTTCTCCTAAACCAGAGATTTTTGGCTAGCTTGTGGGGATCTGCATTTACTCTCCATTGGGGAATCTGGTTCAACGTCCTCTTGAAGGTGTGTATTATTTCCCAAAACATGGCGCCCTGACTCTGTGGCTTCATTTTCTGGCAGGCATTGAACCACTCTTACATATATTTATCCAGGTATTCCCTTTCCCTCTTGCAGTGATAGTGCTCCTCTAATACTGGGTTTAGTCTTTTGTTAGTGTCTTCTAGGGCTTTCCTTAGTTTAGAAAAGCCCTCTTAAGCAGTATGTATAGTTTTGTTTTGTAAGGTCATCAATTCTTGTAACCTTACGTTGTTTTTACGGAGCTTTCCAAACTCCTTTTGAGTTTCTCTGCAAATTGGGATATTTGTAACCACAGCTCTTACTTTTTATGTTACTCTCAGGTGTAAAAACACTACATGCATTATGAGTGGGAATGTCATTTCTTATTTTAGGTGTACTGATTCTATCAGGTGTATTTCAAATTTGTTGTTTCTGTGGACTTCTTTCACTAAGTCCAACAACTTCAGGATCATTGGGTCTGATTAATTCTTCCTCTGGCTGAAGGTACTATTTTTATTTCCCTTTGATCCTTTTCCTCTCCTGGAAAATTCCTGGAATTTTGAATAATGGTTACTCTTGGCCACTGCTATGCTGGATTCTGAGTGTTGTGAAGCCACTGTAGAGTTGGGTTGGCCTACTCCTTGTGCGTCTGAACGAGTAATACTCTTCTCTTTCTGGTTCCATTTCTCCTCTATAGCCTTTATTGCCGCTTTATTATCCCTGATTTTGGCTTCCCTCTCTTCTGAGAGTTTGAATCAACTGTTGGGATTCCAACCTCTGGTGGTTTAAATAAGGTCTTGGAAAGATATTTCTCTGAGAAATATCTTCTGGAATCTTTCCCCAAGCTCTACCCAGTTTGAATCCAGGTTGAACCTCTTGTTTTCCATTCTCCATTGGAACAGATCTTTGTGGAGTTGGTAGAGCTTCAGTACTTGATCCATGTCTGTCCAATTCTCTGGTTTGAGGTGCCTGTTGCATTGGAGTGTGGGAATGATCTCCCTGAGCTTCTTTCCATTCACCATTCTGTCAAAAAACTGATCTTCCTGATCTGAAGAGTTCTTACCTTTCCTCCTTCTGCTTCCTTTATATTTAGAGGTCTCCAAGGTGTACAGGAGACATGAGATCAGTGTCTGCAATCAGTCAAAAACTTCTTGTTCTTAGGGTAGTTACCTTTGACTGTTCTTTTTACAAACATTCTTTCTGCAGCTTTTTGGAAACTTGACTTTTGATTTTACAACTGGGTAGATTATGGTTATCTTCCCTTTACAAGTCATCAAGATTGGTTTACCTTGTATGGAGGCAGGACTTTGTGGTTTTCTGGTCCTCTG
Organism: Austropuccinia psidii; assembly: GCA_023105745.1. Lineage (NCBI taxonomy): Eukaryota > Fungi > Basidiomycota > Pucciniomycetes > Pucciniales > Sphaerophragmiaceae > Austropuccinia > Austropuccinia psidii. The sequence goes on along the minus strand of JALGQZ010000001.1, from coordinate 60,301,819 downwards.
AGTAGAAATGGGTGTCAACTTCTTGTTTGAGATGAGGCTTTCACTTTTCCTCTTCCATTTTCCTTTCTGCACATGCTCTGTGTCTGAATGGGTCACTCGTGGTTTTTCCTGTGACTTTTCCTCTAGTGATATGAGGTTTTCTTCCACTGGTGGGCAAATATAATGGCTCAATGTCAGTATTTGACTTTTAACAATGCTTTTCCACATTAAAAAAATATTCTGTGGCTTGATGTATGGCTGTATTACACCTCTGTAAAGTTAATTTTAGTTTGTAATACCAATTTCGCACATCAAGAGTATTGTTTTGACAGACGTTTGGTTACTACTGTAGCTCAAATGTCTCCCCAATTTATTGTGTAATTAGCAGTAATAACTGTATAAAGTGGTTTATAATGAACAATTGAAACTTGAAATATCTTCAACCACGCTTCCTTTCTCTGTTATTTACAGGTCAGAGGATTCTTTTAACTATATTAAAAGGCAAAATTAAGGTATTTTTTGGTTTTATATCAAAAATGCACCCAAGAGCAAGATTGTGGTATTTGAAATTAAATATACCATGTCAAAAATGCATAAAATAAAAACAATTTTATATGATTACAAACCACTAAAAACATAATAATATAATGAAAAATAAATATGATTAGATTAAAAAAAATGAGAGAAAAACTCACTTTTGTGCCAAAAAAGTCCAAAATGGTTTAAAAACACTACCAGGCCCCCAAAATGTGAGGCTGAATGTATTGTAAAGTGATAATAAGGGTATTTGAAACCTTAAATATAACTGTGACATGGTAATTCATAATAAAAAATAGTTTTATTAATAGTAATAAGGGCTTTACTATGGATAATGGTGGTGGTTAGTGCAGCTGAAATCCCGGGCTGCACTATTTATCAATTGATTAAATATAATAAGCAATACAGTACTAAGATTAGAGTATAATCTGATTATTTCTCAAAAGTATAACCTTTTTGACAGTTTGACTACATAGGAATGTAAGAGAAGGATGGGGATTTTCCTTTTGGGAAGGAAAAGGTCCCTTTTTATCCTGAAAATGGTTTAAAAGGTCCTCTAGACCTGTTCATGTAGGAATAGTGAAGAGTTCTCACTTCCAATGACTGGATTGTGGTTCTTACCATGCCTAAATAACCTTTATTGGGCTCAGATGTGGTCTTGAAACCACATCTGGGCAGTTTTCACCTGGGGACCCCATAGGCCTCTTCTGACGTGTATGATTCATAGAATTCTTTACAGAACCTGTATGGGGACTAAATGTTAACCAAACTATGAGCTATTGAAGGATAAACAAGATTTTTAAAATTGACACCTCATATTCAAGGATATGAGATATTATCCCACACTAAAGGTTTATTGGCCTAACTTGGTGATTTTAACCTTAAAGCTGCCATAATGTTTTCAGTTTTAAATATATTGGGAGCACATTTGGTTCATTGTGTAGCCCTGGATGACTTATACACAATGGTACCTCATTTGGTATGAATAATGTTGAATATGGCAAAGCTATACCATTTTTAATTTTCATTCTTTAGATATGGATTTGTGTCAAATCCTGTATGCAACTTCTTTTCTCCATAAATTTTCTTCTAGATGGGCTATTGGGAAAGAACTTGTACAATAAGACGGCCCTGATTGTGATATTTCCAAAATGAGCCCACTTTAAGTATATCACACTAAAACTGTAGAAGGTAGATGAAAGGTGAATATTTTAGTTACCCTCATTTGTCTTTATTTTGTCCATAATTTCTTTATTTTTGAGGCTAGCTCAGTTTGGCTAGTACCATTGGATATCCCTGACTTAGGCCTTCTATTTGAACACCTGTTTGATGGGGTTTGGCCATTTTCTCTAAATTTCATATGGGAGGTGAAAATTAAGGTTTATGCTCAGCAATTACTTTGAGCCTAAATAACTTTGTTATTATCTTTCCTATGACTATGGTAGTTTTATATTTGGAAAGGGGTGACCTTTCTCTGTTGTTTGATACCTTTTGAGCTGTTTTGGTTGTATTTAATTTTACTCTACCATTGGTTTATGGTATTTTGGCTTTCATGCTTGTCCATTCATTGTTAAGAGATAAAGGAGTAAAAATGGTCAATATGCTTTCATTTCAAACTAAAAATTTATTTTTCTGAGTTATGAATGTTATTAGAAATTTAATCACAGATTGTACTTTCTGTGAATTTTTGAGTATTCAGAGTTTCATGTGGAATTATCAAGAATGGACTATAAGTAAAACATTTAATTTTAATCAGAATGCATGATTCTCTTTTGTTTTTATAGGTACTATTTCTTTATAAATTGGTCCTTAATGTTCCGGAAGGATTAATTAAGAATTTTATTTTTTATAAAGTTTTAATGTTTTACCTTATTTCAATCTAGAAAAGAAAATAGCCCAATAATAGCTTGTTTACATGAGGTAAATGCATGGATACTAGTCAAAAGGGGGTTTCAATTAATGTTTTATGGGCTATCTATGAAAAATAACTAATAATTGACATATCTAAAGTAGTCAGATCTGTTCATTAACTCCTTGTGATATAGAAATAGCAGCTTCTTTGCTATTTTGTTATGATTTAATCAGACTTCAACTTGGTAACCAAATTCCCAAAAGCTTTTAGTGTACTAATTGTCCCATGATCATCCATTGATACAAGATTTAGAGCTATCCACACCACAGAGGCCTCAGAATTTGGGTACCCTGGCTCTCTTTGATGTCCATTGTCCCCCTTAGCTATTTTCATGTTGAAAATAGTAATTTGAGCTTAATGACTGATATCCACTATTGTTTTATCAAACCTGTATGTAAGAATACTGTAATATTAAGCTCCACAAGCATGCATAACACTATTTTTAGTGTATATTTAACATGTGTTTTTCCACATTCCCATTATTTTGGCATGAAAATGAAAAAACCAAACATTTTCCCAATTCTTTTATGGGGTATTGATGATTAGGTGTAAAATGTTTTACATATTACCACCTAATAGAGTTCGTTTAAGCTTATTAACTTGTTAAAGTTACCTCGGGTAAATTTTTGTGTAAAATCCAAATCTGACCTTGAATCCATGGATTCACTTAGTCACAAAAAACACCATTCATATCTTTTATGTGAAAAATACTGAATTTTTGATATATGCAGGACTTATGGGTTCTTTATATTTCAGAATTTATTTTAACAGCAATTGTGGCCTATTTGGGTATGTCAAATATACCTCAATACCCACATATATGGAGTTGAAATTCCTGTGTTTTTCACCTTTATATCATAAACTCAGTCAATATACTTAAAGAAATCATTTTATATAGGAGAGTTACTTTTCAAGAAAAACTGCAAGCTAAAGTAATTTTATGCCATATTATGATTTCACACATATCTGAAACCTTTATTTCTCTTCAAAAATGATCAATAGTATATTTGTATTTGATTCATTCATGTGTTTTTCTAATATTATTATTTTTCTTCAATTTAGAAAACTTGATCTTGAATGATTTTTTTACTAGAGAGATCAATATTCTGCTTCAAAATTTTCATTCTCTATTATTCTATGAGATTCAATCAAATTTTTTGAGAAGAATATCACAAGTCTCCAATATAGGAGTCATTTTGAAGATTTTGGAAAAATTTTCATCTTCCACTTTTAAGTGGATTGAAACTATTTCCAAACTAGATATCTTTTTTATACTCATACATTTTTATTTTTGAAATAGAAGCATTGATTAATATTATCTCTAAGCATATACGTTTTAAAATTCAATTTTTAATGAATTTTCTCCCTAAGTATATCTATACCATTAATTATGAATAGCTACTTTGTAATCTAACTCCAAGATTCCAGAAATTTGAATATAAACAACCTTGTTGATACTCAAAAAACATAAAGAAAAATGATATACCATTATATATTTATCAACATCTTTTTTCATCTTTTTCAATACCTCAAATAATTCAAAGGAGAACTAATAAAATTATTTAGTCTTTTATAGAAAAATTTTAAATATAGTTTTATTTGGCTTATTTTTATACATCTTTTTCTGTTTGTTTCTTCATTTTAATGATTTATAAATTGAGAAGGTATCATACTCAACCTTCAATTTAATCTTCAAGTAATATAGTAAGATAATTATTTGATTGTTTTTAAAACTGAAACACCTTCAATTTTACCCTTATATATATATATATATATATATATATATATATATATATATATATATATATATATAACATTGAAATATATGTCAACTTCCATTTCTGGCTTTTTACATAAAAGCCCATCTACATATATCTATCCTTATTAATTTATCCCACCCCTTTTCTATTTCTCTCATGGATCACACTAGCTCCATTAAGCCCCAATTGAAAGGATATTTCTCCTTATTGAAGAATAATATAGCTTATTATGGTAAGTATCAATTAAGCCACATAGAATCAGTGGCTCAATAAATTTTGAGCTTTAGGGTGAAATGTTTTCATGATTACATTTTATCTTATTGATTAATATTATTTTTCACTATACATTTGTCCCAAGAGTTATTCCAATTGATGAACAGACTCACTGGAAATGTTGGAACTATTTTACACAAAAATATCACAAGCATATTATTTTAGAATGTCTTGGGTATTTCTGTCTGAGGCTGTCCCATGAGGCTCCCAAGTAAATGATTTACTGCTACCCACCCTGGTTTTTTTCCTTACGTCACCTGGAGGGGTGGAAACACCAAAAAGGGTTGGCCCATTAGCAGAGTACCAATAGCTTCAAAAGTCTAAAAGACATAAAATTACATAAATAAACAAAACAATATCCTCTATTCATCAGAGAAAAATATGCCAAAAATGTGCAACCAGTGCTTTACACATGCTTTGAGAGAGTGAAGAGTTTTTTTAAATCCATTGTGTTCCACCTGAAAAACATCCCTAAGATGGGACACTGGTGGCTTTTATGTACAATAGCTCGTGAGTCATCAGCCCCAAGGTAGTGAGTAGTGATTTGTTGATTTTCCAAAATGCTAATATTCTGGTGGAATTTGGCTTGGGTGGTTCAGAGAATAATTTCTCAAGTTCACTTTCCAAATTACTGACCTCAAGAGATGAAATCAAACACATGCATATTTTTATGGGGTGTAAGATCAGCTTCCATATTTATGGATTGTTTTGGATTTTCCTGGGCCTCTTTTTCAAATATTTCATGTAATTTTGTATCTGAGGTACCCAAATGAGCCAGCCTTTAGTCATTTTTGTAGAAAAAAAAATTTTTAAACCAGGGATCCAGAATTTATACCCATATCACAGGCCTTTTGGTGATTAGAATCCCCAAATATCTTGTTAGTTTGGTTCACATTGCATCAGTGGAAAACTCCATTGGTTTTAAATCATACTGATGAAGCTTTTTATGAAAATAATAGAACATGTTTTTTTTGGATGCTATCATGTACATGAGGGAAACTAAATATTTATATGATTAATCTTCCTTATTAGAAGAGTATAAAGTGGCAATGCACGACTTATTCATGGTTATTTGTGACCACAACTTGTTGGAGTTTATTTTTAAGTGGGATTAAGGAAGTCAATCATTCTTTTTACTTTTTCCCATTCAAATTTTTTTAGTTGGAATAATTTCATATTTGGTGCACTACAGAGCTGATTATAGGTATCCTCAAGTAAATTTTCTCAAACAAGCATATTATATGTTGAATTAAACAAGCCTCATACATGAAATAGTAAGCTTTCCTCTGTGGGTGGCTTGTCTTTTTTGTATATTAAATTTTTCTTCATATTGAAATTCTTGCATAATTCAGGGCTCTGATTCAATAATCCTGCTACTCATTATATTTGGGAAATAATTGTATTTTTTTGAATTTATTGAGCATCTGGTACATTGAAAGAGGTTTTCTATTTCGAATTGGCTACCTTTTTTAGATTTAGTTTGATTTGTATTATGTGATCCTATAGAAAGAGCCTTCAAACCATCCTGTGAAGAAAGATGGAAAGTGCTTTCTATATAGTCAAGCTATTGTTTTCTAGATATGAAGTTTGGGATAAACTCCTGGATTATTTGGTACATCTGCTTTTTGACTGACACATTTTTTCTCTTGATACAAATATATTTTTTTGAGATTGTAGATTTGATAGTGATTGAAATTTTTTTAAAGGTATCACCTGAAATTAAAAAATGTCATTATGCAAGGTAGAACTGAAAACTAATCAAAACTTAAAATTTATTTGCCTAATTCTCAAAATTAATGAATTCAGATTAAATTTATTTCATTAAGTTAATTGCATGGGACAGCCATATATGCTGTCAAATGTACACTGTCTCATTAATCAGTTGTTAACAATAAATTAATTGGGTTGGTCGTCATGAGACGGAAAATTTTATTCTGATTGAAAAAGAATCCTTCAGGAAATTGTGTTGTAAATGATTGACAGGAAGCCATGATATTGAGAATTTTTGGATTACATAATTCCAAGAGGTATTGAACTGACTTTTATTTTGTGATTGACAGTGTAATAGTGGTTTTGGACATGAATTACACCAATGCAGTATTGGGACTTTCCAATGTTACAAGCCATCTCAAAAATTCCAATTAAGTGCTGTATTTAAATAGAAGAAAGCTAATATAATCAAATACTTACATTTTTGTTCAATAACTTCCGATATGACTTTCAAGTGACCCCAAGGAAATTTCTGGTTTTTTTGGGGTCGTGCATTTTAAGAAGGCCTGTCATATGATTTGACATACCCTTTTTTCTTCCAGTAAGGTCGTGTTGCAGTCATTTTCTGCATATCTTCCCAAAACAATTAAGAACCTGACATTAAAAATGACCATCATTGAGACTACAGAAATAGACTCATGCACATAATTGTCTCTGTTTTTTTAGAACTGGCTGGGAAATTGTTCAAGAATGGATTTTGTAATTTTATTCTTGGTGTCACACGGTGTAGGCTTCTGCAAAGGCATAATATATTACCTATGCAAGAGAAAAGATTAAAATAAAAAAAACTAACAACAGTAAGAAAAAAAGAAAAAAAAATTAATTTGAGTAATAAAATAAAGAGTTAAAAGAGGAGTATTTTAGAAAGAGCAGTTGTAGGAAAAAATGTTTGAAAAATATTTAGAACTGAGAGGTTCTGTAAGACATCAAAAGGAAATATGATATGAAAGAGTCGTTGTAAGAAAAAAGTGATGTGAGACAAGCTGAGAGTTTCTTTAGCCAAAATAAAAAATGAAACACCTTTTGTGAGAAAAAAAATAGAAATCAAAAATTATAGAAGAAAAGAGATTTGGTTTCAGTACCCCTTCCATAGCAGCCCTGACCCATGTTAGGGTTACCAATATCTGTTCAGGTGGGAATAATTTCCCGGGTTTGAATGTGAGCCTCTGAGATATGACCACATACCCAATAAGGTCACAAAAAGACTCAGAATAATTATACTTTTAATATAATTATATTAAAATTGCTTAAAATAATTATACATTAAAAATAATTAATTAAATATACAAAAAATACCATAAATTGGTACAAAAATTGGTTTAACTTAAAAACCAATGAATCAAAATGTAAAATGAGTTATACCATTGGATTCTCCATGGAAAAATACACATATACCATTTTTATGGCATATCTGTAAAGTCTATATTTAAGGAATTATAAGGTATAATACCTTATAAAAACCATAAAAACTCATTTATCTCAAGAACTAATGAAACAACATGTAAAATAAATTGTACCAGTGGATTCCCCATGAAAATCCACACATAAAACAATTAATAAGCTAATTTCCAATGTTAATACTTAAGGAATTATCCTGAATATATGCACTTTTTTGGTCAACGCATATATTCAAGGATCATAGCTAATATCTTCTAAACTATACATGATAGAATGATGAACCAAAAATAAAGTTACCACGTAATTACTGTAAGAACACAGATATGAACTTTATTTTACAAATTATAAACAAGGTTAAAGCCTATGATGAAATATTGATAAAAATCAACAGAGCTGTTGACCACTTTGTTGTGAAAGTGCTCCAAACTTGAAAAAAAAGTATACAGTTGGATTCTACTAGTTCATTCGAGAAGAATTATGTAATTTTTATTATTAAATTCAGGGTATAACCCCCTGAAATCAAGGTTTGAAGTTTAAAATATTGAATTTCGACAGAAAAGATGAGTTACAAGAAAAATCATCAAAATTAAAGTTTTGATGATGTAATGAAAGGCTCTTGGCAGCATAATAAGGTTATGCCAGGCTATCAGAATTCACTCTCTGAATTGCTGTAGTGTGTAAATCTTAAAAGTTATTGAGGATCAAAGTTTGAGCTTAATTTGAGCAGTTATGATCACATACTGTAACCTTAATTTAAGTTTAACAGTCTTAAGAGTGATAAAATTGGTGAATACTATTGGTTTATGATTAAAACTAATAAAATCCACGAAATTTGGGGTTCTTCCAAGCCTCTGATGTCATCAAACTTAGAGTTATAGTGATAACTCTAAATAATGGTGTAATAATGATGTAATATGGTTTTATCATGATGTAATCACCCTCAAACCTTAAAATATTGATCAATTCCAGTGGATATAATCAGTACACGTCTACTAGAAGCCTTTTGGACTCTAGGAGGGAGGTATTTACTATAAATAGAGCTCTTTTTACTCTATTTACCCCTCAGACGCATCAAAAACATTAAATCAATTAAATAAAAGGTAATTTCTTTATTCTTTATATATAAGACTCTTATATTATTAAAGACCAAAGGCCATCTTAATATTAATCACGATTTTTATGTGATTAAATCAATTCTTTAATTGTTTTTGTCATAAATCTCTCTATAAACTCATTTCCATGTAAAATCAAGAAATTTAGTAATTTTCTTTATTTTTTATTGTAAATACAATTTGAAAAAGTTGTATTATATTATTTTGGCGTAAAAATATCTCAAAATTATTATTTTAAGTGTTAAAAGTAGGTTATTTCATCTTATTATAATAATTTCTCTCTTATTATTACTCTTAATAATTCTTAATTAATATAAATAGTATTTATATTAATATATAACTTTAATATTAGTAATATTATTGTTATTAATTGTTTTTTATTTATAAAAAAACATTTTTTTACGCCTTTATTATTTGTTGGTAACAATAATAAAGAGCTTTATAATATATTAATTATTTTATATTAATATATTATTTATAATATTATAATTTCATATAATATTAATTTATATTATTATATTTATTTAATAATATAATATTTTTACGCCATAATAATAATATTTCTTTATTATTATTATTATTTTAATTATAAGGACATTCAGAGTACAATAAGTAATAAATTAGTAATCTTTACTTATTGTTTCATAGTCAAACCTTACATTTGGGGGCCTGGCCGTGATATTTACTTAAAAGACCTTTGAAAATATTCTATTTGGGTTTATCCAAAAATAAATTATATTTATAATCATAAAATTATATAATAATTTTATATTTTATTGATTTTAAGAGCTATTGAGGCATTTGGAAAGCAATTGTACTGTCTTACACGTGGTTTTTCACATCCTTAGACTTGCAAGAACTTTTTTTTTATAAGAATCATATTCATTTTTTATTTTATTCTTTAAAAATAAAAAAAAATAAAAATATATATAAAATATTAAAAAATATTAAAAACCAATAAAAAAGTTATTTTTATTCATTTTTATTCATTTCTTTATTTATTTCAATTTTTCAAAGATATAAAAGCAATTTCTACGTGGAAAATTGCCATATCTTGCCAAAAATAACACTTCTTATAAAAAGACTTATATTTATTTGTCTTTTTTAGTGTTTGAAGATAACCCAACAGAAGACAACCAAGCTACTGTTGAAAGGTTGGTGGAAGAAACTTGTCAAAGTTCTCCAACACCAGTTATCACCAAAAGAAAGAAAGCTAAGAAATTAGACTTTCCAGGACCCACCATTCAAGACTCTGAAGGTGAGCACCTCTTTTTAAATTGCCATAAAAGAATTTTATTCTAAAATACTTTTATTTTTTCTTATTCTTTAAATTATTACTACCAGAAGAGGTTCCCAATACTCCATCCAATCAGATGGAGCTGGACTCAGAGGTAGAATTGATCCCTCAAAAGGGAAAAGAAAGGGCAATATCCCCAGTGGAACAGAATCCACACAAGGAAGTGCCTTATCCCAAAGGCAAGTCCCAGAAATGCTCATGATATCTGAGCCTGAATTGGAACTAAGTATGAGTAATTCAAACAGGTACAAATCACATTCAGAAGGCTCAAATAGACATCTACATGAGCCAGTACAAGCAGTATTGCACAGTGTACAAGGACAAAGATTGGGAAATGTTGCCTCAAATACACCAAGAAGTGATGAACTCCTGGCACATCCTGAAAAAGTTCCTCAAAGAGGAGGAGATAGTGAAATACTCCAATGGATGTAATCCACTGTCATCCAAACCTCAAATCAAAAAAATCAAGGATTATCATGCCAAAAAGAGGGAGGCAACCAAGGAAGAAGCCCCAGTAGCTTCTACCAGCAAGCCTCAAGCCAACCCACTTCCCCAAGAAGGGAAGAAGAACAAGAAAAAACATTGGAGGAAACCATATTCCCCAGGCTACAGAATCCCAAGAATCCAAAAGGATGCCATGGACAATGTTTTCAACATGGCCAGAACCTTGATGGAATTCAAGGACAAGGAAGAGCAAAGAATGAGACAACCTCATTTCCCAAATAAATAACCTTGTCCAAAGATGTTGTAAATACTTTAACAGAAATTAAAAATAGTATATTACCTCTAAAAGAAATTAAAGATAGTTTATTATCACTACAAGAAATAAATAACAATTTATCTTCTTTAACAAAAATTGTTGTGCAAAACAAGAAAGAAATTGACAACATTAAGTTTATTGTTGAAAATAATAAACCAAAGAATTTAATTGACAATACTCAAAAATTAATACAAGGACAACAAGAATTGTATAAATACATAAAAGATATCAAAGACAAGACTTTGACAATCAATTATGATGTGAGTATCGACAATCTTACAGAAAAATTAAATAAATTAAGTATTTCTGTAGAAAAATTTGAAGAAAAAACTTCATCACACCAAAAATTACTTTTGGACCATGTGGAAAAAAGTGATGAAGCAAGAATGCATCTGAAAGATGATATTCAAAGTGAAATAAGGCTTATTACAGAAAAAATGGATAAAATTAATGAGGCTAATTTAAATATGCCAAAGTTATCAACACCATTTTCTCATATAAGAAGCCCTGTTAAAACAAAAGAGGAATTGTCAAATCCTTTCATAACAGACTTGAGTCACCAAGACAATAACCAAGTCTTAATGAAGGAAGCACCTCAATTGAAGGAATGGCCAACATTCACAGGAGAAGGTGAATATGACCACATGTCATTTATTAAAACAATTGACATGTTACAAGAAGACTATGCCATACCAGATGAATTAATCACTGCAATATTACATTCATTGTTTGAGAAATCTGCTAAAAGATGGTATTATGGCATAAGACAAACAAATGGTAAAAATACCTGGTCTTGGTGGAAACAAGAAATAATCACCAAGTGGGCAAATGATGCCTGGAGGTATAAGATAGAAAATGCATTTGAAAACTCTTTCTTTGACCCAGAGAAATATAAACCTTTAACTTGGTTCTTAAAACAAGTTGAAAGGCTTAATGCACTGTACCCAGAAATGTCACAGAAAATGGTGCATATGAAAATACTTAAAAAATGTGGAGGGGAACTAGAACATGCCCTAAGAAGCAGGTGTATAGAACCATGCTCCACAGAAGAGTATATAAATGCACTAGAAGATATAGTGACAAGAACAAAAATTGGCAGGACTTGGAAAAAATTGGACATTAAAAGCCCAAATAAACCATTTATCAAAAAAGATAAGTCAAAAGAATCCTTTAAGCCCAATACACCCAACAATAATGAGCAAAGAAAATGCCATAAATGTGGAGGTATTGGACACTTAGCCAATAATTGCCTTAAAAAAGCAAAGATTAATGAAATTGTGGAAACAGAAAACCACAATGACAAAGAAGAGGAATCTGACTCTGAAAAAGAGACAGAAGAGTCAGAAAGCTCTGAAAGTGATGAAATCAATATAATTAATGCACAAATTAATAATATTGATATAATTTATGAAGTACTGGATGTTAATTCAAACTTGCCACAAGTTGGAACATCTGACACAAATCTGACAAAAATACAAGATGCCAAAATGTATAGAACCAAACCTGCAAGAGGAATGGGATATACAGCTGGAAAATCAAGTATTAGTATTGTTATGGTTGATAACCAAGAAGGAAAGGTTAACTTGGATACAGGAGCATATTGCACTTGTTTTGGCAAAAGTTATTTAAAAACCATTGTCCCAGACTGGCAAGAAAAACTTATGCCAATACAAGGTGTCAAATTTAGTAGTGCAAGTGAGAGCATGAAGCCCCTTGGAATAATTGATTTAACACTAATTTTTCCTCATCCCTCACAATGTGTCATAATTAAAGTAGAGTTTGTAGTAATGGACAACTGTACTAGTAATCATTTCATACTTGGGAATGACTACTTATCAATCTATGGTATAGATATCTCCAACCAAAAGGATAGATATTTTACCATAGGAGATAACAAAAGACAAAAGTTTGGATTCTTAAATAACAAAAAACAAATCACAGTTATTAAGAATGAAGAAAAAATTCCAGAAAAGGAACTTTTTATATCTGAACAACTCAAAGAGGCAGAATTCAATCAAGAATTAACAGAAAAAATGAAAGAAAAATTGATTGACCTCTTATTTAAGTATAAAAATGCCTTTGCAACTGACAAAGAGCCACTAGGTGCCATAATTGGACATGAAGTGGATATAATTCTTAATGTAGAAAATCCTTACCCACCTTTATTAAGAAGACCTGCTTATCCAGCCAGTCCAAGAGCTAGAGAAGCCTTAGAGGTGCACATTAAAGAATTAATGGACCTAGGAGTATTAAGAAAGGTTGGACATAATGAACAAGTAGAAGTTACTACACCTGTCATTATAGCTTGGCATAATGGAAAATCAAGGATGGTAGGAGACTTCAGAGCCCTGAATACCTATACCATTCCAGACAGATATCCAATACCCAGAATCCATGAAACATTGACCCAATTGTCACAAGCTAAGTTCATCCCAGCTATGGATGCTCTTAAGGGTTTTCATCAAAATGTCTTAACAGACAATGCCAAGAAACTACTAAGAATAATAGTCCATTGTGGAATTTTTGAATACTTAAGAATGCCATTTGGAATAAAAAATGCACCTTCCCATTATCAAAGAATGATGAATACCATATTCCCTGAAGAATTATCAGAAGGATGGTTGATTATCTATATTGATGATATCATAGTTTGCTCAGAAACTTGGGAAAATCACCTTACAAGACTAGAAAGGGTACTACAAAAAATAGTCCAAGTGAATATGAAAATTTCCTTGAAAAAGTGTCATTTTGCATATAGTGAATTAAAAGCACTAGGACATGTTGTATCTGGCCTTAGTCTAGGCATAGACAAAAATAAAGTAGCAGCAGTACTACTTAAACCAATGCCTCAAACCAAAAAGGAAATGCAATCATTTCTAGGATTTGCTGGTTACTATAGACAGCATATAAAGGACTTTGCAAAGATTGCTAAATCCTTGTATAAGCTATGTTACCAACAAACAGTCTATGAGATGACAGAAGAAAGAGTCAAGGCATATGAAGAATTGAAAAATTCCTTAACAAATGCCCCATTTCTTCTAATGCCAGATTGGAAACTGCCCTTCAAACTGTACATTGATGCTTGTGGAGAAGTATTAGGTGCTGCACTTCACCAAACACAAATTATAAATGATAAACCAGTGGAAGGACCAATTTGTTTCATTTCAAGGCAAATAAAGCCAACAGAAGCAAGGTATTGAGCAAGCCAAATGGAATGCTTATGCTTAGTGTGGGCTTTAGAAAAACTGCATTATTATTTATATGGCACAGTATTTGATGTAATCACAGACTGTAATGCTGTGAAATCACTATTAAATATGAAGACTCCAAATAGACATATGCTGAGATGGCAAATTGCTATCCAAGAATATAGAGGAAATATGACTATTGTTCATAAATCTGGAAATATTCATAAAAATGCAGATGGTCTTAGCAGATGGGCTCTAGCAAATACCCCTGACAATCCAGCATGGGTACCACAAGAAGAGAATCATATAGAAGGAATATGTGCTACAGACATTAGCACAGAATTCTTTAACCAAGTTAAAGAAAGCTACAAGACAGACAAAAATTGCCATATCTTAAGCCAACTTCTAATGAAAGACTGCAAAGATCCATCACTTTCATCAAAACTAGATGAAATATGGAAAAAGGCATATGATGAATGAAGATTTCACCTCCTTGATGGAATCCTTTACCATAGAACAAAACACACATGTGTTATGGCCTTAACAGACAGAACACTAATAAACACTATTTTACATGAGTGTCATGATAGTGTTGCATCTGGACATCTCTCAGAAGATAGGACACTAGAGAGGGTGAAAACCTGCTCTTGGTGGCCAAATTGGAAGAAAGATGTTGCAGAGTACTGCCAAACCTGTGACAGATGTCAAAAAGCCAACAGAGCCACGGGAGAGAAATTTGGAATGATGATCCAAATCCAAGAACCAAAATCCCCATGGGAAATAGTTCATATGGATTGGGTAACAGCCTTACCTCCAGGAGGAGACAGGAGTTATAATGCATGCCTAGTGTTAGTTGACAGGTACAGTAAAACTCCCATGTTCTTACCATGTCATAAAGATGACACAGCTATGGATACAGCCATAATGATATGGAATAAAGTCATTAGTCACACAGGCTTATTCCAAAATATTATAAGTGACAGAGACCCAAAGTTCACTTCAGCATTATGGACAAATCTCCATAACTTGTTTGGGACAAAGTTATCATTCTCAACAGCTTATCATCCTCAAACTGATGGTCTAGCAGAAAGAATGATACAGACCCTAGAGGATATGATCAGAAGATTCTGTGCTTATGGACTAGAATTCAAAGATTCTGATGGTTTTACCCATGATTGGCGTACACTAATACCAGCACTTGAACTGGCATATAAGACATCAATCCATTCTTCTACTGGCAAAACACCAGCAATGCTAGAAAAAGGTTGGAATACAAGACTTCCTTATGATACCCTCAAAAAGGACTTAGTGGATATACATCCAACAGCAAGCAGTTTCAAAATAATGCTTGACAAAGCAAGACACCATGCAAACAGATGCATACAAGATTCTTTTAAATATGCAAAAGAAAGATGGGATAAAAGTCATAAGCCACCTGATTTCAAAATAGGAGACTTGGTTTTAGTATCAACCCTTAATTTCAATAACATAAAAGGCCCAAAGAAATTGAAAGATTCCTTTGCAGGACCATTTATGATAAAAGCACTCCATGGACCCAATGCTGTGCGATTAGAACTCACAGGTGAACTAATGAACAAACACCCAACTTTCCCTGTAAGTCTGATAAAACCTTACAGTTCAAGTGACAAGGAGTTATTTCCACTAAGAAATAAACCCCCACTTGAGATTCCCCCCTTGGAGGAAGGAGAGGAAAAGAAAATAGTAAAAGTCCTTAAAGAAAGAAGGACAAGAAACAAAAAAGAAAGGGAATACCTTGTAAGGTATAGAAATTCAACTCAGGAAGATGAATGGCTACTTGAGAAAGATATAGCAAATGCTGATAAACTACTAAGAAGGTTCAGACATGAAAGAAAACCTGAAAAATAAAAAAAGTAAGCATTATTGAGCTTCAAGACTAACAAAGTCTATTGAAGAGGTAGGACAGTGGATGATACCCTAATCACACATATCAGATTGTGGTACAATCTTTTTTGGTGGTAGGGAATGTGAGCCTTTGAGATATGACCACATACCCAATAAGGTCACAAAAAGACTCAGAATAATTATACTTTTAATATAATTATATTAAAATTGCTTAAAATAATTATACATTAAAAATAATTAATTAAATATACAATAAATACCATAAATTGGTACAAAAATTGGTTTAACTTAAAAACCAATGAATCAAAATTTAAAATGAGTTATACCATTGGATTCTCCATGGAAAAATACACATATACCATTTTTATGGCATATCTGTAAAGTCTATATTTAAGGAATTATAAGGTATAATACCTTATAAAAACCATAAAAACTCATTTATCTCAAGAACTAATGAAACAACATGTGAAATAAATTGTACCAGTAGATTCCCCATGAAAATCCACACATAAAACAATTAATAAGCTAATTTCCAATGTTAATACTTAAGGAATTATCCTGAATATATGCACTTTTTTGGTCAACGCATATATTCAAGGATCATAGCTAATATCTTCTAAACTATACATGATAGAATGATGAACCAAAAATAAAGTTACCACGTAATTACTGTAAGAACACAGATATGAACTTTATTTTACAAATTATAAACAAGGTTAAAGCCTATGATGAAATATTGATAAAAATCAACAGAGCTGTTGACCACTTTGTTGTGAAAGTGCTCCAAACTTGAAAAAAAAGTATACAGTTGGATTCTACTAGTTCATTCGAGAAGAATTATGTAATTTTTATTATTAAATTCAGGGTATAACCCCCTGAAATCAAGGTTTGAAGTTTAAAATATTGAATTTTGACAGAAAAGATGAGTTACAAGAAAAATCATCAAAATTAAAGTTTTGATGATGTAATGAAAGGCTCTTGGCAGCATAATAAGGTTATGCCAGGCTATCAGAATTCACTCTCTGAATTGCTGTAGCGTGTAAATCTTAAAAGTTATTGAGGATCAAAGTTTGAGCTTAATTTGAGCAGTTATGATCACATACTGTAACCTTAATTTAAGTTTAACAGTCTTAAGAGTGATAAAATTGGTGAATACTATTAGTTTATGATTAAAACTAATAAAATCCACGAAATTTGGGGTTCTGCCAAGCCTCTGATGTCATCAAACTTAGAGTTATAGTGATAACTCTAAATAATGGTGTAATAATGATGTAATATGGTTTGATCATGATGTAATCACCCTCAAACCTTAATATATTGATAAATTCCAGTGGATATGATCAGTACACGTCTACTAGAAGCCTTTTGGACTCTAGGAGGGAGGTATTTACTATAAATAGAGCTCTTTTTACTCTATTTACCCCTCAGACGCATCAAAAACATTAAATCAATT
The DNA here is from genome assembly GCA_023105745.1 of Austropuccinia psidii. Classification (NCBI taxonomy): domain Eukaryota; kingdom Fungi; phylum Basidiomycota; class Pucciniomycetes; order Pucciniales; family Sphaerophragmiaceae; genus Austropuccinia; species Austropuccinia psidii. Next base: position 60,284,496 of record JALGQZ010000001.1, on the reverse strand, counting down.
AAATAAAAGGTAATTTCTTTATTCTTTATATATAAAACTCTTATATTATTAAAGACCAAAGACCATCTTAATATTTATCACTATTTTTACGTGATTAAATCAATTCTTTAATTGTTTTTGTCATAAATCTCTCTATAAACTCATTTCCACGTAAAATCAAGAAATTTAGTAATTTTCTTTATTTTTTATTGTAAATACAATTTGAAAAAGTTGTATTATATTCTTTTGGCGTAAAAATATCTCAAAATTATTATTTTAAGTGTTAAAAGTAGGTTATTTCATCTTATTATAATAATTTCTCTCTTATTATTACTCTTAATAATTCTTAATTAATATAAATAGTATTTATATTAATATATAACTTTAATATTAGTAATATTATTGTTATTAATTGTTTTTTATTTATAAAAAAACAGTTTTTTACGCCTTTATTATTTGTTGGTAACAATAATAAAGAGCTTTATAATATATTAATTATTTTATATTAATATATTATTTATAATATTATAATTTCATATAATATTAATTTATATTATTATATTTATTTAATAATATAATATTTTTACGCCATAATAATAATATTTCTTTATTATTATTATTATTTTAATCTTATTTATTTTAATTATAAGGACATTCAGAGTACAATAAGTAATAAATTAGTAATCTTTACTTATTGTTTCATAGTCAAACCTTACATTGAAGGTGGCCTGGGTTTTGGAAGTGAGAAAAAGCTCTTGTATCCTTGTGAGGAGAGGCCCAAATTCAATTTTTAAAAAAATACCAACTGTAAGTTTTTCAGTTTTTTCTGTCAAGTAGTTTCTCCATTTTCAAGCTAAATGACCTTCAAAAAGAGATATTTTCAGGAGGCTGGTGAAAAAAGGGGGGAATAAATCTCACAATCCTTTTTGATCTAAGCTATCTTTACTCTTATAAGTAGATATATGATAAAAGATCATTAGCCATCTAATTGGAACAAAAATATAAAGTTAATATTTCATTTTCTAATAGAAAATACATGCCATAATCTTTTTATAATGGACATAATCTATGAGTAGAAAAGTGTCTATATATGGACTTAAGTACTCTATAAAATATTGAAAAATGGCCTTTAATATTTTTTCATTTATTTAGATTTATAGCTTAATGATTAACATTCTTATTTATGGAAGAAAGCTCTTGTAGATTACCCCTATCAAGATTTAAGAAGTAATATTTCCAGATACATATGACTATTATATCAAACAAAAATCTTCACAACTAATATAAGCAGAATATTTTAAAGAAATGAGATTAGTTGAGAAGTAATAATAATAACTCAATATTACTAAAGAAATTATAAAATAATATTATCAAATCTTAATTGAAAATAAATATATACGTTTTTCAATATAATTTTTGGAATGCTGGAAGTTTGGATTCTTTTAAATGTATTCTCAGTTTTCAAATGTCACCTACCCCAAACAACAATATGCAAATACCAAACTATCAAGTACTATTTTGAACAGTTTTTCCTACGAAATAAATAAAATATCAATAAAAAACTTCATGTTTTCACCTCTAATACAAATAGTAAGCTACCTACTTGTGTTAAAGCTTCAAAATAATTTGATTAGTATTTCTACAAGGATTTAGTGGATACTAAGGCAAAAGAACTCTCAAAAATTACTAAAAAATAGATTATTAGTAGCTCATTCTATAAAAAAGTAATAATTTTCGAAAAAAAATATTTTCCTCAAGTGAAACTTTATCAGAAATATTGAGTAGTTTCATTCAAAATTTGAACTATTTAGCATCAAATTTTATTCAATGAAACATTTTTTCTAGTAAATTGAAGAAAATCACTCCTTACAAGCTTAATAAAAAAGTTTTCGCCTCCCTTATCTTCTGGAATTTCTCAATGAAGAGAAATAGGGAACTCCCAGAGAAAATGTTCCATGATATTCTCCAGAAATAAAATTCTTTGAAAAATAGACTTCAATAGGTGATTCTCGAAATTATTTCATGAAATGTTGAAGATGCCATTGTACCTTAATATTTGAAAAACATCTCATATCAATCCCATATTTGTGAGATTCTATTATAAGAAGATATCTAATCATATCTAGCCTGAGCCTAGGTATACACACTTTTCCTTCATTCATTGAGCTTTATACATTAAGCAAACTGGGGTATTCACTTTTTTCATATCACTAATTTTATACTACTATATATTCCTTTGTTTTTCTCACTCTTTGTCATAATTTTAGTTTTACAAAAACAATAATTGAGATCAAATTAGTTGGTTCGATATTTATCATAGACACAAGATTTTCATTTTGAAAAAGCAAATGACGTTTAAAAATTGACAAATCGAAAGTTTGGGAAAACAAAATTTTACTATTGATGTTCAAATTTTGGATTTTTCGTATTTATTTATCCATGTATTTTAGAATCGTTTGTAAGTAATTCAAATTACATGTGTGTATGCTAAGATATAATAAAAAATCTCAATTAATAATTTCAAATCAACTTTAAACCAGCCTTTTCACTAAACAAAAGTCAAAAGAACATCCTCTTTACATAATCAAGAAAAACTTAAAAAAAATATGGTAGCCTCAAGAAAATAGGGCTTGTATTTTTCAAGTCGTCAGTTTTTTGATTAAAAATATCTTTTGTAGGTTTTTACCTGCAAAAGAAATGGACTCAATTGGGCATTACTTTGTTGGAACATTTTCATAAAATTACAAACCCCAAAAACATCAAAAAAAATGATTTTTCCTTGGGGACCTTTGCTTGATTTAGCATTACTGCCACTTTAAGATAAACATCCTTTTTTCTTTCTTGAGTTCAAAAAAATGGGACCCGATTATCTTCATGTTTTCTTTTCTGAAAAAAGGATCATTTCAAACTGAAGGAAATTTCTCATTTTTAGCATTAGGAAAATACATCAATTCCTTTCACTCACCGTTGCCAGGAATTTTTGTCCACACAAAGCTTTCCCAAAAAGGAAATTGGGCTGGCCTGTCCAACAGTCGGCCTTGTCCTGCAGTCTGAATCAAAAGAAAAGTGATATGACTGAGGAGTATGGGCAGCATCAGAAGGCTTGGACGCGCGGTAGAATGCAGGCGCGCTTCAAAAGACGACAAGCGGAAAAGTTCGGAATCACTCATGCGTTCCTCAGCGACCTGACCGGTGCGCTGCGCGCCCTTGAGGAACGCAGGATGGTATGCGCAAGGGCGCCCAGAGCGGGGAAGGATGGAGTCGCCGGGGATTGAACCCGGGACCTCGTCAAGTTTAATCTATCTTCCTCGGCGGAAGATTGCAAATGACGCGTGATAGCCACTACACTACAACCCCTCCGACCGGAAAGCTCCCCCGCCCAATTCCCGACCCACAACGTCCGGGAGTGATAGGGCAGATTTGAACACCTACAGTTGTACAGAAAACAGCAATTGTAAAATGACATGCCTTAAACCAAAAGCCCATTGCATACCGAATACGACACAGGCCAGCGCGATAAGAAAGCAAGCTTAAAGTTGTGAAAGAACGCAAGACCTTACACAACGTCAAACAAAAACAGGTACCAATACTCATCAGTAACCCTAACCCTCCTACTCGATATAGACATGGTGCGGAGTTTAAATCACAGTGCCCTGACAAATGTAGGGAAACACTGTATTACATACAACCATGCCTGTACAATACAGTTCAGATATTGTACAAGCATGGTCTTTTTTTTTGGCTTACTCGCATGCACAAAGCAGTGAAGGCACCCAATGGCCCTGGAAAAATATCATTGTCTCATGTTTTAAAGCTATGACACATAACAATAAAAAAAACAGAAAAAAAACAATTCTTTTTTCACTACAATACAACGGTTTTTATTTTTTTGGCCCTGTAAAAATATCATTGTCTCATGTTTTAAAGCTATGACACATAACAATAAAAAACCAGAAATAAACAATTCTTTTTTCACTACAATACAATGGTTTTTATTTTTTTGGGGGGCTTAAAGATGCTACAAACAATTGTGAAATAGAAAATTTTGATTTTTGAAAAAAAAGAACAATTAGTTCCTGTTAAGTAAGAGAAAACAAATTGAGCTTACCTTGAGAATAAAAACCTAGGTAGTGATTGGGGCCACCATGTTGATTGATTATTTCTTGCATTTGTTTTGACATGGTCTGGAAATGCTGATCCAGGTGCTGACTTGGGATGTCATTCCAGGCAGCGGTGATAGTTGCCTGAAGTTTGTCCATTGTTTAAGGCTGGTAAAAGGTGGAAACTTGCAATTTGAGCTTCTTCCAAAGGTTTTTGATGGGATTCATATTGGGAGAGTGAGGTGGCCTCTGAAGTTTGACAAGGCTATTACATTTGCACCACTCTTGACTGACTTGAGAAGTGTGAATTGGTGCCCCATCTTCCATCAGGGTTAGTTGCTGGTGTGCAAGGACATATGGGGCCCAGTCCATGTGTTCAACAAATGGCCAAAGAGACAGTTGGTAAATGTTTGCAACAAGGTTGGTGGCAGTTTTTCAGCCTTGGAGAATAACAAGGGGTCCTTTTGTGCCTCCATAAAAAGCCCCCCAAACTGTTACTTATCTGTGATTCACTGCCAAGTTCATGAGGTTGAATTTTTTGCTAGCTGTCCTCCAAACACACACCCAATAAGATTTCTTGCCAAGCTCAAATGACAACTTGTTGGTCCAAATAACTTGAGCTCAACCAGTGATCCTCCAGTGTCAGTTTTCATGAGCAAATGCCAATCATTGTTGGAAGTCTTGCGACCTGAGGTAAGGCTTTTTAGGAGCAATTCTGGACTGCTTACCAAGTTGGTGTATCTCTTGTTGGATGGTTCTTGTTGAGACTTGAGTTGTAAGCATATCAGCAACTTGGGCAACAGTGAGGCAATGGCGGCCAGTGATTATTCTTGATAACTCCCAATGATCACACTTGTTCATTTTGGTAGGGTAGCCAGTCTTTGAATCCATTTTGCAAGTGCCTTGAAGGTTGAATGGTTTGATATTTTTGTAAACCATTGATAGAGGTATGTTTGAATGGGCTGCAATGGCCTGAAAGCTGAGGCCTGCCTTTTGCATTCCTACAACCTTGGCCCTTAGTTGATGTCTAAATAGACTGGCATTGTGTGATTTAAAACAAATGATTTAGATTATAAAACTTGTTGAGAAAAAGAGAGCTTAATATAAAAAGACAGACCAATTGATATGGTGATTGTCAGCAACGACATGGTTCAAGTTTTAGAAAGATGTTGAAAAATATTTGCAAAGACCTTGTTAGAATGCATTGTGAGTTGTTTCGGAGGAGCTGTCTTCTCTTCCAGCTGATCCGTTTTGAAATCTTGATGAGATGGACAAATATGAATAATTGTCCAAAAATAGATGGAAGAAAAAAAAGGAAAAAAAGAAGAACTTGGAAAAAAGGGGGGAGCGGATTTCAACAAATCAGAAACCAGTGAGTGCACCCTTCCTGTACATAGTTACTTGTATGCATGTGTTTCTGTAATTCTGTCCGGGAAATTTACAACACACTTCAAAAAACACTTGCCTGATGATTACAAGAAAATTACTCCTTATTGAAATAAATAAAATATTCTTAAATTAAATTGTTGCAATCAAGAAAAAAAGTAAAGAAATTATGAGAGTGAATGAATTTAAAGGAAGAGGGCTAAAAATCTCAAAATTCAGGTATAGTAATCATAAATGAATTGTAAATATTTAAATTGGTTTTAAATAACGAAATCTTTATAGCTATTTTTATTGAAAAATATTTAAATGGAGAAATATAACAAAAAAAACCTTTTTTATTTATTTACAAAGGATTAAATAATTTATATATGACTACAGTTGGGATTAATCAAATGCCAAATATCATTTAAAAACAATATTTAATGTAGATATTTTGATTGATTAAAGGAAGAACTATTTAATCTGTTATGATTTTAATTTTGAAATTTCATTCAAAGATAATTTGGCTCAAAAGTAACATTGGAACAAACTAAATGCTAAATCAATCAATTCAAAAATTAGTTTATAGTTCATACCTAACTTACATTTTAATGAGGTTTAAATATAATTTTTTTTGAACATGAATTTAATAATGATAATTAAAATAAAATTATAGAATTGGGCTGAATTGATTAAAAAACCCGAATTGATGCATGAACTAAGTACTTATCTCAAAAGAGTCGGCCTATCCCAAAACAATTTATTTATTTACTAAAATTAGATTAAGTTTTATCATAGTTATGATTTCTTGACAATTTTTTGGAGATTTAATTTTAATTTTTATTTATGAATAATATCAGAATGTTGATTTTCTATTAAGAAAAATATGATACACTTAATAAGCTTAATTATAGTCTCTAGGACTTTACTATTTATTTAATGTTAACTTTGATATTGGACTTTAATTTTGATACTCATTATAAATATCTCAAAGATGTAATAGAATTAAGTAGCAATATCTTGAGATTGTTGGAGTAATGTAAATCTATATATATATATATATAATGATTCTTTTTGTCAATTTCATATATAACATTCTAATTCATTTTTCTTCAAAAGAAACCTAACTATGGAAGAGAATTTTTGGAATATTTGACTTTTACAATAAGAAATTGATCTAAATATAAATAAATTAAAGTTATAAGCTCAATGGAGGAAATTGTTAATTCATATTTGAATATTTTTGAATTTGGATACAATATCTTGTTAGTTATTATTGTATTTGATAGAAGCAGTTTCATAATTAAATATAAAAAATCTCACAATAATTATATTTAGTTTACTTGATGTATTATTTAAATTAAATCCTTAGTCTTCCTTTTAATGTTTTTTGGCTGCTTCAGCTGCAAATGCAGCTTAGCCTGAAAAAATAACATGTTTAGAGTTTTTTGAAGTAACCAGAATCTAATTGTAATTAAGCCAAGCAATTTCCAAATATTAGTTCTGGGAGATATGTATTCATTTTAACTTCAAAGACTAATATCTTGGGCTTTATCTTATTTAACTTTTCTATGTTTGAATTCATTCAATTATAGCTGATTTTTCATTACAAGTTTTTGATCCATTGTTTTCCTTTTCCTCTTGTTATATAAGCTTGATCATTGAACCCGATTATTGAAAAAAGTCATATTTACATAATTTCAGCTTTTGCACTTAATTATCAAATTATAGATGTATTTTATAATCCAAAAGACTAATATTTTTCTTGATTGAATTGAATTTTTAATAAACAAAATTACTTTTATTCAAATCTTTCTTGTATTTTTTGATTTATCCCCCTTTCAAGCTACTATGTCATAATTTTTATCACTCTGATCCATCTATGAATAATTTCGGAAACTATAAATTATGGCTTATGAATTGTTCAAATCTGAATAATATCAGTCTTGAATATAATAGAAATAAAGTAATCCTGGGAGGGACATATGTTGATAAATAAGCTGGATATGTTCAGGTATCTCAATGGAGAAAATTTCAAGTTAAACTTATAATGCTAAGAAAAGCTTGACAATCAGAAAAGGAAAAATTTATCAAAACTCTTTAATCTCATCTAACAAAAGTGAACTTTTTTATATTTATTAGCTGAATATATCTTAATTTTATTTATTCATATATATTTAGGGTATTGGTAAAAACATGTAAGAGCTTACATGTTTTTGCCATAAATTGGTAAAAACATGTGTGGGCTGCCCTGGGACCATTTTCAATTGAAAATGAAACACATCAATGCTTGTATTGGGTCAAAACATTCCCAAAAAAGGTTTTTTCCCCCCAAAACACTCCAACTCCCAGTTGTTTCAGATTTTTTTCCACACCCCCCCCAAAAAAAGACCAAACAGCCAAATAATTGACATTATCCCCACCCCAAACAGTTTTTTTTTGAAAAAAGCGTTACCAAAGCAATTTTTCAAAGATTTTCACACTTTTCTTTCTTTTTTTCCCCAAAGACTGCATTTTCCACCACAACAACCTGCTTCCAAGCCTCTAAAATTACAATTTTATACCATCCCTCATCCATTAATCCCCCATTTAAACCACTTTTTTTCACTCTTAACCACTTCCTTTCATTTTCACACCTTTTATAACTTCTTTTTAACATTTTGAAAGCTTCTTTCCCCATTTCAAATCCCTGAATCCCCCATTTTTAAATTTATACATCTTTTTCACTCAAAAATGCTGCAACCCCCCACTGAAGGTGAATTTCAGACCCTTGAGCTTCTTTGGCAGCATGTGAATAATTTTTCCCAGGATCAGGTGTATGCTGTGTCCAACTTGAGGTCCAATAAGACCCACAAACAAATTGAAATAGGTTGTGACAGGTCTGGGGCCCCAAATCCCAACAAAAACTTCTCCAAAACAGTCACTTCAAGAAAGCTTGACTGTCCATTTAGACTTTATGCCAGAAAATATGCCAAGAGGACCACTTGGACTCTTAAGGTCAAAAATACAGAACATAGCCATGATGCCACTGAAAATACCATGGCACATCCAGCTTTCAGGAAATTTAATGCGCAAGAAAAATCCCAAATTTCTCAAATGTCTGAATCACTGCTTCTTCTGAGACAAATTCAGTCCCAATTATGCAGCCAGAGGGAGTCACACAGGCCTGTAATCCTTCAAGACATTTACAACCAAGTCAAGAAAAAAAAGAAACACAAAATTAAAGGAAGAAGGCCCATTGATGCTCTTATTGCCATTCTCAAAGAAGAAAATTTTGTTTGGTCCACTACAAGCGATGCTGAGGGACACATTACCTACTTGTTTTTCACTCACCCCCTTGCCATAAAACTCCTTCATGGCTCTTCTCATGTCATTCTTATGGATTGTAATTATAAAACCAATAAGTACAAAATGCCCCTTTTGCATATTGTTGGATTCAGCTAAACCAATAAGACCTTTTCTGGGGCTTTTTGTTTGATGAAAATGAAACTGAACCCTCATATACTTGGGCATTAAATCAATACATAGAAAAAGTCCTCAACAACACCAATCTTTTTCCCCCTCAAGTAATTGTTACTGACAGGAATATGGCCTTGAAAAACTCTCTTAAGAAGCTCTTCTTAGACTCCAAAGCTATGTTATACATTTGGTACATCAATGAAGATGTATCTGCCCTTTCATGAAGAAAATCGGTCATGGAACTGATGTGAAAAGTTCTATGGGCCTTTGGAATCAAGTAATATACTTTCATATTTCACTTTTTTTATTATTATTTTTTATATTGAAGACTTTGGGATTCATTTCTCAGGGTATTTATTCATCCACTGAAAGCTTATTCAAAGAAAACTAGAAGACTATTCAAAAGCAAGTCAAAAATCCTGAGGTCTTGCAATATTTGGAAAATACCTGGCTTCCTCTAAAGAAGTATTATGTGCCAGCCTGGACCAACCACCATTGCCACTTGGGTGTGGGCCCACCTCCAGAGTTTAAGCTTCCCATGCCATGATTAAACTTTGGCTCCAAAGGTCCACTGGTCCTCCCCTGGAGGTAGTTAGGACTCTCCACATGCATTTCAGAAAACAATTTATCAAAATAATCAACAGAATCTCCAAATAAATGATTTTCCATCTTAATAATTTTCCTCTACACATCTATGATCTCAATGGCAAGGTGTCTCATTATGCCCTTCAGATGGCCTTTGACAATTTCAAAACCAAATTTCCCCCAAATGAAAGGTGAACCAACAAATACAACAGCTATCAAGGCATTCCTTTCAAGCATAAGACCAAAAAGGCATTTGCCAAGCGCCAAAGGCTTGAAATATCATGATTCCATTCTCAGTGGCATTTTAATTTGCCTGTGAGAGTTTTTTAGCTTGAAATTATTACTTTCTTTTCTTATCAACTGATTTTATTTGGCATATTCTTCTCAGACTGGTTATCAAGGTGATGATCAAAATGTTGAAAAACAAAGAAAGAATGAAGGAAAAAAATATTTGAAGATATTGGGGAAGACCTTTTTCAAAGACTAATGGCAGAAAACACTCCAATTCTTCAACATTTTCAAGATGCTTTGACTGGAAAAGCCCCATTTGATCAAATTCCCAAGAGGAAAGAAGATTATCAATATTATGAAGACACACTAGAATTCAAGAATATCCATGGAAGGCTTCAAGGAGCCAAGAATAAAAATAAAAATAGAAACAAAAGAGAACCCTCAAGATTTGAAACCATTGAAAGTCAATCCAAGAGAAGAGGAAGACACCAATCCAAAGTGACCAGCACAACAAAATCAAGATCACAGTCAAATGTCCCCTCTCCAATTATGGAAGTGGACTCCTCTTAAAATTCTAAAGATTCTGAGGCCTCATTATCCAAAGCAACCAGTTCATCAGATTTACTACCCTCAGAAATTGAATTAAATTAATATGGCAAATCAGAAGTAACCCTTAGAAGGTCCAGAAGATTGTCAATTGGAAGCAAAACCTCACAAAAAAAGTACCACAAGCCTGCCACCAGCTCAAAGATATATGATGCAATTGACTTGACCTGTGAGCATTGTCAAAACAGTTATCACACAAGTGATGAATTCTCCAAGCTCTTTGTGAGTTTCTGATTCTTTTTAATGTATATTTCTCTTGTTTATTTTGATATTTATTCATTTTTTGACCTTATTTTATCAGGTACCTGGCTCAAAAGACTTTCCCAAGTTTATATTGAAATACACCTTCAAGGCCATCAACATCCAGGGGGATAGAAACTGTGGCTCAAGAACAGTATCCCACTACGTTTACAAGACTCAAGATCAATGGGCTGATGTAAGAGGTTACTTGGCTGAAGAAATTTAAAAAAAAAGACCTTTATGAAGCCATGAACACTTTAATTCCCTCACTATCCTCTTATTTGGACAGAATTGAGTGGTATGAAGATGTTGGCCAGGCTCCAAAAAGAAAGTGGCTGTCCATGCATGAAATGGGGGATCCAATTGCAAATAAGTATCAAAGACCAGTTTTCTTTTATTCCACAGTCCAATATTTCTCTTTTTTCCCTTATTTCTGTCCTCCAAATGATAATTACCACATTCTTATCTGCTTCTTGAATAGCTGTTCTCATTTTGTTCCATTGGATATAATCATTTATCAAGATTATCCAGTCCCCCCCATTATTGTGAATTGGATATTTCATGCCCAACCACAATCCCTGGGGTGGGCTGATAAATTTAAGAAACACAGAATGTTATATTTGTCCAATCTTCCTCCCCCCCTCAGAAAACACCAACTATTTTGGAGGTTGATTGAGATTGATTGATTTTTGTATATAGAATTTATGCCAATTATCCCCCTCCTCAGTCCTATCTATTGCTTAAATCCCACCTCAGTCTCTTTTTTTATTAAACATGTGGCACCTTTTTACTTAAAATAGTCATGTTACAAACAAGAAAGATTTTCTTTGAAAAAAAAAACTTTTTGTGCCTTTACTTGTTGTCCCACCAAAACAATTCCCCAAAAATATGGGCTTCTGGTTCTTTATTGTCCAGGTTGAACCCATCATTTTTAAAAAAATGAAGGAAATTCATAAGTGGGAGGATTTTAAATTAATTTTTTGAAGTTGATCATATTAAAAACATGGGAAAAGAATATTTGAAAGAAACACTTTTTGCACCTTCACTTTTCCGACCAAAAAAAATTCCGCTGCCAAAATTATGGGCTTCTAGTTCTTCATTGTCAAGATTGAACTCTTCATTTTTAAAAAAATTAATGAAATTAATAAGTGGGAAGATTTTATATGAATTTTTCAAAAAATATGCCATTTTTTGAAATTGGCCAAATTTGAGAAATTTGGCAAAAAAAAATTGAAAAAAATTGAGAATTTCAACATCCCATGTTGGAAAAAATATGGAAAAAAGAAATTAAAAAATACCTCAAAACTGAGCCTGAGGATTTTTTTAAAACAATATGGTTACTTACATGTGTTTAAAAACACCCTATATTTGATATGTATTTGATTTTTTTTTGTTTTTTAGGAATTCTCATTTATTTTCAGCTTAAATATTGAAAATTCTTTATAAGTTGCACCAGGGCAAATCTTGTGTCAAGCGTCGGCAATTGAATTCACATCAAGCAGGTTAAAAGTTGAGCTCACGTCAAGCAAACGTCGAGCACATGTCCTACTCTTGTCTTACACCAAATCCTGTGACATCCACCAATATTGGTTCCCCTGTGCCTTCATGTGAGCCTTAGAGGTAATTTCATATACCCAAAAGACCACAAATACAAAAATAACATATTAATATAAATAAAATGAATTTATTTATATTATTAAAATAAAAATCAAAATATAAATATAAAATTATATTAAAAATAAAAAATTAATTACAATTTAAAAATAAAAATACATTAAATTCTGTAAGTATAAAATTACATTTATACTTGAAAAAATTAAGTAAAAATAAAATTTTAACAAAATTGTGAAAAAATAAATAAATTTGGAAAAAAGTTAAATAAAAATTATTATAACTTTTTATCCAATAAATAAACACATAAAAATTATTTCACCATTGGATTCCTCATAAAAAATCAGGTGGGGTCACCTCTGAGTGAAATTCTTGTAACTCAACTCTAAATAAGCTTAAATTAAGTTTTTAGTATTTTCAATACAAAAGTTGAAGATCCTCAAAACTTTAATTTAATTCACACCACATGTGGTGTTAACCATCAATTTTTGTGTTAAAATTGAGGTGTTGTGTTTAGTTTAGAAGTTATGAGGAATTGAAGTATTTTCAATTGAATTCAATTGAAATGTCAAAATGTGCGCGTGTATTACATAAGTGAACTTTGATTTAAATATGAGGTGTCAATTATTACTGTATTGTACTGTACAATTGAATTGAATTACATATGTAAATTATAAGTATAATACATGATGAGGAATTAAAGGAAAAATAAATTGGAAAGATTAAATTTGGGGGGGAAAAGGAACTCCAGCTCTAAGGGGGAGCTAGACCCCCAAAATCCTTGCTGACAGGCCTGGGATGTCAAAATTCACGCAAAAGTTCATCACTTTTGGCCCGGAATTGAGTTACAGGGTCTGTGGGCTCAATTGATGATGAGGTTTTGATACCAACTGGGGTAGTTTTAGCTGTTGCCAAGAGGGTAAAACTACCCTTAAGATAAAACAATCATAGTAAAAACAGTTTTAACTGGTTTCTACGCCTCTGAAACACATTCTGACGTGTTTTTAAGGCTCTAGGCCTGGTATTGCTATAGTAATGGCTGATTTAAGGGTCTAAAATGGCTAAAAATGGCTTAAACCAGCCCTTTTTGGTCTAAACCAAGGTTCAATGATGCCATAATTGGCTTTTCTGTTGTCAGACTGTTTTTCACGACTGACAAGAGTAAAATTTACTTTTGGAGTAAGAGAATTGATGGCTATAAAAGAATGTCTTCTTTGCCCCACTTTTCTCTTCATGTTAGAATCTTTTCCTTTTATAATTAGTTTAAAAATTGTTAAACCAATCAATAAAAGATTCCAACCACCCCTTTTAAATCATTTTAATCCTTTTAACCACGTGAAAAAATCATTATAATCATTTTTTGTAACTCTTATAATCATTTTTACCCCTGAGCCACCCCAAAAGTGAATTAAAGCATCTTTCATCACTGTAAACTTTGTCACTTTGTTTCCAAATTCACTCTGGTCACTTTTGGGCGTGTTTTCTCTTTAAATATTCTTTTTAAAGACTTTGTTCTTTAATTAATTGCTTGCAGTTCTTTGCTCAATTAATTCCAATTGAAATTGCTCTTGATGAAATTTCTTTTGTAGCCTTAAAATATCTCTTGTAGAGTATTTTTTGGATAAATTTTTATTGTTGGTAAAACCATAAATTTTTATAATATTATCGTTTTATACTAATAAAGTTATAAACAACAAAATTGGCGTGTTTTCTCTTAAAAATAATATTCCATACTATTTTTAATTGATTTTTACCTTATACAAATTTTGAGGACAGGAAAAGTACTTGATTTTTAATCAAAGTTTCATATCCACACCTTACACTTCAACTGAGATTCCTCACCACCTGATCATCCCGCAACCGTCTGATGGTTGGTAAAAATTACACAAGACCCGCCTGTTTGCACAAACACACATCAAAGAGGTCCTTCAGCCAGTCTTGATGTAGGCGGGGGGTTTGACTTCACCAGGTCATCCATGAAAGGACTCCGCCTGAGCGGGATTGTTGTTTTGCAGATGACACTGGTAGAGCCCACCGCACAATACCGCGGGTGCAGGTGCACTTGCATGTGCATTGGCGGGTGCGGTTGCGCTTGCGTGTGCAGGTGCGCAAGGGCCAATTCCCCTTCCAACATGATGATGGTGCAGTTAGAAATTTTGGATGCTGTGAAAGGTGAGTGTGTGGGTCATTTGATCATTGAACTTGGCTTATTCACACTGTACCCAATATCAAAATAGTAAGTTCTTTGTGGCAATGTGAAATAATGGGCTTTGCTTGTCACAATTGCATGTCTCTGTCACTAAATTTTGAGGCAGTTATTTCACTAGCAAAATTGCTAATGAATCTGAGAGATTTGCATTTTAGTAGACTAAATATCATGAAATAACGGCTTTATCATTACAAGCAGTCCACATGACAGAACTTTGTTATCATACAATCCACAGTTACCTTCAATTTCTTCTTCAGATATAATCAAGTGTGCATCATCAAAACCAACAGCTTTATAAATATTCAGATGCGGCCAATCTGGTAAGAAATTCACATCAATATTCAAAGTTTTTAAGATCAGAAAGCTATTGTTCAGTATGCTAGATGGCTCAGAGACTTTAAAAATGCTATTAATAATACCAAATCGTCGTGAGTTGCCCCTCAGAAAACATATCACACTGTTGCTGACATTTTTGGATTCAGTTGAAAATATATTGTTCCCAATATTAATGTTTGAAACTGGAAAATACCAAGGTGAGACATTCATTGAAGTGGGAGGACTTGTGGATTGCACGGTAGTGTCTAAGCTGATCCAATCAACTATTTCCCTTGTTGCATGAGAATTCTGTAAGTACTCAACCAGGCAATCATAATTTTCTTGGTCATGGCGGGATGGTTTGTTATATTTATGGTGATTGAAAAGGGCAGGTGGCTGAGATTAGAAAAGCTGTTTTATTTCACATGGAATGGATGGGGATTTCAGGAGAACAGAAAGGTTGGAACATCAACAAATATGTTGAAGTAAGGTTTTATCTATATCATCTATTCAGAGCTGCAAGAAGTTAGTCTTATTCAGTTCAGGTGTTTAATCAATTTGAATATATTGATCTTATTAATTGACGTACATATTTTGTTATTTGTTGGCATTTTTGCAAATACTCCAATCAAGCGCTCATAACCCCATGTGGCTGAGGCTTGTGCTGGGCCCCAAAGTTGGAAGAGTTCGGGAATATGATCAGCAAAATGATGATTTGGTTTACTTTTCTGTTTTGGGAACAGGAGTTGATTGAAAGGCGGAATTTTTTCCAATGTTCAGCAAATGCAGTCGCAGCATCTATTGAAACAGTCCAACTTGTGGCAATGTTGATAGCACTAATCAAATGGAATGTATTCTTGGTTAGTTCATTTGCAAGTTCTTCTGACTGACCCATTTTTCTTTGAATGTTGGCGGATTGGTGTACATCTAATGACATCTGTTGACTGAGCATTAAAACTGGAATATAGACCTTATATAAGAGAGCCCATTTAGTGGCTTTTAAGCTACCATGAGAGGGGGAACACATGTTGCAAGGTACTCTTGTCCATGATGAGGGAATTATCATCTCAGATATGATTTGTCAGAGATGCTCCAGAGCCTCACCCTTGATCTGGTGATATCCAATTCAGAGGGGATTTCAGAAGTGGGGATGTAATCCACATCAAATGAAGGAATCTCTGAAGAACCACTAGATGGATGTTCTGTGTGAGGGGTGGGCATTGGGAAGTAGTTTTTTTGGGTGGAAGTAGTGGGGAGTGGCTCATTTATTATTTTTGCTGTGTCTCTTCTCAGGGAGCGGGCCTCTCTCAATGTGATTTTATCAAGAGAGCTGTTGGAGGTCATGCAATCTGAGTCTGAACTGTTGGTGTCATTGGATTTCCAGCGGGACCTGAGGTAAACTTTTGATTTGGACTCTGGAATGCACAATTTGAAAGTTGCATGATACTTCAAACTTCCCAGTATTAAATTATGCATTATGTCAAGATTAACCATTCTGGTTGCATCCCAATATGGAAGGTCTTCTCAAGTTTAATATTGCCCTCCATACTCAGAGAAAATTGCTTGTGTTTGTTGTGGGGTTGCCTGAAGCCATTTGGCAATGGTTGATTTATGATTTTGATATGAGCGTGTGTAGTGAAATTGAGGACCAATTTCTTCAATTTGAGCTTTGTGAATGGTGCAAAAATTACAAAAGTGGTTGCCTGAATGGGAAATAAATCCAGTAAGCTTGTGCATGGCAACCACATCCGCAATGGCTGTGAGAATGGCAACACGGATAAAGGATCCTGAAGGACCTGTTGAGGTGGGTGAAAAGTGGTAACCTTGCCATAGCTCTTTGAGCTCGTTGATGAGTGAAATTAATAGGTAATTCAATTGAAGGGAAGTTGGCTCCTTTGGACCAGGGATGATTCCTGCAACATAGACATTCTTTGGCTTCAATCTTTCACTTGGGGGGAGATTAAGACAAATAAGCATGATAGGTCCAATGCTGGCCAACTGGGTGGACTTTCCATGTGCATTATACCAGTCCACATAAATGGAGAAGGCCAATGCACCAGGAATGGACATGAATGGGGGGTCATGGATATGTCTAGTGCCAGTGAAGCGTCTCCAGACCAATCCATCCCAGACGTCACATTTTGGGGAACCTTTGGGAGTTTGGGATTGTTGATGTTGATGCAGAATTTCCATAATTCCAGCCTGCTGGAGAAATCTGGCAAGCCAATTCTTGAATGGTTGATAAATGAAATGTTTTGTTGGTATAAATTTTTGCTTCATGTTGGTTGTGTTTTGGGTGTGGGCTTCAAATGAATAGATGAATTTGCCTAATGATTATGTGCAAGGGGGATCATGATCATTTGGGTCATTATGGTGTTGACAGTGGGGTTGGTCAGTTGTGACTGAATCAGTAAGGCCATTAAGAGAGAAACATTGAGGACAACATATATAGTTTTGAATAAATGGTTCCAATTGGAGATGTTCAAATATGGTACTCAGATCTTGAGGTATATGGAATGCAGGAGTGGGGGGACCACCGGAGCTTGAGATGCTGGACTTGATCAGCAGGTTTAGGGCGGGGTTGAGAATGCGTGAAGCCCTGCGGGGTATATTATACCTTAATGATAGGATGGCAGATATTATCATTCCAAGGTCCTGTGGGGAAAGGGTTTGACTGCTGCTGTATGGTTTCTGTGCAGTTGAATTGAGACCCGGTTCTGTGGAGAAGGTGCTCTGGGTCAATGGTGAATAATCAGCTGGGAATATTTGATCCAATAGAAGTTGTGGGCAGTCAGATCCTGATGCAGAAGTAGGGATGTTTGGAAGAGATTTGGGTGCAATGGTTGATTTGAGCTTTTTAATGTGCTGTTTATATTGGAAAGGTGTGAAGGCAGCTCCAGGCCTATCACCCTCAGGGGAAGAGTGTGTTTAAGTTGAGCAGTGTTGACACATGCATATATGCATTGAGGAATAGCGGCAGGTTGTCATTGTTGCAGGAATTGGGAGTACGGTTGGTTTGTGTATAAATATCTATGGCTGATGTGAAAGTGTTTAGGAGTGTTATTAATTGGAAAAAAAATTGAGTGATTATTTATGAAGGGGGAGATGATTTGAGCCATCTGAGAATTTTATCCCATTTGTAATGGTGCGTGAGCTGCAGCTGATAGAGTGTAACATGTCTCATCTGGATGGCGGAATTGGTTAGGAGTTTAATTGGGTAAAATGTCATGCTGCTCAATGCTCATACATATTCTATTTTATTTACACATGGCGATACTGCGGGTTTGACCCTTGAGGAGCGTTCCAATAGGGATGTGTCAACATTGATTTGAGGGGATTGACATTCAAACCATGTATGCTGGCACGCCATTGTACATGGCTTAAACCTTATTACAGACATAATGATATAACTCTATTACATAAGGGGTTGGAGTGCAGCTAAAGTCTTGGTATTTGGTTTTAGTGTAGCAGGCTTTTAATTGGTTGGAATGTGATTTGGATTGTCTTGCCTTTCTTGAAAAGGTGATGTCTCTTTTGTGGGTAAATCCTTCATGAATATACCCCTTTACAGATGTAAAATGCTGTGGAATTTCAATGCATATATTGGCAGTTTGGATAATTCACAAAATGTGAAAATGGGGAGGCGGAAATTTTATCAAATATGATTACTTATGGATGATGGGTCCCCTTTGAGATCAAGGAAATATTACATTATATGGTGGTAGGCCGTGCAGGGTGGTTTCTGACAAAAGCAGAGGAGCTCAAGAGGAGGTAGGGAGGATTCTCCTAAAGAGAGGCTTATTAGACTTCTAATAAGACTCTTTTTAGAAATATTCATAGAATATCTCTATTCTAAATTTGAAAATATTTCATATCATATCACTCTATTTTATCATAATACTGAGGTGTTTTATCTAGTTAAAAATATTACTGTACTTTTTTGGCCCTTATGTCATCTGCCAAGTCACACAAATCCCATTCAGCTTCTTTTCATGACTCAGATAGTGAATCTAGCATAGAATATGCTCAAACACAGTCACCATTGAGTCCCAACATTCCTCTCACAACTCCTATCGCATCCTCAATGAATGTATCAGGTCCTAACATTGATGTGGGAAATCCAAAGGCTCCAACCTCAAGCACTTGGTTGATCCCAAATATTTCCCTCACTCCAATTCCCCCAAATCCCACTAATACACAAACACATGTGTCTCAGGGGCCAGAAGGCACACCTCAAATCTCATCAAACACTAATCCCCAATCAAAATTTCCACGTGAGTTCCTCCTTAATCCCGTTCGGAATCCAGTCGCATCCCAGGATCTTTTTGGCCAAAGTAAACAGCCAACCCTCAATATTCCATCAGGATCTCAGGTTCATGTGGGCAATGAAAGGTGCGTGGATGGGGGGTGACAAAAAAGACCATTGGAGAATGTAACTTGGAGTGGTCTGTCGGAGGGAAATCCAGGATTGAGGCTTCATCAAAGTAAGTCATTTGAATTTTGGAGTATAACCTTTTTCACAATTTGATATTTTTGTTTCATGGGTTAGATATGGCACCTAAAGGCAAGTCAGTCCAATCTCAGGAGCCAATTGAAGATTGTGAGTATGAACAGTCTTCATTAATTTTTTGATGTGTTAACTGATGATGTGCATGGCAGGTGATGAACTTTATGCATCTTCACCTCTGGTCCAAAAAGAGAAAGTCACTGGACGTCATCATCCATATGCCTCCAAACCAAGAGCAGCTCATGCCAGTTCATCAAGAGAAAAAATGGTTGATGATGAGGATGAGAACATGTCTCCGAATCAAATGGAAACAAATGATGAACCAAGGAGGGACAATTTCACGGGGCATGAGCATGGCAATCAGTCAAATAGTGAGTTCACCCATCCTCAAATTCCCCTTGCCCAGAGTATGCTTGAGCAATCCAAGGTCAGACAGCAAAGGAACCAGGCTCGTAAAGCTCACAATGTGGCAAAACGTGCAAGCCAGAAGGAGCAACAAAAATGGCGGAAAGCAGAACTTCCAGAGAATGTCCATGGAATGAGATCAGCAGCACATGCCCATTGCCTGTTCCTACTCAAAGCTAGGGATAAGGATTTTTCCTCACTACCAGCACCACCAAGCACAGAAGAGTGTGAAATTGCAATTCAAGTGGCTGGTCATCTCGGATATGTCCCCAAGGATGTTTTCAATGAGCCATCAACACAGGTTCAGTCTCAGGGTTTCCTAAGCTACTGCAAAAATGAGCTCCACAAGCTAGGACTAAAGCGATTAACTTGGGACTGGGAGAGCTCATGGCAACATCCGTTCAATGAGCTGATGTCTATGGTGTTTTACCGTACATTCCGTCTTGCACTGGTCAGCACCGAGTATCATCATTACTGTTGGAACAAGGATCATAATAACTATGGGGTCGTGGTGGCTTTAATGGAGCAATATTTCACTTGTTCGAAAAGAGAATGGAAGTCTATTCAAAAGGATGCGGAGTATTTGGTTAAAAAGAAGGAGAATCAAAAGCTCGCAAAGATTTGTCAAAGGTTTAGTTAATGTATCTCTTCTTCATTGTGAGCAAATACTGATGATGATCTACTTGATTATGTGCAGACCTGTGAGCGCCGTTGTGAATGGTGTGATACGGCTAAATTTCCCATTCTAGCATCAAAATTCAATGACCCTCCAGTATGTTCAGATACTGAGGAGGTACTGGAAAATGGCTGTCAAGTTTACTGCAAAGTGGGATTACGCTGGCGCCCCCAGTTATTTACTGAATTGGTATTAAAAATGGATTGAGACATAGAGTTTTGTAATCACATTAAAAAAAGGGTAAAAAAACTATTGATAGATTGCCAGAATTACGATAGACAGATGATAGTGATATTACGGAAGGCTTATCATTTCAGGTATTTGATCAAGATTGGCTCAAAAGCTGTAGTAAGATGCAGACTAGCGCCCTCAAAATACTTGATATGCCAGTTATTAGGCCAAATGGTGATGCTCTGCAATAACTTAGTAATATAAATGTATAGCACCGTTACAAATTGAAATTTTGTGAATTATTTGTGCAGGTGTAATACAATCTGATTATTATTTCTTAAAGATGCAACAACTTGCTAAATATGTCAGAATATAGACAATATGAGTTGGACTGTATCACTGTCTCCCTTAGAAATAATACTCTATTGCTCATTTTCATTGAGGAAATATTGAAGGAGTTTGATCCAGCTCATGGTGTTCATAATTGTGGACCTGTGCCAGGGTGCGCAAGTGTGATCAACTTGGTCAAACGCAAATTATATAATATCAGTAAGGCTCACGCAGTTAATGATTTTTTCTTTTCTTGGACCTATTGGTGTTTGGAAAATGGCATTTCCATAAGAAAGGATTCCAGAATAGCAATACAATTAGGGTCAAAGATGAGCTTGAAAGGCACCTTCTGTATGTTGACCTCAACTGAATGAGGAGTGATATAGTGGATGACCTTTACAGGTTGTTGTTGGCCAGTACGATGGAGTCAATCAACAGCCTGAGCCTCACTGGCTGGGTTCCAATTGGGCTCCTGGAAATGTGGATGTCAGGGGCCGCAAATCAGGGCAGAATTTTGGGGGTCCCCTCACCATTAACTAGACCATATTAGCACAAGTTATATTGGGGCCAGTTCCAGCTGCGGCAATGGATGCAATCAGTACTTCACATTTAGGATTATTGAAGAAATTCTCCAGTGCCTTCTCCTGTGCTCGTGCTGTAATTGTTCCATCAATTCGTGCTGAAAGGATAGAGTGATGGGAAAGTGCAATACCAATTCTACAATATAAAAAATTCAGATGGATTCAATTGGTAATGGATGCATATTAGAATTAACGCACAAATCTAGAAATTGGGTTCATTGTGTATAAACCACCGATTTGGTTGGACCACACCTTGTTTGTTTGTTCTTCATTAAGCTTTGTAGGAGGTGTGCAATTTTACTACTAATCATGCATGTTTCCACATCCACAATAGTTTGTGTGATTGTTGGGGAGTTATCCTGAGTGCTCCTGCCCTTGGGGTCTTCCAAATCCGCCTCTGCAATTGTGTTAAGCATGATGTGATGGTTACAACATATTTGCAGATTATTAATATTTCTGAAAAATTCTCCTGGTCCTTTGCTTTTGGATGATAGGAATTCTTCATCTAATGTGGAATATTCTTGCTGCATGGTTGGGTTGAGTGGGAGCAGCTCATAATGATGGCTAATAGTGGGGAGGGATGGTTTTGGTGTGGCGCAAGCTTAAATGCCGCAATTCCAAATGCAAAATATCATTGCAACCTTTGGAAAGACTACTCAGGATGAATGGTGACCAGTTATCTTGATCGGCGCTCTGGGGTTGAGTGATGAATGATATTATGCCCAAAAGGTCATAAATGGTATTGTGAATAGGTGTGCCCGTTAAACATATTCAACGGGATGAAAGGAGGCTATTAATGGCATGGTGAGTGGCAGTGTATTGAGAGCGAATATAGCTATAAGATGGGGCAAGGGTTATTGGATATAAAAGGTTATTTGAATCATTTAAGCTCAGCCACTCACTGTGCTTCATCCAAAATTATACGATGCCAATTGATTTGAAAAATGAATGATGTAGAGGTATTGGTTTGCTTAAATTCTTGGGTGATAGTATTTTAAGAAGTGATGATGATATCATATTTTAAGATGTTGGCCTCGGATAATGAGTAACGAGTGGGACCATGGTAGATTTTGGCATGCAGCGCTCCAGCCTGAGCATGCTTGGATATTTCTGATTGCCAGTTGGTAATTAAGCAAGGGGGGTAGATGATCATGGTGGGCATGGAGCGATGGGGGTTTGCAATCATCCGCTCCTTGGAGGTACCAATTAGAGCAATGGTCTGAATGGTTTTACCTAATCCCATATCATCCGCAAGCAGTCCTCCAAGAGGGGTATTGGTTGAAAGGGATTCAAATGAGCTAATGACCTTGTTTGTAATGATGTGCCTGGCATTAAAAGCGGATCCTGGGGGTGAGGTGGCCCAAATGTTATGGGCTGATTGGCCATTGGGGATTTCTCGATCCCAGAGAAAAGCTAGTCTGGTCTTTTGATGAGGGAGGAGGGGGGTTTGAATAATGGCATGGGGAGGTCTGATCCACTGGGTAATTGTATCAGTTTTTGCTTGGAAATCAATGATGAAGCAGCAGGATATGAAGCGGGCGTCAAGTTTGAAGCGGAAAATGTCGGAGTAAAGAGTTGACATTGACTATGAGTATTACAGTCATATTCTTTGGGCATTTTAAGCTTGAAATCTTGTGTTCAAAAGCTTTCCATTATGAATAAAATGTTTGGATACCATGTGAAGAACATCAATGCTAGATTGGGTTTCTGAGATGAGGAGGGATCATTTGCATCAGTCATAAATACTCCCTCAACAAATAATATTTGAGTAGGATTGGATGGGCAATTTTCAATCCATGCCCCACCAGGACCACAGTCCATGAAAGATTTTGGTGCCCCAAGGAATGGTATCAACGTTTTGGAAAGGGTTCCAGGTAGAGAGCCAATAGCATGCTGGTGATTGGGGAGATAAACAAATATGTTGTGCTGATTGTGCCATATGATAATCCTAGAAGCTAAGTGGGAATTCTCAGGACTTAAGGTTATATCACTATTTATTTGAATACAAATATTAATCATCCCAATGCAACGTGGTTGTGAAGGGGTTGACATGATGGCTATTTTAAATTATTTGGGGACAGTTGGAAATTATATGATCAGGAAGGGTTAGCTAAATGGAATGAAGACGAATAAGCGCAGGTGGGGAACTTATATGAGAGGCAGAAATGGGGTTAAGGGGGGTCGGCCTGTGGTTATGTGCATGGTCTTTGAAAGATGGTCCTCTTGGGCTCATAATTTTCATATCCGATTTGGGACATATATCAACGCAAGGTGGCAAAAATGGGGGTGCACCAATATGACTTCTGGATCTGCAGCAAGTTACTCAACCTTTGGTGGACCAAGGTTGACATTAGCATATCCAAAATTGGGTGGGTTGTAGCAACTTATTGTGGAGGAGCATATTAGAGGCATGCAGCCATGTTCGCTGGTGTGACAGCAAACAATGAGCGTATCCTCCCCAGGTTAATTGTTGCACAGGGACCTACTGGGAAATCTCACTGTGGGGATGTTTGTGTGTGGGCGGGTGAGATATGTTTGGTGGCGTGCCACCAAACATGAGTTTGATTTTGCGTGAAGTTTTTTGATGACTGATGCCTACTGGGCTTCCAGGGGGGATGTGTGGCATGATCAAAGGGGGCACCGACCATGAGCCATGATCCACATATACATTCACCCCTATTGCATTTGAGGCAGGTACTAATCCACCAATATTGGCATCAGGGTCTTTGCCTCACGCATGTACAAAACTCTGGAGAAAGAGGCCACCCACCCAAGGGAATTTTTGGCTGCAAGCCAGGCCCCACAGCTTGTGCGGGGCGCGTGAGAACATGCAGAAAATGACCCGCGGTGGGAGATCCCCACGCAAACATAACCAGCCTCAGCAATAATAGGCTGGGATTATTCTAATGCGGATGAGGCTGAAGCAAATCCACACTGATTGGCCTCAGGTTTCCACGCGCGAGCAGGTGAGTGTCTGCAGTCAAGCTTACCACCCAACCAAGAAAATAGCCAGTTGGAAGACTGGCAGTAAAATGTCTTCCAGGCATGTGAAAGTTGCCTGCATATGACCCGTCGGGGGGTGCGTATGAAAGCGTGTGGCTGCCTGACAATGAGAACGCGCAATGAACAAGCGGGGCCAGTCATTGTTTGCCCCGACAATGGCACCGGATGGAATCCACTGTTTGTGTATGACCCAAATAAACAGTCATCCCACTATGACCCACTTACATTAACTTGGATTACATGCACATCTGTGCCGTAGTTAGGCAGAGCTGTCCAACAAGGTGCATCAAAGGGATGCAGGTGAGATATATGAATTGATGGCTTGACGTGATTGCATGTTACATTGTTGAACAGCTTTTTCTCTGCCCCGCAGCATACATTTACAAAGGTGTACTGCATACTACAGTTTTGGCTGTACAGATTAGGAAGGTGTAATACTACTTGATCCTGAATGCATATAGCAAATGTGCATGCACCTTCCGATCGTTTGCATATACGTAGCTCATGTGCCACATGCTCAGCATTGCGTTTCACCCAATTTGCAAACACAATCTGAGCATGTCATGGTCAAAAGAACCGTGTGGAAGTGCTAAGTAAACCCATGGAATGAACTATTTTTGCAATAGTTCATTGGAAGGCTCAGTTTGGAGCACTTCACCAAAGCGTGTGAAGTGCTGCACCTGGCTGAAATGTCATCCAATGCTGTGCCAAATGCTCAGATTGTGTGCATACAAAAACGACTGAGCAATGGCTCAGCATGGTGCATTTGATATTGTTATATCAATAGTTCAATTACTGTGCAATTAAAATGTTCAGCCACTGAGCATTTCAATTATGACCCAAAAGCAAACCTGAGCAATGGGCCGAGGCAAGCTCACACTGTATTCACTTGTCTTACAGCCCCCCCTTTGTTCAAAGACTATCACCAGGCCATACGGCCTGTGATCTCACTGCGGTCACTTGTGACCAAATGCACCACGTTCTTTTCTGCATGGGGCATTTGGGAATTGCACCCACCATGGAAATTCAACGAGGGCCTCATGACCACCCTCCTGGGTGATTGGGTGGCTATTTAAGGAAACAAAGGGGATTTGACTGAGCTTGACAATTAAATCAATAGCAATACTCAGCCAGAACCCCATTGTTCTTCTGCCTCACGCCAGCATTTCCCTTCTCCATTGCAGCATTGGCTGCAACTGAGCTTCAATTTAGCCCACACGCCTTGAAGCTGAGACCTTTGCAGGTGCTGCAACTGCTGAGATTGTCTCAGCTTCACCATGGTATAAAAGACCATCTTCACATGACACGCCCTTCACTTTCTTTCTCACCCGCTCCACTTCGTTCAACCTCACCCGCATTTGTCCTTCTTGTGCGTATTCCCCTTGGTCTTCCTGCCTTTCTACTGTTGTCTTTTGCACTCCACTAAACCCACTCCCCTTCCTTTTGCCTGTTTTCTTATTCTGCTGATCCTTTCAGAAGCTCACTTCTATCCACCTCGTGCATTACCTCTTTTTTAAACTTTTGTCAACATTATGTACCAATATTAATACTTATTTTTTTTCACGACTCTCTTCCAGACTTTTAAAACCTTCCGAGTAGAGAATCTTTATTTTTGTAAGATGTGACTATGAAACTGATGATAATATTACTATTAATCAACAGTACTATGTCTGTTCTTATGAAATATAATAATAAAATATTATTATAACCACAATTAAATAACTAAAGAATTATTTCTTTCACGTGTTAAGCACTACTAGTGATTTTAACAGTGAGTAAGTAATTGTCTACAAGAATCAATTACAAGAAGAATTTAATAATAAAAACTTCTTTTATTAAAATAATAAAATTATTTTAATATATAATTATCTTTTGCAAGAATAATTATAATGATAATTCTTGAAGAAAACTCATTTTAGAGAAAAAATTTAAGAATTAAAGATTAATCACTCACTAATATTCCAAAGAGCTTATTGAAAGATAAGATAGAGAGATTTGACGTGGAATTGTGGATTTAGAGGATCAAAATGAATTTTATAAATGTACTACAACAATATATATTTGATTTCTATGATTTCACGTCTTTCTGATTGATTCTGAAAGAATAAAAACACTTAAGAAAAGTCTTAACTAATACTTACTTGTTGGTAATACTGATATAAATGATTAATAAGATGATGATGCAGAAAAAACAGCAAGAGAAGGCCTCTTTTAAGTCAACAACAGGTCACAGAGGTGTGCCATGGAGCAAACTGAAAAACCAGTGAGTGAGAAAGCATTAAACCCTTTTGGATTAGTACTTGCATCATCTGTTGTCACGTAAAATTGTCATAATTGCTTAATTGATGCTTTTACATGACTACCAACCCCAATATGGTTAAGAATAAAAGGAGTAACATTTGTAAATCTTCTTTTATTCCAAATTAATAATTGATTTCCCAAAGGTATCAATGTTATTGACAAATTCATCACAGGTTGTATTTACTGTGAATTTTTGAAGTTTCAGTGTTTCACGTAGAATAACCAAACATAGACTGTAAGTAAAACTTTTAATTTTACTAGTAAAACCGTAATTCTTTTTGGTTGCACCATAGATAATACAGTTCTCAATTGGTCCTGAAAGTTTCAGAAAGATTAATTAAGAACTGTATTTTTAATGAATTTTTGAAGTTTTTACCTCATTTCTACGTAGAATTGCAAATATCAGTGTTTGACTGGTTGCTATGAAGTAAATCAATGGATAAAAGTCCAAAAAGGGTTCCAATTACTCTTTTGGGGTTTATCCATAGAAAGTCATTAGTAATTGACATGGTTACAGGAGTATAAGTAGCTCTTTACCTTCCTGGCACGTCAAAATAGCAGGTTATTTGCTATTTTCTGGTGTTTTACAGTAGTTGTAACTTGGTAACCAAGTTCCCAAAGAGGTTTAGTTTACCAATTGGGTCAAGATCAGCCATGGAACCAAGCTTTGGAGCTATCCAGGCCTCTGAGGCCTCAGAAGTTGGGTACCCTGGCTCTCTTTGATGTCTTTTGTCCCCCTTACTTATTTTTCACATCAAAATAGAAATTTAAGCTTAAAGTGAGATATCCACTATGGGTGTACCAAAAGTGCATGTAAGAATACCATAATATTAAGTGCTCAAAACATGTATAACACTATTCTTATTGTATATGTAACATGGGATTTCTCACTTTCCCATTATTTTGGCGTAAAATCAAGAAAAACAAAAATTTTCACGGATCTTTTATGTGGTATTAATGATGTGGTGTTGAAGTATTTTCCATATTACCACCTCAAAGAGTTAATTTGAGCTTATTAACTCTATGGAGCTACCCTAGGTGAATGTTTGTGTAGAATCCAAATCTGGCCTTAAATCCATGGATTTACTTACTCAATAAAAAGCTATTCATCTTTTCTGAAATCAAAAATGATGAATTTTGAATATATGCATGATTTATGAGTTATGTATAATTCAAAATTTCTTTTTAAGATAATTGTGGCCTATTTGGGTATGTAAAATATACCTCAAGGCTCACATTCCCTCCCACCAAAAAATAAAATTGTACTACAATTTTATTAGTGATAGAAGAATAAGGCCCCAAAGGGGGTTAATGTCCACTGTCCAACCTCTTTACATTACTCAGATCAAGTAATTTAAAGCACATTTATAGACATATTCAGGCCTATGGCCTTCTTTCATGTCTAAATCTTCTTAAGAGTTTATTTGAGTCAGGTATTTCTGATTCTGCCATCCATTCATCTTCATGTACTGCATTTCTATATCTGACAAGATATTCTCTTTGATTTTTACCCCTAAGTCTCCTTTCTTTAATGACTTTCTTTATATTTTTGTCTTCATTCTGTTCCACAGGTGGTACAGTTAAAGGTGTTGGGTTTCTTAAAGGAAACAATTCTTTATCAGCTGGTTGATAAGGCTTTATCAAGCTGACTGGAAATGTGGGGTGTTTATTTTCCAATTCACCACTCAATTTCACTTGAACTGCATTGGTTCCATGTAAAACAACAATAACAAAAGGTCCTACATAAGAATCTTTAAGTTTCTTTGGGCCTTTGATATTATTAAAGTTCAAGGTTGAAACTAAAACTAAGTCCCCTACTTTGAAGTCTGGTACCTTATGACTCTTGTCCCACTTCTGCTTTGCATAATCAAAAGCATCATTCATACTTTGTTTTGCATGGTGTTTTAATTTATCAACAATTATCTTGAAGCTGGAAGCTGTAGGATGAATGTCACTCAAGTCTTTCCTCAGTGTGTCTGCTGGGAGTCTTGGATTCCATCCTTTTTCTAACATAGCAGGAGTTTGTCCTGTGGAAGAATGGACTGATGTCTTGTATGCCAATTCTAATGCAGGTATCAGAGTGCACCAGTCATGGGTAAAGCCATCTGAGTCTTTGAATTCTAATCCATAAGCACAGAATCTCCTGATCATGTCCTCTAAAGTTTGAATCATCCTCTCTGCTAGCCCATCTGTTTGAGGGTGATATGCTGTAGAGAATGATAACTTAGTCCCAAACAATCTATGAAGATTGGTCCAAAGTGCAGATGTGAACTTGGGATCTCTGTCACTTATGATATTCTTAAATAATCCTGTATGAGAAATAACTCTACTCCATAAAAGAAGAGCTGTATCCATGGCAGTGTCATCTTTATGACATGGTAAGAATATGGGAGTTTTGCTATATCTGTCTACAATTACTAAACAAGCATGATAACCTTTGTCACCACTTGGAGGAAGTGCTGTGACCCAATCCATGTGAACAACTTCCCAAGGGGATTTTGGTTCCTGAATATGGATCATTAATCCAAATTTCTTGCCTGTACTCCTGTTTGCTTTTTGGCATCTGTCACAGGTGTGGCAATATTCAATGGTTTCTTTTCTCCAAGATGGCCACCATGCACAGTTCTTCACTTTTTCAAGTGTTCTGTCTTCTGGCAGGTGTCCATAGTAGATACTATCATGACATTCATGAAGAATGGTATTGATAAGTAATCTACTGCACAGTGTCATAACACAAGAATGTTTTGTTCTATGGTAAATGATCCCATCAAACAAGTGAAATCTCCCTTCAGAATAGGAATATTTCCAAACTTCATCAAGTGCATTAACTAAAGATGTATCCTTGCAGTCTTTATCTAATAAAGAAGTCAAGATATGGCAATTCTTGTCTTGTTTATAAGATTCTCTGACCTCCTCAAAGAATTCAGTCCCAATATCAGTTATGTTAATTCCTTCAATTGGAATCTGTGGTTCAGCTTCCAAAGGTACATAAGCTGGGTTATCAGGAGTGTTGGCTAAAGCCCATCTACTAAGTCCATCAGCATTCCTGTGAATGTTTCCTGCTTTATGAACTATAGCCATGTTTCCTCTACATTATTGAATAGCTATTTGCCATCTCAACATATGTCTGTTGGGAGCTTTCATGTTAAGAAGTGATTTTACTGCATTACAGTCAGTTATCACTTCAAAAACACTTCCATCAAGGTAATAGTGTAATTTCTCAAGTGCCCATACCAAACATAAGCACTCCATTTGGCTTGCACCATATCTGGCTTCTGTTGGTTTGATTTTCCTGGAGATATAACAAACTGGTCCTTCTGTAGGTTTGTCATCAATAATTTGGACTTGATGTAGGGCTGCCCCCAATCCATCTCCACATGCATCAATGTACAACTTAAAAGGAATATTCCAGTCAGGCATGAGGAGTAAAGGTGCTTCTGTAAGGGCTTTCTTTATCTTCTCATAAGCTTTAATTCTCTCCTCTGTCATCTCAAATACAGTCTGTTGATCACAGATTCTATAGAGTGATTTGGATAGAATTGCAAAGTCTTTTAAATGTTGCCTATAGTAACTAGCAAATCCAAGAAAAGACATCATTTCTTTTTTATTCTGGGGTATTGGCTTAAGTAGTACTGCTGCCACTTTATTTTTGTCAATACCCAAGCTTAAACCAGAAACAACATGTCCTAATGCTTTAAGTTCTTCAAAACCAAAGTTGCATTTCTTAAGTGAAATTTTCATATTCACTTCTGCAACTTTGTGAAGTACTCTTGCAAGTCTTTCAAGTTGCAAAGACCATGAGTCAGAACATATGATAATATCATCAATATAAATGATAAGCCATCCTTCAGAAAACTCTGTGGGGAAGATGGTATCCATCATTCTTTGATAATGAGATGGAGCATTTTTAATGCCAAATGGCATTCTAAGATACTCAAAAATACCACAGTGAGTGATAATTCTAAGTAGTTTCTTAGCTTTAGGCGTCAAAACATTTTGATGGAAGCCTTTCAATGCATCCATTGATGTTATATACTTGGCTTTAGACAATTGAGTCAAGGTTTCTTGGATTCTAGGGATTGGATACCTATCTGGAACTGTGTAGGTATTCAAAGCTCTAAAATCTCCAACCATTCTTGACTTATCATTATGCCAAGCAATGATAACAGGTGTTGTCACCTCAACCTCCTCATTATGGCCTACTTTCCTTAGTACACCAAGTTGAATTAACTCTTGGATATGTTTCTCCAAGGCTTCTCTAGCTCTGGGACTGGCTGGATAAGCTGGTCTTCTAAGTACTGGGGGATATGGTCTGTCAATATTAAGAGTAATATCCACTTCATGTCCTCTTATAGCACCTAATGGTTCATTATCAGAGGCAAATGCAGTATTGTATGTGTATAACACGTCAATAAGTTCATTCTTCATTTGTGGTGACAATGATGGATTAATTTGTGCTTCAACAAGTTGTGTGGACACAAATTCTTCCTTATAAGTATCTCTCTCAGAAGATACTACTGATATTTGCTTTGGCATATTGGAGAAAGCAAATTTTTTTCTCCTGTTCTCTCCAATTGTGAAATATCTGTCTTTATGGTTATTGATATCAATACCATATATGGTTAAGTAATCATTTCCAAGAATGATATGTTGAGATGTGCAGTTGTCCATTACTACAACTTCAGCTTTCATTCTTATACTTCCTGTTGGATGGGGAAATACAAGAATAGTGTCTAATATACCCAAAGGGTACATATTGGTACTGGCACTACTAAATTGTACACCTTCTATTGGTAATAGATGGTTTTTCCATTCAGGAAGTATAGCTTGGAGATAATCTTTGCCTACACAAGTGCAAAATGCTCCTGTATCCAAATTGACTTTGGCTTCAACATTATTAATCAGAATTGATGTGATACAAGATGCTCCAGCAGTATAACCTTTTCCTTTAGCAGGTTTGGTTTTACACATTCTGGCATCCTGAACATTAACAAGGCTGTAGCAATCTTCACTATACTGTGGCAAGTGGGTATGGACTTCAGTAACTTCAAAGAAAGCTGTGATGTTTTCAATGGGGTAGTCCTCCACTGGTGTATCTTCAGAGATTGCAGAATCTTGATCAGATTCCTCCTTCTCTTCAGTACACTGAACTTCTTCAATGACTTGAACTTCATTGATTTTTGTCTTTTTTGTGCAAGTGTTGGCTAAATGTGAAGTGCTTCCACATTTATGACACTTTAAGACAGGTTTTTCTGGTCTCTCATCCTCTCTGGGAATCTTAGAGGTCATCTTGGATTCTGTTAGGATTTTAGACCAAGTTTTACCAATTCTTGTTCTGGCAATGATATCTTCCATAGCATTAATGTAGTCTTCTGTTGAACAGGGCTCTACACATCTGCTTTTGATAGCATGTTCCAATTATCCTCCACACTTTCTTAATATTTTCATATTAATCATAGTGTCAGACATATCTGGTTGTAAGGCAGATAATCTGTCTTTTTGTTTGAAGAACCAAGTAAGTGGTTTATCTTTCTCTGAGTTAAAAATGGCACTTTCAAAGGCATTTTCTATTTTAAACCTCCAAGAATTATTGGCCCATTTGGTAATCATTTCAGATTTCCACAAAGACCAATCATGTTTACCATGATCAATCCTCATTTTGTAATACCATTTCTTTGCAGTTCTGGTAAACAGACAGTGTAATTTTCCCACTATGATTTCATCAGGTATATTAAAGTCTTCTTGCAACATATCAATAGTCCTGATGAATTCAATATGGTTATATTCTCCTTCACCAGAGAATGTTGGCCATTCTTCTATTTTGGGAATATCTCTTGCAGAGTAGGCATTTTCTCCCAAGAATGGGGTGAGACTTTCTTTAACAGAAAGTTTTTCTTCAGTTAAAGGTGTAGAATGTCTTGGCATATGTGGTTCATGATTCTTATGAATTTGTTCCACACTTGCAATTATTTCATTCTTCAACTTCTGTCTTTCACTGTCACTTTTTGCTAAGTGTATAGCAAATTGATTGGTATTCTCAACTATTTTTAAGACTTGGTCTTATAAAATTGTAAGTTGATTATTCACTTTAAAAATGGAAAGTTCTTCCATCTCATCATGCTGAACTTGGCACATGTTTTCAATTCTTTTGAAAGAATTGGTAATTGAGTCAAGTCTGGAATTTGTCACTTGGTGCAATTCAATGTATTTCTTGTCATTTTTCTTTAATTCAACTATATCTGATGCAATTTTAGTTAACTTTCCATCAAGTTTACCAATTTCTACATTAATACTAGTCTGTACACCAATTATTTGCGTGTAAAGTTTCTGTTCATCCTTTCCTGCTCCTTGGCTGTGAATTCCATCAGAGTTCTGGCCATATTGAAGACACTGTCCACGGCTGAAGGCTCTAATTTGGGGATCCTGTACCCTTGTGGGTAAGGTCTGTGCCAATTGGCTTTGCCTTTTCCTTTGCCTTGATGGTTCTTGGGACCTTTCTGCTTCTTCTGAGGTCCCTTGGGCTTGTCCTTGGACACTTCTGGAGCTGGTTTGGAGCTGGTAGACGCCACTGGTGCCTCTGTCTCCAAAGCTGGAGTCATTTCCAACTCTTTCTTCTGGTCTATAGATAAAAGACTTTGGTTCTTCAACCAATTCTTTATCTTTTTGACCTTGTCTTTGCAAGACAGGGGGCTCCATCCCCCTAAGAGTTCTATGGTCTTCTCCTGACCCAGAAAGCTCTTGATGTGTGAGTAGGAGTTCATGGCCCCCTGCCAAAGGCTTGGGCATATTTCCCACTCCTCTTCTTTTGCTGCTCTGAACCAATTCTTGTGCTGGCATTGATATATTTCTATTGCTGCCACTTGAAAATGGTTCAGCCCTGGAAATAATATCATGAATTAGTTCAGGCTCAGAATTCACGTCAAAATCTGTTGGTACAGACCTTGGGGAATGGGGGGCAACTCTGGCATACTCCAGATGTGTCTTTCTTGTGGAAGATTTGGCACTTCTGGATTTGGTCTTGCTTCTTCCTTGTCCACATCCATCTGGTTGGACTGAATAGTTGCTTCCATTTCTGGTGTGCACCATTTTTAGGTCAATTTAAGGATAAAGAGTAAATTTCAAGATAAAAACACACCTTTTGGTGGTAATTTATTCTTTTCTGAGTTGAATAAGGTGCCTCTTTTAGCAATTTGCACCTCAATACTTTCTTCAGATTCTGCTTCTGAAGATTCAGGACTATTGATGTATCTTTTACTGAGTCTGTTGCCAGCTGCACAGTATTTGATTAAAGACACTTTAAAGAGAAAATATGATAAAAGAAATTATTTTTATGATTTAAGATATTTTTAAAAGATTTTTTATAAGTTTTATTATTTTTTGATATTAAAAAAATATTCTTTTCAAAGAAAAAGGTATTAAACTTTAAGAATTTGAATAAAAAATTAAGTCAGAGTAACTGAAAGAATAATTTTATAAGTTTTTGGATGTGAAAAAGCCACGTGTAAAAACAGTACAAAATTAAACCAAATTCCTCAATGAAATAAGATTTTTAAGACAATTTCAAAAATAAAAATAATTTTTTCTTTAAATTGAAGAAAAAAATATTAAATTAATATATTTTAGAACTTAAAAATATATTAATTAAGGGTACAAGGTTCAAAAAACATGGCCAGGCCCCCAAATGTAAGATGTGACTATGAAACTGATGATAATATTACTATTAATCAACAGTTCTATGTCTGTTCTTATGAAATATAGTAATAAAATTTTATTATAACCACAATTAAATAATTAAAGAATTATTTCTTTCATGTGTTAAGCACTACTAGTGATTTTAAAAGTGAGTAAGTAATTGTCTACAAGAATCAATTACAAGAAGAATTTAATAATAAAAACTTCTTTTATTAAAATAATAAAGTTATTTTAATATATAATTATCTTTTGCAAGAATAATTATAATGATAATTCTTGAAGAAAACTAATTTTAGAGAAAAACTTTAAGAATTAAAGATAAATCACTCACTAATATTCCAAAGAGCTTATTGAAAGATAAGATAGAGAGATTTGACGTGGAATTGTGGATTTAGAGGATCAAAATGAATTTTATAAATGTACTACAACAATATATAGTTGATTTCTATGATTTCACGTCTTTCTGATTGATTCTGAAATAATAAAAACACTTAAGAAAAGTTTTAACTAATACTTACTTGCTGGTAATACTGATATAAATGATTAATAAGATGATGATGCGGAAAAAACAGAAAGAGAAGGCCTCTTTTAAGTCAGCAACAGCTCACAGAGGCATGCCATAGAGCAAACTGAAAAACCAGTGAGTGAGAAAGCATTAAACCCTTTTGGATTAGTACTTACATCATCTGTTGTCACGTAAAATTGTCATAATTGCTCAATTGATGCTTTTACGTGACTACCAACCCCAATATGGTTAAGAATAAAAGGAGTAACATTTGTAAATCTTTATTTATTCCAAATTAATAATTGATTTCCCAAATTTATCAATGTTATTGACAAATTCATCACAGGTTGTATTTACTGTGAATTTTTGAAGTTTCAGTGTTTCACGTAGAATAACCAAACATGCACTGTAAGTAAACCTTTTAATTTTACTAGTAAAACTGTAATTCTTTATGGTTGCACCATAGATAATACAGTTCTCAATTGGTCCTGAAAGTTTCAGAAAGATTCATTAAGAACTGTATTTTTAATGAATTTTTGAAGTTTTTACCTCATTTCTACGTAGAATTGCAAATATCAGTGTTTGACTGGTTGCTATGAAGTAAATCAATGGATACAAGTCCAAAAAGGGTTTTAATTACTCTTTTGGGGTTTAATCATAGAAAGTCATTAGTAATTGACATGGTTACAGGAGTGTAAGTAGCTCTTTACCTTCTTGGCACATCAAAATAGCAGGTTATTTGCTATTTTCTGGTGTTTTACAGTAGTTGTAACTTGGTAACCAAGTTCCCAAAGAGGTTTAGTTTACCAATTGGGTCAAGATCAGCCATGGAACCAAGATTTGGAGCTATCCACGCCTCTGAGGCCTCAGAAGTTGGGTACCCTGACTCTCTTTGATGTCTCTTGTCCCCCTTACTTATTTTTCACGTCAAAATAGAAATTTAAGCTTAAAGTGAGATATCCGCGATGGGTGTACCAAAAGTGCATGTAAGAATACCATAATATTAAGTGCTCAAAACATGTATAACACTATTCTTATTGTATATGTAACATGGGATTTCTCACTTTCCCATTATTTTGGCGTAAAATCAAGAAAAACAAAAAATTTTACGGATCTTTTATGTGGTATTAATGATGTGGTGTTGAAGTATTTTCCATATTACCACCTCAAAGAGTTAATTTGAGCTTATTCACTCTATGGAGCTACCCTAGGTGAATGTTTGTGTAGAATCCAAATCTGGCCTTAAATCCATGGATTTACTTACTCAATAAAAAGTTATTCATCTTTTCTGAAATCAAAAATGATGAATTTTGAATATATGCATGATTTATGAGTTATGTATAATTCAGAATTGTTTTTTAAGATAATTGTGGCCTATTTGGGTATCTAAAATATACCTCAAGGCTCACAATTTTGTTGAAGTTTTAAATTTATAATTCATTGTACATCTTCATTTTCTTTCTTGATTGTTTACTTTCTATTCAGTTACTAACCTCAATTGTTTTGTTTTTAGATGTTGTGCACTTTATGCACCAAGCAGGGTATCCCCTGCATATGTTCCTCGACAACGACCGACGCTGGTGATGCTTGCTGACAAGCACTCAAGAAATGTTCGTTCATTGTCCGCCCCTTCAGACCACAAGGCCAGAGGAGTTCTCACCCAAGATGCCCTTGCAAGGACTCCTTTGTGGTCAACAATGATGAAACGATATCCGAGGGCGAATGGACACCGGCACCTCAAGCAGGCCGATGGGAATGATTCGGGACAATTAGCCGTGTCCCCTCAAGCATTGATTTGTTCACCCCCCTCCTAGACCACCATCCAATGGTTACTTCACTCCTTGACCTGAGCAAAGTGATTATCTGGCCAATGAAGGATGGCGATGAAAAGAGGACATTCAAGCTTGGGCTGATTGTCACCAATGGGATTCAAACACCAAAGTAAGTTATCTTTCTCCTCCTTATCTCATTTCCCTTCACACAATAATACTGACTTTTTTCCATTACTCATAGAACAAATCCCCCCAAATCCCCCCCAACAAGACTCTCCCATTCCTAGTTTGGCTCATGAGCAAACCCTGCGGCAACCCACTCCAGGCCCAAGTGGCACCCGATGGTCAGAGGAATTATTCCGGGGTAAGCAGCCAAAGTTTCATTTCATTTTCAATTTCACTTTCGAGTCAAGTGAACTGACTCTTACTCCTTTTTTAGAACCCTCCCGAACCAAAGAGCCACCTATTCCAGGCCCGAGTCCATCCTCCCAACCACCTGAGGATGATACAACTCATGATCCAGAACCTGAAGTGGCTCCTACGCAATCCACAGAGGAACCTTTTGGTAAGTCCCAATTTCACTTTTTTAACTCTACTGAGCTTTTCCTCACCCCTCCTTCGACCATCTCCAGCTTGTCCCACCACTCCCTGCTCCATCATTATCATCAATGATACACCCGTTGGATCCCCCCTCCCCCTCCCCCTTCTTCTTACCCGACTCGCCCACCTTCCCCTTCTGTTCCCCCCCTCCACTCCAACCCCGGTTCCCTCCCCAGTGCCCCCGAGAACCCCAACACCTCCTCCCCCCAGTGCAAAGCCCCTCTCATTCCCATGATGACGCTTGCCAGGAATTCACTGACTTATGGCCAACTTTGATGATTCCTAGAGCCATTGTCCACGAATCGATCAACCAAATCTTGTTGGAGCATTGCCGCTTGCTCCACATGATTCCTTTCATGGATGCACCGGGAATTCCCAGAGGAACTAAACTCCCTCCTTGCTCAGGCACTGGAGGCTTATCCAAAGGAGGAAATCACCGGGATAGTCTCTAAATACTTAGAAAAATGAAATTAAAAAAATCTCATTATTTCCTCTTTTTATTATTTGTAATACTTTCTTTTAAATAAATTATTTGTATCCAATGTTTGTTATTTTCCATTTCTATTACATTCTTTGCTCATGTGAAATTATATTTTCCTCAATGGTTCAAATATCCTATTGCGTGAGAAATTTTTTTAAAAGTGCCCCACCAAAAGTTTGAGTGAGTATTTGTTTGTGTGACCCTCTTTTGCCAAAAATGCGCCAATAGTTGCCGTTACCGTCTCCTATATTTTCTTCTTCCCTGATTTAGAGCCATATCAATTCTTAACTGTAAAAAAGCGGGCGGTTCCCGCATGTGAGCAATCCACTCCAGATTCGTGAAACATGGCCTTTCCTATGGTCACACACTATTAATCTTACTCATGTATTGAATTGTTTAAATTGTTGGGAACCTTCACAAGTGTAAGGATTGGTGTGTGAGTTGTTGGGAGCCTGCACAGGCGTAAGGATTGGCGTGTGAATTGTCGGGAGCCTGCACAGGCGTAAGGATTGGCGTGTGAATTGTCTGGAGCCTTCAGAGGCGTAAGGACTGGTGTGTGAATTGTTGGGAGCCTGCACAGGCATAAGAATTGGCGTGTGAATTCTCAGGATCCTGCACAGGCGTAAGAAATTTTTGGCATTGTGGGGAACCTTCACAAGCGTAAGGATTGGCGTGTGAATTGTTGGAAGCCTGTACAGGTGTAAGGAATTTTTAGCATTTTGGGGAACCTTCACAAGCGTAAGGATTGGTGTGTGAATTTTTGGGAGCCTGCACAGGCGTAAGGATTGGCGTGTGAGCTGTCAGGAACCTGCACAGGCGTAAGGATTGGCGTGTGAAGCGTCGGCACCCCGCATAGGCGTAAGGAACTTTTAGCATTGTCGGAACCTGCACAAGCATAAGTATTTGCGTGTGAAGCATTGGCATCCTGGACAAGAGCAACAAACCAGGACATGTGTACGATGGCATGCCACCGTACATAATCCACTTCACCCCTTTTTCATGTGAGACACCCCATCTCCCACACTTGAAACCATCCAATCCTGGTGTATATTGTCATCTGCCTTACCCCACACACATGCAAATCTCCTCATTCTTTGAATTGGCATGAGATTGTATGACCATCCCTTATTTGATATCCCGCTCTTTCGCCAATCTCATAATAGCCATGGCTTTTTTGCCACATTGTTTTTGCTAACCTGCTTGTGCATTGTGGGGACATACCCACTAGTGTCGTGCTTTCGTTGTCCTGTGCTGGATCAGTATAATGAACAAATGTACTACTGGCCCACACTACCTGAATGAGCCCATGACATGCGGATAGATCAAACCAAAAATGCTCATTTGGGAAAATCAATTTTCCCCCTGTACACCGCTTTGACGCATCTCTTTGAATTTGGCCGGTCCGCTTATCAGCTTGAAACCACCATCCCGAAGCATACAGCGATGCATCCTTATCAACATGAGGTGCGTTTTTGAATCCATTCATGGTGAAAGTGAGTGCGGAAGCAAACTCGAATGCACCCTGATTTGCGGGCATATTGGTTTCA
The DNA here is from genome assembly GCA_023105745.1 of Austropuccinia psidii. Lineage (NCBI taxonomy): Eukaryota > Fungi > Basidiomycota > Pucciniomycetes > Pucciniales > Sphaerophragmiaceae > Austropuccinia > Austropuccinia psidii. The sequence goes on along the minus strand of JALGQZ010000001.1, from coordinate 60,245,225 downwards.
TAGTTAACTTGATAAAAAGATGGAACCCCCAATGACTTGTAGAAATTTTGAATCTTCTCAAATAAATTATCCCCAACATATCGTAAGGATTGACCTAGAATGCAACCCAATGAGCTAAGAGTGGCACCTCGGTTCTGCCATTCATCTTTTGCATTTTCAATTTTCCCAACACTTCCATACAGACCAAATTGTTCATTCTTTGTGCTGCATTTGTGCCACCCAATCGCGAACATAAATCCCTCCAGTAATGATCCATTTGTTGCAATTGGGTTGGTGAATCTCTTTTTGCTAAATAAGAATTGTGATAATTCATCCCATTGATTGACCTCGACTTCACTCATTGTTGTGAATGGTCGGAATTTGACAAGGGCAATGAGTAATTCAGTTGAAGAGAACATTGCCACATGGCCAAAGTGAATGCATTTGATCTGATTGACATCCACAACCCTCCGAATTTCACTTGGGGTGATATTTGCTGATACTGGCATTGATATTTGTGCTGTTGGGCGAGAGGAGGAAAACAACTTATTCATTTGGGTCGTTTTGCGCTCATATGTCTTTTGGGATCTCCCACTATTCCCGAGTGGTTGAGGGATCACTATGTGTTGAAGCACACAAAATATCAGATACTGCTTCCTGCCATTTGAAGCTAAGGAGCTTTGAGTCCAGAATGGTGCCCAATGCCCAAGGAGCTTTCTTGGGCACCCATCCTTTGACTTCCCTGTTGGAGCCCACATGACATTGGCACAATCTAAACTGACTAAAGCCAATGTTCTTCCGTGGGGCCCAATGAGGGTGCCACATAAATGTGGAAGCATATATATATATCTATATATATACACTGAGATTAAGCAAGCAACTCACACTTTCCTTCCTCAGCCCGACACTTTCTCGCGAGTTCCCTTTTACACTCTTTTCCTTTTTTTGTGAATGGCATGCTTGCAGGAGAAAATGAAATGAAACCAAATGATTACTGATTTATTAATATCACCTAAATTGAATTGCGGTCAATGAATCTTTTTTAATTGCGGCTAAAAAGAAAGATCACACCTGACCTTTGTGAGTTCGCGATCTCAAATACCTGAAACTGAAAATTTCAGTGGATAGTGCATTATTCAATTTGACATATTGATGTTCCCATGCAATCACTTTCCAATCCAACCATTTGGAATATTTCAAGCACACGCAAATGCAATATGCATCCTGCTGCGGATCCCTAGTTATCCTAGTCCTCTTGAAAGACACAGGAACATTTGGCCTATTATGGGCTGGCGGGAAGTGAGAAACGCGACCTCCCACAATGCCCCGGGTGTGCTACTCACGCGCACAACTGCCTGACTCAGCTTGCGTCTTGTTGGAGTCTTTTCAATGATGTACGGAGGCATGCCGCCGTACAATTACTATTGTTATTCAGACTGTGGCATCCGGGAAGTAGTAGGATAGGAACTCATGATTATTAAATTCATAAATAACTTTGAAAAATTCAATTACAATCTATCTAGTACAAAGCTAATCTAAAATGGGTCAATCCTGTTTGTGAGTTTAGCTGACCTGGGTAGAATCAAGTTGACCGCATCACTTGAACCAAGACCCCGCTTCACCACCCAGGCATCACCAAAGTCTAATACTAAGCATCATGCAAATTCAAATCTAAGAGGTACAGTGGGGTTAAAAGACTCTGATGAGAAGACACTTTTATTCAGTAGATTACATATATACTTATCAGTACATAGCCACACTGGATCCACTAGATTTTGACCCTCTGAAAGTTTTCGGAAATGTCAATTAGTGATAAAGCCCCTTTAACTGAGCTTGTTCTCCAGTCATCTGAGCATACCATAAAACCACAAAACCCCGCCACACAGAATGCCGCTAATATACCATAGCAAATTCTATTTATTCCGAGATTCTTGTGATATGTCAAAAGATCTTTGATGGCCTCATTTTTTTTTTTGAGTTCGTGAGTTTGCCTTTGATGCCATTAACTTCAACCTTTGTATGTGCACGTACCATGTTGTATGCAATCCTCAAATGGATAACTGTATCCATTAGATCCTCCAGGCTTTTGTGCGGCTTTGTGGATATCTCATTGTCAGCCCTGCCACCTTCAATGCTGAGTTGGGTTGCACGTTGCTTCAATTTACTCAAGCAGGAGGCAAGGTATTCAACTTCTCCCTGTTTGAGTCCAAGAAGATAGGTCAAATTTGAAGTTGGTGCAACATATGGTTTGGGTGCAATCACATCGTATGAGACTAAACTAATGGATTCAAACATAAAATTTGCCCAAAAATGTTTAACTGGATTGGGGGGGTAAAGAAGGCTCTGAGCCATTTTGAAGAAGGAGTGTTCAGATTTTGGGAGATTCTCTGGAGGTTTAGCTGATTCCTTCATCAATTTGAGATTTCAAATGTTGTGATCAAAAAACGCTTCTGTTTCTGTTGGCTTAAAAATTCTAACCCTGTATATTGCAATTTATATCACCAGTCAACAGCCAATAATTATGTATCATGCACAAAGATAAAACTCACCTTCCATCTAAAGGTCCTCCAGCCAGGCCAACATTTTAAGCTCTCGGTTACTGATCACCTTAATACCAACAGGCAGGAATGTATGAGCATCTTTTGTTGGTAAATTGTCCCATCAATTTTTGTAAATACTATTGATATTATCAAGCCCTCTTTTCCATGATTGTTGAGTAATATTGGAATGATAATTCAAAATTCCTGCAAACTCTTCCATGCGGGATAAAAATATTCCTTGAAAATTAGCAGACAATGACACTTTGGGCTCAGGCTCAGGAATTATATCAGTCATATCTTGTCCCATTGTATCATGTTTAATTATTTCCCTTTCTTGAAAGGCTTGAATATTCCGAGGAGAGGCAGGAGGGGTTTCATCATGGATTGTTTCATTGGGTATTGGGGGGCTTTCAGTATGTGGAGCTTCATCATGGATTGTTTCATTGAGTATGGGGGGGTTCAGTATGCAGAGGTTCATTATCAATATGGTCCCCTTCAACATTGATCATTTCATCACCTTGATCCCGAGAATCCTTTTTGGCTTCAAAGGTACGGCGTTTTTTGTTTGTTTTTTTGGTCGCATGTATATTTGGTCTTTTTCCTAATCCTTTGCCTGGAAATCCAATTACGACTTGAGATCCTTCAGGTAGAGATTCTCCCACCTCCACACCTTCCCATATATTGTAAGCAGCTATTTTTATCAATTTTGTTTGGAATTAGTAATGGACTTACGGTTCAAATCCATTTCAAGCAGGCTCATGGCTTCAGCAATCTTTTGACGCACATAATCAGGAATTTTACTATCATTTTGAATTTTTTCGAGCCTTGGGATTGTTTGAGCAATTTTGGAGACAAATCGTTCCTTGGATATAATTTCCACCTCCCCACTGAAAATTACATCATCTTGCCCATCATCTTCTGTCGGTGCCCAAGGCTCAACAGTCCTTTCCTTCTCATAACTTTTAAAAATTGGTTTCTGAGAGCTTGGAGGCGGACCTGAAATAAAGGCTATGACACAATATCAGGTTTTGAGAGATTAGAAATATTCAAGATGGATGCATACTCACATTCTGGAAGAACTGGTGGATCTTGATTATCTTCATGTGACTGGCTTTCTACTTCAATGCCTAATTCACGACTACTGGCAATATCAGAGATTTCTCTTCCACTCTCTGGGGCTGAAGTTGGTCGTTCATTTAATTCAGTTGAATTTACCTGGGTTTGGGCCATAGCGGAGGTAGTTTATTAAGCAAATAGATGGTGATGAGTTGATTGATAACTTGATAGAAAATTTTTGAATAAAAAGATCCAAATTGAAGAAAAAAGGTGGAAGTAAAATAATCGCATTTGCAAAATGCGATTTGTCAGGAAATTGAAGGAGGCGATGTTTTGCAAATTATTTCATATCATGCAAATGAAATCACTTCCCTGTGAGACATTGAATAAAGTTGACTAGTGAGAAACCTACTAAAGTCAACTTTTGAACTATTCAACGCTCATGAGGTAAGGACTAAGCAAAGTGTTCCATTTGAAAGATATGAAATGAAATTGTTTTGTTGGGGAAACAGGAGACACAATTCTTGTCTTAAATAGTCCACTTATTAGGTTTTAATTTGTGAGTCTCATTATTTAAACCCTAACCACAACATTGTGAATATACTGACCAATTTCCCCTTAGGTCCTGTTGGCAGAGAAGGCCACTCAGCATATTTCGGCGATTGCGTTCATTGTGTACGCCAACAAGCCACCGTACACTATGGATGTAGTATGGAAGTGTAAAGATAAGTCGTTTCGGGAGCATGTTGGGAGGGCACTCCGTGAGCGTAAGGATAAGTGGTGTCGGGAGCATGTTGGGAGGGCACTACACAAGTGTAAGGATAAGTGGTGCCGGGAGCATGTCTGGAGGGCACTCCGCGAGCGTAAGGATGGTAAGCAGTGTCGGGAGCATGTCGGGAGGGCACTACACAAGCATAAGGATGGCTAGTGGTGTCAGAGGCATGTTGGGAGGGCACCATGTGAGCATAAAGATGGTAAGGGAGGGGGTGTGAAAGCATAAGGAGTGGTGAGGACGGAGATGGGGGGGCGGTGTCGGAGTCTCATCTGGAGGGCGGTGCGGGCGCGTAAGCATGCGAAGTGTCAGGGCGGATTAGGTGGGGATGCGCAAGCCAATGAGGTGAAATTACCCAAACATTGCAAATAGTGTTGAAATGGGTTTGGGATTTGAGTGACATTCTCATGTGACACATGTGACAATTGACGTTGTCTTAATGCTGACGTGACGTGACCCACTAAATCCAGTGACTATAAAGTGACACTAACACGACTAAAGCAAGATTTTATACTGACTGCAGTGCGACGTGAAGTCAATTGCTGACGATTGACGCGAGACTTGCCCTGGTGTTGTTTTTTTTAATCATTTCAATAATATAACCATATTAACATCTAGTTTCTTTCAATATAATCTTATCAATTTGTAATTCTCTTAAGCTTTGAAGGCTTATGGCTTTGATGAAGTAATGTATTGATTTGAGTTTGTTTCAAAATTATAATAATAATCATAATCAATCAAAAAATAAAACTTCTTACTTTAAATTATAATACATTCTCTGATATCATATTATAAAGTCTTGAATCCTTCCATTTTGATCCTTTCTTTCAAATATTTTTTCTGAAATAACTTTCATTGAATTCTTTTTTTCAAAAAAGTTCATTAAAGTAACAAGCCTTGAATTCTTCAATTTAATAAATCTTCATGAGCTTGAATTTAATAATATTAAGAAAATGAAACAATAAATATAATGTTGAAATTTATTGGCATCAAGATAAACCTTAATTTTAAAGCTTAAATTAATATCTATCTGAACTTAATTATATATATATCAGCACTCAGTTTTTATATGTCACAAATAATTGTTATAAAATCTGAAAATTGACTTTTGATAATTGATTTTGGGTCTGAGCTTTAGTTTAGATATATATATATATCAAAAAACAAGAATATTCTCAATGAGACTTATATTGATAGAATAAAATTACTTTGTTTTGTTTCAAAATTAATGTTACATATATATCATAAGGAATAATGAAACCTCCAATTCTATTCCTATTAGTCAAAGAAAATAATTATAATATATATATTTAGTAGTATTGAAAAGAAAATGATTATTTTTCATGATTTTCAGTTTTTTGAAAAAAAGAGTTTACAGGATTGAACTCATGATTTTTTTATTAAAATTTTATTTATATTTTGAATAAGATTTTGAGATCTTTCTTCTATAAAATCACGAAATTCTTTTATTATTAAAAATCTAAGATGTTTTTAAAATTATAATTTATGAGGAAATCATCTTTTTGTTCATTTTTCTAAAATGCACTAATTTGAATATAAACTTAATCCTATTTCATTAATTTTTTAATGAAATTATTTCGTTGAATATTTGTAGCTTTGGTGAAATTATTTTTTCCTCAAATTATAATTTTTAAATTATGTTTAATTTGATATTGGCTATCATTGAAAAAAGCTAGGCTACTTAATTTAAGTAATTTTCAAGCTATTCATATGTATTTCTCAATTGTACAGTGACCTTCCTATTTTATGAAAATATAATTTTTATACAGGAAGGGTTGTGTACCAAAAAGAATTTCCGAGTTTTTTGGCATTGGGTTTCTCACTTGGGAGCTTAGACAAAAAAATAAATCATTGCGATTGATTTCAGAGAAGAGGTAAAAACAGCACATACATAAGTAGCACAAATAGAAAACCAAAAGTAAATTCAAAAGGGAAAGGAATGTGGTGGTCTTAATGTGAGGCCAGACCACAATGTTGATCAATAACCATCTGAAGCCTCCTTTGAATTTATTGGAGGTAGTAATTGAGTATGCCATAGTGGACATTGTTCCATGATGCCTGAATGGCATTTTTGAGGTTGGTAAAGTTTTGAAATTTGACTCTTCATATATTTCCAAATGTTTTCTATTGTATTCAAATCTGACAAATGTGTTTTCCAATCCATTTTTCTCATGCCATTTGTTACTGAGATTAGTCATATGTATTGGTGCATTATCTTCTATGAGGAGCATATGTTGAAATCCTTGGATGAATGGGGCTTCCTCTACTTTCTCAATTAAAGGTTTTAAGCCTGTGAAGTAGACCTTTCATATTGTGAGCCTTAGAGGTAATTTCATATACCCAAAAGACCACAAATACAGAATTAACATATAAATATAAATAAAATAAATAAATTTATTTATATTATTATAAGAAAAATCAAAATATAAATAGAAAATTATATTCAAAATTAAAAACTTAATTACCATTTAAAAATAAAATTACATTAAATTTTTAAATGATAAAATTACATTTATACTTGAAAAAATTAAGTAAAAATGAATTTCTAACAAAGTTATAAGAAATAAAATAAATTTGGAAAAAAGTTAAATAAAAATTATAATAACTTTTTATCCAATAAATAAACATATAAAATTATTTCACCATTTGATTCCTCATAAAAAATTAGGTGGGGTCACCTCTGAGTGAAAATTTTGTAACTCAACTCTAAATAAGCTTAAATTAAGTTTTTAGTATTTTCAATACAAAAATTGAAAATCCTCAAAACTTTAATTCCATTCACACCACAGGTGGTGTTAACCATCAAAATTTGTGTTAAAATTGAGGTGTTGTGTTTAGTTTAGAAGTTATGAGGAATTGAAGTATTTTCAATTGAATTCAATTGAAATGTCAAAATGCACACATGTATTACATAAGTGAACTTTGATTTACATATGAGGTATCAATTATTACTGTATTGTACTGTACAATTCAATTGAATTACATGTGTAAATTATAAGTATAATACATGATGAGGAATTAAAGGAAAAATAAATTGGAAAGATTAAATTTGGGGGGGAAAAGGAACTCCAGCTCTGAGGAGGAGCTAGACCCCCAAAATCCTTGCTGACAGGCGTGTGGTGTCAAAATTCACGCAAAAGTTCATCACTTTTGGCCTGGAATTGAGTTAGAGGGTCTGTGGACTCAATTGATGATGAGGTTTTGATACCAACTGGGGTAGTTTTAGCTGTTGCCAAGAGGGTAAAACTACCTTTAAGATAAAACCATCATAGTAAAAACAATTTTAACTGGCTTCTAAGTCTCTTACACACATTCTGACGTGTTTTGAAGGCTCTAGACCAGGTATTTCTACAGTAATGGCTGATTTAAGGGTCTAAAATGGCTAAAAATGGCTTAAACCGGCCCTTTTTGGTCTAAACCAGGGTTCAATGATGCCATAATTGGCTTTTCTGTTGTCAGAATGTTTTTCACGACTGACAAGAGTAAATTCTACTTTTGGAGTAAGAAAATTGATGGCTATAAAAGAATATCTTCTTTGCCCCACTTTTCTCTTCATGTTAGAATCTTTTCCTTTTATAATTAGTTTAAATATTGTTAAACCAATCAATAGGAGATTCCAACCACCTTTATTAAATCATTTTAAACCTTTTAACCACGTGAAAAAATTATTATAATCATTGTTTGTAACTTTTATAATCATTTTTACCCCTGAACCACCCCAAAAGTGAATTAAAGCATCTTTCATCACTGCTATGGTGGGAAGCAAAAAACGCACCCAATATCATTATGAATTATTTCAAGGTCAGTGATTGACAGTTATGTTCTCTAACAACCATTTTTCTGAGGCCATCCTCCAAGGTTGTGCACATTCAAGCTTCTTTTCAATCTCAAAGGACAATTCTTCCATTCAAATGATCTTTGCTCACTTTTCAATTGTGCAATGACAATGGGCTTGAGCAAACACCAGTTGGAGTTGGAAATCAATTGGTCACAGGTAAGGTTTTTTAAGTCTATGGATGATTGCTTTCCCAGATTGTGGATTTTTCACTTAATAGTATGGTTGGGGACATCCTTGTTCATGAGGTTAGTCACCTGCAAAACCATAAGATGTTGGCACCATGTAATCATATGGCTAAGCTGGGTCCAATCTCAATCAGTCAGCTTGGTAAGTTTCCAACTGTTCTTTTGGGTCTTGACTGTGCCAATCTGTTTGTAGTGGGAAAAATTACTGTACACTTTTTTCAAAGGAGCTTCAGAAAATTTGGTAATAATTCAAAAAGAGACCCCATAATGACACATTCCCACAAGGCAAGCTCTGGTCTCACTTCCTAAATAAGGCATCTTCAAGAAAAATAAATAAATTATGAATTAATTTTAAAATTTAAGAGAAAAAATATACCTCATGGAAGAGGCAAAGATTAATGAAGTTTTTAGTGAAAGTGTCAACAGATATAAGTAGAAGGGGATGGATGGTGAAAAACAACCATTTCTGATGGTCTTTTATATGAGTGGAAGGGGCTTTCATCTTGTTGCATTAGAGAAATAAAATAAGTGAGAGTAACAGCAAAGATTTAAAAAAAGAGAAGAAAATCAGAGATTGGAAAAAGAGGAAGAGCACAAGATTCTGACTCTGGCCAATGAGGAGAATCTGTGTCCCCTGACCCTGCATAACATGTGGTGCCCTTCCCTGTGTTCTTATACAATAGGTGTCACAGGGGCTCTTGGGAATAACAGAAGTGGCCTGGAGCTCAGGAATCAAGAGCTCACTTGGAGGGCTCCAAAAGAATAAATAAATAGTCTAAGAATATATTTCTTCAGCAAATAATAATAGCAAGGAAAAATATGCAGTAGATAATAAGAAAGAAGCCAAAGGCCAAAGAGTCAACCAAATGAATCTTCACTTCACTTTTTCAAGCTGACAGAAAGAACAATGTAATTAGTAAGGGATATGACCAACAATATGCACTGACAGGTGAATAAAGAGGTGCAACTTACTGACTTATGAATATAAGTATCTACTTTCAAAAAATGAAAAGGAAAGAATAATAAAAATAAATCCAATATATTAATTAACTGGGGTAGAAAAGTCCCCAGGAATGAAAGAGTGGCCTGTATATGAAAAAAGCCAAAAGACCAATCCTAGTGGGTTGAAAACCCCACTGTATAGACTGTTTTGGGAAATACAGATCGTCCATCTTGGGAAAAAAAGCTGTGTGTATAAAATTCTCACAGTTTATAGATTAGTTTACCTAAAAGGTCAGTTACATACAGGTTGCTTGAATAAATCTTGTATGGATCAATTGAGTTTTCCAAGGAACACTGGAGCTCTTGATGCCTTGAAAACTGATTGTGATAATCAAAACCTCCTGAAATTATCCTTGGAAGAATACTGTTGGAGTGGGGATGAAAATACCTGAAGAGTCAGGTGAATTTTGTACTCAAATGGTGTTTAGAATTTCCCCCATGAATTGAAAACTTGAATGCTCAGAAGCCTTCCTTCAAAATGGATTGGTGGACTAGTGACTTGACTTCAGATGGAATAATTGAGTCCTGAGAGTTTCACCATTCAATTGCTGATTATAAATGGTACATAATGGTATATAATACCATATATGCCCCATACATGGTTCCTGCAGGTCTGAGTACAAGGTTGGAGAAGTTGTTCCCTTATCTTAAGGGGAAAACCATGATATTGAAGGCTGGGGGCCTCTGCTGAACTCCAGATTAAGTTACTTGAGCTAGAGGGAACCATCACAAAAATTGGGACACATGATTTTTTGGGTCATTCTGGCCCTTAGAAATTGAGGGGTCAAAGGGAATGGCCCCCTTTGGCCTCATTGTATTTAGGCCAAAAAGGGTGTAAGGGGGTCTACAGACCATGGACCAAAATATTCATCCTACAAACCACTGCATATGTCCTGTAGACTATAGGGGACCTAAATGGCCCAAGACCCCCTAATCAAAGGGGGTAGTCCATAGGCCCCTGGAAGGCTGAGAAGACCCCAGGCCCATTTCTAGTGGGACGGCCTGGGGGAAAGGATTATGAAAATGGTACAAAAGGAAAGAAGGTTCAGAATATAGCCTGTGGGCCATAAATGAAGGTTGGGGCTAGGATTGGCTAGGAAAGGTGGTCATGACCCAGGGGCCAATTGGCCATAAAATGGTTAAGACAGTCAATTGCCATAAACCACCAATTGGGAGGTCTTCCCTGTGATTTTTACAATAGGTAGGGTACTGTACAGCTTCAGTCAATACAATTCCCTACCAAATGAATGCAAACATGGCCAGGACTTTCCAGAAGTGGAAAGTTCCTATTTTTCAAAGTCTGTGGTAGCTTTGTGGACTTGAACCTTTTTTACTTTGGGCTTATTTTTTCCATCTTCAAATCAAAAAATTATTTTTTCCATTTCAGGAAATTGAAACCATTGTGCTTCCTATTAAAGGCTCAAATATAATGGTTGAGCCTTACATCCTCCTCACCAATAGCCAGGATTCTGAATTACCTCAACCAACCAATTTGAGTGTTTCTTTCAATGATAATTAAATTTTTATTAATAAATTCTGATCAATTCTTGTTTTTGCATCTAAGAAATACCTTATGTTGAGGATGAGATACATGGCCAAATTTTTGGCATGTGTCAAGACGGCCCCTCATAGGAGTTGATCGCCAATATCATTGGACATTCAAGATTATTTGAAATGATTCCTGTTTCAAAAAAAATTCTTATTATTTGTGGGTAAATTACACCACAAAGGACCTTACTGTCTACTCACAGCTCATCTTGAAAAAATCTTTTGAAACAATAATCATTTCAATTGATTGGTAAAAAGATAAATCTTTGAATATTATACTCGTTAGTGATCTGAAGAGGTATCTTAATTAATTTAGAAAGAAAAAACAATGGTTTCAGTTTTTCAATCAAATTATAAGAAAAAAACATCTTAAAGACAAAAAAATAGAAAATATTTGTTTTTTTCAATATTTCTGAATTTTAAGTGTATGGTTTTTCCCAAAAATAAATATTCATTTTTTTAATTTTAGTGATAAATTCTTCACTGAAATTTATAATACATATAATACAAATAATTTTATATTCTTTTTTATTATTTTAAAAATAGAGCTCACAAAAAATGTTAATAATTTTTCCCTAATAAAGGAAAATTAATTTTTTCAAAATATGAAAATAAAATCAAGGAAATTTCAAATATCTTTTCATTAGAAGGAGATTTTTCAACTAATTCTTCTTTTCTGAAATTTCAAAACTAAACTTCCATCTGGGGAAATCCTTATTGAGTGGAAGGAATTTAAGCACTTCATTTTCAAAATTCTAAAATAGAGGAAGATATGAAGAATTCATGGAACCTATCATAAAACCTTTTCTTCTGAAATTTTAATTTCTATATTTTTTTTCACAAAAGACTGTCGCCAAAGTCCAAATATTAAATCAAAAAATTCTGCAGGTTTTTTTGATTTCTGCAATCTTTCTTTTTCTATATAAAAATTCAGGAAAACAAAAAAAAGGTTGTTTGAAGGTTTCTTTTTTACATTTTGACCCTAAAACTAAAAAGTGATTTATTTCATTCAGTGATGTGATATTTCAATTGATTAAAGCTTTATAAGAAATATCATCAGTCTTTTATTTATGAAAAAAGAAAGTTTCTTTATTAATTGAATTTATTTTAGATAATTGATTCAAGTCAAAAATTTCTAATGTTCTATCATTTTTCTGGAAAAGAACCAAATTCATTTTTTCTTTAACCTAAATATTTTATTCAAATTTTGAAAGGCTGAACCTATAGAATCATTATGATCATTATCATTATTATTGAGTGGATATATTTTTTCCTTTTGATTAACAATATGAATAATTGTTAATTTAATTCAACCAGATTTTTTTTTTAGGGAAAGTAGAAGTAAAAGCTGTATTGAGTCTTAACCCAGAAAAAATCAATTGAATATTTTATAGATTTATTCTTAATATCCATTAAAAAGAAGTACTCTTTTGGGTTTCTCATTTTATATTTCAAATTTAGATTTATTCTTGAGCTAAATACAATCAAAAACGTTTTGAACTATTCTTTTATGCTTCTAAACTAAAAAATTTTCTTGGGATTAGAACAAAGCTTATATACTTATTTTTCTATAGCTTATTTATTCAGCTTCATGAATTAATATTGATAACTTCAAAGTTGGTGAAATATTTTTATTTAAATTTGTTATTCTGTTCAAGATGTAGATTATCTAGATCTCCTGATAAATATAAAAAGAGTGAAAATCAGTTTTCATTGAATAAGATATTACCATTATTCAATTATAGGATCCTTTGAAACCCATCTTATATTTTTTATTTTTTATTTAAAGAAAGGATGGTTTATTCGAATAACTATAGCACACTGAATAATTAAGGTAACTATGAAGTCCTTTCTCTTTTGACTTATTAAATTCAATCAACTTCAAATTTTGATTTCATTAATTTTTATTTGAAGGAAAATATAATAAGATTAATCAGATCATTATGTTTTCCAATTCAAAAAGACATGGATCAAACCATCAATTAAACAAAATCAGACTATTTAATTCTTCCTTTGTCCTCAAACCTTTTCTTCACCTTCATGCATTAAGCCCAAATGGATTCATCTTATTTGTGTTTTTATTAAGCTAAAAACTATTTTGGTAACTCCTTGTGAAATTAAAATAAATTAAAGATTTTCGGAAAAGGAAATGTACTGATTGTAAATTTTCTTACTCCTATTTTGAGAAGTTATTTTTTTTTGAAAATTGAAAGTCATTATTAAACTGAGCTTTTCAAATTTGAAGTTTCAATCACTTTCACAAGTATTTCCCGTAATGTGGATAACATAGTACCTCTTATTTATCAATAGGAATATACTATTATCTGATAACAAATAATCCATACAACTGTCACAAGGGCTCTTCTGAGGGAAGAGGTCCTGGAACTCAGTAAACTGGAGCTCACTTATGGAGGGCTTAGGTGGAATAAGAGTGTAATAAGAATAATATTACTCATGAAAATAAATATAAGAAAATCAGAAAAAATAAGCATAAGATTAAAGGATAAAATAGCCAACCACAAACAAGTAAAACTCCACTGTTTCAGCCTGTCAGAAAGAAAGAGAAGGGTTAATAAGGATATGGCCCCCACAACTCTACTGAAAAGGTGAGGAAATGAAATGACCAACTTAAAGCCAATAAATATAATATTCAAAAATAAAGGATAAGAATATTTATTAAATAATGAATAAAATATACTAATTAAATGGGGCAATGTACCTAGGGGGAGAAAGAGGGGCTGGTATATATGCAAGAATCAACCAGCCCTGATCCAAAGAGTGAATTTACTTGCAAGGAATCATAGATTGAATTGGTTTTGGATGATACAGACCCTGTACAGGGGGATTGGTGAGAATTGGTGATCATGCAGTCTCAGATTGATGAATTAAAAACTGTATTCAGTGAGCACAGTCTGTATGAAAAAGACCACGCTGTATTGTGGATTCCAGACTCTTTTGAGTGAGCACCGTCTGTATGAATAGTACAATGCTTTATTAGGGATTCCAGCCTGTATTTAGTTTTTCAAGAAGGTTGGTGAAGCTGAATTCCGATTCGTGCTACCAATTTGCTATTATGGCTGGTATGAGTAGAGATGGGACTGCATACCATTTTCCCCTGAATATAGCTGTGACAGTATCCCCCTCTTGAAGCTGGTGGTCTCCTGAACACCAATATAGGAATATTTTGTTTGAAATTTCACTTTCCATCCGCATAGTATAAGTCTGAATCATCTAGCCTGAAATTAAAAAACCTCTCTTCATTCCCATGAACAAATTTGTGGCTGATCCATTGTCACCAATCTTGATGGTCTTATGCAAGTGGCCTTGAGTTAAAGCTTCAACTTGCCTTTACTTGGTCTTGAAAAACAAACAATTTAACAGAATAATAAAACAAACATTTTGAAATATTGTGGGAAATAATGGGAAATGGTTATCACCACCAAAGGAAGCTTGAAAAATGGTGCATAATGCATATATGCATCAATATTTAAGATCTTCATGTTTCTTTAATGGACCTCTTTTACTCTCCAATAACTTCTTGGAAAGCTGGCCTTATAACTCTTGAGCTCTTTCTCTTATCATAACAAGACTTGACCATAACTTTGCTTGATTTCTGTCCCCATGGCCTCTTGATCAATGAGAAACCTGCCTAACCCTTTCTAAAAATGAAATATATGCTCTTTTTGTTATTTTGATGCTTCTGGCCTAATATTCCTTTCCTGGGACCCTTTGTTCGGGATCTGGGGGGGCCAAAGTAGAAAACTTGGGCCAAATGGCCCCCAAAACTGATTTTGTGACCTTTATCTATCATGGAGGGTTTCTGGACCCTCTAGACCAATATTTGCCATGGCTTAGAGGGGCTTTGAGGACCTTGAAGGGCTATATGGAGGCCCTCTTAAGGATATTTGAGGGAGTCAGTAGTCTCCCTTTGAGGGGTGCCTGAAGTTCAATTGGGAGGCTTGGTGGATAAAGACCCTGGTTTTTCATTACTTCAAGTTGGTATTTGAGGACTCTTTGAGGAACATTTGAAGAGATTGAACTTGCTTCATGGATGAGTCCTTCCAGGAGAATAACAATAGTGAATTTTGGAGTCCTTTGAGCCAATCCCGGAGCTAAATTTGTACCATAAGAATTTACTTGTATGCTTTATTGATGGATGGATTTGCCCATTTCAAGTGGGTTGTCAATGAATTCAACGGGAATTTTGATTACTTTGGTAAAGAATGAAACTGCTTTTTGGACTTTGCTTTTGATTTGTTTATCTTTCATGCCTTCTCTTATTGATATAACAATAAAAATTGAACCTCCCATTACATGGTACGGGAAGGGATTCTTCTGCTTTGATAAAGAAAGAAAATAAACAATAATTATACAAGGAAAAGTTATAATTGAAATAATTAAGAGGAAAGAGAGTAAAGAAAAATCTCAGACATGTGCTTCTTGAGTTGAGTTGCTTGGTTTTGGCCATACATTTTCCTGGAAGATAAAACCAAGCATTTGATGCTTAAAGAGTGGCAAAGGAGTTGTTTGGCAAGAAGTAGAAACCCTACGAGATTAATCCAAGGAGATGAAGCTTACTTTCATTCCCTCCACTACCCACAAAGCACCATCAAAGAACAGAAAAATGTTTTTGGAAAATTGACTTGATGTAATGAATGTCTTGAATATGGATTAATGGCATAAATAGGAAAAGCAAAAAGGAAAGAAGGAATTTGGAAATATCTTGATAGAATGTCCAAATTTGAGGGTATTGATGTTGCAAGGCCTTCCCAATCTTTCCAAAGAATTGGCAAGTGCTCACAAAATGGTCAGGGTTATTTTTACAACAAATTTGGGTATAATACCCCCTTAAAGGTGCATACCATGAGAGGATCTTTCATACCTTCTACTCCCCACCAAGCACCATAACTTCAAACTCTTGAGGCATTTGGGCCAGGCTTGTTAGATACAGAGTATGGAAGTTCTTGAAAAGATCTAGTGAGCTGATAAGGTTAGAGTGGGGTGCCCAAGTTGTTCTTTCTGGGTCTTCACTGAATCCTTTCAGCTCTAGTAGATACCATAATTTACCTCACTTGAGGTTTTAGTCCACAACCTGAGCCACTTCTCATTTCTCTTTCTATTACACTATGACTAGTGGTGGTGGAAATTGATGTTGGTTTGGGATAGCTGATTGCTTGACTGGTTCTATTAAGGATACATGGAAAAAAGGGTGAACTGACTTCCATTGTTGAGGAAACTTTAGGTGATATGCATGACTTCTAATCTTCTTCAAGACTTAAAATGGTCCTAACCATCTTTCTGAGAGCTTCTTGGGGGTTCTTATAGTCTTGATATTCTTTGAGACTAGCCATACTTTGTCCCCAGATTGGAAATCAATAGAATCTTCCTATTTCTATATGAAAACTTCTTAAAATGCTATATTACTGATTTCAATCCTTCTTTGACAGCTTGCTATACTGATTCAAAATTTTTTTAAAGCTTTCCAGCAGGTTTTTCTTGAGAAATGTTAGTTGAATCAATTCTGAGATTTCTTCCATAAATGGTGAAAAAAGGTGGTTGTTTTGTTTATGAGTGTTTTGGATTATTATAGGTAAATTAAGCCAAAGGGAGCCAGGTGTACCAGTCATCTTTATTTTAACTGACATACATCCAAAGATACTTTGAAGAAATCTGATTTACCCTCTCTTTCTGTCTATCTGTTTCAGGGTGGAAGGCAGTTGAATGATCTCTTGGTATCTTGAGCTGCTGACATAATTGGGTTTAGAATGATGAAACATATAAGGAATTTCTATCAATTATAATACTTTCTGGAAAGCCATGCTTGGAAAAGACATGGATAATGAATATTTGAGATAATTCCAGAGAGGTCAATGTTAAAGAAATTGAAATTAATATTTCCATTTTTGATAATCTGTTCACAACTACTAATATTGAATCAAAGTTGTTGGACAGGGGAAATTTATTGATAAAGTCCATTGATAATGAATTCCAGGGACCAGATGGACTTTTATTAGGCTTGAGTAATCAAAACTTCTTATGGTGAATGTTCTTGTTTCTTGAAAATTGCTGACATGAGTACACATAGTCCTTGATGATTTGATTCATGCCATCCCATTGGAAATCTCTCTTGATGAGCTTGAGGGTCTTCTACTGGCCAGGATGGCCAGACAATGGTGAGTAACAATGCTTTTTGAAGAATATCCAATTGAATTTCACAATTTCTTGGAATAACCACTCTATCTTTGAATAATAATAACTTGGCAAGAGAATAATCTGAGAATGATTGACCTCTTGCTAATTTCTTGAGTATTTCTTTATACTCTTTGTCTTTTCATACTTTTTTTTGAATTTTGTCAACCAAATATTAAAACATTTCTACCTTGATTGAGAAGAATCTTGATTCTTGCACTTCATCTTGCTTCATAAATTGATAAAATCATCCACCACTTCTCTGGGAACATGCCATACCAGCATAATAAGGCATCTGGTAGAGTGGCCAGTCTGCCTGGGCAGTAGGTGATAGTGAAATTAAACTAAGAAAGAAACTCAGCCCAGTGGGCTTGATTATGAGTAAGGACTTTGGAAGCCATAAAATATTGAAGATAAGAATTGTCTGTCAAGACTATAAAAGAATGAGAAAGGGAAAGAAGAAAAGCTCTCCAAAACTAGAGAGCCCAAAATATGCCAAGAAGTTCCTTGTCATTAATTTCATAAATGAGCTCATCTGGTAGAAGCTTGCAACCATCAAATGCAATGGGGTTATTTCCTGATTAAATCACCTGACTCAGTACAGCACACAAGGCACAATCAGGAGAATCAGTCTCCACAATATTTGGTAAAGTAAGATTGAAATGAGAGAGGATAGATGAAATTGTGAAAGCTTCTTTGAGTATTTTAAACTGACTAAGAGCTATACCCTTGAAAGAGATTAAGTAAAGATATAACAACATCTTCTCCAACATCTTTCATCTCTTTGAAGACTTTATCTCTTAATGGAAGGAGTGGCTGAGAAGGGATAATGGGAGGGATATGGACAGAAGAAGGAAGGTAAGGTGTATCAAGCTCACCAACCAGAGCAATACTGTTGACATAAGTGGCAAGGTCATTACTACTAAAGGAAATAATACCACTAGAATCCTTATTGATAGAATCATAGGTTATCAATCCATTTTTCCAAAAAGGAATGGTGTTTAAATGGTAAAGGAAATAATAGCTCAATATGAGGTCTTCTCCCTTGGGGGAATCTATGATAAGAAATTCCCATTCAAATCTTGGGAAAGAAGGAAAGTAAACAACCAGCTTGGTATAATGGGTGATGAAAAAGGAAGTGGATCCATTGGAATACAAGGTGAAAAGAGGAATATTTTCAGGGAGCTCTGAAATGGTCAATTAGTACTTGAGAACAAAATTCTTTGCAATAAAAGAGCTCATAGCATTAGAATCAATGAGAATACTACAGAGAATATCAGAGACAGGACAGAAAATAAGAAAATACAAATATTTCTTGACACTAGTATTCAAAGTGCACAATTGTGCTCTTTAAGGAAACAATTTAGAACCATTAAACACATCATTATTTCCACTCAGGTGCTTCCCTGCTTTTCAGGGAAGCCTCTTGGTCACCCAGGCATATTCTGAGGTCTCTTGAAGCACTTTACATTGTGTCATTTCCACCACAATAAGTGCATAAAACTTCCTTAATCCTCCTCTCCTTTTCAGAACTACTTAATGTTTTGTACTTATTGATGAGAGAAGAAACAGGGTTATCCTTAGAAACTTGAAAGTTCTTCCCCTTCTTACTCTTCTTGTGATGAGGCTGCTTGGAAGATGAATCTTGAGGAGTCCTGACAGAGTTGGATCCAGTGAATGGAGAATTCTTCTCTTGATGACTACCCTTTTTCTTCCTCTCATGGTACCTGGTATCTAACTCCAGGGTAATATTCATGAGTTCTTGAAGGTTATCAAAATTACCAGGGTGAGAAGCCAATTGGTCCAATAGTCTTGATCCCTATCTTCATTTATAAACATGAATATATTCACTTTCTCCCCAATCTCCAATTATTGAAATTGAGCTTCTGAGATATGCTATGTACAAAGAGTGATTACAACTTCCTTCATCCTGAGATTATAAAATTATTTTTCATATTTCCTGACTTAATGAGGATAAACAAACAGAGTGAATAACTGGGTTTCAAACAACTACTAGTTATTGAGGAGATAGGATGGGTCTTTGTTGGAGGTATTTGAAAGATATGGTTCAATCCATTTTCCAGCTCTACCAGTGATAAAAGAACATTCTTCCTGTGAGAGTAGAAGCTTTCTGGGTCATTATGGAAGATTACTTGACAGGATTGTATAAATACTTTCAATTTATGAGCTGGAGTACCAACAAAGGAATCAGGTTCTATCATGGATGGAGTCTTGAATTCTGGGGCTCAGGAGTTGTGCCTGGGGGCAACGTCTTGAGTGAGTTGTCCCATGAATTGAGTCATCTGCTCCATCATCCTCAGGAAATTTGGTTCAGCTTGAGAGACAGGATGTTTATCAGAAAGGGCTCAATTCAGAGCCTCAGAATCTTCAGGCGCACTTGCCAAGGCAGCTGCCACTTCAGTCCCCTCAGACTCTTCCTCTTCCACAGACTCCTCTCCCTCTTAATCTTACCTTTCACCAAATATACTTTTAGGACCTTGAGATATTCTGGGATAGCCACCCAACAAGCCAGAGAATGATCTCAATCTTCTAGACTTGATACATCCTCTTCTGGAGGGTGATGCTCCTTCCATTGGCGGTCCTCTGTCCAGAGTTTCACTCAGTTGATTAACTGAGGGTTTGAGGTCAAGAGGAGCCCTTTCTGTAGGAGTTATAACAGCTTGAATTCTCTGGGATATGGTATTCTTGGCTGGAGGGCTATTCTAGACAGGAATAATTGAAAAGTAGGAATAAAACTTGATGATACTTTGAGAACAAAAAATAGGGCTTTACAAATTCAAATCAAATGAGAATCTTTAGGGAAAAATCAAAATCCTGAGGTGAAATCAATATGAATAATTCTTGAAGGATGATGATGAAAGAGTCAAAATCTTATGAATAATCAATGCCTTGGAGAACTCCAAAGCAGTTTCAGTAAATCAATTCAATTTAAAATTAATGTTAATTATTTCTTGAGGAGATTAGTCAATCCGTCAATATCTTCAAAAGTCAATTAAATATCTTGGGAAACAAATTCAAATAAATAAATCAACTCAATTATTGAAGACCAATCAGCTATCTTCAGGGATAAAAATCAAGTCAATTAAATAAATCAAAATATTGAGGTGAATTAATTCCTTGAGAAATCCCAATTACAAGTTAACAAATCAACAACTAATCAATCAAATTGAAATTATAAATCCTGTATTCCTGAATCAATCACGCCAATGAATTCCAATCAATCAAAAACCTGATAAACATCTTAATTGAGATAGAAAATAAATTGGGAATTGATTAAGAATTAAAAATAAACTGAAAAGGTCATCAATTATTCAAAGATGAGGAAAAAGGTCAATTTCAATATGAATAGAATGAGTTACATGAAAATTGATATGAAATAATAAAATCATAAAGAGATAAAAATTGATTAATGAGAGAAATGAATATAAATGAAGGAAAAGAAGAAGCAATTTTGGTTTAATTAATATAACTTCAAAGGTGCTCTTCTAAGTGAAAAGGGCCTGGCCCTCAGTTATGGAGGGTTCAGGTGTAATCAGAGTGTAAAAAGAATGATATTACTAATTAAGATAAATATAAGAAAATCCAAAACAATAAGAATGAGAGTAAATGATAAAAGAGCCAACCACAAACAAGTCCAAGTCCACTGTTTCAACCTGTCAGAAAGAAAGAGAAGGGTTAATGAGGATATGGCCACCACAACTCTACTGAATAGGTGAGGAAATGAAAAGACTAACTTAAAACCAATAAATATAATATTCCAAAATAGATAATAAAAATATTTATTAAATATTAAATCAAATATATCAATTAACTTGGGAAAAGTCCCCAGGGGCTGGTATATGTGAGAATCCACCAGCCCTGATTCAAAGAGTGAATTTTCTTGATAGGAATGATTTATTGAATTGTTTTTGGATAATGAAGACCCTTTATTGATGCTTGGAGTCTGTGCAGGAGGTGTCGTGGGAATTGGTCATCATAAAGTCCCAAATTGATTAATCAAAGACTGTATTGAGTGAGGCATGTCTCTCTTAACAGTATAAGGCTGTATTGGGGATTCCGGACTGAATTGAGTTCATCAAGAAGGTTGGTGAAGCTGAATGCTTATTTGTGCTACTGATTTGCTAGTCTGGTTGTTATGAGTAAAGATGGGACTGCATACCATTTTCCACTGATGGTTGCTGCGACAACAAAATTCAAAGAATAGCTATTTTTACAAACACCATATTAAATCTGATTTCCTTCGTACTGGTTATATTATAAAATAAACACCTTACAGTACTCTACCATCATGGTCAAATAAAAACCAACTAATTCTCTTACTAATTTCTTTTGCATCTCACAGAGATCAGGAATTAATATTAAATTTAGTCTTACCAATATGAAAATATGTATATTCACCATCTCTTTAGCCAAATTGGAGCTTTTTGAATTGACAATATATTCTATATTTGAGTTCATTGTATCAAAAATAGTCTTATGCACAAAAATACATGTTCTAGGCTCAAGGTACTATAGAAAAGCTGTTTGGAATAGATTAAATTTTTAATGAAAATAAATTAACATTTCAATTAAAATAAATTTGTATGATATTCAAATTTAATTATCTTAGATATTTCTTAGAAAAGAGGATTGTTTTGATTTCTTGAAACTCTATTCATTGATGTCAAAAATTGTGCTTTTTCAATTTACACTTATCAATAATTGGAAGTTAGTTGTTAATACGATATTTCATCGTTTACAATAATCAATTGCACTTTCTGACTCATATTTATCTAACTTAAATATCTTTTGGACAGCATAGATATAAAACAAAAGTGATATTCAGAAGTCATTTGGTAGGAGTCAACTTACAATGCTTTAAAAATTACATTGAATATTATATCAATTTGATAAATTTTATGAATTTGTGGCATTATTTATCAAGAACCTCAAAATAATGTGTAAATTGAAAATTCTTGTTTTTTGGTGATCATAATATCATAAATTCAAAAAATCCGCCAATCGAGTGAGCTTGGATCCATGGTTTATTATTAACTGCTGCTATGGGACAGCTCCCTGGATTTTATTTATATTTAAATACCAATATTCCATTTATGGTAACACTTCCAAATATCAAAAATATCAATTCCTTTCTAGATTACATGTAACTTTGACCTCATCCATTTTGCTCAATCTTGAAAGCTATAGAATACTATGCTTCAAAGAAGACACCTCTCAGGTCTTTGAGAGTATTAATAACCATCAAGTATTGAATATATAAAGTAAATCATCAATATCTTTCCGCATTGGCATTTGTACAAATAGATATCATTTCATGAGAAATTCACTATAAAGATTAGTCTCCTTAAGCTCTCAAGTGGGTTCTAAAGAATATACTTCTTAAAGATTGATAACCTCAAAATGGAGTTGGGATGAAATTTTGACTTACATGAATCTTATTAATTTATTCAATGAATAAATACTCTGTATAATTCTGGAAATATATTCATATATGAAACTTGCTTTCTTAGATGGTATCATGTCTTAATAGTTTTCAATTGAACAGTTTTTGATAAGCTACAAATTTTCCTGATGTTGATGCAAGAAATTGACATTTAAAATCTCAATTATTCTGTCTTCTGGCTTTGGCAAATCTTTTATACAATCATTTTCAAAAATGGAACATTCAAAGCCAACAGGTTGCTTGTCACTCTCTAAACTCCATAAAAAAAGGCTCATTTTTTGATAGATTTAAATTTTCAAGGTAAATTTTCTTTTGGAAACCATTTTCTATTTTAAACCCCATGTCTCTAAAAAACGTTATTAAAATAGTTCGAATTCATTTCTTATAAATTTTGAATCAGAAGGAAAAATCAAGAATGCCATAAAAATTTCAGTGAAAAATAATTTTCCTCTCCTCATTTGAAAATTTAATTATTTGATCAGCCTCAGTATACTTCTTAGATTTAAAACTGCAGGTAAACTTTATGGAAATCAAAATTTCAGTGGATAATTTGTTCAATTTTCATCATAAAACATTTCCATGAATATTTCTAACTTTTGAGTAGTAATAATTCATGAATCATTGATCTATAAATAATTTTTAAGTTTCAAAGAATCAATTATCCAAGTCAATTTGAATCTGTGTTTTTTGGAGAATTCAATGATTTTATATTAACTAGGGGACTAATTGGAAAAGCACTTCCTATCTTTCCAATACTTTCAATGAATTAAAGCTCAAAAAGCTGAAAGAAATAATTCATAAATACCTTGTGTTGGTACTTTGAGATTTATTTTTAAATTTTGAAAAATTTATGTTCAAATTTATTTGTATTCT
Organism: Austropuccinia psidii; assembly: GCA_023105745.1. Classification (NCBI taxonomy): domain Eukaryota; kingdom Fungi; phylum Basidiomycota; class Pucciniomycetes; order Pucciniales; family Sphaerophragmiaceae; genus Austropuccinia; species Austropuccinia psidii. Next base: position 60,221,758 of record JALGQZ010000001.1, on the reverse strand, counting down.
GCTCAAACCTGCTTTCAACCCACCCCTAATTTCCAGGTCGGAGAATTGTTTCTGTAAAGTTGATAAAAGATTTAATTTGGGAGGAATTTATAATTTCTGATCATTATACACATCTTAATTCTGAAAATAAACATATAGTATCTGACAAAAGACTATATTAAATTAGTTACCAAGAAAATTGGTTTAATAATATTAAGGAAACATAGTATAAAGTATTAACAATTATTTTGAAAATAATAATTCATTCTTCCTACCAATTGTATCAAAGTACTTTTTTGATTATGTCAAGAAAGGCCTCTGGAAAGTGAAATCCATTTGTATTTCAATATTTTTTATGCATAAGGTCGGATTATACAGATATACATAGCTTATCAAATATGTTGTGAGTTCTGAAATAGCCTCATTTATTAGAACATGTAACCCTTATGGAATTGCTTTTATAGCCTTGTGATTGAATGATGAAAAAATATCCATATGTCCTCTGCAAGAACTTTTTTATTAATTTTGAACTGTAAAATCTGAAAAATACAATAATTTTTACAACATAATTTCATTTATTAATTGAAGTAAATTTACACACCACATGCTTCCATGAAAATTCATTATTTACAAACCATAATAGGACATTTTTTTAAAAAATTTCATTCTTTATATTTCTTTTTTCAAATAAAATCTAATGAAAGCTTTCAAGTTTCTTCATGTGTTCCATTTTGAAATGGGTAATTGATGAATTGATTCAATTTTATATGTAAAACATATTTCCTTCTTTAAAATTCAGGAAAATCCTCAACCAGCTTCTTGCATTATTTTCACGAGTGTATTGAGTTCATTTTCTGAAAAGGAACAATTTATACTCTATTAAATTAAGTTCTGTGCAGTGTTCTGGGCCTTGGTTATATTTTTATTCAAAAAAATTGTTAAATTTTGAATTCAAAAATAAGATTTCGTCACAAATTTTGTATGCTAAGAATTCCTGAAATTAAATTTGCAACACCAACCATACATAATTCATCAATACTTTTATAATTTGGCTAGAAAGGATTAATTCACTTTCTGTTGTTGTGTTTTTATTTCTATTTCAATTTTATGGCATTTTGGAACACTTTAATTTTTATTTTATATGTATTATGCTTATTTATGGAAATAATTTTTTTTGCAGAGTATTTAATTTTTGTGTTTTTGGAAAGAAAAACCCTCAAAAATCAAAAAACATTATTATTAATTCTTTTCATGGAAAAAAACAATGACATCTTTTTCTTTTAAAAAAAATTATTTTAATTTTTTTCTTTATATTTCTCTTTTTTTCAAAGGTGAAAGGATATAACTACCATTATACCAAAATCAGTGTAACAAAACTCATTTTAGTGTATCCACACCCATGATGCTCTCAAAAGAAACAAAAAAAATCCTCTTCCCCCTTTTAATAAAAATCATTATGAATGTTGATGATCTTTGATTTTGATTTTTTTAAAAAAGTCACTAATTCAATAAGAAATACTTAAAGAAAGGGAGCTTAATAATTTCATAGTTGAGCTCAAAAATTGCTGAAGAATCAAAAATTATGATTTGGAAAATTCAAATGAGCTGTTTTTTTTCAGATTTGAATATGTCTAATGTCTGGATAATTAACTGTGCAACATGATGAGTCATCTTCAAAACAATGAAAATGTGGTAAGAAATGTGAACAAGTGCTTACGATCCTCATATAGCTTTATTTCTATTGTCAAACATTGATAAACCCTCCAATTTGAAGAGAAGATAACTTTTTTTAATTAACAATTGGAATGAGTTGTAAGAAATTTGATCAATTTATACAAACTCTTTCGAGAGATAAAAAAGGATTTCCCTGCTATGAGTAATATATATTTTAATAAATAGTACAAATGTTTGACACCCAAATCATATTTCTGATTTAAAGAATTAATTCCTAAACTGTGATCTCTGAAATCATGTCTTTAATCAGTTGAGGTGGGAATCCTTTGAAAATTAGCAAGCAACAATATTGCAATAGATAAAGATTTTTAATTAAAATAGAAATATTTAAAGTCAATTTCAATATGGCTTTAAAACTTTGAAGAAAAAAAGCAACTATTGTGAACTTTTGAGAATTTATTTCAATTTTTCATAAATGAGTATGGAAGACATGTGAAGAATAATTGGAATACTTTACATTCTTCCAGAGAATATTGAAGCTTATGAATATTTATGTTAAAATTTATACGGAATACTTGAGTATAGTGACAAATCATAGTTTTTTAAGGATGAAGCCACTGAACATTCTTCAGCTTCATAAGAATAAGTTTTAAAATGTTTAAGCTTTGACCTCAAATATATTCCAAGAGTGAATTGTGGAAAAAGTATAAAAATAACAAATGGTTCAATTACTTTAAGTTTCAAAAATGATGTAATTAGTGTGACACTAATTCAAATATTTTTTTCCAAGAGGGTTCTTTTCCAGTGAAAAATACTTTCTATGGAAGAATATATTGTATTTGTGAGAATGAAATATAAGTGGTATGCGTGAAAAAATAAAAAACATGGGAGTTCCATCATCTTCCATTTCAATTAAGTAACATTCTGAATAACCAACTAAGTAGCTCAAATTATCCATCAAAATGATACAAGATTATTACAAAGGTTTGCACTCAGGTCAAAGGATTGTTAGAACTGAATTGGACCTGCTACCCCCGCCAGAGGGGAAATATATTTTTTTCATAGTGACTTTGATTTGGAAATATAAAAGCTTTTATAAATAAACAGATCCCTTCAGTTTATTTTTCAGTTTGATGAAAAAAATAAGAATATTCCTCATACTTCAATTGATTCATGAAGCTTCAATTATATTGATCTAATAGAACTTGAATTTTATTTTATTTAATTTCATTGTCCAGAAGTGCATAATTCATATTTGAGTTAAGAATAAGCTTACAGTTAATTACACTTCTTATGGTGATTGAGGTTTTTTAAGGTTTGTCTATGAAACTCTTGATAATAGTAACAATATCAAGAGTACTATGACTGTCCTCAGTAGAAAAATATAATATAATAAAATATTATAACCACAAATTTAGATATAATTATCAAAAATAATTATATAAAAAAAATAAATTTAATTATTTTTATATAATATAATAATAATAAAAAATATAATAATTATAATGAATTATAATTATTCTATTATTGTTATAGTCACTGACAACTATAACAATAAGAAGTGTAAAGCTCTTAATGAGAAAATTACACATGGAAAATATAAATATTATTTATAAAAGAATTGAAACACACACTGTGCAGAAATAATTCTTATAGAAAAATTCTATACAAACGAAACCAATAATAGATAAAAAAAGATATAAAGTTCTAGGGAAAACTTACTTATAATATTTATTTAATACAACAAGTCAAACAGCAACAGTTATTATATTAAATAATAATTATAAGTTGAAAAAACACCAAAAATCAATATTTTAAAAGGCAAAACAATTTTTTGTAATAAAAAATATGATTAAAGACTTTTGAGAGTAATTTGGGGATTTTAAAAGATATTTTAAAGACAATAATTTTATAAAATAAAATATATTATAGATGATTACAAAAATAATCTAATTTCCATGATTTCAATTCTTTAATTTAAGATTTATAAAGAATAAAATTCTTAAGAAATAATTTAATAATAAGATTTTATATATAATAAAACTTTACCTGTTTAAATGTCAAATATAATTGGATTGATAATGATGATGGACAGAAACAGTGATTAAAAGACTCTTTTTATGTCTATAGAGCAACTCTCATGACTCATAATGAATATAGAGGGTGTGCTCAGGTGAAACCTGAAAAACCATGCTTAAAAATAAAGTTCTTAACTTAAGGCAGCTTATTTTTAATTCCAATTTAAAGTTACCAGTGTTATTATTAACTCCAAGTAACTTTAATCCTCAGTTAAACTAATTATTTTAAGTTTTAATATAAAATAAGTTTATTTATATTGAAGTTCATCACATGAACAACTTAAAAATAGAGTTTCAAGCAGAAATCTCTTAAAATCAATTTTTAATTAATTTTTAAAGAAATTATAATTTTCTTTGAGCTTAATTAAAAGAGTGCATTTCCAGGATAATTACCCAGGGAATTTTTTCATAAGAGATACTTAAAGTTCTATTTATAAATAGATAATATTAGATTGTAAGCTGTGTGAAATTTTCAACCAAATCCATTAAGAATTGGATTTTTCATGAATTTTTGAAGTTATTGCTATTTTTCCACGTAAAATAGCAATACACACTAAACCTTAACTTTTGATAAGGTTTTAATGCTTGTAACCTTAAAGCTTTAAGCTTATTTAACCTTTTTGAGCTTAATTACGTTTTTACAGTTCTTAAAACCTTGATTTCAAGCCTGCATATATGTAAGATTTGACTATGAAACTGATGATAATATTACTATTAATCAACAGTACTATGTCTGTTCTTATGAAATATAATAATAAAATATTATTATAACCACAATGAAATAATTAAAGAACTATTTCTTTCACTTGTTAAACATTACTAGTTATTTTAACAGTGAGCAGTAATTGTCTACAAGAATCAATTACAAGAAGGATTTAATAATAAAAACTTCTTTTATTAAATTAATAAAATTATTTTAATATATAATTATCTTTTAGAAGAATAATTATAAAGATAATTCTTGAAGAAAACTATTTTTAGAGAAAAACTTTAAGAACTAAAGATAAATGACTCACTTATACTCCAAAGAGCTTATTGAAAGATATAAGTAGAGAAATTTGACATAGAATTGTGGATTTAAGCGATCAAAATGATTTATAGCAGGATTACAACAATATATGGTTGGATTCTATGATTTTGCGTCTTTCTGATTGATTCTGAAAGAATTAAAACACTTAAGAACAGCTTTGACTAATGCTTACTTGTTGGTAACAATGATTTAAATGGATAATAAGATGATGATGATCTGGAAAAAACAGCAAGAGGAGGCCTCTTTTAAGTCAACAACAGCTCACAGAGGCATGCCATGGAGAAGACTGAAAACCCCTTTTGGATTATTGATTGCATCATCTGTTGTCATGTAAGATTATCATAATTACTTAATTGATGCTTTTACGTGACTACCAACCCCAATATGGTTAAGAATAAAAGGAGTAACATCTGTAAATCTGCTTTCATTCCAAAATAATCATTTATTTCTCAAAGTTATTAATGCTATTGGCAATTTCATCACAGGTTGTAATTACTGTGAATTTTGGAAGATTCAGTCTTTCACGTAGAATAGTCAAAAATGGACTGGAAGTAAAACTTTTAATTTTACTAGCAAAACCACAATTCTTTTTGGTTGTACCATAGATAATACAGTTCTACATTGGTCCTGAAATTTTCAGAGAGATTAATCTATAATTGTATTTTTAATGAATTTTTGAAGATTTTACCTCATTTCTATGTAGAATTGCAAATATCTGTGTTTAACTGGTTGCTATGAGGTAAATCAATGGATACAAGTCCAAAAAGGGTTTTAATTACTCTTTTGGGGTTTATTCATGGAAAGTCATTAAGAATTGACATGGTTACAGGAGTCTAAGTAGCTCTTTACCTCCTTGGCCCATCAAAATAGCAGGTTATTTGCTATTTTCTTAAGATTTACTGTAGTTGTAACATGGTAACCAAGTTCCCAAACTGTTTTAGTTTACTAATTGGGCCAAGATTAGCCATGGATCCAAGCTTTGGAGCTGTCCACGCCTCTGAGGCCTCAGAAGTTGGGTACCCTGGCTCTCTTTGATGTCTTTTGTACCCCTTGCCTATTTTTCACATCAAAATAGAAAATTAAGCTTAAAGTGAGATATCCACTATGGGTGTACCAAAAGTCCATGTAAGAACACCATGATATTAAGTGCCCAAAACATGCATAACACTATTCTTAGTGTATATGTAACATGGGATTTCTCACATTCCCATTATTTTGGCGTGAAATTAAGAAAAACAAAAATTTTCACGGATCTTTTATGTGGTATTGAAGTATTTTCCATATTACCACCTCAAAGAGTTAATTTGAGCTTATTCACTCTACAGAGCTACCCTAGGTGAATATTTGTGTAGAATCCAAATCTGGCCTTAAATCGATGGATTTACTTACTCAATAAAAAGCTATTCATCTTTTCTGAAATCAAAAATGATGAATTTTGGATATATGCATGACTTATGAGCTATGCATAATTCAAAATTTATTCTCAAGATAATTGTGGCCTATTTGGGTATGTAAAATATACCTCAAGGCTCACAATATAGGGATTTACCCTGTGGCAGCTTGAAATTCCTGTCTAATTTGGGATGAAACCAGTTTAAACTTTAAGGTTGGATCAAAGTCTAATCTTAAAGCTTAAATAAGGTTGAAAATCCTCCAATACAGGTGGACAACCTTAATTGAATCCTTGCAGATCCAAAAAGTTGGGTACCCCAGCTCTATTTGGTCTTTTTCCTTTGTCCCACCTTTTTGTGTAGATTTTGACCTTTTATTTACTTAAAGCCATACTATGTCCTTAAACCCTTTTAAATTGAGCCCACACAGGATTTACATCATGTATGGAAAATCCTTAGCCAATTCAGTAAATATACACAACACCTCAATTTTAACTAAAATTTTGGTAAGTTTGCATAAACCTTATGAAACTTTAAATTTAAGCTTATTTAAGCTTAAATTTAACAATTTCAAAACATGTTAAAAAGTTACATTAGTACTGTGAGTTTCTTAAATCTTCCAATAACATAAGAAATAAGTATTTTTGGGTGTAACACCCCATGGGTGTACCCTAGGTTATTTTTGGTGTAGAATCCAAAAATGACATAATATTTATAACTTTGTTTATCTAAAAAAAAGTTATACTTTTTTGTTGTTATTTTTTATTTCAAATTCAATTAAAAAGTCTGTTAAAGACAAAATTAACTCTGTATAAAGTCATTTGTGGCCTTATGCGTATGTTATACATACCTCACAGGCTCACAGTTTTATTATTTTCAATGAACTTATATCTTGAAATTATGTAAGTAAAAAGAAGATAGAAATATTATATATATATATTTGTTTTAGGTGATAAAAATAGGAAGAAAAAAACAAATCTTTTGGTATTCTTTTTCATAGACTTTGAGAATATCATTTAATTTAAATCTAATGGATAAGGCAAAAAAAAGTCAAGTCCTTTTTAATTTTGAAGCTAAAGAATATAAGCTCAAACTAAAATTGTGATTGGATTATGGTTTTTTGAAGAGTCAAAAAGAGAATATACTTATTTGTTATTTTATTTGAAATAAATTGAACAATGAAACAATAATAAGTATTATTATTTACAATAACTTTAAAATTGGGGAAAGGGTAAATATTCTCTACTTTTATGCATTGTTTCTGAAGGAATTTTTGTTTCCAGGGAATGCTACCTTAATTATAAATGTTATCCGTGATTCAATACTATTGAATCAAGCATCAAGCTATACTATACAAAGAGCTATCCCTTTCTTTTTCTGAACAAGGAAAATGGATTATGAAATGGTACATGCTTTGCATTCAATTTCTTAGGGAAAAACATAATTAAGTAATTAATAGTGGTTAGAATCTGAAAACTAAATATTTTCTACATACTCCAAATTCCTTTAATCAAATAGCCTGAGTCTTCAGGATTTCCTTTGAGATTTTCTTTTAACAGATTCCCATACAGATTATACTTTGACTAACTATAAAAAGGTCACAAGCAAAGGCTTTGAATTTTTTTTGAGTCCATCTTCAGGAACTAATTTACTCAAGTTTATTGACTTATGTGGCATTATCAAAATTCAGATCAAGTTACCAACAAAAATAATGGCCAAACAGAAAAAGGGAAAAGGACCAAATGATGAGAAAAAATGTTTTTATGAGGTCTGGAGGATTAATTTTAAATCAAATGATTTTTCTTCTTAGGGGATTGAAAATTTCACTAATTGATTTTATTTTTCTTTTCCAAATTTTGTTGCATATTATTTTTCAGTTAAATACCTGTATTTTTTTTGAGAGATCGTGTTTTCTTTCTTATTCCTTGTTATTATGTTAGTTTTAATTGACATTCTTTTTTATGTAGCTATTTTTTTGGCTAACTTCAATGATGGCTAGAATTTTTTCTCACTTTCTTCCTTTTTTTACATGATTTAATAACTTCAATCAAGAATCTATGCACCTGAGCTTCAGCTCCATATGCTGTTTGCGATCCTAGTGCTATATTATAAAAAAGGAATACCGGGTTAGCGCAGCTGTTTTTGAATTCATTTCAATTCAATTTTGCGGCCAATTTTTTGGACATTAACAGATAAAAGTTACTGTACAGCTTTAGCTATTGGTTTGAAAAGAAATTTTTGATTTTTCAAACAAAGGATGAAAGTTACTCTATTTATCAAAGGATGATATTGCTTCATTTTAATATCAATATTAATTTGTCATTACAACATAGATAATGTGTCCTTAATTTACTTGTATGTATGTTTGATGTTCAGAGACCAAAAAAGAATGGATTACAACAATAATTAAACTGGTTTCAATCAAAAATATCCAACTAACATATAATGAGAAAATTAATTCTACCTAAAAATAATAAAATAAGTTCTTAAAACTAATCTTTCACACTTAAAACTTCCTCTTTGTTGTGTTGTAAAGTATTGATATTAGATGTAATTATTGATTTATCTGGTTTGAATAAAATAATATGAGACTCATCCTTGATCCAATTTCAATGATAAAAATTTAATAAGGATGAAGTAGAACTCTAATATTTGTCAAGAATTCATAAGATTAAGTACTGAAATAAAGAATTGAAAAAAAATGGGATCTTAAAGCTGAAATTTAAATTATAAAAAAGTTTGTATACCTGTCTTGATCACTTCAATGTTTTTTCAATATAAAAAAAATATGTAGCATAATTTCTTTGTAGTTCAGCTTTGATTGTAAAAATGAACACATAGGCTATCAATTTTGACCTTCAAGTATACCTTATCAATCTGAAAATATAAATCTTATTAGAAATGAACAAATAAATTCAGTTTAAGGTTTTGAGTTTGATTAAGAAAATAAGAACATTATTCATATTTTAATTTATTAATAAAGCTACAATTATATTTATCCAACAGAACTTGAGCTTTATTTAATTGACTTTCATTATCCGAAACCCCATATTTTAGATTTAAATTGAGAATACGCTTACAATTAATTTCATTTCTTATACTTATTTAATCGTATTTTTTTAGATGAACTTATTTTCTTTAAAATATGTAAGGAAAAAGAAGATAGAAATATTTCATATTTTTTTTTGTTCGAGGCAATAAAAATAGGAAGAAAAATTGAGATTTGTTGGTATTCTTTTGAATAGACTTTGAGAATATCATTTAATTTAAACCAAATGGATAAGAAAAGACAAAATTCAAGTTTTTTTTTAATTTTGAAGATAAAAAAATATAAATTACAACTGTAATCGTGATTTAATTTTCGTTTTTTAGAGAGCTAAAAGAGAATACACTTATTTTAATTTTCTTTGAAAAAAAATTGAGCAATTAATCAAGAATCAGCATCATCCTTTTCAATAATTCTAAAATTGGGAAAAAGGGAAATATGCTTAATATTTCTACAATGTTTATGCATGAATTTTTCTTTCAAGGGAATACTTCCTTAACGCTGAATGTTATTCTTTATTCTATACTATTGAATTAAGAATCAAGTTATAGCATACAAAGAGCTATGCCTTTAGTTTTCTGAACAAGGAAAATAGATCAGGCAATGTTACATGGTTGATATGTAACGTCTAAGTACACGAAATGATTAAGGAAATGATGTTGGTTAGAATCTGAAAAGGAAAGATTTTTTAAATAACCCAAATCTTGTTGGCCACTGATCCTAATTATTCAGGATTACCTTTTGAAAAGTGATTTTAACAGCTTCTCATACAGCTTTCATTTTTATGAACTCTAAGAAAGTCCCGAGGAAAGGCTTTGAATGTTATTCGAGTACATCTTCAGGAACCATTTTACTGAAATTGACAGATTAACGTTCCATTATCAAGATTCAGATCAAGTTACTCAACAAAAATCATGGTCACAGAAAAAGGCAAAAGGCCCAAATGATGAGAAAGAAATGTGGTCTTCAAAAAGGTATTCATGAGGGCTGGATGATTCATGTGAAATTGAATCATTTGTCTTCTTACGGGTTCAAAAATTTGATCAATCGATTTGATTTGTCTTTTTCACATTTTGTTGCTCTTTATTTTTAGAAATCCTGTTTTATTCCTTATTATTTTATTATTATGTTAGTTTCAATTGATATTCTTTTTGTTGTAGCTACTGTTTTTGTCCTACTTCAAGGCTAGCTAGAATGTTGTCTCATTTCCTTTTTGTTTTTTACGTGATTTAATAACTTCAATTCAGAATCTATGCACCTGGGCGGCAGGTCCAGGTGGTATTTGTGGCCCTAGTTTTAATTGAATTTCAAGGAAATTTCTTGATTCATATTTGTTTATAAATTTTAATCGTTGACTTAAGTTTATTTAAAGAAAAAATAAAATAAGGAATTACTGAAAAACTCAATTTTTGAGTGAATTAAAAATCAAAAATTAAAAATAATTTCATTTAAAGCGTTAAATCTACATTTAAGGCTATAAGCTCAGAAGGCATAAACCACAAATGAGAGCTTATGACTGTTAATCCGAATCTCAAAAGACTCGTTGTAATTTCTTGAGCAATAGATTTCAAAACTTCTAGATTATCAGATTTTGATATTAATGGCTCCTTAGAGTATCAAAAAAACTATTCAATTCCTTTGACTAAAAGTTTACAGCTGAGCAAAGAGCAATAAGACTTAACGTTTTGCCTATCCGATTTCTTTTATGTGGCAATTTCTCTAAAAATGTTGATAGTAGATTTCTGGAGAAGTCCTAACATATGTAATTATACTTTTGGTATTGCAAAAAGAACTAAAAAGATAGGGTTTTTTATATGAATTTAGCTGAAATGAGTCAAGTCCGTTTTCTCTTAATTTGTTTTCGTTTGAAGACTGATCTTGGTTTGAAAAAAGAAATGAAAGGGTAAAATTGACACCTAGTTGTAAAAAGAGGTAATAGCTTTCAAAATTCTGAATGGAGCTTTGATCCTCAGATAATTCATTCACCGGTGAATTGAGTACAGTACAGCTTTTTAGACATAAATGTGAATCTTGAAATTTGTATTTCGGTTGAAAACAAAAAGCAAAGCTGGGCGGGATGAGCAGACAACATGGTTTTACGCCAGGCTAGGAAAAATCAAGTATAACCCATGAAGATAACCTCGCATTCATCTACTGCTACTACAGATGATGATCTTCTCCACACAGAATTAGTGACCTTTTTGAGGTGATGCATGTTCATTAGTTTGTTCCGATGAGGACAGACCTCAAAATGTCCAAGCTAGAAATTTCTGATTTATGATAAACTAAACTCTGAACTAGATCGGAATCCTCACTTTAAATCTAGAAAAATTCATGAAAAACTCAGAAAAAGAATGAAAACTTGACATTTAAGCTTGACGCCATCCGATCACTAGGCTTTACAACCTAATCGGACCCCGCGGCCATGCATGTGGAGTCTGTCTGAGACTCTGAGTTGACGATTTCAGTTTATTTAAGGTTAAAGCTAAATTAATTGGTTGCAAACAATCCATAATTAAACTTGTCTCAATCACAATGGGTTAGTGTTTCTTTGCGCCTACTCAATTTCGAGCATGCCTTTGCCATCTATGAAGAATTTGTTTGGCCGGACTCCTCGGCGGAGTCCTGCTCGGGCGATGTGTGCTGCTCTGGGCCTCTCTGGCTAGCGGCTGGCTGCCTGGGGCGTGAGCTGCTCTGAGTCATAGAAATCTGCAGTGCTCTAAAAATTGTTTGCTTTGGATTGGTCATTCATAAATTGGGCTGAAAGTAACAGGTACTGTACTGTACTGTACTCCGGCGGCCAGCCTGTCCATGGCGTATGAAAATTTTTATTAGCAGGATTCACCTTATAAGCGGGTCAGCTTCCCACCCTGGTGCCGATACCACTGCATTCTTTTCGAGAGCTTGAATCAGATATCGATGATATCCAATTATCGATTCGGCGCAGCGCAGCTATCCACGCACGCCCAAGGCCCAGAGAGACTCAGACTCAGACACTGACAGTCAGTCACAAGGGCGGATTATCAACCCAGGCACAAGTCTCTCATACAGTAGTTTGATACGTCTTAGCTATCGATATTGATATTGATAGTGAAATGTAATGTAGATCGTCAGGTACCGGGAGTGGGGTGTTGAATTTCTTGAGGGTTCCATCACTTTCCACCGACACAGACTGCCGACATGCACCCATGCATCCCTCTTGCACTCAGTAACTGAGCCTCTAAAACTTGGCCGTCTAGCCAAATAACACGCCTCAGTGGACACCCTAGACCGACAAGGTGCTCTAGAGCCATGATCTATGAGCTCTCATCCTTGCCCGTCCGTTTCCTTTCAATTCAAAACATCCAATTTCCAAATGGCCCAAGGACCAGTAGACCTTCCTGGCGAGGTACTGTCAGAAAGAGCTTCCTCCTCAATCAGCTCACAGGAAGCTGTCAACTCTTCCCAATTACCCACTAACCCAACTTCCCAGCTATCCAGAAACTGTGGGTTGAATCACTTTTCTTCGTTTCAAATGGACCAAGAGCTGAAATCTCTTCTTCTACAGATATTGGATGTGCCCGGCACGCCTTAACGAAGCGTGTGAGCGCTTGGCGCAGTTTGCTCCTACTGCCTGTCGTTCACTTGGAAAACAAATCGAGCGTGGCAAGGTCTTCAAATCACCTAGCTGGCCCTTTCATCTGTCAAATTTCAGATATACTAATCTTCTTTCGATTCATTTCTTTCTTGATAAATCATACTCTTTTCACGCCGGCAAAGGGATCATTTGGCCAATGAAAGGACTTATCTAGCTTGGTTGAGAACTTCTTTAGCTTTATCCGCTTCTGGTATCGGTTAGTAACAATGTTTTATCACTTGGATTTTTGCTCATAATTCAATAAAAAGTTTGTATCAAACTGATGAATACTCATTTGACTTGTATCATTTTTATCAATCACCATACTTGAGTCTCACAACATTAGCTGCCACTCAACTATTTAGATTAACAGCACGAGACAAGAATTCGCACAAATTAAAAGTTAAATCTTCATCTGAGTATTTATCACGAAATATTGAAAATCGAACTTTTCAAAACGAAACTTCAGCTCCCTTAATTCATGAACGTCTGCTTCAGCTTGAAAGTTTAGTTCAGAATGTTTTAAATTCTGAGGGCAGTCCAGAGCCCTCATTTTCTGAATGGATTGGAGTTTTGTTTATATTGCTCGGGGTTACTTTTCTTCTCATTGGTAAGTAGACCAAAACCTCAAAATTAACCATCTTTCTCGTTTTACCTTTGTAAATTCCAACAATTGCGTTTTGGAGCATTTTTATCACCTTACAGATCAACTTGTACTTTTGGGGGCTTTTTTTCAGTATGCTTTGTCTTGGATTTTTACATCATGAATTGATGTGACGAAACTCTGATTGTTAGGTACCTATCGTTACTTTGAAGTTCAGCAAGTTTTGCAATCTGGTCAATTTCCCCCAAGCAAAAGGGCAGTTAGTATGGCTACCATCATGATAATTTGTTTACTAATAGCTGCTGCAAGTGGATTCTTGATTGTTGGTCATTAGATAGTATTCGTTAGCATCAGCTGATTATGTGAATCCAAAGTTTTATTCAACTCACATCGATCTTAATAAATCTTTGGCGCATCAATAAATTTAAACAAGTGAAAATGACTATTTATGAGTTAAGAAAAGTTTCATTTTGGCACCGGGGATTAAATTTACCCTCAACACTTTGTCATGATGTGGCATGTTCAGAACAACAATCAACTAGCTAGTAATTTCTTCTTAACACTTGATCAAGTTTTTAATTTTAAAGTCACTCAAATTTCGTTTCAGTTCATTTCATATAGGGTTTTATTTGTATCCATCCTCAGTTGAATCTTTTGCTGAACGTTCAATTAGAACATCGCAGCCTTATAAATGTCAAATCATGTCCTTGTATCTTTTAGCTTCCTCCGCTGTTATCTCTTGCTTTGGTTCATTTGAATGTTTCAATTTCAGAAATTTTGTGACTAAATTCAAAAAGAACAAAAAACAAGATTTTATTTTTTTGAATTTTTTGGGAATTATTAATTCAAAATTTTCAAAATTATTTGCGTTTTTTTTACTTTAACATTGAAATACTCAAAATATCAGAGTTTAATTAAACTTAAGATTATCCATTGCTTGAGTAAAAAAATTGAAGCACTCTTGAGATTGTCAGATCTTATTTTCAAAAGAAGTCATCTAGAATCCATTGATGAGTCAAGAGAGAAGTGCCTACTTATAAGATGAAATATTCATCGTATACTTCATGCTCCCCATAGCTTTTTTTTTACATTTTCTTTAGATCTTCTCTACTACTTTCCTTTATCAGCGCGAAAAACCTTTGTCTTTTGACATTTCTATTTCACATTATCACACAGGAGATCAATTGAAACTCAAAAATTAAATTAATTATCATCATAATATATATCTATATTGATCAGAAATTTATTATTATTAAGATTAATTGAATTTAGAAAAAAAATAAAACAAGAAAATTTTGATTGAATTAATTTTTCCTTTCATTTAATTTTTGGTATTCCAATACGATAGAACTTATAAAAACCTATAAATATTCGGGAATATTTTTTAATAAGTTTTGAAAAGTTATAGAATTTGAGAATTTCTTATTAAACCTACCCAAGCTTTAAGCTTAAAAAACCCATCATAAAATTGAAAATTGCAAAACATTTATCAAAAGAAGATTTTTTTTTCTTTGAAAAAAAAATAATTTATTAATCCTAAGAAATTTAAATCTTAAAAGACTCATCAAAAATTTAATTAAAAAAAAAGACTTGAGTGTTTTCTTATTTTTTTTTTGATTTGGGTGGGAAAGAAAAAATTTATGGGTGATTTTATCAAAACGTTTACAGTTTTCGACTCATTTTCAAAATGGAATCAAGTTTTTTGGACTCAAGCGTTCATGGGTTTAGGTAGATTATTTCATTAAAGAGGTATAAATAAGTCAAATAATTTATTATTATTAATTTTTGATTAATTATCAATTTATTAAAATGATAATTTAAAATTAAGTAATAATAATGATGATAATAATCAATTTATTTAAATTATTTTCATCATTTCTTTTATTTTGAAAAAAAAAACCTTTACCAAAATATGAAAGTCAACCTATTATTAAAAAACCTTATACTCATTTATTACTTATTATTTTTTTTCAAAAATGTTATCTATTTATTGAAGTGTTTTATTTAAATTGATTTATATAACAAAAAGATGAAAATGAAAACTCCATTAATTAAATTGAAAATATCTTCTTTTTAATTTTTATACTATTTTTTGCACTTAAAAAACATTTTCATTTGTTTTTTTTGGGAAAATTGAAGGGGTTTTGTAAATTAATTTCAATCTTTCTTTTAATTAGTATCACTTGATAAATTGATTTAAAATATTTATGTTTGTGTTTAAGACTTGAAGTGTCTAAAATCACACCAGAATTTTTTCAAATGAATTCTGCCATACCCAATTTTTTTCAAAAATAAACATCCCTATAACATTATTTGTTAAAAGAACCTTTTAGAAAAAAGATTTAAAAGAATAATACTTTATTATTGACATCAAGTGAATAATTTTAATAAAAAACCATACAAATTGTTTTTTCTTTTTCAAAAAAAGGAATTTAAGCAAAATAATAATAAAATAAAGTTTCTTTCCAAGAAGAGTAGAATAATAAATTTGGATTTTTTAGAATATTTAAAGGCAAAGATTTTTTTCATTTTTTTAAAAAAAAAAAAATTAAGAAAAATAAGTATTTTTTTCATTTTTTTAAAAAAAAAAAAATTAAAAAAAATAGGTATTGTTTTTTTTGAAAAAATTTGAAATATATCTTTGAAGATAAAAAGATATGATGGGATTTTTTTACAGCACCCTTCAAGGTCAAAAGCTACTCAAAAGATGAAATTTATTCAAGAATAGGCACAAATGTCTTAGAGCTCACATTATGAATATTTTAAAATTGGAAAATTATCCTCCCTTTTATTGCTCATCCAAGCCAGATTACCCTGAATAATGCATAGAAAACGAGATACAAAATTGAAAATAAATTTTTGAGAAAATCAAGGATTCCTCCAATGAAATGGGATAGGGTATCATCCAAACTTTTGAGCTTATGCAATTTGGGACCCTCTGATAGACCATTTCTATTTGAATCAACCAAAAAAAGGGATTTAATTTCAAAAAATGGACATTTTTTTCAAGAATTTAGGGCTCTATATGAATTATTCAGAAATTTCTTTGGTCCTCCAAAAAATTTAGCAATAAATGTAGATAGTCTCCCTTCAAAAGATAGGCTTTTACTGTGGGGTATATTTACTTTCTGATTTTGGATTTTAACTTCAATGGGCATAATCATTTACTTTAAAGGTACATATTTAAAAATAATTTCCCATTCCTGATATAAATATCTTTTCATGGATCATTCAGGAGGCCACTAATAATCAATATTTAATGCAAGAAAACTCATTTGAAATATGGACCTATAAAGTTCTTATTGAATGCTTACAGAGCACAAAATTGAAAGGAGCTTCCTTTAAATATGAATCCAAAAATTCTTTTTATATGAATATATATAAAACAAACCTTTTACCCCCCTAATTAGGAAATTTAACCAATAAATGGGCTCCAAGGTCTTGAAATTTGCAAGAATTCCTATTAGTTGTAAATTTTGGCCATTAGTAAAACTTAAAAAAGTAAATTGTGACCAAATCTTTGAATAGTAATCTTTTGCTTGAAGGTCAAATTAAATTTTGTAGAAAAAAATTTCATTATTCTCAAATAAAAGCATAATATTTTCTCATATTTTTTTAAAAAAATCAAATAATTCAAGATATTTCTCTTTTCCGAATTAACTTTTAAGCTTGACAAAAATAAAACAAGGAAAGAAAATATTTTTTTTAAAAAAAGAAAATCACTAGGGTTTCAAAAAAAGAACTTTGGACTGCAGTCCAAATTCATAAAAACTCACAATAGTAATATGGTGCCTTTTTCTCAAGATAAGTTATTGAAAAAGTTTATATAAAGAAATTAAATGAGGAACTATATGATTGTTGATTTTTTTAAAAAATTTAATGAAATTTAAATTATCACTAGAGCTTTGAAGTAACAAGGACAAAACAAAGTGAAAAACAACTTAAAATAAAGTCAAAAAATATAGGACCAAAAACAAAAGAAAATATAATTATTGAAGATGTAATGAAAAATAGGATTGAAATTGAATTGGTATTTCAATCAATAGGAAAAAGAATTATATGAATCAGTTATTTTTACAATCTTGAAAAAAATAATATGGGACATTCTTTTAGACCACCTTAGAGACCACATTTCTGGTTTTTTAATTTAGGAATTGACTGTCTTGATATGCTTGCGTAATGAGTTTTGACTGGCTTGATATGAAATTTAAAAATTAAAGCATAGAGCTTACCATGTGAAGAAACAGGTTATTGAATATGAACTTTGATTGTGTCCAAAGTCTGACCTTGCGGCTTGTCAAGAGTTGATAAAATTCAAATATGTATTGGAGATTTTTGATGGCTCATTTTAAATAGGAAGCCTGAGAAATTGGGATCACTAAAATATGGAATTTTGGGTATATATATATAAGCTCTTCTTAATAGATGATTACCAATATCTCTTGCTCAATTATTTGGTATCCCCAAGACCTGCATGTTAAGTGTAAGGTGTGGATATGAAGCTTTGATTGAAAATCAAGTACTTTTCCTGTCCTAAAAATTTGTATAAGGTAAAAATTGATGAAAATAGTATGAGATAAGATTTTTAAAAGAAAACACGCCAACTTTATTGCTTTTAACTTTATGAGTATAAAAAAATAATATCATAAAGTTTGATTGTTTTACCAACAATAAATATTTATCCAAAAATACTCTACCAGAGATATTTAAGGCTACACTAGAAATTTCTTCAAGAGCAATTTCAATTGAAATTAATTGAGAAAAGAATTGCAGGAAATTGATATAAGAATTTCTTTTTTAAAAAGATTATCAAAGAGAAAACATGCCCAAAAGTGACCAGAGTGAATTTGGAAACAAAGTGAGAAAGTTAACAGTGATGAAAGATGCTTTAATTCACTTATGGGGTGGTTCAAGGGTAAAAATGATTATAAAAGTTACAGCAAATGATTATAATGATTGTTTTGTGTGGTTAAGAGGCTTTAAATGATTTAAAAAGGGTTGTTGGAATCTGTTATTGATTGGTTTAACAGTGTTTAAGCTAATTATAAAAGGAAAAGATTCTAACATGAGGAGAAAAGTGGGGCAAAGAAGACACTCTTTTATAGCCATCAATTCTCTTACTCTAAAAGTAAAATTTGCTCTTGTCAGTCGTGGAAAACACTCTGAAAACAGAAAAGTAAATTATGGCATCATCAAACCCTGGTTTAGGCCAAATAAGGGCTGGTTTTAGCCAAGTTTTGGTATTTTCAGCCATTTCGGAACCTCAAATCAGCCATTGCTATAGTAATACCTGGTTTTAAGCCTTCAAAACACATCAGAATGTGTGTAAGTGTAAGGTTTTACTATGAAAAAATAAGTAAAAATTACTAATATTTTACTGATTGTACTATGAATGTCCTTATAAATAAAAGAAATAAGATAAAAAATAATTATAATAATAAAGAATTATTATAATTATGGCATAAAAAATAACTATATTATTAAAGAAGTATAATAATATAATAAATAAATATATTAATATATATTTAAAAGCACTTTATTATTGTTAACAACAAATAATAAAGGCATAAAAATTGTTTTTAATTAATACAAAACAGTTAATAACAATGATATTGCTAATATTAAAGTTATATATTAATATAAAGACTATCTATATTAATTAAAGAATTATTGATAGTAATGATAAAGAGAGATTATTACAATAAGAGAAAATGACCTACTTTTAATGCTTAATATAATAATTCTGAATAAATCTATGCCAAATAATGTAAATAAAGCTTATTTGAATTGTATTTACAAATAAAAATAAGAGAAATTACAATTTTTTTGATTTTATGTGGAAATAAGATTATTAAGAGAATTATAACAAAACAAGAGAACAATTGGAGTAATCACGTCAAAAATGATGATTATAATAAATATAACTTTTGGTCTTTGATAATATAAGAGATTTATATATAAGGAATAAAAGATTTTACCTTTGGATTTAATTTTTTGATTGTTTTGATGTGTATGAGGGCAAAATAGAGTAGAAAGAGATCTATTTATAGTGAATACCTCCCTTACAGACTCCAGTAGGCTTCTAGTAGACGTGTACTGATGGTATCCACTGGAAATTATCAGTATTTTAAAGTTTAGTGATGATTACATCATGATCAAACCATATTATCTCATTATTACACCATTATTTAGAGTTATCACTATAACTCTAAGTTTTATGACATCATAGGCTTGGAAGAAGCCTAAAATTCGTGGATTTTATCAGTATTAATCATAATCTCATAGTATTCACCAGTTCTATCACTTATATAACTGTTAAACTTAAAATAGGATTACAGTGAGTGCTCATAAATGATCAATTTTAAGCTTAAACTTTGATCATTAATAAATTTTAATTTATACATGCCACAGCTATGCTGAGAGTGAATTCAGATAGCTTGGAATGTCATTATCAAACTTCAAAGAGAATTTTATTAAATAATCAAAACTCTATTTTTGATGATTTTTCTTTTAACTCATCTTTTCTGACAAAATTCAATATTTTAAACTTCAAACCTTGATTTCAAGGGGTTATACATTGAATATTATAATAAAAATTATGTCATTCTTCACTTATGAGCTAGTAGAATCTTACTGTCTACTTTTTTTAAGTTTGGACTACTTTAACAACAAACTGGTCAACAGCTCCAATGATTTTGTTCAATAAACCATTACAAGCTTTCACCTTGTTTATAGCTTGTAAAATAAAGTTCCTATCTGTGTTCTCACAGTAATGATGTGGTGACTTTATTTTTTGGTTTAACTATCTAGCGTGTATATTTCAAGAGATATTAGCCAAGAACCATGAATATATGGATTGACCAAAATTGCATATATTCAGCTTAATTCCTTAAGTCTTGACTTTAGATAAGAGCCATATAATTGTTTTATGTGTGGTCCTCTATGGAGATTCCAATAGTACAATTCATCTTGAATGTTTTTTCATTGGTTTCTGAGTTAAATAAGTTTTTGTGTCTCGTTCAGGGTATTATTGCTTATTCTTAAGTAATTATTAACTTTTCAGATATGCTATAAAATTGACATATGTGTATTTTACCATGAGGAATTCAATGGTGTAGCTTATTTCCCATGTTTACTCATTATATTCTGAGTTAATTCAGATTTTGTACCTATTTATTGTATTTTCACTAGTTTTAAGATAATTATTATAAGTATAATTGTTATAGAATTTTTCTTGTGACCTTTTTTGGATATGTGGCCATATCTCAAAGGCTCACATTCCCTACCACCAAAAAAGATTGTACCACAATCTGATATAGTTCATTAGGTTATCATCCACTGTCCTACCTCTTCAATAGACTTTGATAGTCTTGAAGCTCAATAATGCTTGATTTTTCTATTCTTTAGGCTTTCTTTCATGTCTGAACCTTCTAAATAGATTTTCACCATTTGTTATATCTTTCTCAATTAGACAATCATCTTCTTGAGCTGGATTTCTATACCTTACAAGGTATTCCCTTTCTTTCTTGTTTCTTGTCCTTCTTTCTTTAAGGACTTTCACAATTTTATTTTCTTCTCTTTTTTCTGAAGCATGTATTTTAAGTGAAGGTTTATTTCTTAGTGAAAATAGTTCCTTGTCACTTGAGCTATAAGATTTTATCAGACTTACAGGGAATGTTGGGTGTTTGTTCATTAATTCACCTGTGAGCTCTAGCTGCACAGCATTAGATCCATGTAGTTCTTTTATCATAAATGGTCCTGCAAAGGAATTTTTCAATTTCTTTGGGCCTTTTATATTATTGAAATTGAGAGTTGACACTAGGACCAAGTCTCCTATTTTGAAGTCAGGTGGTTTATGACTTTTATCCCATCTTTTTTTTGCATACTTGAAAGAATCTTTCATACATCTGTTTGCATTGTTTCTTGCTTTATCAAGCATTAATTTGAAGCTACTTTCTGTTGGGTGTATATCCACTAAGTCCTTTTTGAGGGTATCATAAGGAAGTCTTGGATTCCAGCCTTTTTATAGCATTGCTGTTGTCTTGCCAGTTGAATAATGGATTGATGCTTTATATGCCAGCTCAAGAGCTGCTATTAATGTACACCAATAACGGATAGAACCATCAGAATCTTTGAATTCTAGGCCATAAGCACAGAATCTCCTGATCATGTCTTCTAAGGTTTGTATCATTCTTTCTGCTATACCATCAGTTTGGGGGTGGTAGGCTGTTGAGAATGATAGCTTTGTTCCAAACAGGTTATGAAGGTTTATCCATAATTCTGAAGTGAATTTTGGGTCTCTATCACTTGTGATATTTTGAAATAAGTCTGTATGGCTAAGAAATTTATTCCATATCATTATGGCTGTGTCCATAGCTGTATCATCTTTGTGACATTGTAAGGACATTGGTGTTTTTATTTATCTGTCAACTAATACTAGGAATGCATTGTAATTTCTGTCTCCTCCTGGAGGTCATGCTGTTACCCAATCCATGTGAACTATTTCCCAAGGGGATTTTGGTTCCTGGATTTGGATCATCATTCCAAATTTCTTTCCTGTGGCTCTGTTTGCTTTCTGGCATCTGTCACAGGTTTTGCAGTATTCTGAAACATCTTTATTCCAATTTGGCCACCAAGAGCAGATTTTTACCCTCTCTAGTGTTCTGTCTTCTGAGAGATGTCCACCTGAAACACTATCATGACATTCATGTAGTATAGTGTCTATCAGAGTTCTATCTGTTAAAGCCATGACACATGTATGTTTAGTTCTATGGTAAAGGATTTCATCAAGGAGGTGGAATCTTCTTTCATTATATGCTTTTTTCCATATTTCATCTAGTTTTGATGAAAGTGATGGGTCTTTACAGTCTCTCATTAGAAGTTGGAATAAGATATGGCAGCTTTTGTCCATTTTATAGATTTCTTTAGCTTGGTTAAAGCATTCTGTGCCTATATCTGTAACACATGTGCCTTCTATATGGTGCTCTTCCTGTAGTACCCATGCTGGATTTTCAGGTGTATTTGCCAGAGCCCATCTGCATCTTTATGAATATTACCAGATTTATGAACTGTAGTCATATTTCCTCTATATTCTTGGATGGAAATGTGCCATCTTAGCATATTTCTATTTAGAGTTTTCATGTTTAATAAATAATTTACAGAATTGCAATCTGTAATTACATCGAACCAGGTTCCATCCAGAAAATAGTGTAGTTTTTCAAAAGCCCACACTAAGCAGAGGCATTCCATTGGTATTTCTCCATAGCTTGCTTCTGTTGGCTTTACTTGCCTTTAAATGAAGCAAATTGGTCCTTCAACAGGTTTGTCATTGATGATTTGTGCCTGGTGTAGTGCAGCACCTAGTCCTTCTCCACAAGCATCAATGTATAGTGCAAAGGGAAGCTTCCAATCTGGCATTAGAAGGGATGGGGCATTTGTTAAGGAGTTTTTCAATTCTTAATATGCCTTGACTCTTTCTTCAGTCATTTCATAGACTGTCTGTTGGTCACAGAGCTTATAGAAGGACTTAGAAATTCTTGCAAAATCTTTTATACGCTGTCTGTAATAACCAGCAAATCCTAGAAATGATTGAATTTATTTTTTGGTTTGGGGAATTGGCTTCAATATAACTGCTGCTACTTTGTTCTTATCTATTCCCAAACTTAGTCTAGATACAACATGTCCTAGTGCTTTCAGCTCACTGTATGCAAAACAGCATTTTTTCAAGGAAATTTTCATGTTTACTTTCACTATCTTTTGCAATACTCTTTCTAGTCTTGTTAGGTGACTATACCAAGTTTCTGAGCAAACTATAATATCATCAATATAGATGATTAACAATCCTTCTGAAAATTCTTTGGGAAATATGGTATTCATCATTCTTTGATAATGGGAAGGTGCCTTTTTTATACCAAATGGGATTCTCAGATATTCAAAAATTCCACAGTGGACTATTATCCTCAGTAGTCTTTTGTCATTGTCTGTTTAGACATTTTGATGAAAACCTTTAGAGCATCCATGGCTGTCATGAACTTAGCCTGAGATAATTGTGTTAATGTCTCATGGATTCTGGGTATTGGATATCTGTCAGGGGTAGTATAGGTGTTTAGAGCTCTAAAGTCCCCTACCATCCTTGATTTTCCATTATGCCAGGTTATAATGACAGTTGTAGTGACCTCTACCTGTTAATTATGTCCTACTTTCCTTAATACTCCAAGGTCCATTAATTATTTGATGTGTACCTCTAAAGCTTCTCTAGCTCTTTGTCTAGCTGGATAAGCTGGTCTTCTTAATAGAGGTGGATAAGGCTTTTCTACATTAAGGATTATGTCTACCTCATGTCCAATTATGGCACATAGTGGTTCCTTGTCAGTTGCAAAGGCATTTTTATATTTAAATAAGAGGTCAATCAATTTTTCTTTCATTTTTTCTGTTAATTCATGATTGAATTCTGCCTCTTTTAGTTGTTCAGTTATAAAAAGGTCTTTTTTTGGGCTTTTTTCTTCATTCTTAATAACTGCAATTTGTCTTTTGTTATTTAAGAAGCCAAATTTTTGTCTTTTATTGTCCCCTATCATGAAATATATATCTTTTTGGTTAGAGATATCTATGCCATAAATTGACAAGGACTCATTTCTTAAGTATAAAATGGTTACTAGTGCAGTTGTCCATTACTACAAACTCCACTTTCAATCTGATACATTGTGAAGGATGAGGAAAAATGATTTTTAATTCAATTATGCCAAGGAGCTTCATGCTTTCACTTGCACTACTAAATTTTACTCCTTCTATGGGTATAAGTTTTTCTTCCCAATCTGGGACAATTGTTTTCAAATAACTCTTACAAACACAGGTACAATATGCTCCTGTATCTGGGTTCACTTTTGCCTCTTGGTTTTCCACCATTACAATACTTATACTTGATTTCCCAGATGTATATCCCATTCCTTTTGCTGGTTTGTTTCTATACAATTTGGCAACTTGTATGTTTGTCAGGCTTGTATCAGATGTTCCAACTTGTGGTAAGTTTGAATTGACATCTAGTACTTCATATATTAAGTGAATATTATTAATTTGTGCATTAATTATATTAATTTAATCACTTTCAGAAGTTTCTGATTCCTCAGTGTCCTTTTCAGAATCAGATTCTTCTTCTTTATCATTGTGGTCCTCTGTTTCCACAATTTGGTTGATTTTTGCTTTTTTAAGGCAATTATTGGCTAAGTCTCCAATACCTCCACATTCGTGGCACTTTCTTTGCTCATTACTGTTAGATGTATTGGGCTTGAAAGTATTTCTTGGCTTATCTTGTCTGATAAATGGTTTATTTTGACTTTTAATGTACAATTTCTTCCAAGTTCTACCAGTTTTTGTTCTTGTCACTATGTCTTCTAGTGCATTAATATACTACTCTGTGGAGCATGGTTCTATACACCTGCTTCTCAGGGCATGTTACAATTATCCTCCACATTTCTTAAGTATTTTCATGTGTACCATTTTCTGTGATGTTTCTGGGTACAATGCATTTTGCCAGGCTGAGTCTATGATAAAGATGAAATAAGGCTATTTACAACTTTAACTATGACTGTGACACGGATAAGAGTACTTAAAAAAGGTTTAATTAAAGATATAAAAGGCTTTTCTAATGAGAATTAGTGGTGGTGAGCACTGTTGAAACCCCTGGGTGCAGCTTTACCTATTGGTTTACAATAATAGAAACTACAATACTAAGATTTATAGTATACCTGTTTATTTTCCAAGAGTATAGCTGTTCTTGAAAGTTGTACTACATAGGCATTCAAGAGCAGGATGGGGATTCCTTTTCTGGCAGTGAAAAGGCCTCCTTTTATCCTTAAATGGGGTGAAACGGCTTATAGACCTTTTAACGTAGAGGAAGTGAAGATTTTTCACAGTTTAGGACAGGCTTGTGGTTTGAAAAAGGCGTTTATAGCCTGTATTGGGCTGAGATGTGGGTTTGAACCCTCATCTGGGCAGTTTTCACCAATACAGGGTGAAAACTTTCATCTGGGGACTGCAAAGCCTGATTGTGACATGTATGATGCATAGAATGCTGTACAAAAACTGTATGGGACCCCAGTATTCAATGAACTATGAGTTATTGAATTAAAAACAAGATTTTTCCTCTGTTTTACACCTCATAATAATAGTTATGGGATATTATCCTATGGTAAGGCTGTATTGGCCAAACTGTGGTATTCTGACCTTCAAACAGCCATACCTTTGTCATTTTTTGAGATATCAACCTCAAAATTGGTTCAGTGTGTAGTCCTGTATGTTTTCTACCCAATGGTACCTCATTTGATATGGTTATCAATAAATATGGCAAAGCTATGCCATGTACAAGATTTTGTACATATGTGTGTTTTAGGCAAAAAGGTGTATTGGGCTTGTTTGCCTTATAGCTGTGTTCTATATTAGATATGATGAAATGAATGGCACAATCAGATAGCCCTGATTGTGCTATTTCCACAAAGACCCCACTTTAGGTATCTCAAACTAAAACTGTAGACGCTAGATAAGAGGTGAATATTTTATTCGCCCTTGTTTGGCCTGAATTTGGCCATACCTTCTGTAATACTGGTGCTAGCTAAGTTTGGCTGGTACCATTGGATAGCCCTGACTTAGAGATTCATTTTGAATACCAATTGGATGGGGTTAAGCCTCTTACTCTGTATCTCAGGTGAGAGGTGAAAATTAAGGTTTATGCTCAGCAACAACTTTGAGCAGGAATAACTTTGTTCTTCTTTGTCCTATGATGATGGGACTTGTATATTTGGTGAGAGGTAAGTTTCCTCTTTCTTTTGATACCTTTTGAGCTAATTTGGCTCAGCTCCATGTTTTGGTGGTATCTTGGCTTTACCATTGGTTTATGGTATTTGGCTGTCATGCTTGTGCTCTGGCTTTAAGTCACAGGCTGACACATTTAATCTTTCAGCTTGTTTTATGAACCAAGTTAAAGTTTTATCCTTCTCTGGGTCAAAGAAGGAATTTTCAAATGAATTTTCTATTTTTTACCTCCAGGCATCATTAGCCCATTTGGTGATTATTTCTTGTTTCCACCAAGACCAGGTATTTGTGCCATTTGTTTGCCTTATGCCATAATACCATCTTCTTTCAGATTCCTGAAACAGTGAGTGTAATATGGCAGTGATAAACTCATCTGGTATGGCATAATCTTCTTGTAACATGTTAATTGTTTTAATAAATGACATATGGTAATATTCACCTTCTCCTGTGAATGTTGGCCATTCCTTTAATTGAGGTACTTCTTTCATTGAGACTTGGTTATTATCTTTATGACTCAAGTCTGTTATGAATGGATTTGTTATTTCCTCTTTTGGTTTAACAGGGCTTCTTGTGTGAGAAAATGGGGCTGATAACTTTGGCATATTTAGGTTAGCCTCATTAATGTTTAACATTTTTTCAGTAATAAGCCTTATTTCACTTTAAATATCATCTTTTAGATTCATTCTTTCTTCATTACTTTTTCCCACATGTTCTAGAAGTAATTTTTGGTGTGATGAAGTTTTTTCTTCAAATTTTTCTACAGAAATACTTAATTTGTTTCATTTTTCTGTAAGATTATCAATACTCAAATAATAATTGATTGTCAAAGCTTTATCTTTGACATCTTTTATGTACTTATACAATTCCTGTTGGCCTTTTATTAAATTTTGAGTATTGTCAATTAAAACTTTTGGTTTATTTTTTTCAACAATAAAATTAATATTATCAATTTCTTTTTTGTTTTTTACAACAACTTTTGTTAAAGATGATAAAGTATTATTCATTTCTTGTAGCAATAATGAAATATTTTAAATTTCTTTGAGAGGTAAAATAATATTTTTTAGTCCTGTCAAAGTATTCACAAAATCTGGAGACAAGGTTATTTCTTTGGGAAATGAGGTTGTCTCATTCTTTTCTCCTCCTTGTCCTTGAATTCCATCAAGGTTCTGGCCATGTTGAAGGCATTGTCCATGGCATCTTTTTGGATTTTTGGAATCCTGTAGCTTGGGGAATATAGTTTTCTCCAGTTCTTTTTCTTGTTCTTCTTCCCTTCTTGGGGAAGTGGGTTGGCTTGGGGCTTGCTGGTAGAAGCTACTGGGGCTTCTGCCTTGGTTGCCTCCTTCTTTTTGTCATGGTACTCCTTGATCTTTTTGATTTGAGGTTTGGATGATAGTGGATTCTATCCATTGGAGTAACTCACTATTTCCTCCTCTTTGAGGAACCTTTTGAGGATGTTCCAGGAGTTCATCACTCCTTGGTGGATTTGTGGCAACATTTCCCAATCCTTGTCCTTGTACACTGTGTAGTACTGCTTGTACTGTCTCATGTAAATGTCTATCTGAGCCCTCTGAATGTGATTTGTACCTATTTGAGTCACTCATACTTAGTTGTAACTCTGGTTCTGATATCATGGGCATTTCTGGGACTTGCCCTTGGGATAAGGCACTTCCTTGTGTGGATTCTGTTCCACTGGGTATTTTTCCCTTTCTTTTCCCTTTTGAGGGATAAATTCTACCTCTGAGTCCAGCTCCATCTGATTGGATAGAGTATTTGGAGCCTCTTCTGGTAGCCATAATTCAAGAAATAATAAATAAAAAGATTTCAGGACAGGAATATCTTTTTATCAAAATTTATAAAGGAGGTACTCACCTTCAGAGTCCTGAATAGTGGGTCCTGGAAAGTATAGTTTCTTATCTTTCTTTTTCTTAACAACAATTGGTGTTTGGAAATTGAGGCAAATTTCTTCCACCAATCTTTCAACAGTGGTTTGATTTTCCTCTGTTGGATTGTCTTCAAACACTCAAAAAGACAAATAAATATAAGTCTTTTGTAAAAAGTGTTATTTTTTGGTAAGATATGGCAATTTTCCACATAAAAATTGCTTTTATATTTAATAATAAGGGAAATGAATAAAGAAATGAAAAAAAATTAATAAAAATAACTTTTTTATTTGGTTTTTAAATTTTTTAATGTTTTTATATTCCTATTTTTAAAGATTAAACTAAAATGAAGATGATTGTTTTATGAAATTAATGAATCATATAAAATTATTCTATATTAATAAAATATCTCTTCTAATCACTAGAGTCACTCAAAGAAAGTTCTTGCAAGTCTAAGGATGTGAAAAGCCAAATGTAAGACAGTACAATTGCTTTCCAAATGGCTCAATAGCTTTTAGAATCAATAAATAAAAATTTATTATGTAATTTTATGGTAATAAATATAATTTATTATTGGAAAAACCCCATTAGAGTATTTTTAAAGGTCTTTCAAGTAAATATCACAGCCAGGCCACCAAATGTAAGGTTTTACTATGAAACAATAAGGAAAAATTACTAATATTTTACTCATTGTACTATAAATTTCCTTGTAAATAAAATAGATAAGATAAAAAAAATATAATAATAAAGAATTATTATAGCTATGATGTAAAAAATAATTATATTAATAAACAAATATAATGATATAATTTAGATCATGAAAAAATAATATAATAAAGAAATATATTAATATATTTGAAAGCAGGTTATTATTGTTACCAAAAAATAATAAAGGTGTAAAAAAAATTTTATCAATAAAAAAGAATTAATAACAATAATATTACTAATATTAAAGTGATATATTAATACAAAGCCTATTTATATTAATTAAAGAATTATTGATAGTAATAATAAAGAGAAATTATTATAATAAGAGAAAATAACCTACTTTTGACGCTTAATATAATAATTTTGAATGAATTTATGCCAAATAATGTAAATACAGCTTATTTTAATTGTATTCACAAATAAAAATAAGGGAAATTACAATTTTTCTTGATTTTATGTGGAAATGAGATTATTAAGAGAATTATAACAAAACAAGAGAACAATTGGAGTAATCACATCAAAAATGATGATTATCATAAAGAAAACTTTTTGGTCTTTGAGAATATAAGAGATTTATATATACAGAATAAAATATTTTACCTTTGGACTTAATTGTTTGATTGTTTTGATGCAAGTTGAGGGGAAAATATAGTAAAAAGAGCTCTATTCATAGTAAATACCTCCCTTCTGGAGTCCAGTAGGCTTCTAGTAGCCGTGTACTGATGGTATCCATTGTAAATGATCTATAATTTAAGGTTTAGTGATGATTAAATCATGATAAAACCATATTATCCAATTATTACACCATTATTTAGAGTTATCACTATACCTCTAAGTTTGATGACATCATAGGCTTGAAAGAAGCCTAAGCTTTGTGGATTTTATTAGTATTAATCATAATATAATAGTATTCACCAGTGTTATCACTTATATAACCGGAAAACTTGAAATAAGTATGAGCTAGTAGAATCTGACTGTCCACTTCGTTTTAAGTTTGGACTACTTTCACAACAAAGTGGTCAACAGCTCCAGTGATTTTGTTCAATAAACCATTACAAGTTTTGACCTTGCTTATAGCTTGTAAAATGAAGCTCATATATGTGTTCTTACAGTAATTACGTGGTGACTTTCTTTTTGGATTAACTCTCTATCTTGTATATTTCAAGAGATATTAGCTAAAAACCACAAATATATGCATTGACCAAAAAAGTGCATATATTCAGCTTAATTCCTTAAGTATTGACTTTAGAGAATATCCATAAATTTATTTTACATGTTTACGCATTAGATTCTGAGTTAATTCAGATTTTGTACCTATTTATGGTATTTTCAATAGTTTTAAGATAATCATTATAAGTATAATTGTTATAGAATTTTTCTTGTGACCTTTTTTTGGATATGTGGTCATATCTCAAAGGCTCACCATAAAAGATTTAAAATCCAGTGAAAACTGTTTTACAATGTTTGTTTTATCTTTAGGGTAATTTTACCCTCTTGGCAACAGTTAAAACTGCCCTGGTTGGTATCAAAACCCCATCATTAATTGAGACACAGACCCTGTGACTCAATTCCAGGCCAAAAGTGATCAAATCTTGCGTGAATTTTGACATCTCAGGCCTTTCAGAAAGGAATTTGGGGGTCTGGCTCCCCCTTGGGGCCAAGATTCCTCTCCCCCAGAATCAATTTTTCCAACTTATTTTCTCTTCGATTCCTCATCATGTATTATACTTAGAATTTACATAATTAATCCAATTGAGTTTTAAAAGTACACAACTATAACAATTGACATCTCATATGTAAATTAAAGTTCACTTATGTAATACACACACACACATTTTGAACTTTCAATTGAAAATACTTCAATTCCTCATAACTTCTAAGCTACACATAACACCTCAATTTTAACACAAACCTTTATGGTTAACACCACATTTGATGTGAATTAAATTAAGGTTTTGAGGATTTTCAACGTTTGTACAGAAAACACTAAAGACTTGATTTAAGCTTATTTAGAGTTGAGTTACAGATATTTTACCCAGAGGTGACCCCACCCTATTTTTTACGAGGAGTCCAGTGGTGAAATAATTTTCATATGTTCATTTGTAAAATAAAAAATTATAGTAATTTTTATTTAAAGTTTTTCCAAAAATATTTCAATTATGGTATTTTTGTTGAAAATCCATTTTTACTTAATTTTTTGTAGTAAAAATGTGTTTTCACAAATTCAAATTTCAATGTAACTTTATTTTTAAATT
Organism: Austropuccinia psidii; assembly: GCA_023105745.1. NCBI lineage: Eukaryota > Fungi > Basidiomycota > Pucciniomycetes > Pucciniales > Sphaerophragmiaceae > Austropuccinia > Austropuccinia psidii. The sequence continues at coordinate 60,190,690 of JALGQZ010000001.1, read as the reverse complement.
ATAATTGAATTTTCATTGTTGTGTATAAATTGATATTTATATTTTGATTTTTGTTTTGATAATATAAATAAATTAATTTTATTCATAATTGTATATTGTTTCATTATATGTGGTCTTTTGGGTATCTGAAAATACCTCTAAGGCTCACATTAAGTTTGTACAATTGCAAAATTATTTTTCTTGTTGATTTTTTATAAAGAGAATTACCTGAAAGCCTTTTTTGAGACTCAAGAAATGAGGTTAGAATCCAGAAATTGTAAGGCAGTTGAGGTATTATGGTTGATTAAGGTTTTGAGGGTTATATTTAGCTGAATAAAAGCTGAGGTAATTAATTATTGGTTCAAAAAGCCAAATAATGATTTTTTAATCATTTGAAGGCCCAGGGATACCTCTAGGTGTTGATATTTTTGATTCTGAGGAGCAATATGATATTTAATAGTCATTGATGACTTTAGGAGATGTATTACTAATTATTACTTCCAATTCTTCACTTTCTGAGTTCCTTGAATTGAAAAGGTGAGATTGTGAGCCTTGAGGTATATTTTACATACCCAAATAGGCCACAATTATCTTAAAAAGAAATTTCGAATTATGCATAACTCATAAGTCATGCATATATCCAAAATTCATCATTTTTGATTTCAGAAAAGATGAATACCTTTTTATTGAGTAAGTAAATCCATGGATTTAAGGCCAGATTTGGATTCTACACTAAAATTCACCTAGGGTAGCTCCATAGAGTGAATAAGCTCAAATTCACTTTTTGAGGTGGTAAAATGGAAAATACTTCAATACCACATCATCAATACCACATAAAAGATCCGTGAAAATTTTTGTTTTTCTTAATTTCATGCCAAAATAATGGGAAAGTGAGAAATCCCATGTTACATATGCACTAAGAATAGTGTTATGCATGTTTTGAGCACTTAATATCATGGTATTCTTACATGAACCTTTGGTACACCCATAGTGGATATCTCACTTGAAGCTTAAATTACTATTTTGACGTAAAAAATAGGCAAGGGGGACAAAAGACATCAAAGAGAGCCAGGGTACCCAACTTCTGAGGACTCAGAGGCGTGGATAGCTCCAAAGCTTGGTTCCATGGCTGATCTTGACCCAATTGGTAAACTAAACTTCTTTGGGAACTTGGTTACCATGTCACAACTACTGTAAATCTTAAGAAAATAGCAAATAACCTGCTATTTTGATGTGCCAAGGAGGTAAAGAACTACTTAGACTCCTGTAACCACGTCAATTCTTAATGACTTTCCATGGATAAACCCCAAAAGAGTAATTAAAACCCTTTTTGGACCTGTATCCATTGATTTACCTCATAGCAACCAGTGAAACACTGATATATACAATTCTACGTAGAAATGAGGTAAAAACTTCAAAAATTCATTAAAAATACAATTCTTAATGAATCTTTCTGAAGCTTTCAGGACCAATGGAGAACTGTATTATCTATGATACAACCAAAAAGGATTACAGTCTTACTAGTAAAATTAAAAGTTTTACTTACAGTCCATTTTTGACCATTCCACGTGAAACACTGAATCTTCAAAAATTCACAGTAATTAAAACCTGTGATGAAATTGGCAATAAAATTGATAACTTTGAGAAATCAATGATTATTTTGGAATAAAAGAAGATTTACAGATGTTACTCCTTTTATTATTAACCATATTGGGGTTGGTAGTCACGTAAAAGTATCAATTAAGTAATTATGATAATCTTACATGACAACAGATGATGTAATCATTAATCCAAAAAGGTTTGTTGTTTTCTCACTCACTGGTTTTTCAGTTTGCTCCATGGCACGCATCTTTGAGCTGTTGTTGACCTAAAAGAAGTGTCTTCTTGCTGTTTTTTCTGTATCATCATCATCTTATTATCATTTTATATCATTGTTACCAATAAGTAAGTATTAGTTAAGCTATTCTTAAGTGTTTTAAATCTTTCAGAATCAATCAGAAAGACGTCAAATTATAGAATCCAACTATATATTGTTGTAATCCTGCTATAAATCAATTTTGATCTCTTAAATCCACAATTCTATGTTAAATTTCTCTACTTTTATCTATCAATAAGTTCTTTGGAGTATTAGTGAGTCATTTACCTTTAATTCTTAACATTTTTCTCTAGTAATAGTTTTCTTCAAGGATTAGCTTTATAATTATATATTAAAATAATTTATTATTTTAATAAAAGAGGTTTTTATTATTAAATTCTTCTTGTAATTGATTCTTGTAGACAATTACTTACTCACTGTTAAAGTCACTAGTAGTGCTTAACACGTGAAAGAAATAATTCTTTAATTATTCAATTGTGGTTATAATAATATTTTATTATTATATTTCATAAGAACAGACATAGTACTGTTGATTAATAGTAATATTATCATCAGTTTCATAATCACATCTTACAGAGATGGAAAGCACGAACCTTTATGAAATGAAGAGGAAGCACGACCAACTTCACCCAGAAAGACTTTAAACAATGAGTCTAATTAACCTATAATCTCTTGGGTTAAATTCAAAAAACAAGATTATTTCAAACAATAAGAAGTCACTATTATATATGGAGCAATCAAAGCCTTATTTCCTCTTTTTATCACTGGAAGTGTTCTTCCAAATAAACCTTAAATAGCTATAATATTTCCATGGAAATAGCTTATTACAGTGGATTAGGAAACTTTCTATGAACTACTTCATATCCTTACCAGTGGGTCATCAGTGATCCATTTCAAATGGAAAGTTGAGGTTTATCCAAGAATATTTTCTTCTTTTGTATAGTTGGTAGCTGATGATGTTGAGCTTTGTTAAAGTTTTCATAGTGTAAGGTGTGGATATGAAACTTTGATCAAAAATCGAGTAATTTCCCTGTCCTCAAAATTTGTATAAGGTAAAAATCAGTTAAAAATGGTAAGAAATATTATTTTTAGGAGAAAACACGCCAATTTTATTGTTTATAGCTTTATTAGTATAGAACAATAATATTATAAAGATTTATTGTTTTACCAAAAATAAAAGTTTATCCAAAAATACTCTACAAGAGATATTTTAAGGCTACAAAAGAAATTTCTTCAAGAGCAATTTCAATTGGAATTAATTGAGCAAAGTACTGCAAGAAATTAATTGAAGAACAGAGTCTTTAAAAAGCATATTAAAGAAAAAGCACGCCCAAAAGTGACCAGAGTGAATCTGGAAACAAAGGGACAAAGCTAACAGTGATGAAAGATGCTTTAATTCACTTTTGGGGTGGTTCAGGGGTAAAAATGATTATAAGAGGTACAAACAATGATTATAATAATTTTTTCAAGTGGTTAAAAGATTTAAAATAATGTAAAAAAGGTGGTTGGAATCTCTTATTGATTAGTTTAACAGTGTTTAAACTAATTATAAAAGGAAAAGATTCTAACATGAAGAGAAAGGTGGGGCAAAGAAGACATTCTTTTATAGCCATCAATTTTCTTACTCCAAAAGTAAAATTTACTCTTGTCAGTCGTGAAAAACAGCCTGACAACAGAAAAGCCAATTATGGCATCATTGAACCCTGGTTTAGACCAAAAAAGGGCTGGTTTAAGCCATTTTAGACCCTTAAATCAGCCATTACTATAGCAATACCTGGCCTAGAGCCTTCAAAACACGTCAGAATGTGTGTAAGAGGCATAGAAGCCAGTTAAAACTGCTTTTACTATGATTGTTTTATATTAAGGGTAGTTTTACCCTCTTGGCAACAGCTAAAACTACCCCAGTTGGTATCAAAACCTCATCATCAATTGAGTCCACAGACCCTGTAACTCAATTCCAGGCCAAAAGTGATGAACGTTTGCGTGAATTTTGACATCCCACGCCTGTCAGCAAGGATTTTGGGGGTCTAGTTCCCCCTTAGAGCTGGAGTTCCTTTCCCCCCCAAATTTAATCTTTCCAATTTACTTTTCCTTTGATTCCTCATCATGTATTATACTTATAATTTACATATGTAATTCAATTGAATTGTACAGTACAATACAGTAATAATTGATACCTCATATTTAAATCAAAGTTCACTTATGTAATACATGCGCACATTTTGACATTTCAATTGAATTCAATTGAAAATACTTCAATTCCTCATAACTTCCAAACTAAACAAAACACCTCAATTTTAACACAAAAATTGATGGTTAACACCACATGTGGTGTGAATTGAATTAAAGTTTTGAGGATTTTTATTTTTTGTATGGAAAATACTAAAGACTTAATTTAAGCTTATTTAGAGTTGAGTTACAGAAATTTCATCCAGAGGTTACCCCACTTTATTTTTTATGAGGAATCCAATGGTGTGATAATTGTTTTATGTTTATTTATTGGATAAAAATTTACAATATATTTTATATAACTTTTTATCAAAAATATTTTAATTTCACAATTTTTATTAAAAATTCATTTTTACTTAATTTTTACAAGTAAAAATATAATTTCATAATTTTAAATTTTATTGTAATTTTATTTTTAAATTATAATAGAATTTTGATTTTGAAATATAAGTTTGTATTTATATTTCAATTTTTATTTTTATAATATAAGTAAACTTATTTGATTTATATTTGTATCTTAATTTATCTTTTGTGGTCTTTTGGGTATATGAAAATACCTCTAAGGCTCACACGTAGACTTCCACATTCTGAGTGAGAAGTTTGGAAATGAGCCAAATTGATAGGAGATATACTTAATACAACAAAGATATCTATTGATTAATCATAAACAAAAAACTTCAATCATAAAAATGAACTCTCAACGGAAAAAATGAAATAGCTATAGAACCAAGTGATTCAATTTTAGGGAAAGGTATTCCATACACAGATGTTTTTCAAGCACCTCCTGTAACATCCAGATAAACAAAAATGTTATATTATTAAAAAATAAAAAATAATGGTATCAAATATTGATTTTTGGAGGTATTCTTTTGATGAATTATAAAAAATACCTTGATTGTACTTCAATTTTCCGAATGAGCTTCAATGAAAGAAAATTGTATTTTTACTTTGAGCAGGGAAACAGAAAAAAGGTGAAAAATGTGGGAATACCTGTACAACTTAATGTCCATCTTGGAGGATAATTAGATTCATGATTGAAACCATTTTCCAGCTTTGACCTATTCATCATGCATTCAATTTGATTTGAAATCCTCCACCATTTAATATAGAAATATATACCACAGAGCCCAAGGTTTAGCTAGGTCACACAACCAAATGAAAATTTGTTAAAGGCATCTCACATTACATGAAGAACAGGGGTTAAAATGCTTCTTGTAAATTTACTTTTGGATATCAATCTGTTTTAAACAGAATTAATTCCAATTTTTCTGATCTGAGTGTCTTATAAATGACTCCATAGATAGTTCTCAGGTCCTCAATCAAGTTTTGAAATTTCTACTCTGAGACTAGCTAATTTGAAGAAAAATGGGTTCAGAATATGGAGGATATACCATGTTTATTGAACCAATAAGCTCTCATGTCTTCTGGAATCTCCAATCTTTCTCCTTTTCTATCCATGAAAAATACTTCAGGAATTAATGGTACTTGAATTTTTGAGAAGGCTAATGGAGTCAATTTCAGAAGAAATATTTTTTAAGGGTTTTTTTGGTTTTCTCACCATGATGTACAGCATTTTGTGTTTTATGAGTTTCAATGAGTTTCACACAACAATAATTTGCTAGATGGCTGGCTATTCATAAATATTAATTATGGATAAATCATACCAAATAAAAAACTTAATGTTCATCATGAAGCTCCTAGAACATAAGCAGATATTTCATCTGCAAAATTTCAAATTTCATTTTTGTAACAATTGAATCCAATCACCACTCTATCAAAAGCCTTGTATATGTAACTAGATAGATGTTTAACTTCTCAAATTCCAAAGTAGCTCTATTCATTGAAATGAGAACTGAATTAGGGAAAAAGTGGACTATATAGAGCAAATCAAGAGTTATCCAAAGAATTTAATAAGTTTTTGAAGTTTACTTAATTAAAAACTCTTTTTGTCCGGATGAGTCTAAGATGAAGTAGTAATGAGGCTATTTACAACTTGAACTATGACTGTGACACAGTGATATAGGTTTAAAATAAGAGTATTTCTGATATTAGGGGTTTATAATGAAAATAAAAGGGCTTTACTACTTGTGTAATAGTGGTGGTGAGTGCTGTTGAAAGCCCTGGGTGCAGCTTTACCTGTTGGATTACAATAATAAAGACTACAATACTTAAGCTTAAAGTATACCTGATTATTTTCCAAGAGTATAACTGTTTTTGACAGTTGTACTACATAGGAACTCAAGAGCAGGATGAGGAAACCTTTTATGGCTGTGAAAAGGCCCCTTTTTATCCTGAAATGGGGTGGAAAGGCTTCTGGACCTTTCCACATAGAGGAAGTGAAGATTTTTCACTCTCTAAGACAGGCTTGTGGTTTGCAAGAGACCTGTATAGCCTGTACTGGGCTCAGATGTGGTTTTGACACCACCTCTGGGCAGTTTTCACCAATACAGGGTGAAGACTTTCATCTGGGGACCACACAGCTTGATTCTGACATGTATGATGTGTAGAATGCTGTACATAACCTGTATGGGACACCAGTATTGAGTGAACTATGAGGCACTGAATTATAAACACGCTTCTTTGTCAGTTTGACACCTCATCATCATAGTGATGGGATATTATCCCACAGAAAGGCTGTATTGGCTGAACTGTGGGATTCTAACCTTAAAACTGCCATAATGTTGTCAGTTTTTGAGATATCCACTTCAAAATTGGTTCTGTGTTCAGCCCTGTATGTGCTCTACACAATGGTACCTCATTTGATATGGCTATCATTAAATATGGCGAAGTTATGCCATTTACAGTTTTTTGTACATATGCGTGGTTTAGTCAAAGATCTGTATTGGGCTTGGTTGTCCTATAACCTTTGTTCTAGCTGAGATATGGGGAAATGAATGACACCATCAGATAGCCCCAATTGTGATATTCCCAACAAGACGCCAATTTAGGTATCTCACACTAAAACCGTAGAAGTTAGATGAGAGGTGAATATTTTGTTCACCCTTATTTGGCATAATTTTTGCCATAACTTGAGTAATACTGATGCTACCTCAGTTTGGCTGGTACCATTTGATAGCCCTAACTTAGAGCTTCATTTTGAATACCCATTTGATTGGGTTAAGAATCTTACCCTGTATTTCAGATGGGAGGTGAAAATTAAGGTTTATGCTCAGCAACAACTTTGAGCAGGAATAACTGTGTTATTCTTTGTCCTATGGTGATGGGACTTGTATAATTGGAAGAGGGTAAGTTTCCTCTTTCTTCTGATACGTTTTGAGCTGATTTGGCTCAGCTCCATGTTGTGGTGGTATCTTGGCTATACCATTGATTTATGGTATCTGGCTGTCATGCTTGTGCTCTGGTTTTGAGTCACAGGCTGATATACATTCCCTCTAAAAAGGCTCATCATTTATGAGACTGTTCAATCCTCCTAGAGGCTCTGAATCTCCTTAAATGAAGGTTCCCATCTGGTATGGCATCTTTTGCCAACCATTTGTCTTTATCAGCTGTTTGGTTTTTGAATCTGACTAAGTATTGTCTCTGATCCCTACCATTCAGTCTGATCTTCCTGGCCTTTATAATTTTCTTCACAGGTCCAGGGGAGTCCTCTTCCTCCACTATATCTGGTGGGGTGGTGTTTCTCTTCCTGGCGGGGAATTCATCCTCCTCTGTGTGGAAGTATGTGTGAGCCTTGAGGTATATTTTACATACCCAAATAGGCCACAATTATCTTAAAAAGAAATTTTGAATTATACATAACTCATAAATCATGCATATATTCAAAATTCATCATTTCTGATTTCAGAAAAGATGAATAACTTTCTATTGAGTAAGTAAATCCATGGATTTAAGGCCAGATTTGGATTCTACACAAAAATTCATCTAGGGTAACTCCATAGAGTGAATAAGCTCAAATTAACTCTTTGAGGTGGTAAAATGGAAAATACTTCAATACCACATCATCAATACCACATAAAAGATCCGTAAAAATTTTTGTTTTTCTTAATTTCATGCCAAAATAATGGGAAAGTGAGAAATCCCATGGTACATATACACTAAGAATAGTGTTATGCATGTTTTGAGCACTTAATATCATGGTATTCTTACATGGACTTTTGGTACACCCATAGTGGATATCTCACTTGAAGCTTAAATTACTATTTTGACATAAAAAATAGGCAAGGGGGACAAAAGACATCAAAGAGAGCCAGGGTACCCAACTTCTGAGGACTCAGAGGCGTGGATAGCTCCAAAGCTTGGTTCCATGGCTGATCTTGACCCAATTGGTAAACTAAACTTCTTTGGGAACTTGGTTACCATGTCACAACTACTGTAAATCTTAAGAAAATAGCAAATAACCTGCTATTTTGACGTGCCAAGGAGGTAAAGAGCTACTTAGACTCCTGTAACCACGTCAATTCTTAATGACTTTCCATGGATAAACCCCAAAAGAGTAATTAAAACCCTTTTTGGACTTGTATCCATTGATTTACCTCATAGCAACCAGTGAAACACTGATATTTACAATTCTACGTAGAAATAAGGTAAAAACTTCAAAAATTCATTAAAAATACAATTCTTGATGAATTTTTCTGAAACTTTCAGGACAAATGGAGCACTGTATTATCTATGGTACAGCCAAAAAGAATTACAGTTTTACTAGTAAAATTAAAAGTTCTACTTACATTCCATTTTTGACCTTTCTACATAGAAATGAGGTAAAAACTTCAAAAATTCATTAAAAATACAATTCTTAATGAATCTTTCTGAAGCTTTCAGGACCAATGGAGAGCTGTATTATGTATGGTACAACCAAAAAGAATTACAGTTTTACTAGTAAAATTCAAAGCTTTACTTACAGTCCATTTTTGACCATTCTACGTGAAACACTGAATCTTCAAAAATTCACAGTAATTAAAACCTGTGATGAAATTGGCAATAAAATTGATAACTTTGAGAAATCAATGATTATTTTGGAATAAAAGAAGATTTACAGATGTTACTCCTTTTATTCTTAACCATATTGGGGTTGGTAGTCACGTAAAAGCATCAATTAAGTAATTATGATAATCTTACGTGACAACAGATGATGCAATCATTAATCCAAAATGGTTTATTGTTTTCTCACTCACTGGATTTTTAGTTTGCTCCATGGAACATCTCTGTGAGCTGTTATTGACTTAAAAGAAGTCTCTTCTTGCTGTTTTTTCCGTATCATCATCATCTTATTATCATTTTTATATCATTGTTACCAACAAGTAAGTATTAGTTAGACTATTCTTAAGTGTTTTAATCTTTCAGAATCAATCAGAAAGACGTGAAATCATAGAATCCAACTATATATTGTTGTAATCCTGCTATAAATCATTTTGATCCCTTAAATCCACAATTCTACGTCAAATTTCTCTACTTTTATCTATCAATAAGTTCTTTGGAGTATTAGTGAGTCATTTATCTTTAATTCTTAAAGTTTTTCTCTAGTAATAGTTTTCTTCAAGGATTATCTTTATAATTATTCTTTCTAAAAGATAATTATATATTAAAATAATTTTATTATTTTAAAAAGAAGTTTTTATTATTAAATTCTTCTTGTAATTGATTCTTGTAGACAATTACTTGCTCACTGTTAAAATCACTAGTAGTGCTTAACATGTGAAAGAAATAATTCTTTAATTATTTAATTGTGGTTATAATAATATTTTATTATTATATTTCATAAGAACAGACATAGTACTGTTGATTAATAGTAATATTATCATCAGTTTCATAGTCACATCTTACAGTATGGCTTTCCTAAGTTCACTGGAAAGACTGGGTTTTTCCTGGAAAATTCTTCTGTGAGTTTGACTTCCACTGCATTTCTCCCTATCAACTTAATGATAGTGAAGGGCCCTACAAATGAGTCTCTCACTTTCTTGAGTCCTTTAAGATTATTAAAGCTTAGTGTAGACACTAACACCTGGTCCCCTTCCTTAAAGCAAGGTTCCATGTGTGTCTTGTCCAACTCTGCTTGTTATATTATTTGGCCTCAGCTATACATCTGGCAGCTGTGTCACAGGCCTTCTTCCACATGTCATGAAAATCTCTGGATGTGGGGTGGATGGTTAGAAGGTTTTACTTCAAGTGATCCACTGGCAACAAAGGGCTCCACCCTTTTTCTACCAGTGCAGGTGTTTTTCCTGTGGAAGAGTGCTGACTTGTATTATAAGCCAGTTGAGCTGCTGCTAGAAGGGTAACCCAGTCATTGGTGTATCCCTCATGGTCCTTGTATTCCATGCCATAGGAACAGAATCTTCTAAGGATGTCTTCCATTATCTGGATCATCCTTTCAGCTAGTCCATATGTTTTGGATGGTAAGCTGTGTAAAATGCAAGCTTGGTTCCAAGCATGTCATACAAGTTGGTCCAAAATTCAGATGTGAACTTTCGGTCCCTATCACTAATGATGATCTTAGGGATTCCACAGGTAGATATCATGTTATTCCAGAATAACAGAGCAGTATCCATGGCTGTGTCCTCTTTATGGCATGGCAGACACCTCATACTCTTTCTGAACCTATCAACTATGATTAAACAGGCATTGTAGTTTTCTTTGCCTCCTGGGACAAGTCCTGTAACCCAGTCCATATTGATGGTTTCCCATGGGTGTTTGGGTTCTTCTATATGTTGAAGTAATCCATACTTCTTCCTATGTTTCCTATTTGCCTTCTGAAATCTTTCACAAGTGTTGATGTATTCACTCAACTCTTGTTCCCACTTGGGCTACCAAGCTGTGCTTGCTACCCTCTCTTTGGTCCTGTCTTCACTCATGTGTCCCATGTAGGGGCAGTCATGGCATTCCTGCAGGATCAGAGAGATGTGGTCTCTGTCTACCACTTTGAGTGCACTTGTGTGCTTCTCTCTATGGTAGAGAAGGCCATCTATAAGGAAAGATTTATTGTCCTTATAGTCTCTCAACCAGGGTTCCTCCAACTGGGATTTCAGTTCTGGGCTCCTGTATTTTTGTTGAAGGAGGGGTAATAATATGCCACACTGTTTGTGTTTGGAAAATGTCTTCATTACTGCATTGGCAAATTCAGTGTGCCGTGCTGAGGAACCTACTCCCAGTATGGGAGTTTCTGTTCCTTCTGAGTCAGTGTTTCCACTGTCTGGGGTGCCACTTTCTGGTTCCCGCTCAGAGAATCTGAAGTTCTTCTTCCTATCTATTTCCACAAAATGGATAGGAATTTTAGCTGCTACTTCAGGGTCATAAGCTGGGTTGCTTTTGGCATTATCCAGTGGCTATCTGCATTGACATGGATTCTACCTTTGTATATGATGGTCAAATTCCCTCTATACTCCTGGATGGCTATTTTCCACCTCAGAATGTGTCTATTGGTAGTCTTCATGTTTAGTAAGGACTTCAAGGCTGTGCAGTCTGTGTAGACTTCAAAGACTGCACCCTCCAAATAATAATGGAGTTTCTCTAGAGCCCAGAATAGACATAGACATTCAGTCTGGGTGGCCCCATACCTGGCTTCTGAATATTTCAGCTTCCTAGAGATGTAACATATTACTCCCTCTCTTGGTTCACCATCCACAATTTGTCTCTGGTGAAGGCCTAATCCTAAGCCTTGGCTACATGCTACATCTATGTATAACTTGAATGGTAGTTCAAAGTCAGGTAAGATGAGCACAGGTTAATTTTTGAGCTCATATTTGATCCTCTCATATGCATCCCTTCTTTACTTGGTAATTTCCAAAACTAAATCTTTTGGACATAACTTGTCTAAACTACTAGTTATGTGGGCAAAGCTTTCGATGTGGTTTCTATAGTAGCTAGCAAACCCAAGGAAAGATTGCATCTCTTTGATTTCTCTTGGTACTGGCTTTTACAGTACTGCTGCTACTTTATTCTGGTCAATTGCCAAGCTAAGACCTGAGACTTTATGTCCTAGAGCTAATAGCTCTTGTTGACCAAAATTGCACTTTTTAAGCAAAATTTTCAGATTTATGGGTGTGCATTTACTTAGTACTCTGTCTATGTATTGCACATGGTCTTTCCATGTCTCTGAGTATATAATGATGTCATCAATATATACTACCATCCAGCCTTCCAATATTCCTTCTTGAAATATGGTGTCCATCATCCATTGGAAGTGGGCTGGTGCATTCTTGATGCCAAATGGCATCCTAGTGTAATGATATATTCCTATATGACATATTATTATGAGTAATTTCATGAAGTTTGATTCAACTCCATTCTGGTGGAAGCCTTTTATACAATCCATTTTTGTTATGTATTTGGATTTTGCCAGTTTGTCTAGGGAATGGGGTATCCTGGGTATAGGGTACCTGTCAGCTTTGGTGTAGTTATTCAGAGCTCTGAAATCTCCACACAGCTTGGACTTGCCATCATGCCAGGTGATCAGGACAGGAGTGGTAATTTCCACTATTTCATTGTGTCCAATCTTCCTGATGACATCCATGTCCAGGAGTTCATTTATATGTTTTTCAATTTCTTTCCCGGTTTGCAGACTTTTTGGGTAAGGAGGTCTCCTGAGCATGGGTGGATAAGATATTTCCACATCCAGATATAGTTCTATATCATGGCCTCTAATATTGCCTAATGGTTCTTCACCAATGGCAAATGCTGGTCTATTCTTTCTCAGCATCTTCAGTAAACTTAGTTTTTGTTTACTGGTGAGGGTAGTGTTAAAATGTCCCTCTCTGAATTCATTCAGTAGTTCTGCCAGTGGATCTTGGGCAGATATTTGGTATATATCAAGTGAAATTTTATCTTCCTTGTTGGTACCAATTGTTATGTGCCTGTTTTTACTATTGTAAATATCTATGCCATACATCCTCTGGTAATCTGTTCCCAGTAAAAACCCTTGGATGTGGGCATCATCAAGCACAACAAACTCTGGGTTGAGTCTGATGTTACCTTTCCTATGGGGTATAATTATCTCTTTGATAATTGTCCCAATGGAAGTCATCTTCCCTGATGCACTCTGGAAGTTCTAGGCCTTAATGGGCAAGAGATGGTTTTTCCACTATGGGAAGTGGCTGTCCAGATAATTTCTGGCCACTATGGAGCAGTGTGCTTCACTTTCAATGATCAATGGATGTTGAGCATTGTCAATACAAACAGTCATTTTTGTGGCTGTTCCATGTATGTATGCCATTCCCTTGGTTGGTGTAACCAGGAATGTTCGTGCATCTTGTGTGTGTGTTTGCACAAGTTTTTGTTGGAAGTGTCTTGTGGCATGCCTGCTTCCAACTGTATTTCCTGGATCTCTAATGGGGTTTCCTATTGGTATTCCACTAGAAATTCTTCTCTTGGGTCCTGCTCTTCATCAGATTTCTCTCTGATGGAATCTCCCATAGAGTCTGAGTCAGAGTCCTCTGTTGGGGATTCCTCCCCTGGGACTTTCTCAATGGCATAGACTTTTCTCTTTGCCTTTGGACAGTTGTTGGCATAGTGGTCTGTTGAACCACAATTAGGACAAGAATTTTTCTTCTTAGCCACTTCTTCCACTCTTTCCGTGGGGTTGTCTTTAAACTCTACCCTGAAAGGTTGTTTCTCTTGGAAACTACTGCTTCTATATGGGGTGAATTTCCCTATATTAGTTCTTTTCCTTACATCTTGTAAGGTATTAGCAATTTTATCTAGACTGAAATTTTGGTTGCATCTGCTTTTACTGCATGCTCTAGTTCCCCTGGCATTTGTGTCAGAAATTTGTGATTCCTCATTTGAGTGTTCATTTGAGGATCAATGGCTTTGAGTCTCTTAGACTGTCTAAGACACCACTCATATTGATCTTTGTCCACTGAGTATTTGTCATTTTCAAATAACATGGTCTTTTGCCATATCCAAGTACCATTGCTGTACTTTTGGATAATTCGACTCTTCCACCATGGCCAGTTTCTCCTGCCATGGATTTCTTTCATTTCTGTGTACCATATACTAGCATGACCTTTAAATGCTGTATTGAGTCTAGCAGTAATCCAGTAGTCTGGTATGCTTGGTACGTCAATGAAGAGTCCATCAATATCATCTCTGAGTTCCATATGAGTATATTCTCCAGTTCCAGAGAATTTGGGCCAGCTTGAGGCCTCAGGAAGCTGTTTCAAGTCTTCCTTTTCAGAATAAGACATATTATCTCCATCCTGGTATTATGATGGAGATCTTTTCTTATTCACCAACATGGCATCTGGTTGGATACCATCTGGGTGATATGGATTATCCATAACATGGCCTTTTGGTTGGGGCTTCATGTTATGATAGACACCAAACAATTTGTTTATGTCTTGATCCAGAAATTCCCTGTCCCTTCTGCTATGGTGTTGTTCTTCAAAGACTATATCCAGTATTATGTTGGTTTCTTCAGAGGCTTTGCTCAATTGAGCATGTCCTTCTTGAAGAGTCTTGACAATTTTATCCATGGAGGCTGTTAATTTTTTCATCCTCTCATGGCTTGCTTCAAGTTCTGCAAACTGCTTTTGAGTTTGCTCAGCATATTGAGACATTTTTAACCACAGTAAATCACTGTTTAAGTTACTCTCAGGTGAGACAGTATTATGTTCAATGTGAGTGGGGGTAATATTTCTATTAAGGGGACTACTGATTATAGAGTTATTTACAACTACTTCTGGTTCTTGTTTACTTCTTTCACCAAGTACAACAGTTTCTGGATCATTGCGTCTCTCTCTGCCCTTGGTGGAAAGAGGTCTTGTTTTTGCCCTTGTATCCTTGTCTTCTCCTGGAAACTTCCTGGGATTGTGAAGAATGGTGACTCTTGGCCACTGATCTGTTGGTTTCTGGATGGTGTAAAGCCATTGGAGAGCTGATTTGGCCTGCTCCTTGTGAGCCTGAAGGAATCTGAGTGTGCCCTGTCTGGGTTAGATGTTCTTCTATAGCTTGGATAGTGGCTTGTTTCTCCCTTATCCCGTTTTCCCTCACCTCCAGAGGTCTGAACTTCCTGGGGGGATTCCAATATTTGGTGATTATCATAAGTCCTTTGAAGTCTATCTCTCTGAGACAGATTTTCTTTCAACTTGCTCCAAGTTCTGCCCAGTGAGATGCCAGGTTGAACCTCTTGTTGTCCATGTTCCATTGGAATAAATCTTTGAGGAGTTGGTGGAGCCAAAGAACTTGATCCATATCTTTCCAGTCCTCTGGTTTGAGGTTCCTGTTGAATTGTAAAGTGAATGGCAGAGTGGGTATGATCTCCCTCAGTGTCTTGCCATCCACCACTGTTCCCAAGGTGTCCTCTTCCAGGTCTTCTGGTTCTGGACAAGCCTTCTCTGTCCTCTGGTTGGTTCCTTTGGAAGCCAAGGTTTCTGAGGTGAACAGGTGACATATCAGTGTTTGCAAGCAGTCAAAACCTTTATGTTCTTAGGGTATTTAGCTTTGACTATGCTTTGTACAAATCTTTTGTCTGCTGATTTGGGCAATTTACCTTTAGAGGTTACAACTGGGTTAATTATGGTAATTTTCCCTGTACAAGCTGTTGAGGTTGGTTTACCTTGTATTGAAGCAGCATTTTGTGGTTTTCTACTCCTCTGGGTGGCAATGGGTGTCCACTTCTTTGCTCTGATAAGGCTTTCACTGGGCCTCTTTCCTTTTCCCTTGCTTCCCTCTGGTTCTGAGGTTGTCACTGGTGTGTTGGCCTGTGACTGGGTTTCTAGTGGTATGTAGTTTTCCTCCACTTAATAAAACAGCAAAAGAGGGCTTTAATGTCAGTTAAGAATTCTTAAGATGCTGTTTGCACGTCTAAGAATGGCCTCTGGGCTTGTATTTTACTACAATATGCCCTTTAAAATGACAGTGTAATTGAATCAACAATTCCACATCAGAATTAAAGTTTACAGGTTTCTGATATACTGTTTGTATACCAGTATCTCACAGATTTACTTGTAATTAGCAAGCATAATCTGTACAAAGTGGTTTGTATAAAAGGGTGATTGAATTAAAAATATACCTCACCACACCTCAACTGTTGGTTGTACAATAAGCAGTGTCCTTATTTAATTAAAAATTTGGACTATATTGATGGCTTACTGTGTCTTTATATGTAAAACACACCAAAAATAAGAGCTTTATGGTTATTTAACCATGTAGTAATATTAATAATAAAACTTGGTATAAAAAATATACCACTCAGAAAAATATAATAAGATATTTATTAGATATTTTTTAAGAGTTTTTACGCCCAAAAGATACAACAAAATGTCAGAATAAAGAAAAATAGGTGAAAAAACTCACTTTTAAGGTCAAAAAAGATCAAAAAAGCATGGCCAGGCCCCCAAAATGTCAGGCTGAGTTTATGATGAAGTAGTAATTAGGCTATTTACAACTTTAACTATGACTGTGACACGGTGATAAAGGCTTAGAATAAGATTATTTTTTATAATAAGGGTTTATAATGAACATAAAAGGGCTTTACTACTTGTGGAATGGTGGTGGTGAGCGCTGTTGAAAGCCCTGGGTGCAGCTTTACCTGTTGGATTACAATAATAAAGACTACAATACTTAAGTTCAAAGTATACCTGATTATTTTCCAAGAGTATAACTGTTTTTGACAGTTGTACTACATAGGAACTCAAGAGCAGGATGAGGAAACCTTTTCTGGCTGTGAAAAGGCCCCTTTTTATCCTGAAATGGGGTGGAAAGGCTGCTAGACCTTTCCACATAGAGGAAATGAAGATTCTTCAATCTCTAAGCCAGGCTTGTGGTTTTAAAAAGACCTCTATAGCCTGTATTGGTCTCAGATGTGGTTTTGACACCACATCTGGGCAGCTTTTGCCAATACAGGCTGAAAACTTTCATCTGGGGACCACACAACTTGATTCTGACGTGTATGACGTGTAGAACACTGTACAGCACCTGTATGGGACACCAGTATTGAGCGAACTATGAGGTATTGAAGTATAAACACGCTTCTTTGTCAGTTTGACACCTCATAATCATAGTTATGGGATATTATCCCACAGAAAGGCTGTATTGGCCAAACTGTGGGATGCTGACCTGGAAACTTCCATAAATTTGTCAGTTTTTGAGATATCCAATTCAACATTGGTTCAGTGTGTAGCCCTGTATGTGCTCTACACAATGGTACCTCATTTGATATGGCTATCATTAAATATGGCAAGGTTATGCCATGTACAAGTCTTTTTGTACATATGCATGGTTTAGTCAAAAGCTGTATTGGGCTTGTTTGTCTTACAGCTTTTGTTCTAGTTGAGATATGGGGAAATGAATGACACCATCAGATAGCCCCAATTTTGATCTTCCCAAAAAGACCCCACTTCAGGTATCTCACACTAAAGCTGTAAAAGTTAGATGAGAGGTGAACATTTTGTTCACCCTTATTTGGCCTTAATTTGGCTATAACTTCAGTAATACTAGTGCTAGCTCAGTTTTGCTGGTACCAGTGGATAGCCCTGACTTAGAGCTTTATTTTGAATACCCATTTGATGGGGTTAAGCTACTTACTCTTTATTTCAGATGAGAGGGGAAAATTAAGGTTTATGCTCAGCAACAACTTTGAGCAGGAATAACTTTGTTATTCTTTGTCCTATGGTGATGGGACTTGTATATTTGGAAAGGGGTACTTTTCCTCTCTCTTTTGATAAATTTTGAGCTGATTTGGCTCATTTTCATGTTTTGGTGGTATCTTGGCTATACCATTGATTTATGGTATCTGGCTGTCATGCTTGTGCTCTGGTTTTGAGTCACAGGCTGACACTTTTATAAATGGGGTATGCCTCTTCCACTTTTTAATCTTGATCACAAAAGGTCCTTTGGTATTTCTTTTAAATTTTTTATGTACCATTAAAGCTTTCTTTTTCTCCATAGAGCCACATGGTCCATGAAAAACTTGTTTTGTAACTATTATATATAGTTTTGGATCTAAATATGTTACTTGTACTTTAGCCAATAAGGATCTGACATATTAATTGATTGAATTCTGTTCTTTAGAAGGGTGAAGTATGAAAAGAATATGTGCATGGGGTGATAATTTCTTCTGAAATTTAATAACATGTGCATCTGCCATCAACCTTTCAACAACACTTTTTTTAAATGAAGAATCATACACAAACCTGTGGGCTTCATTGAAGAACTTTGTGAAAACATCAGAGAAATATGAGCCAACTTGATCATGAATTCAGATATTTTGAATTTCAGCCCATTTATAGTTTCAAGCAATTGTGACAAAAACTGTGGGTTTTGAAAAATAATCCTTTCACCTTGAAAATAGAATCTTTATGGCATTAACATATATCCCTTGGGTATTCAATGATTAAAGTAGTAAATAAAACTGTTTTACCTACATTGTGTGAGCTTGTTAATCCATCATCAATGGATTAGAAAAACCACTAGAGATATTTTATATAGTTCTTTACTGATTCAATTGAATTTATTCAGAACTCTCTATCTCAATAGAAATATGTCTCTCTAAAGTAAATTCCTGAAATACATGTGCACCCCAATGTAGAACAAAATTACTCTCATTAAAAAATATCGATTTATATGCATAAAAATTCTGACATAACATGTTGGCATAAGATTCTGTCAGATATACTTAGTGGCCTGATTCTCGACAAGAACTTGATAGGAAATGATTGAGAGAATAATATGATTCATTTCTTTCTGACATTGTTTTAAGTGGACCATCCATGGGATGGATGTCAATTTTTGTAGAACCAATATCTCCACCCTTATTAGGCAATATCATCTTTTCCGCCATACCTTCCAAAAAGAAAGATAATTCAGTTGAAGTAAATCTATAGTGTAGCCTCCCAGTCTGAAACAGGCTTATCATAAAATATTTCATAAAAATTGAAAGAAAAGGAGCTAATTGAAATTGACTTTTTCATTATTTCAAACAGGTTTGTTAAATGCTTTCAATGGAAACAAAGGGGTTTTTTGATGTAAGACTTATTGAAAAACTGCATGATTTATAAATCAGGAATCTTCAACAAAAATATTTGGGTAATTAACTTCATTCTGGGTATCATATATAAATCTGAATAAGTCTGGGCACATTCTCCCAATACTATGATGGAAAAGCCCAGGTACCTTCAAAATATGAGAAACCCTTTCTGAATTAGACAAAGACTCTCCAAGGCTGCTTCCAATGAAGTAAGAAAAGAATGTCTGTTTGATAATCTTAGCTTTTGAATGACATGCGTTTCTATTGAGGTGAATCCTGCAGCTGTCTTTTCAATATTCCTGAAGAACTCTTGAGGGGGATCGATTACTGGAAGTTTTGTTTTTCCATTGGGAAAACAGAGGAAATTTTTTTGGGCCTAAAAAGACACAAATCATGCTTCTGGAAAATTATTCTACTTTCAGATTGGGTGGAGTAAAGCCTCTAATTTGTGACTTCATAATGAAAGGATGTGTAATATTTTCCCAATTGAAATACTCTGGCTTCAAGCTTAATAAGTTCCTCCCAGATGAGACTATTATTGGAAAGCCTGATTCAAGCCAAACTCCAATTGCTTGTTAATAAAAGGTTTTTTTTCTTTTTCTGTGAGATTGTCACAGCCATGAAGACAGGCAGGGGCATTACAAATAATTATTTATTGAAGATCTTCCAAAACCCAATAAGCAAGGGTGTTTCATGGAATATCCACCAAATACAATTTCAAAGCTCAATACAGTTCAATACAGTCAAAACCAAATACAGGCCTGTCCTCAATACAGATGCAAATACCTGTATTGATTCAAAAAACCCGTATTGGATACATCAACAAAGGTTTCCATCTCAAAAAAAAGTTCTCCCAGAATACAGTCCATGTTTTCTCAGCACTCAAATGCCAGGCTGGTATTTTTCACATATACTAGCCCCTCTTCACCAACCTGGGTGTTTTTCACCCAGTAAATTGGACTATTGGATTTATCATTGGTATTATTTTATTTCTCAATAAGAGTTATTATATTATTAATTGCTTAAGTCAGTCTTAGCCTTCCCTCACTTTTTCAGTCAAGTATTGGTGGTCATATCCTAATCAATCCTTCTCTCATTTCTGAAAAGGTTGAAAAGGTGTTACAGGATTATTTTTGGTTGACTTTTTACTATTGCTTTTGTTTCATTTAATGCTCCTTAATTGGATTTTATTTATTGATTAGGAATTTTAATCTTTTATTGATTTCCCTTATCTTGTGAGTACTCCTCTCTGACCCTTCCACAAGTAAGTCTGTTCACTGAGTGCCAGGCCCTCTTCATTTAGAAGAGCCCCTGTGACATTCTTTCAATAAAATCTCAATTCCTTCTTTCTTTTGAATTCATTCAAAGTCATTTTTCTCATTCATCCATTATGAATTCTCATGAGTTTATAATTATATGATTCTCATAAATTTTCAGCTGATTCCCTCTATTCATATGAAAATTGAGCTTTTTCCCATTACTTTCTATTTACTGACCATTCCACTCTATTTTCAATTATTAGTCAATTTCATGTTTCTCTTTTGTTTGATATTGAGGTCTTATTGTTTTTTTGATTTTATTGGTTAATTGATTGGGATTCATTGAGATAATTGATTCAGAGATTCAGGAATTTTTGCTGGATTGGGATTGATGAGTGATTGAATTTGAGCTCCTCAAGAGAACTGTTTTTGTCTTCAATAATTGATTTTGATTGACTGACTTATTTCAACTCACTAAGATATTCAAATGATTCCTGAAGATATTTATTGATTTATTTAATTCCTCAAGAAACTTATTTTGATGTTGGAGAAATTTGTTAATTGATTTAATTATTAAGTAATTATTGATATTGATTTTGAATTGAACTGAGAAGTGACTGAATTTGGTGGTTGAAGGATTGAAATTATTTTATACTCTTCATGAAGCTTAATTCATTTATAAGATTTTGACTTTGTCACTTTTACTTCTCAAGATTTTCACATTGATTTAAGCTCAAGACTGTTGATTGATTCCTCAGGTTCATCAAGAATTCTGCTTTGATTTGATTTGGCCAAGCCTCATTTTGTTACCAAAAGTACCATCAAATTCATTTTATTTCTAATCTCAGAATGCCTTTTCAAAATAGCCCCCAGCCAAGAATACCAGATCCCAAAGAAATCAAGCTGTTCTCACTCCTACAACAAGGGGTTATCTTGAATGTGCACCATCAATTCATCAACTGAGTGGCAATTTAGAAAGAGGACCACTCATGGCAGGAGAAGCAGCCTCCATAAGAGGAGGTGTGAAGTCTAGAAGATAAAGATCATTATATGGATTGTTGGGTGGCTACCCTGGCATCTCTCAGGGGCCTAGGAGAAGACTGGGAGAAGCTGAAGATTAAGAGGGGGAGGATTCTGTAGAAGAGGAAGAGTCTGGAGAGACTGAAGTGGAAGCTTCCTTGGCAGTGCCCCAAATATAGCCCTTTCTAATCAACCTCTTGTCTCTCAAGCTGAACCAACTTTTGTCAAGATGATGGAGGAGATGACTAAATTCATGAGACAACTCACTCAAGCAGTTGCTCCAAGTCCCGATTCAAGAGACCTATAATTCAAGACTCCATCCACAAAGGTACCTGAGTCTTTTGATGGTACTCAACCCCATAAATTTAGGGGATTTATCCTATCCTGTCAATCAATCTGCCATAATGACCTAGCAAAATTCTTCTCTGAAAGCAGGAAAGTTCTTCACTCAACTTGTTTTCTCACTTGTACAGTGGAAACTTGATTTAACAATATCTCAAATATATCCAATAAAGACCCATCTTATCTCCTGAATAGCTTGCAATTGTTTGAAACCCAGTTATTCACTCCATTTGATTATCCCAATGAAGTCAGGAAAGCTGAAAAAGAGTTGGATAATCTTAGGATTAAGAAAAGTGATCACGCCTCTTTGTAAATCTCTGATTTCAGAAGCTTAATGTAAATAATTGGAGATTGAGGAGAAAGGGCATATGTTCATTTTTATAGAAGAGGCTTGGCATCAAGGCTATTGGACCGCTGGGCTTCTCACCCTGATTATTGTGATAGCTTTCAATAACTCATGGAAATTAACTTGGAGTTAGATGCCATGTTTGATGAGAGGAAGTAAAAGGGTAGTCCACAAGACAAGAAGCTTCTTTTCACTGGGTCCAATTCCTTCAGGACTCCCCAAGATTAATCTTCAAAGAAGCCTAATCACAAGAAGAGTAATAAAGGGAAGAATTTTCAAGTTTTCAGGATAAGCCTCATGCTGCTCTCCTCAATAAGGAAAAAATACTAATTGATTCTGAAGCGGCAAGAACAATTGAAGAATTTCTATTCACTTATTGTGGTGGAAAGCACCTGGTTGAAAAATGCTTTAAGAGGCCTCACAATAGGCCTGGGTAATCAAGAGGCTTCTCTAGCAATCAGGGAAAAGCCTTAGTGGGAATCATGATGTGCTCAATGGTTATCACTTGTTTCCTTCAAGAGCACAATTGTGCACTTTGAATACTAGTTTCAAGAAATATTTAAATTTTCTTATTTTCTCTCCTGTCTCTGATATTTCTTTAAAGTATTCTCATTGATTATTGTGCTACAAACTCCTATATTGCAAAGGATTTTGTTCTCAAGTACTCATTGACCATGTCAGAGCTCCCTGAAAAGATTGATTTTTCATTTTGAATTCCAATGAATAAATGTCCTTGTTCATCACTGATTATACCAGGTTGGTTGTTGACTTCCCTTCTTTCCCAAGCTTTGAATGGGACTTTTGATCATAGATTTTCCCAAGGGAAAAGACCTCATATTGGCCATGATTTCCTTTACCATTGTAATACCATTATTTATTGGAAAAATGTATTAATAACCTTTAATTCTAGTGGTATTATTTCCTCTACTAGTAATGAATTCACCACTTCTGTCAACAGTGTTTCTCTGGTTGGTGAACTTAAAACACTTTCCCTTCCTTCTTCTGTAAATAACTCTCCCATCATTCCCTCTCAGTAATTAGTTTCATGAAAAGATTATGTCTTCAAAGAGATAAAATATGTTGAAGAAGGTGTTTCTATATCCTCACTTCATCTCTTGCAAGGGGATTGGGACCTTTTTCCCTGGAGGAGCAGTGGGATCAGGAGGAAGAGCCAGAAAAAATTGAAACTGTGCTGAAGGTAGTTCCTCCTCTTATAACTAATATTTGGATTTATTATCCAAGGTGAAAGAAGTGAAACTTCCTCCACACTGGGACTGTGATCATAATATTGAACTGGAGTGGTCTCTACCTCCAGTTGGTGTTATCAACTCTCCATAAGAAAATGAGTCAGAAACACTGTGGGCCTAAATTTCAGAGAATGTAGAGAAATTTTTCATTAGGAAAAGCTCCTCTTCAACAGGAGAACCTGTCATTTTTTTCAAGTAAAATCACTGTGGCCTTTGTTTGTGTGTTGAATACTGCAAACTCAATGCTTTCACTAGGAATAACAGGTATCCTGTTCCTCCAATGAACCAGAATTTTAACATCTTTAACAGTTCCACTATCTTCTCCAAGATAGATCTGCACAGTGCTTATCATCTGCTGATAATGAAATTGGGGGATGAGCACTTGACTGCCTTTAGAACCAAATATGGTATTTATGAGTATTTGGTTATGCCATTTGGATTGACAAATGCTCCTGCTTCATTCCAAAATGTTTCAAATTATATCTGTGCATATTGTTTGGATTTTTTTGTAGTAGTTTAATTAGGTCATATTATGGCCTTTTCTAGCTCTGAGTGTCACATTGATGCTAGAAAAAATCAACAAGCACTTGAGCTCTCCACTCAGGGTCATGTCAGAATAGGTAGTCCCCCACTACCACCATGACTAGACCCTAGGGCTTTTGATTGCACAATCATCACAACTGAGTAGAAAAGGCTAAAAGATCAAGGTTGAATTTCCTTGATCTTTTTCTGGTAAAGACTAATAGACAATAATTTTTTTTCTGAAACCTAAAAGTGTGTATTCCATTCCTCAAGTGGAGAATAATTGGGCTTTGTTGTTTTATGTGATGGACTCAAGATGTATTTTTCAAAAGCTCAATAAATCCTCAATTGGCCTCAGACCAAGAACATCAAGGCCCTTAAATATTTTCTTGGATTTGCCAATTTATATTTTCTCTTCATTAAAAATTATTCAAAAACATTTACTGCTCTCACTTCCCTTCTCAAAGAAGATTTTCATTTTATCCTTAATGAGGAAGATCTTATTTAGTTTCAAACACTCAAAGAAGCTTTAACCACTGCTCCTATACTTTCTCACTTAAATACTTCTCTACCAACTATTTTAGATAATGATTCTTCTAATTATGCCTTGTTTTCTGTACTGAGTCAGGTGAATGACTGAGGAAAGAATCCCATTGCATTTGATGGTTGCAGGCTTCTACAAGCTGAGCTCAACTATGAAATCCCAAGGAGCTCCTTGGAATGGCTTAGGCTCTCAAGTTCCAGAGAGCTTTTCTTCTTTCCCTTCCCAATCCTTTTTAAGTCTTTACAGACCATTCCTCTCTTTTAAAGTTCTTACTTGCCATCAAGCCCATTGGGCTTAATTTCTCTCTTAATTCCATTTCACTATCACTTACCTGCAGGTAGGATTTCCACTTGACCGAATACCTTGTCATGTTGGGAAAATGTGTATGCAGAGAGGGAGGCAGACTTCACTAGAAAAATCCTGAAAATGTTTATCAAATGCTTACAGAAGATGAAATTGAGGAATGAATATTCTTCCCAATGAAGATTTAATCTTTCTCAGATTTATTGAATCAGATACAAGAGGAAGTATGGCAAGATGAAGACTACAAAGAAATACTCAAGAAATTAGAGAAAGGTGAATCAGTTACAGATTATTCTCTTGAACCTCAAGCCAAATTGCTATTATTCAAAGATAGAGTGGTTATTCCAAGAAATAACTCAATTCAATTGAGCATTATTCAAAAGTGTCATAAATCACCATTGGCTGGCCATCATGGCCAGGAGAAGACCCTCAAGCTCATCAAGAGGGATTGCTGTTGGGCTGGAATGAATCAAATAATCAAAGACTATGTTTCCTCATTTCAGAAATGTTCAAGAAACAAGAACACTCACCATAAGAAGTTTTGATTACTCAAGCCTCATGAAATTGCACTTTGTCCTAGGATTCCATTATCAATGTAGTTTATCAATCCATTGCCACTGTCCAACAAGTTTGATTCAATATTAGTAGTTGTGGACAGATTATCAAAAATGGCAATAATAATTCCAGCTTATTCAGCAATTACTGCCCTGAACCTATATGAAATCTTTGTTAGCCATGTCTTTTCAAGCATAGACTACCATTCTATATTGTCAGTGATAGAGGTTCCTTATTTGTTTCATTATTCTGGACCCAATTATTTAAGAAGCTCAGGATATCAAGATATCTCTCAACGGCCTTTTGCCCTGAAACATATGGACATACAGAGAGGTAAAATCATATTATAGAACAGTATCTTTGGATTTATTTTAGTTACCATCAAGATGACTGGAACATATGTCTCCTTCTGGCTGAATTTTCCTACAATCATCAGGAGAAGCATCCCCCTTTTTTGCCATTTATGGAATAAATACCAGCTCTGATTCAAATAACATTTCACAAGACACACCTTCTGTAAAGTTATCAATAGAACTCAAATCAGTACACAAAGTTATCAATCAAGAATTAGAGTCAGAAATAATGTTTTTAAGAGGTATGCAGATAGAAATAGGAAGATTCAAGATGATTTCTAACATGGAGAAAAAGTATGGCAAGCCTCAAATAATATCAAGAATACAAGACCCAACAAGAATCTCTCAAAAATTTAGTTGGGATCTTTTGAAGTATTGAAGAAGATTGGCAGTCATGCATATTACCTCAAGTTGCCTAAAGATGGAAGTCAGCTCACCATGTCTTCCATGTGTCCTTTTTAGAAACTGTCAAGAAATCAACTATCCCAAACTGACATCAATTGCAATCACCACTAGTCATAGCTGAAGAGGAAGAGGAATAGGAAATTTCTCAGGTTCTGGACTCAACTCCCAAACAAGGTAAATTATGGTATCTTGTAGAGTGGAAAGAATTCAGTGAAGACCCAGAAAGAGAAACTTGGGAACAAGCTCTATTCAACCTTACCAACTCACCCAAATTTGTCACAAATTTCCACATTTTGCATCCTGACAAGCCTGGCCCAAATGCCTCAAGAGTTTGATTTTATGGTGCTCAGTGGGGAGTAGAAGTTATGAAAGTAAGTGCCTCTCCTGAAATTCACCTGTAAGGGAGTATTCTACCCAAATTTGTTGTAAGAGTTATTTTAGCCTCTTTGTGAGTGATTTTAAATTCTTGAGACAGATTAAGAAGCCCTTTCAGCATTAATTCCCTCAAATTTGGAAGTTTCCTTCAAGATATGGACAAATCACACTTTTTTATTTCTTTTCTTTTTTATTCCCTCAATTTTTATTCAACACATTCCTTAAATCAAGTAATTTTATGGAAAAAAGCTCTTCTGTTCTTTCATGGCGCTTGGTAGGGAGTTGAAGTTATGAAAGTAAGTTCCATCTCCTGTCATGCATCTCTGAGGGTTTCTAAATATTGAAAAAAAACTACCTCAGCCACTCTGTGGCATCAAATGCTTGGTTTTTTCTCTTTCAGGAAGTTTATGGCCAAGCTCAAGGAGCCAGCCTCAAGAAGGACACTTCTTTGAAGTTTCTCTTATCTTTTTCTCTACTCTCCTTTTTTCTTAATTCTTTTCCTTCATTTCACTTGTATAATTATTTGTTTTTATTTCTTATCTCAAAAGCAGCAGTCATCCCTTCCATATCCTGTATTGGGAGTTTCATTCATTCAATAATTAAAGAGAAAAAGCACTAGTAACAATAAAGAACAAATACAGATAATCTTTATCCAAATTTCTTCAAGGCTTCTTTAAATTTAAAAACCAAGGAATCTTCATTAGCAACTGCCTCCCTGGCCAAAAGCCTAGTGGCTCCCCCTGGAACAGCACTCTTCATAGCTTTATCAACAAAATCCTCGGTCAAAGCATCCAATTCTTCAAACAAGGATGTGACCACCTTATTATTCTTCTTCTTTTGATGAGTGAAATTGAAAGTGATATTCCAGCATCAATTGTGGTAAAAGACTGATTCAGGCTCTAAAGACATTTGGTCTTTAGAGGTGCTGGCTATAGGTGGTGGTAGAGGAAATTCTGCATGGCCTGGGTAGAGATCTAGTTGGAGGTTGAGGCCGCTGGGGGGACCAAAACACTTCATGGCTAGTGGCATTTACTTGGACAGGTGATAATGAGGTGGAATGGATTCTTCTTCTTTAGATGGGGGTAGTTCCTTCAAGTTCTTTTCCATCTATTTCATTACTACATTGAGAAGCAGTATGAAAATCATCTTGGACCACTAGATTTCTCTGCAATTCTCCAACTCTTCCGTCCTTCCTGGTTAACAAAAAAGGGACCTCTGGGGCCGCTCAAATCGGGTTTCCTTGGGGGTGAATGGGTCCTTCAATGTTGGCCCAGGAACTGGTGGTGTTATTACATTTTTGAGCAACTCTCATTATTAATCCAGTTACTGAAGTAGAAGAAATGAAGACCATAAAGTCAGTAAATCAGCAATTATTTGACAAATAAACTCACAATTGGAGTGACCAGAGGTGGAATCAGAGGTTGGTGCTTCATCATCAGGAGCTTCCAATTCAAATATTCCCCCCTTCTTTATGATCCTCCATAACCTTCTGGGATTGTCTGGGAATATATGGTTGGCCATAGAGAAGTTTCTTTTTCCAAGGTTTTACAATTTTCACCTGGTGGATCTAACAGTAGCAGGTTCAACACAAGGAACCCCTTTATTCTGACAATTGCTTCAGGGTGGCTCAATAACTCTTGTAGATTTAAACACATTATAGCTTTTATTAATATTATAAATGAGAAAGACACAAGGACAAAAAGTACAGAAGGTGGGGAATCAGAGTGATTGGAGTCATATATGGAAGTCAGCTTTGAGCTCATCTTCAAGGTAAAAATTCAAAGCCAAGAATAAGAAAATTATGGAAAAATCCAAGTCAGCAAGTCTCTTATGGAAATTAACCCTTAACAATGGGGTGAAGCAAAATTAATTAGAAAAAAATCAAAAAGGACTGTTTCATTGGCCAAAAGGGCCCATTTTTGCCCATTTTGCGCAGATTCACTTCATTTCATCATTTATCATATTGAAGAAATGTCAAGCCTCCAGAAGAATAGTTTAAAAAATCCTCAACAGTACAAATAGGCCATAATTTGTATTTGTGCATTTTATGCATTTTTGCACATTTCTTCTGTTTCTTCTTCAAAATATTCCTTTTATTCAAAATATCATCAGAAAATGGTAATTCATGCATTTTGTGAAAATTTTCACACTTTTCACATTTTGGCCAAAAGGGTCATAAAGCCTCAGAAACATCAAATTTGGGGTAAAATTCTGGACTTTCTGAAATCATCCAAAACTCAAGAATTAGCCAATTCTAGCCCAATTTCAAGATTAAGAAAAAGAGTCAAATGAAAGTGAAATATTAGGATGTAAACCTGAATCACCCATTTAAATCAAGCCATGAGGACTAAAAATAAATTGAGTGAATAACACTGAAGAGGAAAGTTAAAGACAAAAAATTTACAAAGAAGAGGAGAAGAACCAAAGTCAATTGAAGCAGAAGGACCTACAGGTGTATGAAGATGAAGGGGAGTTTGAGGTTTTTAATTGATGAAGAGGAAATATGGGAGGATGTAAATTTAGAAGTTGAGGGGAAGAAAGTTTTGATTTTTTATTTGACCTCATCAAGATTCACCTATCTTCATGGTGCTCAGAGCTCACCACCTTCAAGAGGGGGGTGATTTCACAGTCATGGAAACAGGCAGGGGCACTACAAATCTTTATTAATTGAAGATATTTCTAGACCAAATAAGAAAGAGTCTTTCATGGAATATCCATAAAGTACAGCTTCAAAGCTCAATACAGCCCAATACAATCCAAACCAATAGACAGGATTCACCAAATACAGGCCTGTCCTCAATACAGGTGAAAATACCTGTATTTATTCAAAACACCTATATTAGCCACACAAGTACAGGTTTCCATCTCAAATACAAGTTCCTCCAGCATAAAGTCCATCGTTTCTCAGAACTCAAACTCCAGGCTGGTACTTTTTAGATACACCAGCCACCCTTCACCCACCTGGGGCTTTTTCACCACTCAATTAAAATACTGGATTTATCATTTGTATTAATTTATTTGTTGCTAAGAGGTATTTCATTATAAATTTTTCAAGTCAGTATTAGCCTTCCCTCACCTGTTCATTAGAGTATTGGTGGCCATATCCTAATTAATCCTTCTCTCATTTCTGAACAGGTTGAAAAAGTGTTACAGCATTATTTGTGGTTGCCTATTTATTATTGTTTTTTTCCTTTCATTTTCCTTGATTGAATTTTATTTATTAATTTGGAATTTTACTATTTCATTGATTGCTCTTATCTTTTGTGTATTCCTCTCTGAGCCCTCCATAAGTCTGTTCACTGAGTGCCAGGCCCTCTTCACTGCCAAGAGCCCCTGTGACAAAATACCAGAATTACACAAACATTCAACTCAAAAACAAATAGAAGAAGAAGAATGGATTGTTTTTCCATTTGATAACTAAAAATTTGTTGTCTTTCAAAGCTTAACTTCCTTCCGGTGAACTATACAGGTCAATTGCTAAATTCATCCAAAGATATCACAAATTTGAAGCAAAGAAAATTAGAAAATGTACTACCTTAAATAATTTAGTTACTCATATTGAAATAGTAATAGTGTGGTTTTTAGTGGTTTCAACCAATAAAATTTCAAAAGAAATCTATCAGAAGGTATTTCTATGGGCTTTAAAGTTTTTGGAATTATTATTTGAGTAGAAGCTTCAACTCTTTTGATTTTGATCAGAAAACTCCAATCATACAAAAACAACTTGCTATTATATTTATTTTCATAGAAATAAATTCTGAAAAGTATCTTAGCTTTAAATTAAGCAGAAACTCATATTAGTTTTTTGAAATAGAGTTTCAGCTTTAAAGTTATAAATTCGAATTTCCAACAAATCATGAAGCCCACTTCTTTCAGAGTTTTTAAGAACTTAGAGGAACTATCAAAAGCTTCTGAAAGTTTGTTATTCAGTTTCCCAGAAAAGAAAAATTAATCACATTCATCCTTCTTTGATTTTGTAAGATGTATCTATGAAACTCTTGATAATATTACTATTACTGTTCTCATGAATTATAATAAAAGAACTTATTATACCCAAAAATACATAATTCATTTCTTTATTATTTCTTTTACTTGCTATACACTAATGGTGATTATATCAGTAGTTAGTAGCTGTCTATTAGAATGAATTATAAGATGGATTAATAATAAACTTTCCTATTAAAATAATATAAAATTATCTTAATATATAATTATATTTTGCAATAATGATAATAAATATAGTTCTTGAAGAAAAATATCACTAGAGTAAAACTTGATGAATTCAGAAAATAAACTCACTAAAAATGCAATAATAACTCAAAAATCATCAGTAGAGTGATTTGAAAGATTATTTGTGGATTTAAAGGATCAGAAAGTTGACTTATAGAATTAATAAAATTATATATAGCTAAATGCTATTGGAATAGTTCATTTAGATTATTTAAAGCCCTTCTGATTTATTTATAAAGAATTCAAAACACTTAAGAAAAGAATTGACTAATACTTACTTGTTGATAGTAATGATATGGTTGAATAATAAGATTGGTTGGGAAAAAAAACAAGAGGAGGCTTCTATTACGTCAAAAACAGCTCCTAGAGTAGTAGTGTGAAGAAAAATGGAAAATCATTAATACTATTTAAATTGTTGGCTACATCACCTGTTGTCACATAAGATTATCATAATTCCTTAATTAAGTAATTTTACCTGACTAACAACCCATTTAGGGTTAAGAGATAAAGGAGTAAAAGGTTTCAATCCTCTTTCATTTCAAAAGAAAAATTAATTTCTCATAGCTATCAATGTTATTGGAAATTTAATCACAGATTTCTTTTCTTTGACTTTTTTAAGATTCAGCGTTTCATGTGGAATCATCAAGAATAGACTGTAAGTAAAATTTTTAGTTTGAACTATGAATTAATGACTCTTTTTTGGTTTTTATATGGATTATCTCTTTCTCCATTGGTCCTGAATGTTCAAGAAGGATTCATTACTAATTGTGTTTTGGATGAATTGTTTAAGTTTTTACCTTATTTTTACTTATAAAAGAAAATAGCACAATAATAGCTGGTTTCCATGAGGTAAATACATGGATACTAGTACAAAGAGTTTCTTAATTACTGTTATATGGGTTATCCATGGAAAATCTTTAATAATTGAAATGGTTAGAGGAGTAATAGTTGCTCCTTACATCCTTTTCACATCAAAGTTGAAGCTTATTTGATATTTTCTTATGTTTTAATGGGTCTTTGACTTTGTAACCAAGTTCCCAAAAGGGTTTTGTATACTAATTGGGCAAATATCAGCAATGGATAGAATAGTTAGAGCCATCCACTCCCCAGAGGTCTCAGAAGTTGGGTACCCTGGCTCTCTTTGATGTCTTTTGTCCCTTTAACTATTTTCACATCAAAAATAGAAATTCAGGCTTCAGGACTGATATCCACTATGGGTTTATCAAAGCTTTATGTAAGAATAAAGAAATATTAAGTTCCAAAAACATGCATACCACTATTTGTAGTGTATATGTAACATGGGATGTTGTACATTTCCATTATCTTGGTGTGAAATTAACAAAAACAAAAATAAATAAATTCTTTTATGTGGTGTTGAATTATTTTCCATACTAAAACCCCATAGAGTTAATTCAAGCTCATAAATCTGTCCTTAAATCCACAAATTCACTTACTCACCAAAAATTTATTAATCTTTTCTTAAATGAAAAATGCTTAATTTGCAATAACTGATTTATATATGGGTTATGCATATTTCAAAATTTATTTGAATATTAATTGTGGCCTATTTGGGTATTTAAAATATACCTCAATGCTTACATTCCCTCCCACCAAAAAACTTGTACTAAAATTGAATTAATGATTTCAACAAGAGAATTTCCCCAAAGGGAGTTAATGTACAATTTCCAACCTCTGTATGTTACTAAGATCAAGTAATAAAAGCATATTTATAGGTATATTCAGGATTGGGGCCTTCTTTCATGCCTAAATCGTCTCCAAAAATATTTAATCAGGTATGTTTGATTCTGTCAGCCAATCCTTTTCATGTACTGTATTTCTATATCTGACAATATACTCTATTTGATTTTTACCTTCAAGTCTCATATCTTGGAGGAATTTGTTTATCTTTTTGTCTTCATTCTCTTCCACTGGTGGTACAATTAAAGCATCTGGGTTTCTTCAAGGAAACAAGTATTTATCAAGCTGACTGAGAAGGTGGGATCTTATTTTCCAATTCACCACTAAATTGAACTTGAAATGCATTTGTTCCATTCAAGGCAAAAATAACAAGAGGTCCTACATAAGAATCTTTGGGTTTCCTTGGGCCTTTGATATTATTAAAACTAAATGTTTAAGCTAGAACTAAGTCCCCTACCTTGAAGTCTGGTACTTTATGACTCTTGTGTCAATTATTCTTCACATACTAAGTGTAAGGTGTGGATATGAAACTTTGATTAAAAATCAAGGACTTTTCCTGTCCTCAAAATTTGTATAAGGTAAAAATCAATTAATAATAGTATGGAATATTATTTTTAAGAGAAAACACGCCAAGTTTATTGTTTATAACTTTATTAGTATAAAACAATAATATTATAAAAATTTATTGTTTTACCAACAATAAAAATTTATCCAAAAAATACTCTACAAGAGATATTTTAAGGCTACAAAAGAAATTTCTTCAAGAGCAATTTCAATTGGAATTAATTGAGCAAAGAACTGCAAGCAATTAATTAAAGAACAAAGTCTTTAAAAAGAATATTAAAGAGAAAACACGCCCAAAAGTGACCAGAGTGAATTTGGAAACAAAGTGACAAAGTTTACAGTGATGAAAGATGCTTTAATTCACTTTGGGGGTGGTTCAGGGGTAAAAATGATTATAATGATTTTTTCACGTGGTTAAAAGGATTAAAATGATTTATAAATGGGAGTTGGAATCTTTGATTGATTGGTTTAACAGTGTTTAAACTAATTAATAAAAGGAAAAGATTCTAACATGAAGAGAAAAGTGGGGCAAAGAAGACATTCTTTTATAGCCATCAATTCTCTTACTCCAAATGTAAATTTTACTCTTGTCAGTCGTGAAAAACAGTCTGACAACAGAAAAGCCAATTATGGCATCATTGAAACCTGGTTTAGACCAAAAAGGGCTGGTTTAAGCCATTTTTAGCCATTTTAGACCCTTAAATCAGCCATTACTATAGCAACACCAGGCCTAGAGCCTTCAAAACACGTCAGAATGTGTGTAAGAGGCGTAGAAACCAGTTAAAACTGTTTTTACTATGGTTGTTTTATCTTAAGGGTAGTTTTACCCTCTTGGCAACAGCTAAAACTACCCCAGTTGGTATCAAAACCTCATCATCAATTGAGTCCACAGACCCTGTAACTCAATTCCAGGCCAAAAGTGATGAACTTTTGCGTGAATTTTGACATCCCAGGCCTGTCAGCAAGGATTTTGGGGGTCTAGCTCCCCCTTAGAGCTGGAGTTCCTTTTCCCCCCCCAAATTTAATCTTTCCAATTTATTTTTCCTTTAATTCCTCATCATGTATTATACTTATAATTTACATATGTAATTCAATTCAATTGTACAGTACAATACAGTAATAATTGACACCTCATATGTAAATCAAAGTTCACTTATGTAATACACGCGCACATTTTGACATTTCAATTGAATTCAATTGAAAATACTTCAATTCCTCATAACTTCTAAACTAAACACAACACCTCAATTTTAACACAAAAATTGATGGTTAACACCACATGTGGTGTGAATTAAATTAAGGTTTTGAGGATTTTCAACTTTTGTATTGAAAATACTAAAAACTTAATTTAAGCTTATTTAGAGTTGAGTTACAAGAATTTCACTCAGAGGTGACCCCACCTGATTTTTTATGAGGAATCCAATGGTGAAATAATTTTTATGTTTTTATTTATTGGATAAAAAGTTATAATAATTTTTATTTAACTTTTTTCCAAATTTATTTATTTTTTCACAATTTTGTTAAAATTTTATTTTTACTTAATTTTTTCAAGTATAAATGTAATTTTATACTTACAGAATTTAATGTATTTTTATTTTTAAATTGTAATTAATTTTTTATTTTTAATATAATTTTATATTTATATTTTGATTTTTATTTTAATAATATAAATAAATTCATTTTATTTATATTAATATGTTATTTTTGTATTTGTGGTCTTTTGGGTATATGAAATTACCTCTAAGGCTCACATTCCCTCCCCCTAAAAAAGAATATTACTTTGTAATATTGGTGTTTCTAGTGTGTCTGAATCTCCTGAGGAGTTTGCTAGCTTCTGGTATATCTTTTTCTTCTAACCATTCATCTTCACAAGTTGGGTCACTGTACCTAACAAGGTATTCCCTTACTTTCTTAGTTCTGAATTTTCTTTCTTTAAGAACTTTGGTAATTTTATTAGTACCAGATGTCTCAATAGGAGGTATAACTTGGGGAATCTTGTTCCTCAAGGGAAATTTCTCAGAATCACTAGATTTATATGGCTTTATCAAGCTTACTGGAAACGTGGGGTGCTTGTTGCTAAGTTCTTCAGATAACTCTACTTCAACAGCATTTTCTCCATGGAGGGCCTTAATCACAAAAGGTCCTGCAAAGGAGTCTTTCAACTTTTTACATCCTTTGATGTTATTGAAGTTAGTGGTGGATACAAGAACTAGGTCCCCCACTTTGAAATCTGGAGATGCATGTGATTTATCCCATTTGTCTTTAGCATATGCAAAAGAATCCTCCATGCATCTTACTGCATGCTTTCTAGCTTTGTCTAGCATTCCTTTGAAGCTAGCAGCTGTGGGATGTATTTCAATTAAGTCTTTCCTCAAGGTATCTTGGGGTAACTTGGGGCTCCATCCTTTTTCTAGAATAGCAGGAGTCTGATTGGTACTGGCATGGATTGATGTTTTATATGCTAATTCCAGTGCTGGTAACAGAGTACACCAATCATGGGTAAATCCATCACAATCTTTGAATTCAAGGCCATATGCACAAAATCTTCTCACTGTCAGCCTGTGACTCAAAACCAGAGCACAAGCATGACAGCCAAAATACCATAAACCAATGGGATAGCCAAAATACCACCAAAACATGGAGCTGAGCCAAATTAGCTCAAAAGGTATCAAAAGAAAGAGGAAACTCACCTCTTCCTGAAAATATAAGTCCCATCACCATAGGACAAGAAATAACAAAGTTATTCCTGCTCAAAGTCATTGCTGAGCATAAACCTTAATTTTCACCTCTCATCTAAAATCTAGAAGGAGAGGCTTAACCCCATCAAATGGGTACTCAAAATGAAGCTCTAAGCCAGGGCTATCCAATGGTACCAGCCAAACTGAGCTAGCACCAGTATTACTTGAGTTATGGTCAAATTCAGACCAAATAAGGGTGAACAAAACATTCACCTCTCATCTAGCTTTTACAGTTTTAGTGTGAGATACCTGAAGTGGGGTCTTTTTGGAAAGAGCACAATCAGGGCTATCTGATGGTGCCATTCATTTCCTCATAACTCAACTACAACAGAAGTTATTGGCCAAACAAGCTTAATACAGCTTTTGGCCAGACGACGCCAATGTACAAAAATACTTGTACATGGGATTACTTTGTCATAATTAATGATAGCCATGTCAAGTTGGGTACCATTGTGTAGAGCTCATACAGAGCTATTCAATGAACCAACTTTGAGCTTGATATCTCAAAAACTGACAGAGTTATGACCATTTTAAGGTCAAAATCCCACCTGCTGTCAGATACAGCCTTACCATGGGATAATATCCCATAACCATGAATATGAGGTGTCAAATAGACGAAGAAGCATGTTTTTACTTCAATACCTCATATGTCAGTCAATACTGGGGTCCCATACAGTTTCTGTACAGCATTCTACGCGTCATACACGTCAGAATCAGGCTGTGAGGTCCCCAGATGAAAATTTTCACCCTGTATTGGTGAAAACTGCCCAGATGTGGTTTCAAAACCACATCTGAGCCCAATACAGGGTATACAGGCTGTTTGCAAACCACAAGCCTGGCATAGTGTGAGCCTTTGAGATATGACCACATACCCAATAAGGTCACAAAAAGACTCAGAACAATTATACCTTTAATATAATTATATTAAAATTACTTAGAATAATTATACATTAAGAATAATTACTTAAATATACAAAAAATACCATAAATTGGTAAAAAAATTGGTTTAACTTAAAACCCAATGAATCAACATGTAAAATAAATTATACCATTGGATTCCCCATGGAAAAATACACATATACCATTTTTATGGCATATCTTTAAAGTCAATATTTAAGGAATTATAAGGTATAATACCTTATAAAAATCATAAAACCTTATTTATCTCAAGAACTAATGAAACAACATGTAAAATAAATTGTACCAGTGGATTCCCCATGAAAATCCACACATACAACAATTAATAAGCTAATTTCCAATGTTAATACTTAAGGAATTATCCTGAATATATGCACTTTTTTGGTCAACGCATATATTCAAGGATCATAGCTAATATCTTCTAAACTATACATGATAGAATGATGAACCAAAAATAAAGTTACCATGTAATCACTGTAAGAACACAGATATGAACTTTATTTTACAAATTATAAACAAGGTTAAAACCTATGATGAATTATTGATAAAAATCAACAGAGCTGTTGACCACTTTGTTGTGAAAGTGTTCCAAACTTAAAAAAAAGTATACAGTTGGATTCTCCTAGTTCATTCGTGAAGAATGATGTAATTTTTATTATTAAATTCAGGGTATAACCCCCTGAAATCAAGGTTTGAAGTTTAAAATATTGAATTTCAACAGAAAAGATGAGTTACAAGAAAAATCATCAAAATTAGAGTTTTGATGATGTAATGAAAAGCTCTTGGCAGCATAATAAGGTTATGCCAGGCTATCAGAATTCACTCTCTGAATTGCTGTAGCGTGTAAATCTTAAAAGTTATTGGGGATCAAAGTTTGAGCTTAATTTGAGCAGTTATGATCACTCACAGTAACCTTAATTTAAGTTTAACAGTCTTAATAGTGATTAAATTGGTGAATACTATTAGTTTGTGATTAAAACTAATAAAATCCACGAAATTTGGGGTTCTGCCAAGCCTCTGATGTCATCAAACTTAGAGTTATAGTGATAACTCTAAATAATGGTGTAATAATGATGAAATATGGTTTGATCATGATGTAATCACCCTCAAACCTTAAAATATTGATCAATTCCAGTGGATATGATAAGTACAAGTCTACTAGAAGCCTGTTGGACTCTAGGAGGGAGGTATTTACTATAAATAGAGCTCTTTTTACTCTATTTACCCCTCAGACGCATCAAAAACATTAAATCAATTAAATAAAAGGTAATCTCTTTATTCTTTATATATAAAACTCTTATATTATTAAAGACCAAAGACCATCTTAATATTAATCACTATTTTTACGTGATTAAATCAATTCTTTAATTGTTTTTGTTATAAATCTCTCTATAAACTCATTTCCACGTAAAATCAAGAAATTTAGTAATTTTCTTTATTTTTTATTGTAAATACAATTTGAAAAGGTTGTATTATATTCTTTTGGCGTAAAATAACTCAAAATTATTATTTTAAGTGTTAAAAGTAGGTTATTTCATCTTATTATTACTCTTAATAATTCTTAATTAATATAAATAGTATTTATATTAATACATAACTTTAATATTAGTAATATTATTGTTATTAATTGTTTTTTATTTATAAAAAACAGTTTTTTACGCCTTTATTATTTGTTGGTAACAATAATAAAGAGCTTTATAATATATTAATTATTTTATATTAATATATTATTTATAATATTATAATTTCATATAATATTAATTATATTATTATATTTATTTAATAATATAATATTTTTACGCCATAATAATAATATTTCTTTATTATTATTATTATTTTAATCTTATTTATTTCAATTATAAGGACATTCAGAGTACAATAAGTAATAAATTAGTAATTTTTACTTATTGTTTCATAGTCAAACCTTACACATAGAGAGTGAAAAATCTTCACTTCCTCTACGTGGAAAGGTCTAGCAGCCTTTCCACCCCAATTTCAGGATAAAATGAGGGCTTTTCACAGCCAAAATCCTCTCCTCATCCTGCTCTTGAATAACCTACGTAGTAAACTGTCAAAAACAGTTTTACTCTTGGTTAAATAATCAGGTATAATTATAATCTTTAACTATTGTAGACTTTATTATTGTAATCCAACAGATAAAGCCTGCACCCAGGGTTCTCAATAGCGCTCACCACCACTATTTCTCAATAGTAGAACCCTTTTATCTTATTATAAACCCTTATAAATCTTTTTTAAATCATTTTCTGTGGTGTCACATACACAGTTAAAGTTGTAATTAGCCTAGTTATACCTTTATCATAGTATCATCCTGACACTCACCATGTCCTCTAAGGTTTGGATCATTCTTTCAGCCAGGCCATCAGTTTGTGGGTGGTAGGCTGTAGAGAAAGACAGTTTAGTGCCAAATAATTGGTGAAGATTTGTCCATAGTGCTGAAGTGAATTTGGGATCTCTATCACTGATGATATTTGTAAATATCCCAGTCCATGACACTACTCTATTCCATATCAGAAGAGCTGTATCCATGGCTGTATCATCTTTGTGACATGGTAAAAAGATTGGAGTTTTACTGAATCTGTCCACAATTACTAGGAAAGCATTATAGCTCCTGTCACCTCCTGGTGGTAGGCCAGTTACCCAATCCATATGGACAATTTCCCAAGGTCTGTTTGGTTCTTGGATTTTTATCATATTTCCAAGTCTTTTGCCTGTGGATTTATTTGCCTTTTGGAATCTGTCACAGGTTTTGCAATACTCTGCAACATCTTTCTGCCACATTGGCCACCATATGCAGGTCTTTACTTTTTCTCTTGTTCTGTCTTCAGATAGATGTCCTGGAAAGGGACTATCATGGCATTCTTTCAGTACAAGATTGATTAATGACCTGTCTACAACTGTCATTACACATGTGTGCTTGGTTCTGTGGTAAATTATACCATCCAGTAGGTGAAATCTTCCTTCATCATAAGATTCTCTCCA
The DNA here is from genome assembly GCA_023105745.1 of Austropuccinia psidii. NCBI lineage: Eukaryota > Fungi > Basidiomycota > Pucciniomycetes > Pucciniales > Sphaerophragmiaceae > Austropuccinia > Austropuccinia psidii. The sequence goes on along the minus strand of JALGQZ010000001.1, from coordinate 60,151,267 downwards.
TACTTCATCCAAGGCATGTATTAGAGAGTTGTCTTTACAGTCTTTGCTAAGTAATTGGCATAAGATGCTACAATTCTTATCTTGGGTGTAACTACTTCTGACTTCTTCAAAGAAGGTGGTGTTCAAGTCTGTAACACTTATTCCTTCTATTGGAATTTGTGGTGAAGCTTCTTCTGGCACATAAGCAGGATCATCAATATTATTTGGTAATGGCCATCTGCTTAGTCCATCTGCATTCTTATGAATATTCCCATCCTTATGAACAATAGTCATATTGCCTCTGTATTCTTGTATGGCTATTTGCCATCTGAGCATGTGTCTGTTGGGTGTTTTCATGTTCAAAAGTGATTTGACAGCTGTAAAATCTGTTATCACTTCAAAAACAGATCCCTCTAAAAAGTAGTTCAATTTTTCCAAGGCCCAGACAAGGCATAGACATTCCATTTGACTTGCTCCATATCTGGCTTCAGTTGGTTTGATTTGCCTGGATATGAAACATATGGGTCCTTCTACAGGCTTATCATTGATGATCTGAACCTGGTGAAGTACAGCACCCAGTCCATCTCCTGATGCATCAATATACAGTTTGAAAGGCAATTTAAAGTCTGGCATCAGTAAGAGTGGAGCAGTGGTCAATGCTTCTCTTAGAGACTCAAAAGCTTTGACTCTGTCAACAGTCTTTTCAAATACTGTGTCTTTGTCACACAACTTATAAAGTGGTCTTGCTATGGATGCAAAATATTTAATGTGTTGCCTGTAATATCCTGCAAAACCTAAGAATGACTGAATTTCCTTCTTATTCTGAGGCATGGGTTTTAACAATACTGCTGCAACTTTGTTTTTTTCAATTCCAAGGGACAAACCAGATACAACATGTCCTAATGCTTTAAGTTCTTTAAATCCAAAATGACATTTTTTCAAGGAGATTTTCATGTTTACTGATTGGATTTTTGTCAAAACTCTTGATAATCTGTACATGTGCTCCTCCCAAGTCTTTGAACAGATAATAATGTCATCAATGTAAATGATTAACCATCCCTCTGAGAGTTCTTCAGGGAAGATTTCATTCATCATTCTTTGGAAGTGTGAAGGTGAATTTTTGATACCAAAGGGCATCCTTAAGTATTCATACACTCCACAATGAACAATACTTCTCAAGTATTTTCTTGCTCTTGGTGTTACCATATTTTGATGGAATCCTTTAAGGGCATCCATAGTGGTTATATACACTGCTTGAGATATTTGAGTAAGGGCAATTTGGATTTTTGGTATTGGGTATCTGTCTGGGACAGTGTAAGTGTTCAGAGCTCTAAAGTCCCCAACCATTCTGGATTTTCCATTATGCCACGCCACTATAACTGGTGTAGTTATTTCTACTTCCTCATTGTGGCCTACTTTTCTTATTACACCAAGGTCCAGAAGTTCTTTGATATGAATTTCTAGAGCTTCTCTTGATTTTGGACTTGCTGGATAAGCAGGTCTTTTTAAGAGTGGTGGATAAGGTCTCTCAATGTTAAGAATGATGTCAACTTCATGACCAGCAATTGCTCCCAGGGGTTCTTTGTCTGTAGCAAATGCTCCTCTGTGGTCATACAAAAGGGAAGAAAGTTCATTTTCTTGTTTATCAGTCAGATGAAGGCTTATTTCAGCTTCATTTAGCTGTTCAGACTTGAATTTCTCTAACTCTAAGCTGACTGGTGATACTTTGTTTACTGTAATTTGTCCTTTAAATGGTAAAAAGGCAAATTTCTGGCGCTTATTGTCCCCAATTGTAAAGTATCTGTCTTTGTTATTATGTAAATCTATTCCATACATGATTAAATAGTCATTTCCCAATATAAAATGGGTACTAGAGCAATTTTCCATAACAACAAATTCAACTGTGATCTTTAAATTCCCATTTATGTGTGGGAATATGACATTGGTCTCAAAGATTCCTAATGATTTCATTGGGTTACTTGCACTGTTGAATTTTATACCATCAATTGGTAACAATTGGTCTTCAAAATTTGGTACACAAGTCTTAAGAAAAGATTTTCCAACACAAGAGCAGAAGGCTCCTGGGTCAAGTGAAGGTTTGGTGGGCTTGTTGTCAATCACCACTTCTGTTATACAGGAATTACCAGCTGTATAACCTTTTCCTCTGTTTGGTTTTGTCTTCATAAGTTGTTCATCTTGAACTTTTGATAAATCAACTTGACCATTGCTCAATTGTGGTAAGTGGGAATAAGATTCCATGATGTCAAAAGTGGCATTGATATTTTCTATATCTTTTGAAGATTCAGAAAATATGGATGACTTATCATCTGAATTGTCTTCAATTATGTCTTCTCTTTCAACATCTGGTTCCTTTTCAATGTCAATTTCATTGATTTTCCCCCTTTTTGGACATGTATTGGCTAAATGGGTGGTGCTTTGGCAAATATGGCATTTTCTGACTGTATCTGCAGATTTATATTTAATATTACTAGAATTTTCTTTGGGGTTTTTGTCCACAGAATCTTTCTAAGGTGTATTAAACCTTGTTTTGAGATTCACCCTACTAGAACCAATTTTGGTTCTGGTGGTTACTTCTTCTAGTATATTGATAATATCCTCTGCTGAAGATTGTTCAGTAGTCCTGCTTTTGACAGCATGCTCTAAGTCACCCCCACATTGTCTCAGAATTTTTCTATGGATCATAAATTCTGACATGTCAGGATATAATGCTGTTAATCTGTCCTTCTGTTGGCAAAACCATGGTAAAGCTTTGTCTTTATCAGCATTAAATTTGGCAGATTCAAAGGCTGTTTCAACTTTAAACCTCCAAGCATCATTTGCCCATTTGTTGATGATTTGGGTTTTCCACCAAGTCCAACTCTGGTGTCCATGTGCTTGTCTTATTTTGATGTACCATCTGTGAGCTGATCTGTTAAACAAGGTGTTAAACCTGGCTGTTACTAATCTTTCTGGTAATTCAAAATCCTCTTCGATCATGTCAATACCTCTAATGAATTCCATATGGTCATACTCTCCTTCACCACTGAAGTGAGGCCATTCTTTAAGTTTTGGAACTTCTTTCAAGAGTGCTTGGCCCATTGATGGTTCCAAGTTATGAAAAGAAGTTGATAATTCATTTTTTAATTGTGAATTATCAGGATCCAATACTTGTGGATTTGAAATTCTTGTGCCCTCATTTTAATTTAGAGGTGTAGACATTCTTGGTAAGGTCTTCAGTATTTGTTCAATGTCATTCATTTTACTGTTGCTACACCTTTGGGAATTTCTGTATTCATGTTGGAAGCTTTGTATTAAATTTATTACTTCAATTTTATACATGTCTTCTTTATGTGTAAGCTCTTGCCATAACTCTGTCTGTCTTGTATTATCAGCAGTGACTTGATTCAATTTCATTGATAATTTTGATACTTCTTCTTGTGAAGCATCAAAACACTTTTTCAGAGCAATGGTATATGTCTTTACTTCAGTAAATGAATTTGAAATGTCATCAAGGACTTTCTTGTTATCTGTTTTGATAATATTTATGGCTTGTTTAATTCTTGTTTCAATTATGTCATCAATATTGAATTTAGAATATCTATCTGTTGATTCTTTAATAATGGCAGATTGTTCATTTATTTTATTGTTAGAAGAATTATCATTATTGGAATTTTTAATTGTTCTTAAAACTTTTTCAAAACACATAAGTGTTTCATTAATTTGGCACAGACTCAGGCTGTTTGTTTTAATGTTGTTACAAATGGTTTCATTCTTATCAGAAAGATGTTTTTTCACGTCATTTATAGCATCATACAACTCTGGGATGGAATCAAATATATCAGAAATCATTTCTGGAATCTTAATCTGGCTTCCTTCTTCTTCTGTAATTCCATCATGGTTCTGGCCATCTGAAATACATTTTCCATGGCATCCTGCTGAATCTTTGGGATTCTGTAGCCCTGGCTGTAAGGTTTTGGGGCTGGTGCCTTCCCTTTGCCCTTGTTTGGAACTTGTGGCTGTTTTTTCACGTTGGAATTGCTGGTGCTGGCCACTGGGGCTGTCTTTGGCACTGGTTTGGGTGGTGGAGGGTTGTTTTTCCTCCATTCCAGTGTCAAAAGCATCATGTTTTTCTTCTCCATCAATGGATGCCATCCATTGAGCAATTTCCAAGTGTTGGGATGGCCCAGGAATTTTCTTACTGTCAGGTAAGAATTCATGCAATTCTTCTACAGGTCTGCAAGGATCTGGTACTCCTTGAATTGAAGTGCGTTGTTGTATGCACTGTGGCTGGCTTTGTATATGTCCACAGAGGCTTGTTGTGGCGGTGTCAGCTCTTTTTGAAGGTAAAAGAGTATTATCAGATTCAGAATGACCCAATTTAGTTGTTTGGAAGTCATCAACTGACCCTTTTCCTTCTGTACCTGGTTGGCCTCTGCCATAATCACGTCTATTACCTTTTTGGGAGCTGCTTGAGGGGTTGTAGCTGGCTCCTGACCTGGTTGAAGGCATAATTATGGTTTAAAAAGGCTTAAAATAGTATTTTTACGTCAAAAAACTTACTATTGGCCAAATTCTTAGCTTTCTGAAGAGTATTACGTATGTCCAAGTTAATTAATTCAGAAGATATTGGTTCAGGTTGGTTATTTTGAGTCACAATAACAGTACTATTATGATCAGAATTAACAGTACTGGCAGGGATAATGCTGGTTACTGTTGAGGCTGCTTCAATGTTTTCTTGTCTTACCACGTTGTCAGACACTAAAATTAATGAAAAAGCCAATTAATTAATTAAAAAAAGGGGTTATTTCAAAAAAGAAATAAAAATATAAGCCTCACTTATAATATGAAAAAAGGTTATTTTTTATGGATTTTTTGAATTATAAGTATTTTTTATATGTTTTTAAATTTTTCAATATAAGAAAGATATTTAAAAGGAGTAAAAAAAATATGTCACAGGTAAAATATCATGGCTGGGCCCCAAAATGTAAGGTGTGGATATGAAACTTTCATTAAAAATCAAGTACTTTTCCTGTCCTCAAAATTTGTATAAGGTAAAAATCAATTAAAAATAGTATGGAAGATTATTTTTAAGAGAAAACACTCCAATTTTATTGCTTATAACTTTATTAGTATAAAACAATAATATTATAAAAATTTATTGTTTTACCAACAATAAAAATTTATCCAAAAAATACTCTACAAGAGATATTTTAAGGCTACAAAAGAAATTTCTTCAAGAGCAATTTTAATTGGAATTAATTGAGCAAAGAGCTGAAAGCAATTAATTAAAGAACAAAGTCTTTAAAAATAATATTAAAGAGAAAACACGCCCAAAAGTGACCAGAGTGAATTTGGAAACAAAGTGACAAAGTTTACAGTGATGAAAGATGCTTTAATTCACTTTTGGGGTGGTTCAGGGGTATAAATGATTATAAGAGTTACAAACAATGATTATAATGATTTTTTCACGTGGTTAAAAGGATTAAAATGATTTATCAATGGTGGTTGTAATCTTTGATTGATTGGTTTAACAGTGTTTAAACTAATTAATAAAAGGAAAAGATTCTAACATGAAGAGAAAAGTGGGGAAAAGAAGACATTCTTTTATAGCCATCAATTCTCTTACTCCAAAAGTAAATTTTACTCTTGTCAGTTGTGAAAAACATTCTGACAACAGAAAAGCCAATTATGGCATCATTGAACCCTGGTTTAGACCAAAAAGGGCTGGTTTAAGCCATTTTTAGCCATTTTTAGCCATTTTAGACCCTTAAATCAGCCATTACTATAGCAATACCAGGCCTAGAGCCTTCAAAACACGTCAGAATGTGTGTAAGAGGCGTAGAAACCAGCTAAAACTGTTTTTACTATGGTTGTTTTATCTTAAGGGTAGTTTTACCCTCTTGGCAACAGCTAAAACTACCCCAGTTGGTATCAAAACCTCATCATTAATTGAGTCCACAGACCCTGTAACTCAATTCCAGGCCAAAAGTGATGAGCTTTTGCGTGAATTTTGACATCCCACACCTGTCAGCAAGGATTTTGGGGGTCTAGCTCCCCCTTAGAGCTGGAGTTCCTTTTCCCCCCAAAATTTAATCTTTCCAATTTATTTTTCCTTTAATTCCTCATCATGTATTATACTTATAATTTACATATGTAATTCAATTCAATTGTACAGTACAATACAGTAATAATTGACACCTCATATGTAAATCAAAGTTCACTTATGTAATACACGCGCACATTTTGACATTTCAATTGAATTCAATTGAAAATACTTCAATTCCTCATAACTTCTAAACTAAACACAACACCTCAATTTTAACACAAAAATTGATGGTTAACACCACATGTGGTGTGAATTAAATTAAGGTTTTGAGGATTTTCAACTTTTGTATTGAAAATACTAAAAACTTAATTTAAGCTTATTTAGAGTTGAGTTACAAGAATTTCACTCAGAGGTGACCCCACCTGATTTTTTATGAGGAATCCAATGGTGAAATAATTTTTATGTGTTTATTTATTGGATAAAAAGTTATAATAATTTTTATTTAACTTTTTTCCAAATTTATTTATTTTTTCACAATTTTGTTAAAATTTTATTTTTACTTAATTTTTTCAAGTATAAATGTAATTTTATACTTACAGAATTTAATGTATTTTTATTTTTAAATTGTAATTAATTTTTTATTTTTAATATAATTTTATATTTATATTTTGATTTTTATTTTAATAATATAAATAAATTCATTTTATTTATATTAATATGTTATTTTTGTATTTGTGGTCTTTTGGGTATATGAAATTACCTCTAAGGCTCACACTAGGATAATAATTAATTAATTTTTTGGATGATGTTTCACTCTATAAAGAAAAATCATAAAGCTGCGAGGTGTAGGATGAATGTAAATGTAGTCTTTCCTCAGTGTGTCTTCTGGGAGTCTTGGATTCTATCCTTTCTCTAACATAGCAGCAGTCTGACCTGTAGAAGAATGAACTGATGTCTTATATTCCAGTTCTAATTCTGGTATTCAAGTGCAACAGTCATGGGTAAACCACCAGAGTCCTTTGATTCTAAACCATAGGAATAGAATATACTTATCATGTCTTCTAAAGGTTTAATAATTCTCTTTTCAGCCCATCAGCCTGAGAATGGTATGCTGTAAAGAATGATAACTTGCTCCCAAAAAATCAATAAAGATTGGTCTAAAGTGCAGAGGTGAACTGAGGGTCTCAGTAACTTATGATATTCTTAAATAACCCTGTATGATAAATAAATCTATTCCATAGAAAAAGGACTGTATTCATATGAGTATCCTCTTTATGAAATGGTAAGAATATGGGAGTTTTTTATATCTGTATAAAATGTATAAGAAGGACTATAGCTCTTGGCACCACTTGGAGGAAGTGCTGTTACACAATCCATGTGAACAACTTCCCAGAGGGATTTTGGTTCTTTAATATGGATCATGACTCCAATTTTCTTGCCTTTCCTCCTGTAAGGATTTAGGAATCTTCAAAATTTATGGAAATTCTCAATGTTCTCTTTCTCCAAGATAGCCACATGCACACTTCTTGACTTTTTCAATTGTCCTTTCCTCTGATAGGTGGCCAGAATAGAGGCTATCATGAAATTGAGGAGGAATGGTATTGATAAGAAATCTACAACATAATGTCATTACATAAGAATTTTCAGTTCTGTGGTAGATTTTTCCATCAAAGAAGTGAAATATTCCTTCATAATTGGAAGTTGTCCATATCTCATCCAGTTAATTGATCAAAGATGTGTCTTGAAAGTATAGATCCAGAAAGGATTTCAAAACATGGCAATTTTTGTATTATTAATATGACTTTCTGAATTCTTCAAATAACTGATTCTCAATGTCAGTTATGTTAGTTCCTTCAATTGAGATCTGTGGTTCTGCTTTTAAAGGTACATAAGATGCGTTATCAGGGGTATTGTCTAATGACCACCTGATAGGTCTATCAGCATTTATATGTATATTTCCTGCCTTATGAGCTATAGTCATATTTCCTCTATATTATTGAATGGATATTTGACATCTCAACATGTGCCTGTTGAGTGTTTTCATGTTCAGACGTGATTTTACTGTGTCACAATCAGTTATCACTTCAAAAAACATCTATCAACACAATAGTGTAATTTCTGAAGTGCCCCTACCAGAAAAGCATTACATTTGTATAACAGAATATTTTGCTTGTTTTGGTTTGATTTGTCTTGCAATATGAAAAGCTGGTCTTTCTGCTGGTTTGACATCCATAATTTTGACTTGATGTAAGGCTGCCCCTAATGCATCTCCACATGCATCAATGTACAACTTGAAAGGTAGATTCCAGTCAAGCATGAGAATTAAAGGTGCTTCTGTGAGGGCTTTCTTTAACTTCTCATATGCTCCAATTCTTTCTCCTTTCATCTCAAATGCTTGATGTTGAACAAATATTCTGTAGAGTGATTTGGATATAATGGGAAAGTCTTTTACATTTTGCCTATAGTAACTAGAAAATCCAAGGAAAGACAGAATTTCTTTCTTTTTCTGGGGTATAGGCTTAAGTAAAACTTCTTCCACTTTATTTTTGTCCTTCAACATGCTTAATCCTGAAACTACATGTCCAAGTGCTTTCATTTATTCAAACCCAAAATTGTATTTTTTAAGTGAGATATTCATATTCACTTCTGCTACTTTCATTAGTACTTGTTAAAGTCTCCTAAGGTGCAACTACCATGAGTCTGAAGACATAATTATATAATCAATATAAATAACAAGCCATCTTTCAGAAAATTCTGTGGTGAAGATGGTATTAATTATTCTCTGATAATGAGACAGAGAATTATTTATACCAAAGGGCATTCTAAGATACTAATAAATACCACCATGAGTGATAATTCTAAGAAATCTCTTGGCTTAGGGTGTCAAGAAATTCTGATTAAAGACTTTCAATGAATCCATTGATGTTATATATCTCTCTTTAGATCATTGGTTCAGTGTTTCTTGTATTCTAGGACTTGGATACCTTTCTGGAATTTTGTAGGTATATAATTCTCTAAGATCTCCAACAATCCTTCATTTATCATTATGCCCAGCCATGATGACAGCAGTTGTAACTTCAACTTCTTAATTATGGCCTACTTTTCTCAATACACCAGGTTGCATTGAGCCTTGGATATGTGTTTTTAAGGCTTCTATAGCTCTGGGGCTTGCTGGGAAAGCTGGTCTCCTAAGTACCAGAGGGTATGTTCTGTCAATATGGAGAGTAAAATCAACTTCATGCCCTCTAATATTGCATTATGGTGAATTATCTGAAGGAAAATCATTCTTGTATGTGTATAACACATCAATAAGCTCATGTCTCATTTTGAACAATAATTTTGGATTAATTTGTGCCTCAATAAGCTGATTTGACACAAAATCCTCTTTATTTATACCTTCATTTGAAGATACTACTGATATTTTTTGGGAACATTGGAAAAAGAAAAAAATTTTCTTTTTGTTTCTCCAATTGTATAATATTTTTCTTTATGGTTATTGATGTCCCTACCATAAGTATTTAAGTAGTCATTTCCAATATCTATATGTTGAGAAGTACAATTGTCTATTACTACTATCTATGTTTTCATTCTCACACTTCCTTCAGGGTTCAAAAATACCAGGTTAGTGTCCAATATATGCAAAGGGTACATATTATTACTGGCAATACTAAATTGAAGACCTTCTATTTGTAATATGTGGTTTTTCCATTGGGGAAGAATGACTTGAAGGTAGTCTTTTCCCACACAGCTTCAAAATGCTTCTTTCTCCCAATTGACTTTGTATTTAAAATAATTCATCAGGATTGATGTCATCCAAGATGCTTCAGAAGTGTAAAATTTGCCTTTAGAAGGTTTATAATCACACATTCTGGCCTCCAGTATATTGATCAGGTTGTATCAATCTTCAATATATTGTGGAAAGTGAGTATGGACTTGAATGACTTCAAATAAGGCTGTGATGTTCTCAATAAGATAGTACTCTGCTGGTGTGTCATCAGAGATTTCAGAATCTTCGCCAGATTCTTCTGTCTATTCAGCATGCTGAACCTATTCAATGACTTGAGCTTCATTGATTTTTGTCCTCTTGGTATAGGTGTGTCACAACCATGGCAGATCACCTCTTAGACCTCCATATGACATATCTATGCCATATCCAATTTATGGCACTTTGTCCATATCCATAATCATTGGCCAAATTGGCCATTTCATCTTTACTGGCCTTTTATGGACATTTCACTATCTGAGGACAATTTGGCCCCTTCATCATCATCAGGCCTTTTCTGGCCAACTTCTGCTTTTGGGAAATCTTATGTATTTTCCAGTCAACAGGGAAAATACAGCCCAAAAGCCTGTATTTGGCTTTTTAAGCTTTAAATACAGATTTGCACATTTCATGCCATTTTCCCATGTAATATGGGAAATATTGGCAAATGGCCTAATATGGCCATTTGGGGCTTAATTTCCAGTTTTGCACATTTTTTTCACACTGTGTGAAAATACAGTTTTAAATCTGTATTAGCTGTATCTTGCCAAGAACCCAAAAATGGCCAAAACACGGAAAACCACTTTGTCACCTCTGAAGCCACCAAAACCTTTTTTCACTCATATCCTCATGTCATCCTTCCAAAGCTCCTTTTCCCACTTTCACCCTTCAATAACCAAAATTGCAATAAATGGTGTTATACCCTATTATGCATCTTTTCTTACAAGCAATCCAATGTTGCCATTTTCACAGGGTTATTTCAACATTCCAAAAGTCATCAAGGCATCACATAATCCAGAGGATCAATCAAGGCTCAAAGACCAGTGTTACGCTCAAATATCAATGATGCCATCAAGCTATCATTGTAAATTCTCAATCACAGTATTCCTCCAAGGGAATACTGAAAATTAATTCTCAAGGGGTATTCAAGAGGTAGTTTCAAAACAATTTTTCAAGTGTCAGTGCTCCATCAATCCACCTTGACAACCACATGCATTTGATACAGTCTGGATTCATCAAGACCTGTATTTCAATCATAAAACATGGGAAGATCATTCAACCCAGTTCATTTCTAAATTTGGCAAGGTATACATTCCATCAGACAATCAATACAGCTTCCAGCACAAAATACAGATCAGCTGCCAGCCTGAAGGAGTCAAGCTCTCAATTTTTTCACATATACCAGCCTCCTTTGACCCTGGGGGGATTTTCCCCAGCTAATTAATATGATTTGATTTTATTTTACCTTTATTTATCTTATCTTTTTGTTAAGTGAATACTGATATTATCAAGTCAGTCATTTAGCACCTTTTCTGTTTTCTTTCTTTGCCTCTCAATGGATATTTGGTGGTCATATCCTTACTAATTCCATTGTTCATTTTGGAAGGTTGAAAAAGTGATTAAGGACTTACTTGGTTGGCTCTTTGGCCATTTGGCTTCTCATTTCTCTTATTGAATCTCATATTTGTACTTGCATTCTTCTTAGAGAAATCAAATTCTTTATTTTTATTCCTTTATTCTTTTGGAGTCTTCCAAGTTAGTTCCCTGATTGCTGAGTGCCAGGCCAATCTTGTTTTTTCTGTCTAAGAGCCTCTGTGACAGATCATTTGTTGTCTCAACACCAAACTTCTGACAGTACTGATGTCACAATTGATGATTTTGAAACACAAACTGCCATAAAAAGTGCAAAATTTCACTCTTAAGACATTTGAGGAGCTTAGAAGCCCATCAAAGTTCCCAAAAGAGATAAAGGAAGGTCTTCCCTCACTGGAGTGGGCTTCTAAGCTCCTCAAAAGATAAATTCTTGCCTAATTATCTGGATGATATTGGCAAAACATCTTATGACAATGGAAGATTCCATTTGTTTGATGGTATCTTATATCATAGGTCTAAACACATGTGTCATGGTCTTATGTAGTAGAATGTTCATCAACACTATACCACTGGAATTCCATGATAGCATTTATTCTGGATATCTTTCTGAAGACAGAACAATGGAAAGAATTAAGACATGTACCTGGTCGCCATCTTGGAGAAAAGATGTCATTTTATACTGTCATAATTGTGATAGATGCCAGAAGGCCAATAAAGCTACTGGTCAGAGGTTTGGATTAATGATTCATATTCAGGAACCAAGTACCCCATACGAAGTGGTTCATATGGATTGGGTAACTTCCTTACCACCTGGAGGTGATAAAAGTTACAATTAATGTCTTGTCATTGTTGACAGATATAAAAAAACCCCAATCTTTTTACCATGTCATAAAGATGACACAGGTATTGATACAGCTCTTTTGATTTGGAACAGAGTTATATCCCATACTGGTCTCTTTAAAAATATCATTAGTGACAGAGACCCAAAATTTAAATGAGCATTATGGACTAATCTGCATAAGCCTTTGGGTACAAAACTATCATTCTGATAGCATACCATCCACAAACAGATAGGCTAGCAGAAATAATGATTCAAACACTTGAGGACATGATCAGAAGATTTTGTGCTTATGTCCTGGAGCTTAAATATTCTGATGGCTTTACCCATGATTGGTGTACTCTTATACCAGCATTGGAATTAGCCTATAAAACTACTATCCATGCTTCAACAGGCAAGACTCCTGCAATGTTGGAAAAAGGATGGAACCCTAAACTTCCAGTTGATACTTTGAAGAAAGACTTAGTTTATATTCATCCAACTTCTTCAAGGTTCAAGTTATTGCTTGATAAAGTGAGGCATCATGCAAAACAACAAATGAATACTGCCTTTTAATATGCTAAACAGAAATGGGATAAAAGCCATAAAAACCCAGAATTCAAAGTAGGGGACTTAATACTAGTTTCAACATTGAACTTTAATAATATTAAAGGTCCAAAGAAATTGAAAGATTCCTTTTCAGGACCATTTATTATTAAAGCCATTCATGGGACAAATGCAGTACAGGTAGAACTTTGAGGAGAATTGGAAAACAAACATCCAACCTTTCCTGTTAGTCTAGTAAAGCATTACACTTCAAGTGATGCAGAATTATTTCCTTTAAGAAATGGAACACGCTTAGAAGTACCTCCACTAGATCAAAGTGTAGAGAAAAAAGTACTGAAAGTCTTGAAAGAAGGAAGACTTAGGGGAAAAGATGAAAGAGAATACTTAATCAGGTACAATAATCCACAACATGAAGATGAATGGATTGTACCAGAAAAAAATTCCTGATTCCCAAAGGTTTCTCAGAATATTCAGACATGAGAGAAGACCAATTCCTCAATCAAACATCTGAATTGTGTGCTTTAAATACTTAAAAGTATAATTAGAGAGGTTGGACAGTGGATGATACTCCCCCAATTAACTTGGGGGTATACTACCAAAAGAACATTTTAGTAAAATCTTTTTGGTAGTAGGGAATGTGAGCCTGTGAGGTATATGTGACATACCCATAAGGCCACAAATAACTTTGTATACAGCGGATTTGGTCTTGAACAGAATTTTCAGTTGAAATTAAAATGAAAAATAACAAAAAATAAGTATAAATTTTGTTTTGATAAACAAAGTTATAATTATTATGTTATCTTTATATTCTACACCAAAAATAACTCAGGTTACACCCATAGGGTGTTATACCCAAAAATGCTTATTTCTTAAGTTATTGGAATATTTAAGAATCTCACAGTACTAATATTAATTTTTTAACATTTGTTTTAAACTGTTAAATTCAAGCTTAAATAAGCTTAAATTTAAATTTCCATAAGGTTTATGCAAAATTACCAAAATTTTAGTTAAAATTGAGGTGTTGTGTATATTTACTGAATTGGCTAAGGATTTTCCATACAGGATTTAAATCCTGTGTGGGCTCAATTTAAAAGGGTTTAAGGCCATAGTATGGCTTTAAATAAATAAAAGGGGAAAATCCATGCAAAAAGGTGGGACAAAGGAAAAAGACCAAACAGAGCTGGGGTACCCAACTTTTTGGATCTGCAAGGATTCAACTAAGGTTGTCCACCTGTATTGGTGGATTTTCAACCTTATTTAAACTTTAATATTAGAATTTGATCCAACCTTAAAGTTTAAACTGGTTTTATCCCAATTTGGATAGGAATTTCAAGCTGCCAAAGGGTAAATCCCAATATGCAAGCTTCAAATTGAAGTTCTGAGAGCTGTCAAAGCTTAATTAAGCTTAAAAAAGCTGAAATAAGCGCAAAACCCTATCAGAAGTTGAGGTTGAGTCTGTATTGCTATTTTACATGGGAAAATAGCAATAACTTCAAAAATTCATTAAGAGTCCAAATCTTAATGGATTTGCTTGAAGACTTCACACAACTTACAATTCAATGTTATCTGTGTATAAATCAAATTTTAAGCATCTTTTATGAGCATTTTTTATTGATAATTAGCCTGGAAAATTACTCTTTTAATTATACTCAAAGAAATTAAGATTTCTTTTAAAATCAATTAAAAATTGAGTTCAAGAGATTTTTACTTGAAACTTTATTTTTAAGTTTTTCATGTAATGAACTTTGATAGAAATAAACTAATTTTAGATTAAAACTTAAAATAATTAACTTAAATTAGGATTAAAGCTACTTGGATTTAAGAATAACACCAGTAACTTTAAATTTGATTGAAAAATAAGTTACATGAAGTTAAGAACTTTATTTTTAAGAATTTTTTTTCAGTTTTGAGCTGAGCACGCCCTCTATGTCCATTATGAATCATGAGGTATTCTTTGAAGACATTAAAAGAGTCTATTTATCACTATTTTTGTCCATCAATTCAATCCAATCCAATTATATTTGACATTTAAACAGGTAAAGTTTTATTATATATAAAACCTTATTATTAAAGTATTTCTTAGGAATTTTATTCCTTATAAATCTTAAATTAAAGAATTGAAATCATAGAAATCATATTATTGTTGTAATAACCAATAATACATTTTATTTTATAAAATCATTGTCTTGAAATATCTTTTAAGATCCACAAATTCCTCTCAAAAACTCTTTAATCATATTTTTTATTATAAAAAGTTGTTTTATCTTTAAAAATATTGATTTTGGGTGTATTTTTAACTTATAATAATTATTTAATATAATAACTGTTCTATTTGACTTGTTGTATTGAATATATATTATAAGTAAGTTTTTCTCTAAAATTCTATAATTTTTTTATCTACTATCAGTTTTTTTATATAGAATTTTTCTATAAGAATTGGATCTGCACAGTGTGTGTCATAATTCATTTTTATAAATAATCTTTATATCATTTATAAGTGGTTAAATATATATATTTTCCATGTGTAATTGTCTCATTGAGAGGTTTACACTTCTTATGGTTATAACTGTCAGTGACTATAACAATAATAGAATAATTATAATTTATTATAATTATTAATATTTTTTTATTATTATATTATATAATAATAATTAAATTTATTTTTTAATATAATTATTTTAAGAATTATATCTAATTTGTGGTTATAATATTTGATTATATTATATTTTTCTACTGAGGACAGTCATAGTACTCTTGACATTGTTACTACTATCAAGAGTTTCATAGACAAACCTTACAAACTTCATCAATGGTTTATGTGCATTATTTTGGACTTTATTCTAGGGTGTTGGTAAACACATGTAAGCTTTTAGTAAAAACACATAAGCCCTTACGTGTTTTTACCAATTTATGGTAAAAACATGTAAGTGACCTTATTTTTCAAAAGGAATTCCTCAGGCTAAGTTTTAAGGATTTTTTTAATTCTTTGTGCCATATTTTTCCCGACTTGGCATGTCAATATGCAAAAACTTTTTTAAATCTCTTTTTTTTGCCAAATTTCACAAATTTGGCCAATATGTCAAAATGGCATATTTTCTTCAAAAATTCATTTAAAATCTTCCCAATGATGAATTTCCTTATTTTTTTTAAAAAAATGAAGGGTTCAATCTGAAGAATAAAGCACCAGAAGCCCATAATTTTTGAAATTTTCTTTGGTGTGACAAGTGAAGGTGCAGAAAGGGGTTTTTTTCAAATGTTTTTTCCCATCATTGTAATGTGCCTATTTTTAAAAAGTTAATTTAATAACTTCCCACTTATGAATTTGCTTAATTTTTTTTTAAATTTAAGGGTTCAATCTGGACATAAAAAGAACCAGAAGCCCATGATTTTGGGGAATTGTTTTGGTGGGACAGCAAGTGCAGGGGAAATAGGTGTATCTTTTCAGATTTTTTTTGCTTGTTTGTAATGTGACTATTTATAAGTTCAAAAATTCCACATTTTTGATAAAAAAGGAGGCTGAGGTGGGATTTAAGAAATAAATATGACTGAGGAGGGGGATAATTGGCATAAATTTTATTTACAAAAATCAATCAATCAGAATCAACCTCCAAAATAGTGGGTTTTTTCTGAGAGGGGGAGGAAGATTAGACAAATACAACATTCTGTGCTTCTTAAATTGATGAGCCCACCCCAGGGCTTGTGGTTGGGCATTAATCTCCCAATTCACAGTAATGGGGGGGACTGGATAAATTTCAGAAATGATTATGTCCAAAGGAACAAAATGAGCACAGCTATCCAAGAAGCAGATGAAAATGGGGAGATTATCATTTGGAGGACAGAAATAAGGGGAAAAAGAATAAGATTGGACTGTGTAATAAAAGAAAACTGGTCTGTTATACTTATTTGCAATTGGATCCCCCATATCAGGAATGGACATCCACTTGCTTTTTGGAGCCTGGCCAACATCTTCATACCATTAAATTCTGCCCACATAAGAGGATACTGAGGCAATTAAGGTGTTCATGACTTCATAAAGGTCTTGATTTTGATGAATTTCTTCAGCCAAGTCACCTCAGACATCAGTCCATTGATCTTTAGTCTTGTAAATGTAGTGGGACACTGTTCTGTAGCCATAGTTTCCATCACCCTGGACATTGATGGCCTTGAAGGTGTATTTTAATATAAGCTTGGGCAAGTCTTCTGAGCCAGTTCTCTGATAAAATAAGGTCAAAAAATGAATAAATATCAAAAATAAACAAGAGAAATATACATTAAAAAGAATCAGAAACTCACAAAAAGCTTTGAGCATTCATCACTTGTATGATAATTGCTTTGACAATTCTCACAGGCAAGTCAATTGCATCATATATCTTCAAACTGGTTGCAGGCTTGTGTGATTTTCTTTGTGAGGTTTTGCTTCCAATTGCCAATCTTCTGGACCTTCTAAGGGTGACTTCTGCTTTATTTAATTCAGTTGCTGAGGGTAGTGAATCTGATGAACTAATTGATTTAGATAATTAGTCCTCAGAATCTTCAGAATATTCAGATGAGTACACTTCCATAGTTGGAGAGGGTACATTTGCCTGTGATCTTGATGCTGTTGTGCTGGTCACTTTTGATGGGGGTCTTCCTCTTCTCTTGGATTGACTTTCAATTATTTCAAATATTGAAGGTTCTCTTTTGTTTGGATTTGTGTTTTTATTCTTGGCTCCTTGAGGTCTTCCAAGGATACTCTTGCATTCTGGAGGGTCTTCATAATATTGATCATCCTCTTGACTCTTGGGAATTTGATCAAATGGGACTTTTCTAGTCAAAAAATCTTGAAAATGTTGAAGAATTGGGCTGATTTCTGCCATTGTTCTTTGAAAAAAGGTCTTCCCCAATAGCTTCAAATATTTTCTGGGCTTTGTTCTTTCTTTCTTTTTCAACACTTTGATCATCACCTTGAAAACAAGCCTGAGAAGAATATGACAAATAAAATCAGTTAATAATAAAAAAAATGAGAATAAGAAATGAAAAAACCCTCACAGGCAAATTCAAATGCCATTGAGGATGGAAGTCTGATATTTCAAGCCTTTGGCGCTTGGCAATTGCCTTTTGGTTCTTATTCTTGCAAGGAATGCCTTGATAATTTTTGTATTTGTTGGTGCATTGTTCATTGGGAGGAATTTTGGTTGTGAAATTGTCAAAGGCCATCTGAAGAGCATAATTAGACACCTTGCCATTGAGGGCACAGATGTGTGGAGGAAAATTCATGAGATGGACAATCATTTCTTTGTAGATTCTGTTGATAATTTCGAAAAATTGCTTTCTGAATGCCATGTGGAGAGCCCTAACTACCTCCAGGAGAGTACCATTGGAATTTTGGAGCCAAAGTTTCACCATGGCATGGGCACCTTCAACTCTGGAGGTGGAGCCAACACCCAGGTGGCAATGGTGGTTGGTCCAGGTTGGCACATAATACTCCTTTAGAGGAAGCCAGGTATTTTCCATATACTGCAAGACTTCAGGATTTTTGACTTGCTTTTGAAGCTTTTTCCAGTTGTCTTTGAAAGAATTCTCAGTGGATTAATACATCACCTGAGAAATGAATCCCAAATTCATTAATAAAAGAATAATAAGAAAAAAAGTGAAATAAATTGAAAGATAAAATTATGTTACTTGATTCCAAAGGCCCATAAAATTTTCAAAATCAGTTCCATGACCAATTTTCTTCATGCAATGAGCAGATACATCTTGATTGATGTGCCAAATGCATAACATGACTTTGGAGTCTGGGAAGAGCTTCTTAAGAGAGTTTTTCAAGGCCATATCCCTGTCAATAACAATAAATAAAGGGGGACAGGATTGGTGTTGTTGAGCACCTTTTCTATGTATTGATTTAATGCCCAAGTATATGATGGTTCAGTTTCATTCTTTATCAAACAAAAAGCCCCAGAAAAGGTCTTATTGGTTGAGCTGAATCCAACAATATGAAAAAGGGGAATTTTGTACTTATTGGTTTTATAAGTACAATCCATAATAATGATATGAGGAAAGCCATGAAGGAGTTTCATGGCAGGGGGTGAGTGAAAAACAAGGAGGTAATGTGTCCCTCAGAATCCCATACAGAGGACCAAACAAAATTTTCTTGTTTGAGAGTGTCAATAAGAGCATCAATGGGCCTTCTGCCTTGCATTTTGTCTTTCTTGATTTTCTTGACTTGGTTGTAAATGTCTTGAAGGATTACAGGCCTGTCAGACTCCCTCTGGCTGCATAATTGGGCCTGAATTTGCCTTGGAATGAGCAGTAATTCAGACATTTGAGAAATTTGGGATGTTTCTTGCTCATTGAATTTCCTGAAAGCAGGATGTGCCATGATATTTTCAGTGGCATCATGGCTATGTTTAGGATTTTTGACTTTAAGAGTCCAAGTGGTATTCTTGGCATGTTTTCTGGCATAAAGTCTGAAAGGACAGTCAAGATTTCTGAAGGTGACTGTTTTGGAGGGGCTTTTGTTGGGATTTGGGGTACCAGACCTGTCACAACCTATTTCAATTTGGTTGTGGGTCATATTGGACCTCAAGGTGGACACAGCATACCCCTGAGCCCTGGAAACATTATGCACATGTTGCCAAAGAAGCTCAAGGGTCTGAAATTAACCTTCAGTGGGGTATTGAAGCATTTTTGAATGAAAAATATGTATAAAAGTGAAAAAAAGGGGGAATTTGGGGATTTGGAATGGGGTAAGAACCTTTTGAAATGTGAAAAAGAAGTGAAAAAAGGTGTGAAAAATGGACAGAAGTGGTTAAGAGTGAAAAAAGGTGGTTTAAATGTGGGCTTAATGGATGAGGGAAGGTAAAAAATTGAAAATTTCTAGGCTTGAAAGCAAGTTGTTGAGGTGGAAAATGCAGTCTTTGGGGGGAAAAAAAGAAAAAAAAAGTGAAAATCTTTGCAAAATGGCTTTGGTAATGCTGTTTTTCCAAAAAAAAAAAGGTTTGGGGTGGGGATAATGTGGATTATTTGGGTGTTTGGCCTTTTTTTGGGGGGGCTGGGCAAAAAAATCTCAAACAATTGGGAGTTAGGGAGGTTTTGTGGGGAAAAAACCTCTTTTGGGAATGTTTTGGACCAATACAGGCATGGTTGTGTTTCATTTTTAATTAAAAATGGGCCCAGGGCACCCCTTACGTGTTTTTACCAACACCCTTATTTTATTATGAGTGAGTGCTTAAGATATTTAATTATTATTTCCTCAGAGGTTTGACTATATATGTGAGCCTTGAGGTATATTTTACATACCCAAATAGGCCACAATTATCTTATAAAGAAATTTTGAATTATACATAACTCATAAATTATGCATATATTCAAAATTCATCATTTTTGATTTCAGAAAAGATGAATAACTTTTTATTGAGTAAGTAAATCCATGGATTTAAGGCCAGATTTGGATTCTACACAGAATTTCACCTAGGGTAGCTCCATAGAGTGAATAAGCTCAAATTAACTCTTTGAGGTGGTAAAATGGAAAATACTTCAATACCACATCATCAATACCACATAAAAGATCCGTGAAAATTTTTGTTTTTCTTAATTTCACACCAAAATAATGGGAAAATGAGAAATCCCATGTTACATATATACTAAAAATAGTGTTATGCATGTCTTGAGCACTTAATATCATGGTATTCTTACATGGACGTTTGGTACACCCATAGTGGATATCTCACTTGAAGCTTAAATTACTATTTTGACGTAAAAAATAGGCAAGAGGGACAAAAGACATCAAAGAGAGCCAGGGTACCCAACTTCTGAGGACTCAGAGGCGTGGATAGCTCCAAAGATTGGTTCCATGGTTGATCTTGACCCAATTGGTAAACTAAACCTCTTTGGGAACTTGGTTACCATGTCACAACTACTGTAAATCTTAAGAAAATAGCCAATAACCTGCTATTTCGACGTGCCAAGGAGGTAAAGAGCTACTTAGACTCCTGTAACCACGTCAATTCTTAATGACTTTCCATGGATAAACCCCAAAAGAGTAATTAAAACCCTTTTTGGACCTGTATCCATTGATTTACCTCATAGCAACCAGTGAAACACTGATATATACAATTCTACGTAGAAATGAGGTAAAAACTTCAAAAATTCATTAAAAATACAATTCTTAATGAATCCTTCTGAAACTTTCGGGACCAATGGAGAACTGTATTATCTATGGTCAAACCAAAAAGAATTACAGTTTTACTAGTAAAATTAAAAGTTTTACTTCCAGTCCATTTTTGACCATTCTACGTGAAACACTGAATCTTCAAAAATTCACAGTAATTAAAACCTGTGATGAAATTGGCAATAACATTGATAACTTTGAGAAATCAATGATTATTTTGGAATAAAAGAAGATTTACAGATGTTACTCCTTTTATTCTTAACCATATTGGGGTTGGTAGTCACGTAAAAGCATCAATTAAGTAATTATGATAATCTTACGTGACAACAGATGATGCAATCATTAATCCAAAAGGGTTTATTGTTTTCTCACTCACTGGTTTTTTAGTTTGCTCCATGGCACGCCTCTGTGAGCTGTTGTTGACTTAAAAGAAGCCTCTTCTTGCTGTTTTTTCCGTATCATCATCATCTTATTAATCATTTATATCAATATTACCAACAAGTAAGTATTAGTTAAAAACTTTTTCTTAAGTGTTTTATTCTCTCAGAATCAATCAGAAAGACGTGGAATCATAGAAATCAACTCTATATTGTTGTAATACATTTATAAATTCATTTTGATCCTCTAAATCCACAATTCTACGTCAAATCTCTCTATCTTATCTTTCAATAAGCTCTTTGGAATATTAGTGAGTGATTTATCTTTAATTCTTAAAGTTTTTCTCTAAAATTAGTTTTCTTCAAGAATTATCATTATAATTATTCTTGCAAAAGATAATTATATATTAAAATAATTTTATTATTTTAATAAAGAAGTTTTTATTATTAAATTCTTCTTGTAATTGATTGTAGTAGACAATTACTTACTCACTGTTAAAATCACTAGTAGTGCTTAACACGTGAAAGAAATAATTATTTAATTATTTAATTGTGGTTATAATAATATTTTATTATTATATTTCATAAGAACATACATAGTACTGTTGATTAATAGTAATATTATCATCAGTTTCATAGTCACATCTTACAATATAAGGCAATGATTTTCCATGAGTTCTTGTGTTATCCTTTGTGATAGCATTCTAGGTTATCATAATCATTATTATGATTATATGGCAGAAAAATCATTTAATATTTAATCAAATTTATGACCGTAGCTCAAGCTTTTTACCAATAAAATACCCAAGTATTTGAAATTATCTGCTTGCACAGATGTGTTATTTAATTGTGAGTATCAAAATTAATACTTTGAAAGAACTGACAACAAAAAGCTCAACTTGAATTTGAATTTTGAATTCGAACAAGTTAAAATTTAAGCACCAAAAATCAAAGGAAAATTTAAAATACGATTAAAAGCAATTCAAAAGAAGGGTTTTGGAAAACAGTATACAAGAAAAAGACGTCATGAAACAGAATAAAAGGGGTAACAAAATACAAAAACTAAAGTGTTCATAACAGGAACTTCAATGAAAGTTTCAGTGAAGGTTTTGATACGAATTGAATCCAGAAAATGAAGAGTCAATCTGGGGGTGACCCATTTCAAATTTTTTTGCTCAGTATAAAAAGAGATTTGCGTGCAAATCAACTAGCTGAAATTTATTTTTGAGCGCCTTTACCAGGACAACACACTAATCCTCCAAATGCAATTGCAGGAAAGAAGAGCTACAGAAAAAGTCTCCAGTCAGATAGGCATGCGCTACTATCCTGGGGCGATGCATTCCTCTTTTAATTATTTAGCTCCACTTTTTCTTTAAGCTCGTGTACCTACCCACACGAAAGTCCTATCGTTTCATCAATATTACAGGCGTTTGACTTTCATAAGGTTCGCTCCTTATTTCATCGATATGAAACGGCATGTACGATTTTTTTGTATAAGCTTTGAACTCATGTAGCTTATACACTGTTTTTTTTTTGGGAATCAAAAACCTTATCCATTCAAACCATTATTTTTTGGACAATAGCTAGTGGGCATATCAAATAATAAGCCAAAAAAAAGTTGAGACGAATATCCAAACCTGTCGAATGGCGTAGCCATAGAACCTAAAGTGATAAGAGAAATACAAGACAAATCATACTAAAAATGCATAACTCAACTGTAAAGTATTTTGACTAAACAAAGGATCAACTATTGAGAATAGTCAGTGCGCCAAACTCATCTGTTCTGAGCTGTATAAACTGCGATCAATGCGAGTCTCTTGGCACGAAAAATGGTATAAAATGACCACCGTCTATCTTATTAAAGAGATAAAAATGGCTCCGATGATTTCTCATTGGTTTTTTTAATCGTTGCCTCAGTTACTCTTCCATAAGGTTCAGGCGTTCCCAAAAGCTTGTACCTGCCTTCGGAATTCAAGCGCTGAGTTGTGATTCTTTCAGGATAATTACGCATGAACATGTTGGTGAAGTGTGTGCCGTAGTGGATGCCCTCTTGAGGCTTTTGCCCAACGTTATATCCGACTAACGGCTTTAGTACCGCGTTGAAGTTTGGTTCATGGAAGTAGGCAAAGGCAAAACGCTCGCGTGTGTTCAGGCCGACTTTGTGCGGGGTGGATGGCAGAAAAGATCCAGTCTGGTATTGCATCATATCGCCTGAAATAATTATCAGATTTCAGCGATGCTTGAGTGTTATTCGGGGGATGTTCTTACCTGGAAAAACAGTGAATGTATCTGCAACGGGAGGCACGTAGACCCATCCTTGATCACTTTCTTTCATTCCAGCGGCACTTTGTTCCCAATTTGCATAAGTTTCGCCTTCGTAGGGAGGACGGATGAAAAGTCCACCAACGTCGTCTTGGGCGGCAATGACAAGAAGACCGTAGTCGGTATGGCTTCCAATGCCTCGGCCAACCTTACCCTTTCCATTGGTCTTAGTTGTTTGCGGAAATCTGATGGTAATAGAATGCATCTCGTCATTTACTCGTTAAAACAATTGAAAATTATTGAAAGGTCTTACCTCAATACTCTCATATGATGCCACCCATCCTGAGTATAATGCAACAAAGAGCCTTTGGGAACGCCCAGACCCAGCTCAGTCAAAGCCAGAAGTTTCTCACCAGATTCGGAAAGGTAGTTCATATATAACTTCATGGGGTCTCGCATTTCGGCATCAGGCCAAGGACAAAGGCCATGACACGGCCATTTTTTAAGCACCCTGGGGTCGTCCAAAGGCAGATCCTTAGTGACGGTGAAAATTTCTGAATAGTCTGCTATACCATCTGTGATCTCTTCTCCGGAAGCAATATATCCGGAGTAACTTTGGGAGTCGATGCAAGCGGCTTTCTCGTTGTGGGGCTTTGCGAAGAATTTCTTACTCGCCTTTTCGGCACTTTTGTAGATCTCGCGTTGGTCACGCTGCATTGAGATCTGGAAAATGCCATCGCGTTTCCACGCCTTTATTAAAGCTTTTCCCAAAGCCTGATCACTAGCTGAACCCGTGACATAGTCAGGGAGGTCGAAGGTCTCAAGACGACCGACTCTAGCTTTGTAATTGGGTGGCATCGTTGCTCCTGGATCCTTTGGAGGATTTATGGTATGCACGGTCGCCATTGTACGGGAAATCATGGTGCGGCCATTACGGCCAACTAAATATGTGGTTGTTTTGGTGAGAAGAGACATGTTGCTGAACTAACTTGATGAGGAAAGATCAACCCTGGGTTGATGCACCCTTTATATATTCTTTTGTCCCTAGTGAAGGTCACCTTTCCTGGACAACAACTTGAGAAAATGTGAATAATAATATTGTAAGCAATGTGACAAGACCGGCGCGTGATACTCATACAGCTAGAGCATCGCTGTCGTCCTGTTCAACTGAAAATCTTGGCAAAATGATTCAAATAACTAAAAACTAGGGCCAATAATGAATAGTAGCGTAGGGAACACCCTGCAGGTAGTGTTACCGCTTCTGGTGGACAGTGACATTGGTAATATCGCGTTTATCACCATGTGGCTCGACAGAAATTTTATAAAACTTCAAACCGCGAGGACGTGAAGTTCGCAGGAATGGCAGAGAATGGCATGCCAAGAAACTGGTGGAACATGAGTTCCAGGGTCACCAGGCATTCCAATGGATCCACGCCACAGGCCGGCTGAGTGGCAGTCATCTGATCAGCGGAAGGACAGTGCTCCAGAAGAGCTGTAATGGATTGATTGACTAATCTTCGCCATGGAATTATTGGCACCCCTTCTGAGTTTCTCCTATATTCTAGCAGAACCTCTTAGTTTTCACCCAACGACGTTTAACCCCGGTTCCAAAGCTGGAGTTTATTATCAGCTACTGAGTAAAGCTGAACCTCAAGCCTCATATCATTTACTTCCTTTTGACTTGTGCATGATCTGGTTTCCCATCGGGTGCAGGGCTTCCGCCCTTATTCAGCAAGCTTGCCACTCCCAAAGATTTTGATATTTTAGCTATCTTTCTCATCACTTTCCATCATTTCAAGTTTTTTCCGGAATTCACATACTTTAACCCCATGATTACATGCCTGATTACAGCTCTTGTCCGATGTGGGGCTGATATAGTTTTATAAAAAAACGTTAACATTCCACGCATAAGGGTATACATTGTAAGGAAAATTGATGAGGTTTTCTGCCAGATAACCATGAGAAATTTAGTAGCGGTCTTAAAAAATTTCAAGTGCCAAGGGTAAAATATGTTGTACCATTGCGCATTGATTGTGAACAAACCAACAAAAAAGGTCCAGGTCCAAGTGCTTTGGAAAAATACAGTAGTCAATGCATCTAAAACCATTGTGTGCAGTACAGTACTCTCTGACACGATCAGGCACAACCATATTGCTTCCTAGAGAAAGTGACCGCCCTTCTTTTCTCTCTTCATCCGAGCTCTTCTGTTACAGACCCGTTACAGGTAGAATGCGCCATGAACTCGATCACCCAAGGATGCCGCTCTCGGATGCAGTACAGTACTCAAGGATACCATTAAAGAACGAATCTTATTTTCACCATTGAGTTATTCCTTTTCTTCTGTTCCCCCTCTTTTTTGAATTGAACCAAAATTAAATACGTATTTGGATTTAATCACGTGTTCCTTGCGTTCAACTTGATTAACCATCCACATTAAATCCCAACTCCACAATGGCCGCAAGGGGACTCAATGGAGGAAATATTGTCAACAGTTACGGCTATAGCATTCTGTAACCAAAAGATAATTTTTCACGTGACATTAGGAGCGGGTTTCATGGAGAGTTTTGCTTTTTTTGGCATGTGTCTACCTGCTCTGTTCAAGGGATGGAATTAGGGGTGATATATCATATAACACTAAGCAGGGACAATTAGTAATTTCCCAAATGAGCGTGTTGGGAATGATTCACTTCCGCCCCAATGAGAATTTATAAGGAGGAGGCCTTAGATATCCATCGGGATGTTCTAACCTGGATGACTAAAACAAGTATCAGACTTTGTCAGACTTCCAAACTACCATGGATTATAATATGTTACACCAGCATCTTAGAGATTAACTGATTCCCTTATTGGGAATTTCTTACTGATATAGATGAATTTTTTCAGCCAATTAGCTGAGAGATTCCATTCGAAATCTGGCTGCGTTCAACGAACAAATTTGAAGTTTTCACCTTGACCAAAGGTGAATTGAATGAAGTAAAGTTTAACTAGTTATTGTATTGACTTGATCAGTTTTGATTAGTGTAATATTATGGTTATCCAAATCAAGAAAACATAATGAGAATCTTCTGATGTAAAGTAAAAATACCCATACCATGGCATTTCTTATATGGGTAGCTCTATCTAACTATTGAAGTTTGCTCCATATGTTTTTGAATTATTTCGCTTCGTTTTCATGAATAAAATCTAAATACAAAAATAAGCTTTCATTCCTTTTTCCTTCCTCTTGAAGAGGTTTGTATTTAATTTGTTTTCTATTTTTCACATTTGCCACTTGCTTTTTGGTGACTCATTTTTTAGACGGTGTATTTGTTTGAATTAAAACATAAAACTGAATCCTTTGACTTGGTCAAAACAGAGAAAAAATGATAAAAAACTTTGTATTTAATAATTATATTGGCAAGCTCAAGCTGACGTTTTTTATACAACAAAAGGCAAACCAATCTCCGGTAAGCAATTCTCCTTAACAAATTTTGGAATTTCACTCACATTTGGTTTGATTTTCTAAAGCAACAAGATATTCATTGTTTGAGGAAATTTTCCTTGAAATTGATTCAAAAACCAAGTTTTAATACCTATGAGACAGATTAAACCCATACTCCCCAAACATTAATCTTCAAAAAAACAGGAATATCCATTGATATGTTGAATATAAAATGTTTAATCATTTGATACAGCTTTTTATTAAAATTATACTCATCTGATATGCTCCTAAAAGTATCAATTTGATGGTATTTGAAAAAGCTCTTTTGAGAAATTAAGGTGAAAACTCATATTAATTGGGGAAATTAGAGAAAAAGTAATAGCTTGGTATAAGATATAATCATCATTCTTTCAGTAACAGTTCATATTTCTAGGTAGCCAAAATGTAACCCCTCAGTACTTATGACACCATCATTGGTTTACAGAAAATAAAACCGTAATATTTTTGTTTCAATCACTATTAAATATCTATATCTGATTCCTTCTTTGGAAACTATGAATTATATACATCTCTAAAAAAATCTCATGAAATGAGAAATTATTTTTTTAAATTGCATACAATGATACATGCACTCAGAAAGTATCTATACTTTAGTAATACAAATCCCCACAGTTTATTGATTGTTTTCAACGTGATATATCACTTATTATTTCTTTAAATTTAGTTGAAGATTTAGTTATATGGAATAATAATCAATATATATAATTTGACAAAATTTTGGAAGCAGAAAAATCATTTTTTGAGTTTATTCTGTGCCTCATGGATACCCTATTCCAGAGTAACTTTTTTCAAAATGAAAATCAAATCGGCCAAAGAGAATTTTCTTTAAATTAATGAGAAACTGAATTTGCTCAATTTTTTTTATCAATGAGGCCATGAATTCGCAGAAAAGAATTTTTACAGAATTTTGGCCAGTATACAATCAAGCTTTCAATTTTGACAGAATGAATTACAGAGGGAGATTTTTAGAAGGAGAAAGCCTTTCAAAAGGCATACATAGTACATAGAAAAGGGAATCCAAAAGCAATGGAATATGTATACCTTTGAAATATTGTCGGGGTTTTTTAATGATAACCAAAAAAGAAAAAAAGAAATTTCACTTTGATTAACTATTTCAAACAGGAAAGGGATCATTATTTTTTACATGGAAAGATCTGTAAATCTCTCCAGGAACAACAGATCATGTCCTTTGTGAGAAGTATGAGGTTACAAAAACTGGCTTTAGAAGGAAAGATTTCCCTTAAAAACCCCTTTTATTATGAAATTTTTGTTTTATGACCCATCAAAAGTGACTAAAAATGTCAGCGTGTGAATCTAAACAAAGCACCAACATGAGATCCAAATATAATAAGTAATAGTATAATTAGTATTGTAGAAACATATCAAATTAAGGTATGGAGATAAAGAGGGAAATTGCTCAAATACAAATATACCAAGCTTACCCAAATAGGATAAGAAATGACAAAGATAAGACCAAATAAGAAAAACTCATATGTTCCCCTCTCATCTAAATTATGCATAATTAATGGAAGCCCCATCAGAATTCTATTTTCTCAAAGCTCTCATGGAGGGATATCCAATAGTACCATCCATTCCTCTATAACATTCCTACTTCAGGAGATATCATTATACTACTTTTCTTTACAAAGAACCCCTCAAAAGTCCAAGAGGGCTTGTACAAAACTGTATAAAGGTAGAGCCAAATTAAAGATCTTGATGAGAGCTGTAAATTTTAATACCTCTCACCTCTGTAAATTTAAAACTGGCAAAGAGATCTTGGATCAAAAGCTTAACAAACCAAATACAGGTTTTCTGAGAATAGTAATATGAATAAGCCCCTGTACCTTTGCCAGTATGCATACAACTATACAGTGAAGTATTCTGAATTGTAGAGCTTGATGAGCCCTAAAATTCTGTATTATTAAGATTCTGATATCCTCTAAATTGACAGAGAAATCTGGGTTGGAAGTTTCTGAAGCCACATACTGATTTACAAAAATACTTCAAAAATCTTAAAACCCTTATAGCTTCTGCTATTTTTGGAAAGGGTAAATGTGAAGCATACCAAACTGAAGAGCTCATCAATATCTTCAATCCTATGCTCTTCAATTCTTATATCCCAAATCTGATTGAGATATATGGGTTGGAAGTATTTTGACCAATACGGATCTGTACAAAACCTGTACCAACCAGTACTGATCTTATACTCCAAATAATAGTAGTTTAAAGCTCAAACCCTTCCAGAATTACTAATCTTAGGCATTAAAAAACTGTTTAGACATCATAAAAGTTCTGATATGGCAGTTGAAAGAGATTACACCCTGTATTGCTCAAGAATGATCATTTTTTGTCTCAACACCAAACTTCTGACAGTACTGATGTCACAATTGATGATTTTGAAACACAAACTGGCATACAAAGTGCAAAATTTCACTCTTAAGACGTGTGAGGAGCTTAGCAGCCCATCAAAGTTCCCAAAAGAGATGAAAGAAGGTCTTTCCTCACTGGAAAGACCACCGTCATCATATTTTTAGTATTCTTATATGTCAAAACTGTGATTAATCAGTAGTTAACCTTGGATAATATTGATATTATTCAAATTATAATTATTATAGTAATCTCTACAGTCAAAGATATTGGATTATTGAAATCAAGGTCCTCAGTAGGGTAATTGCCCCTGTTACTTTGTAACAGTAGGCCTTTTTTACTTGAAATCAATAAATTTTACCATTTCACAGTCATAATTATAGCTTTTAATTAAATTCTTATAGAAATTATATAGAATCATCCTGACAAAAGATATATTGGAGATCTATTCCAAATTTAGCATTGAATGTAGTTGACTTAATTTTTTGAAGAATACGATTTGCAATTTAATCTTGCAGTTAAAAGTGAATATTTTTAACATTAAAGCACAGCTCATAGGGCCTAAAGAATTTAACCTGAAAAAAGCAAAACTCAGTCTCAGGGAAGTGTTCAAGAAATAGCTTAAAACTTGATTCAGAAACATTCCTATGATCTCTTCAAAATTTTTTCTAAACTGTTTTTTATGTATTCATTTTTATTTATTTTTATTTATTTTTATTTATTTTTATTTATTTTTATTTATTTTTATTTATTTTTATTTATTTTTATTTATTTTTATTTATTTTTATTTATTTTTATTTATTTTTATTTATTTTTATTTATTTTTATTTATTTTTATTTATTTTTATTTATTTTTATTTATTTTTATTTATTTTTATTTATTTTTATTTATTTTTATTTATTTTTATTTATTTTCATTTATTTTTATTTATTTTTATTTATTTTTATTTATTTTTATTTATTTTTATTTATTTTTACCTATTTTTATTTATTTTTATTTATTTTTATTTTTTTTATATTTATTTTTTATTTATTTTGATTTATTTTGATTTATTTTTATTTATTTTTATTTATTTCTAATTAATTTTAATTAATTTTAATTATTTTTAATTATTTTTATTTATTTTTATTTAATTTTCTTTATTTTTATTTATTTATTTCATTTATTTTGTATATTATATTTATTTTATCTATTTATTTTCATTTCTTTTACTTTTATTATATTTTTTTTAAAGTTTTGTTATTTCTTCTTTTTTCCTATTTATTATCATTCATTACTACTTATTATTACATATTATCTTATTCTTGATTAATATTTATGGTTATTTATTATTATTTGTTATGATTGAAGATTACTTTGCATTATTTTTTATTCTTCGTTATTAATTTTGATTCCTTTTCATTATTGTTTATTCTTATTTTATCATTTCTTTTTTATTCTTTCTGATTATTGTTTATTATTTTTTAGCATTTTGTATTTTTGATTATCTTTCTCATTCGTTTATACATCCAATAGATATGTAGACTCACTCATATTTAATTTATCTCAATCGTTCCATAGAGCTCAAAGTCCTAAAGTATGCAGTCGAATGTATTTCAATGATATGGAAATATTCTTATTAAATGTTGAACACTAAACTTGATACACACTCTCAATTTGGGTTTTGTGGGAATTTATATTTGCTACATATTTGATAAAGTATTTTTTTCCAGAGCTTCATAATATTTCACCTGCAATGAAAGATTCTTCCAGAATGAAGGGCAGAGGCACAAATATTTTTGTAGAAGTATCCCAGTTTTTCCCAGTTTCAGATAAAATATAATCTTTGTCTCAAATAATTCACCAAGATTCAAATTTACTCAGGAATATGGAAGAAATTTATATATTCTATTTCAGTGATTTAAAAATTATTTTCTTATGTTTTTTAAGCATGAGAATCTTTAAAAATACAATATTCCTTTACCCCTGTCAAAAAACTAATCAGGTTGAGTAGCTGATGTTCTATGTTAAAAAAATCTTGCAAAAGATGTTCTGGTAAAAATTTGGAAAATATTCCAGAGAGAACTCAAATTTGAATAGAAGAATTAGCCATAAGTATCAATGCTTATTTGAAACTAGGGTCAATTAAGTTCCTAAGATATTCAATTCCGGAACACTTCAACAACAAATTCTCTTTTCTTACCAAAGTTAAACAAGAATATTCTTGTAGCTACCAATTTGTCATGATTTGCACCCATCATGTTATGATCTGAATTTTAAAATATGTGTGTGTCATTTTATCCAGTAAATTCGGAGTCTCTACTATCATTGGTAATATATGGATTTAGGCCTGTAAGAAATATACAGTTTTTTGATGTAATCGATTTCAAATCTTCAAATCTCAAAATGAAGCATGTTCACATTGCTGTAATACTTACTGAAAGTTGAAATTTAAATTTCAATGTGTCACTAATTTTGCATCTTCAAAATTATCAGTTTGTAAAGAAAAAATACAGGAAAAAGTCATTTCAAAAGATATTTCAGAGTTTTCTTTGTGATGAAATCATAATTTCACCAGAGCAACCAGCATTGTTGATAAATTTGTTCCCTATAAGTTGCCTCCTTAATTTTCAAAAAAGTACCCCTGTGAGCCTTAGAGGTGTTTTAATATACCCAGAAGACTGAAAAGAATTGAATGAAAGCTATAATGAAAAGAAAAAATAATTATTTTAAGATATAAAATTGGATTTTATGATAAAACTTTAATGATAAACTCATATAAATATGGAATTTGACAGGAAAAGGTAAAAGGGTATTTTTACTTGCAAAAATGAAGTAAAAACAATCTTTTCAGAAAAAATTTAATGTAAACTATTATGGAGTTTATTCCCATAAATAGGTATATGGAATTTTTTCTCACTATTAGATTGCTCATGAAAGTTTAGGTGGTGTCACTTAGGAGTTAAACTTTTATAACTGAAATCTGCATAATATTAAATGAGGATGTTAGTATCTTCTGTACAAAAATAATAAAATACTCAAAAAATTAATTTGATCCACATCCTATGTGGTGTTAACCATAGACCTCTGTGTTAAAATTGAGGTACGGTTTGTAGCTTAGAAGTCATGAGGAAATGAAGTATTTTCAGCTGAAATGTCAAAATGTATGCATTTATTACATAAGTGAACTTAAATTTACATCTTAGGAAGTAATAGTTACAGTTGATGTGTAAAAATTTAAGCATAATAGATGATGAGGAATTAAAGGCCAAAAAAATAGGAAAAATTCAATTTTTCGGGGAAAAAATCCTTGCTGCAAGGGTGCCAGACTCTGCCAAATTCCTCTCTGACAAGTATGAGATTTCAGAATTTATGCAGAATGTCATTAATTTTGTCCTGGAATTGAATAACAGGGTCTGTGAATCTATTGAAAATAAGGTTTTGAAATCAACCACAGTAGGTTTAACTGTTTCCAAGAGGGTCCAATAAGTCTTAAATCAAAACAAAGCTCAGAGAAATTGCTTTATGTGTTTAATAAGATTCTACACACTCTCTGACATGTCTTGGAAGCTTAAAAAAACTATTAATATAGTAATGGCTGGCTTACAGAACTAAAATTCCTAAAATCAGCCTTTTTGGCTCCAAAACAGTGTTCAATGATGCCATAAATGGCATTTCTGTTTCAAGTACATTTCTCGCAAATGATGCAAAAAAATCCTACTTTCTCAGGAAAAAAATGATGGCTATAAAATGATGTCTTCTTTGCCCCTCTTTCCTCTTCATCTTATAATATTGTACTTTTGTAATCAGTTTAAACATTGTTAAAAAATGAATAAAAGATTCCAACACCATTTTTGAATCATATTGAGCATTGTATCCAAATTTAAAAATCATCATAGTAATAGTTTGCAAGTATTTATAAGCCTTTTGCCCTTGATCTACCCCAATTGTGAATTAAAGCAGCTTTTATTATGTTAAGCTTTGAGACTTTGTTTCCAAATTCACTCTTATGACTTCTTGGAATTGTTTCTATTTGATATTGATTTTAGGGAATATTCTCTCCTATCAATTCCCTGCAGTTTTCTCTCAATTGATTCAAATTGAAATTTCTCTTGAAGAAATTTATTTTGTAGCCATGAATATCTCACATGGGTATTTTTTGAATAAATGTTTATTTTTGGTAAAGGAAAAAAACTTTAGAATATTATTTTTCATACTAAAAGATCTTATAGAAATAATATTTGAATTCTTTCTCTTAAACATATTATTTTTTTGGAATAACTTTAGCTTATATAGCTTTTGAGGACAGGAAAATTACTTGATTTATAATCAAATCTTCACACCCACACCCTTGATAAAGCCCTGAAGAAATTATAAAAATATTTGTTTTTCTTGAATTATCTTTGGTAATATGAGTTGTGCATTCCTCACAAACACCCTGGCTGATTTCAGCTTATTTACCTTAAAGCCATGAAACATTATTTGAAATTTGAAATATCTGAGCTTATAAAACCTTGAAAATACAAGATCACACAGCTGGTAAGAGCCAATTTTATTTAAAATTCCTTCTATCTATTCAGTTTCATTCATCAGTTACTTCTTCATAGATTAAACCAATACTACATCACCTTCTGCTTATGAGTTCTTCCAAATCATATAGCCTTGTTATATTGAAAAAATGATTGTATCATTAATCCTATCTGGAAACTATTTGCAAAAGATTATTTCATTATATTAGTTCATAGCAGAAAAGCTCAATTTATTTATAAACAAAACCAAAGAGGTCTTTGGGGGTAGCTTCCCTTTGGATGTCACAATTGAACTGGTACCATTATTGGGTGACCCAGAAATATTTTTATCCTGTGGTCATCCCAGAATTTTAAATGCCAATATAAGAACAAACTAAACTAATAAATATCTTATCAAATTACTTCTTGAGTTCAATTTCTTACAAAAAATAGCTTGAATAATTTTATAAGCTATTCACATTTATTCATTTTTCTCATCAAGAATTAGTTTTCTTGAGCTGATTGAGAAACATTCAAAATTAGTTCACTGACATGCTAAGAATAGCAGCTTTGAGTACTTTTGGTATTCAAGTTTCTCAATTGTGAGGCTCCAGTTGGTTCTCTCTTTGTAGAAAATACTATTATCATCTGAAATTCAGTCACACCTCTTAAATATTCACATTTAGAATAACCTCCACAAATGTATTAATTTATCAAATCTTTAGAATCAGAACTCAAGACTCATCAAAAGCAAGTATTAGCATTCCTACTGGATGAAGAAACCCCAATAGAGAATCTCAAACTTCTCCAGTCCTTTTAATATTAAATATTAGATTCAATGCACCAAATCACACAAAAGAAATTAAATTACCTCAAAGCATCCCTTAGCCATACTCCTTGGGACACAATATTGTTGATGAAAGGGGACAAGGCAGGTAAGTATAATGCAGATGGCACATATGTAAGACTATTCAAAATCTAAAAAGATACATTTGAGCTCATCAATTTATTAATTGAAAGTGAAAACTGTGAGCCTTGAGATATATTTTACATACCCAAATAGGCCACAATCATATTTAAAATAAACTTTGAACTATGCATAACCCATAGTTCATGCATATATTCAAAATTCATCATTTGTGACTTCAGAAAAAGATGAATAACTTCTTGGTAAGTAAGTAAGTCCATGGATTTTAAGGCCAGATTTGGACTTTACACAAAAATTCACCTAGGGTAGCTCCATGAAGTGAATAAGCTTAAATTAACTCTATGAGGTGGTAATATGGAAAATACTTTAAACCCACAAAAAAGAATTGTGAAAATTCTTGTTTTTCTCAATTTCACACCAAAATAACGGGAATGTGAGAAATCCCATGTTTCATATACACTAAGAATGGTTTTATGCATTTTTGTGGAAATTAATATTATGTTATTCTTACATACAGCTTTGATACACCCATAGTGGATATCAGTCTTTAAGCCAGAATTTCTGTTTTTAACATAAAAATAGCTAAGGGGGACAAAAGACATCAAAGAGAGCCAGGGTGCCTACCTTCTGAGGCCTCTGATGTGTGGATAGCTGTAAGCCTTGGATTGATTGCTAATATTGGCCCAATTAGTATACTGAAACCTTTTGGGAAACTAGTTACCAAGTTAAAATCTCATTAAATCATGAGGAAATTGCAAATAAGCTACAATTTTGACATGACAGGGAGGTAAAGGGAAAATTAGACTCCTTTAACCATGTCAATTCTTAATTATTTTCCAAGGATAAGCCTTAAAAGAGTAATTCAAACACTTTTTGGTCTAGTATATATTTATTTACTTCATAGGAACCTGCCATACTGTGATATTTGAAATTTTACATAGAAATGAGGTAAAAACTTCAAAAATTAATTGAAAGTAGAATTCTAAATGAAACTTTCAGAAACTTTCAGGACCAATGGAGAATGGTATTACTCATAAACAAACCAAAAAGAACTATGGTCTCATAAGTAAAATGAAAGGTTTTACTTACAGTTCATTTTTGATGATTCCACGTGAAATACTGAGTCTTTGAAAATTCACAGAAAATACAACCTGTGATTAAATTTCCAATAAAATTGTTAAATTTGAGAAATTAATGTTCATTTTGAAATTAAACAATATTTACAGTTGTTACTCCTTTTTTTATTAACCATAAATGGGTTGGTAGTCACATAAAAGCATTAATTAAGTAATTGCGATAATCTTATGTGACAACAAATGATACAATCAATAATTCCAAACAATTATTGTTTTCCAACTCACTGGATTCTCAGCTTGATTCATGGCACACTCTGCGACCTGTCTTTGACTTAAAAGAGGCCCCCTCATGGTGTTTTTCAAAATCATCTTCTTATCCAATTATATAATTGTTACCAAAAAATAAGTATTAGTTGACCTTTTTTAAAGTGTTTTATTTTTTAAGAATCAATCAAGAAAGACGTGAAATGAAAGAAATCAACTATATATTTTTTTAATAATGCCATAAATCAATTTTGATCCCATAAATCCACAGTTTATCTACCAAATATCTCTACCACATTTTTTCCAAGCTTCATTGAATATTAGTGAGTGATTTAATATTGATTATTAAAGATTTTCTTGAGTATTTTTTTTATTCAAGAATTATATTTATAATTATTCTTGTAAAAGATAATTATACATAAAACTAATTTTATCATTTCAATAGAGAAGTTTTATCCTTTCAATACTTCTTGTAATTGATTCTTGTAGACAATTACTGCTTATTGCTATAGTCACTAGTAGTTTATAACAAGTAAAAGAAATAATTAATCAATTAATTATTTAAGTTGTGGCTATAATAATTTCTATTATCATATTTCATAAGAACAGTCATAGTATTGTTGATTAATAGTAATATTATCAAAAATTTCAGAGGAACATCTTACATTTGGGGGCCTGGCCATGTTTTTTGAACCTTGCACCCTTAATTGATATATTTCTAAGCTATAAAATATATTAGTTTAATAATTTTTTCCTTTAAATTTGAAGTTAAATTTATTTTAATTTTTGAAATTTTCTTTAAAATTTTCATTGAGGAATTTGGTCTAATTTTATACTGTTTTTACAAGCAGATTTTTCACATCAAAAGACTTATGAAATTATTCTTTTAGTTACTCTGAATTGATTTTGAATCAAAATATTAAATTTCCATTTTTTTCCTTAAAAAGAATCATTTTTTCAATATTAACAAATCAAAAACTTATAAAAAATCTTGAAAATATTTTAAAAGTATAAAAATAATGATTTTTCTTTTATCAATTTCTATATCTAGTGTCTTTAATCAAGTATAGTGCAGCTGATAATAAGCTCAGTAAGAGATATATTACCAATCCAGAATCTTCAGAAGCAGAATATGAAGGAGCATTGAAGGGCAAATTGCCAAAAGAGGCACTTTATTTAGAGCAGAAAAAGCCAAACAACCACCAAAAGGTGTGTGCTTTCTGTCTTTATCTTGTATTTTCTGTTAAATCAACATGAAAATGGTGCATACCAGAAATGGGAGCAACTATTCAGTCCAACCAGATGGATCTGGACAAGGAAGAGGCAAGACAAGGGCCAGATCTGGCAAGTCTTACTCAAGAAAGAATTGTCTGGAGGATGCCAGAGTTGCCCCCCATTCCACAAGGTCTGTTCCTACAAGCTTTGGTGTGAACTCTGAGCCTGAACTGATTCAGTGCAATATTTTGAGGGCTGAACCATTTTCAAGTAGCAGCCATAGGAATACATCAGTCCCAGTACAAAAGCAGGTACAGAGAAGCCAAGACAGAGGAGTGGGAAATATGCCAAGCCTTTGGCAAGGGGCCATGAACTCCTATGTACACATCAAGAGCTTGATTGATCAGGAGAAGACCATGGCATTCTTAGGAGGGTGGCGCCCATTGTCTTGCAAAGACAAGGTTAAAAAGATAAATAATTAATTGAAGAACCAAAGTATTTTATCCATAGACCAGAAGAAGGAGTTGGAAATGACCTCAGCTTTGGAGAACGAAGGCCAAGTGGCATCTCCCAGCTCCAGAAATGTCCAAAGACAAGCCCAAAGAGCCTCATAAGAAGCAGAAAGGTCCCAAGAACCATAACGGCAAGGGCAAAGGCAAAGCCAATTTACACAGACCTTACCTACAAGGGTACATGATCCCCAAATTGGAACCTTCAGCAATGGACAGTGTTTTCAATATGGCCAGAAATCTTATGGAATTCACAGAACAATAGCAGGAAACGATGAACAGAACTTTTCCATGCAAATAATAGATGAAATAAAATTTGTTAAATCTAGTATTGATGTAGGAATTGGTAAATTTGATGCAAAATTAAATAAAAAAACATCAGATATCAATTAGTTGAAAAAGAATGACACAATCTCTACTTATTGGAATAAATTAACAACTGCCAGACTTGAATTAATGTAAAATCCTTGTGACAGAATTGAGAGCAGATATCAAGTTCAAAATGATGAAAAAGAAGATTGTTCCATTTTAAACATTGATTACCAAATTAACATATTAAAAAATCATGTTTTAGAGATGGTTGATAATACCAATCTTTTGACCACACACTTGGATAGAAGTTACAGTGAAAGGCAGAAATGGAAGGATGAGATAATTGCACATGTGGAACAAATTCATAAGAATTATCAACCAAATTCAGCTTGTCAGGGTGAGTCTATGTAGTAGCTTAAAAATAGTAAATACAAGCTAGTACTATGACTGTGACACGTCAAAATAAATAAAAATGAAATATTCAGGTCCTACTGCTACGTGGTAACAGTGGTGATGAGTCTATTGAGGACCTGGGTTGCAATGCTCTAATATATTTGACTGTAAAGAAACACTACAATAATTATATTCTAATTATATCTTTCAATAACTCTAAGGACACTACTGATGAATAACAGTCTTGTCACATAAGAATATTGGTAAAATAAGATAAGATGATGGGTTTTCAAGGGAAAAACCCTTCTTTTTATATCTTTCAAGACTGTCAAGAGTTATTAACTCTTCACACGTCAGAGGAGTGAAAATTTTCACTCCAGTGGTCAGTCTGTGGTTCTGGATCCTCAATTCTGACGTCAATATAGACAGAATTGTGGTTTTGGAACCACAAATGATCATTCTGGATCAATACAGGGTGAAAAACCTTTCACCTGCCACGTCAGCACTTGGATGACGTTGCTCTGGTGTCTGTATGATCAATATTAGTCATTCTGGGAGGGTTTAAGCTTCAAATAACCATTATTTTAAGTATCAAGACTGTACTGGTTGGTACAGGTTTGGTACAGACCAGTATTGGTCAAAAATACTTCCAACCAAGATATTCCAGTCAGTTTTTGAGATATCAAGAAACCAAGAGCACAGAATTGAAGGGCTTAATGGGCTCTTCAATTTGGTATGCTTCATGTTTACCCTTCTTGCAAATAGCAAAAGTTATAAGGGTTTTAAGTTTTTGGATGTAATTTTGTACATCAGTATGAGGCTTCAAAAACTTCCATGCTAGATATCTTCTTCAATTTGGAAGATATCTGTATTCTGATGATACAGTTTTGTAGGGCTTGATTGGCTCTACAGTTTGGTGTATTACACTGTACAGTTGTATGAGTGTATGCCAAAGATACAGGGGTTTGTGTATTTTCTTGTTTTCAGAATATCTGTATTTTGGTTATTAAACCTTTGAACCAAGATCCCTCAGTCAATTTAAGAGATACAGAGGTCTAAGGTGTCTCAAATTAAAGCTCTTGTTGAGATCTTTAATTTGGTTATACTTTTGTACAGTTTTGTACAAGCCCTCTTTGACTTTCAGGGGGACTTGGTTTTGAAAATGAGGTTATGTGGTATCTCCAGTTGTCGTGGTGTTACAACAACATGAATGATATCATTGTGTAGCTCTCTATGTGAGCTTTAAGAAGAATACCATTTTGGTATAGGATAACTTAAATATGCATAAGTTAGATGAGAGGTGAAAATAAGTGTTTTGACTTGTTTATTCTCCTTTAGGTTTCCTTATTCTGTTTGGATAAGGTTGGTGTTTAATTTAAGAGGATTGTTTTCTCTTAATTATTACCTGTATTGACTATGTTTGTTCAATACTTGTCATACCATTATTTATGGTATGTTGGATGTCATGCTAGTGCTCTGTTTTGAGTCACAGGCTGACGCAGCTATTCCCAGACATTCCACACATTTGACTGAAGAGAAGCTTTCTGTAAAAGGAAGCTTGACCCCTTTTATAGAAGAAAATCCAATATCTGCAAAAGGTATTCCCAAATTAGAAGAATGGCCAACATTCTCTGGGGAAGGTGAATATAATGATATTGAGTTCATCAAAACAATTGATATGTTGCACAAATATTTTCATATACCTGATGAAATTATAGTGGGTAAATTTCACCCTTTGTCTACCAGAACAGAAAATAGATGGTATTATGAAATGAGACAAGAACATGGAAGAAAATATTGGTCTTGGTGTAAATCTGAAATGATGAACAATTGGGCCAATAACTCTTGGAGGTTTAAAATGGAAAATGCTTTTGAAAGTGCCATTTTTAATTCTGAAAAAGATAAACCACTTACTTGGTTACTTAAACAAAAAGACAAATCATCTACTTTACACCAAGATGTGTCTTACTCCATGATTAATATGCAAATATTAAGAAAATGTGGAGGAGAACTATAACATGCTATCAAGTGTAGATTTACAGAGCCCTGTTAAAAAGAAGACTATATTTATGCCATGGAACCAATCATTACTAGGACAAGAGTTGGTAAAACCTGGATTCAGAACCCTATGGAATTCAAAATGATCCCAAAGATTTCCAGAGAAGATAAGAAACCTGTCTTTAAGTGTCATAAATGTGGAAGAACCTCAAATTTAGTCAATACTTTCATCAAAAAAGACTAAAATCAATGAAGTTCAAGTCATTGAAGATGTTCAGTGTACTGAAGAGAAAGAAGAATCTGACCAAGATTCTGCAGTCTCTGAAGACACACCAGTAGAAGACTATTCTATTGAGAAAATTGCAGCTTTCTTTGAAGTCACTGAAGTCCATACTCCCTTGCCACAGTATAGTGAATATTTCTATAACCTGATAAATATACAAGATGCTAGAACACTTCTGGAGCATCTTGTATCACATCAGGTTGGATGAATGATTTTGAAGCCAAAGTCAATTTGGACACAGGGGTATTTTGCACTTGTATAGGCAAAGGCTATCTTCAAATCATACTCCCTGAATGGAAGAACCATCTATTACCAATAAAAGGTGTGAAATTTAGTAGTTCCAGTAATAATATGTACCCTTTGGGCATACTGGACACTAATCATGTATTTCCACACTGTGCAGGAAGTGTAAGAATAAAGACAGAGATAGTAGTAATAAATAATTGTACATCTCAACATATCATTCTTGGAAATGAGTATTTGAATATTTATGGTGTTGACATCAATAGCCTTAAGACAGATATTCTACAATTGGAGGAAATAAAAGACAAAAATTTTCTTTTTCCAATATGCCCAAAAAAATCTTGATAGTATCTTCAAATAAAGATACTCATAAGCAGGAGTTTGTGAATAATTAACTTATTTAAGCACAGATTAATTCATCATTATAGCAAAAAATGAGGCATGAGCTTGTTGATATGTTGTACACATATCAAAATGTATTTACTTCAGATAATGAACCATTAGGTGCTATTAAAGGAAATGAAGTTGATATTACTCTTAATATTGATAGACCATATGCTGCAGTACTTAGAATACCAGCTTATTGAGCAAGTCCCAGAGCTAGAGATGCCTTGGAAATACATATCCAAGAGCTGATACAACTTGGTGTACTAAGAAAAATAGGACATAATGAGGAAGTTGAAGTGATAACTCCTGTTATTATTTCTTGGCATACTGACAAATAAAGGATGGTTGGAGACTTTAGAGCATTGAATACCTACACAGTTCCATGTAGGTATCCAATTCCTACATTTCGAGAGACTTTAACCCAGTTTTCTTAAGGTAAGTATATAACATCAATGGATGAATTGAAGGGCTTTCATCAAGGGTTTTTGAAGCCCAAAGCCAAGAAATTACTTAGAATTATCACTCACTGTGGTATTTATGAGTATCTTGGAATGCCATTTGGTATTAAAAAGGCTCCATCCAATTATCAAAGAATGATGAATACCATCTTCCCCACAGAATTATCTGAAGTATGGCTCATTCTTTATATATTTATGATGTTATAATATGTTCAGATTGATTTCCTTTGCAGCTTGAAAGACTTGCAAGAGTACTTTACAAAGCTGCAGGAGTGAATATGAAGATTTCACTCAAGAAGTGCAACTTTGGCTTTGAAGAACTTAAAGCTCTAGTACATATTGTTTCTGGTTGAAGCTTGGGTATTGACAAAAATAAAATAGCAGAAGTATTACTTAATCCAATACCCCATGATAATAAATAAATGATGTCTTTTCTTGGATTTTCCACTTATTACAGACAACATCTGAAAGATTTTGAAATTATAGCCAAGTCACTCTATAGGATCTGTGATCAACAAACAGTATTTGGGATTACACAAGAAAGAATCAAAGCTTATGAGTAGATAAGGAAAGCTCTTACAGAAGCAACTTTACTCCTCATGTGAGACTGGAATATACCTTTCAAATTGTACATGGATGCATATGGAGATGGATTGGGAGCAGCACTACATCAAGTTCAAATCATTGATGACAAACCTACAAAAGAACAAATTTTTTATATCTCAAGGCAAATTAAACCAACAGATGCCAGATATGGTGAAATCCAAATGGAGTGCTTACTTTTGGTATGGGAGCTTGAGAAATTACACTATCATCTTTATGGAAGTGTTTTTGAAGTGATAACTGACTCTAATGAAGTGAAATAACTTCTTAACATGAAGAAAACTAACAGACATATGTTGAGATGGAAAATAGCAATGAAAGAATATAGAGGAAACATGACTATAGTCCATAAAGCAGGAAATATTCATAAGAATGCCAAAGGACTTAGTAGGTGGGCTCTAGCCAATACTCCTGATAACACAGCTTATGTGCCTTTGGAAGAAGAGCCAAAAATTCCAATTGAAGGTATTAACAAAACTGATATTGGGACTTAATTCTTGGTGGTTTTTAGAAAATCTTATGAACAGGATAATAGTCGCCATATCTTGACCTCCTTACTAGATAAAGACTGCAAAGATACAGCTTTGGATAGTTCATTAGATTAAGTATGGAAAAATTCCTATTCTGAAGGAAAATTTCACTTGTTTGACAGAATAATATACCCCAGGACCAAACACTCCTGTGTAATGAAATTATGAAGTAGATTACTTATAAATACTATTCTTCATGAATGTCATGATAGCATTTACTCTAGACACCTGTCAGAAGAGAGAAAACTTTAAAAAGTGGAAAACTGTACATGGTGGCCATCTTGGTGAAAAGAGACCATTGAGTATTGTCATATGTGTGACAGATACCAAAAAGCAAACAGGAGTACAGGCAAGAGATTTGGACTTAGGATTCATATTCAAAAACAAAAATTTCCTTGGCAAGTTGTTCACATGGATTTGGCCATAGCACTCCCTCCAACTGGTGACAGGAGCTATAATGCTTGTTTAGTAATTGTAGGCAGATATAGCAAAACACCCATATTCTCACCATATCATAAACATGACACTGCTATGGATACAGAGCTTCTTCTATAGAATAGAGTTATCTCTCATACAGGGATATTTATGAATATCATAAGTGACACAGATCCCAAATTTAAATCTGCACTTGGGACCAATCTTCATAGATTTCTTGGGACAAATTTATCATTTTCTACAGCATATCCCCCAAACTGATGGGCTGGCAAAAAGACTGATTCAAACTTTAGAGGAAATGATCATAAGATTCTGTGCTTATGGATTGGAATTCAAATAATCAGATGGCTTTACCCATGACTGGTGCACTCT
Source organism: Austropuccinia psidii (assembly GCA_023105745.1). Taxonomy (NCBI): domain Eukaryota; kingdom Fungi; phylum Basidiomycota; class Pucciniomycetes; order Pucciniales; family Sphaerophragmiaceae; genus Austropuccinia; species Austropuccinia psidii. The sequence continues at coordinate 60,107,372 of JALGQZ010000001.1, read as the reverse complement.
AATACCAGAATTAAAATTGGCATATAACACATCAGTCCATTCTTCCACAAATCAGACTCCTTCTATGTTAGAAAAAGGATGGAATTCAAGACTCCCAGCAGACCCACTGAGTAAATACTTGATTGAAATCTATCCTAAAGCTTCCAGCTTCAAAATAATACTTGATAAAGTGAAGGACCATGCAAAAAAAGCCTGGATGATGCCTTTGAATATGAAAAACAGAAGTGGGAAAAGAATAATAAAGTACCATACTTCAAAGTAGGGGACTTAGCTCTAGTTTCAACCTTGAATTTTAATAATATCAAAGGCCCAAATAAACTGAAAGATTCTTATGTAGGACTTTTTTTATTGTTTCCTTACATGGAACCAATCAAGTTCAAGTGGAATTGAGTGGTGAATTAGAAAATAAACACCACACTTTTCCAGTTGGCTTGATAAACCATTATCAACCAGCTGAGAAAGAATTTTTTCCTTTAAGGAACACAACTTCTTTAACTGTACCACCAGTGGAACAAAGTGAAGACAAAAAGATGAAGAAATTGATTAAAAAAGGAGACTTAGGGGTAAAAATCAGAGAGAATATCTTGTAAGATATAGAAATTCAGTACATGAAGATGAATGGCTGGCAGGATCAGATATACCTGAATCAGATAAACACTTGCGAAGATTTAGACATGAAAGAAGTCCACAAGCATGAATATGTCTATAAATGGGCTTTAAATCACTTGATCTGAGCAATGTAAAGAGGTTGGCAATGGACATTGATTACCCCCCTTGGGGCCTATTTCTTCTTAAAATCATTAATGAAATTGTAGTACAATTTGCTCTTTTGGTGGGAGGGAATGTGAGCCTTGAGCTATATGTTACATAGCCAAATAGGCCACAATTATCTTCAAAATAAAATCTGAACTATTCATAACCCATAAGTCATGCATATATTCAGAATTCATCATTTTTGATTTCAGAAAAAATGAATAACTTTTTTCTGAGTAAGCAAATACATGAATTTAAGCCCAGATTTGGATTCTAAACAGAAATTCACCTAGGGTAGCTCCATATAGTGAATAAGCTTAAATTAACTCTATGAGGTGGTAATATGAAAAATACTTCAATACCACATAAAAGAATTGTGAAAAATGTTTGTTTTTCTCAATTTCACACCAAAATAATGGGAATGTGAGAAATCCCATTTTACATATACACTAATAAGAGTGTTATGCATATTTGTGGCCCTTATTATTATGGTATTCTTAAATACAGCTTTGATACACCCATGGTGGGTATCAGTCTTGAAGCCTGAATTTCTATTTTTGACGTAAAAATAGCTAAGGGGGACAAAAGAAATCAAAGAGAGCCAGGGTAAACAACTTCTGAGGCCTCTGAGGGGCGGATAGCCCTAAATCTTGGATCCATGGCTGCTCATGGCCAAATTAGTATACTAAAACCTTTTGGGAGCCTAGTTACCAAAATCAAATCTCATTAAATCATAAGAAAATTGCAAATAAGCTACTATTTTGACATGACAGAGGGATAAAGAGCAACTTAAACTCCTAGAAACATGTCAATTCTTAATGCTTTTCCATGGATCAACCTTAAAGAATTAATTAGAAACCTTTTTGGACTAGTATCTATTGATTCACCTCATAGCAACCTGCCATACTGGGATATTTGCAATTCTACATAGAAATGAGGTAAAAAATTCATTAAAAATACAATTCTCAATGAATCTTTCTGAAAGCTTCAAGACCAATGGATAATGGTATTACTCATAAAGAAATCAAAAAGAATTATGGTTTAGCTAGTAAAATTAAAGGTTTTACTTACAGTCTATTTTTGATGATTCCACGTGACATACTGACTCTTCCAAAATTCACAGAAAATACAACCTGTGATTAAATTTCCAAAAACATTGGCAGCTTTGAGAAATTAATGTTTATTTTGAAATGAAACGATATTTACAGTTGTTACTCCTTTTATTCTTAACCATAAATGGATTGGTAGTCATGTAAAAGCATTAATCAAGTAATTATGATAATCTTATGTGACAACAAATGATGCAATAAATCATTCAGAAACAATTATTGTCTTTTCACTCACTTGTTTTTCAGCTTGCTCCATGGCACACCTCTGTGAGCTTTCTTTGACTTAAAAGAGGCCTCCTCTTTCTGTTTTTTCCAAATAATCTTATTATCCAATTATATCATTGTTACCAACAAGTAAGTATTAGTTAAATTTTTCTTAAAGTGTTTTATTCTTTCATAATAAATGAAGAAAGAGGTTAAATCAAAGAAATAAACTATATATTTTCTTAATACTGCCATAAATCAATTTTAATCTCATAAATCCACAATTTATCTGCCAAATCTCTCTACCATATTCTCTCCAAGGTTCATTGAATATTAGTGAGTGATTTATTATTAATTCCTAAAGATTTTCTTGATTATTTTTTTTATTCAAGAATCCGATTTATAATTATCCTTATAAAATATAATTATATATCAAAATAATTTTCTTATTTTAATAGAGAAGTTTTATCCTTTAATTAGTTGTTGTAATTGATTCTTGTAGACAATTACTGCTTACTGTAGCAAGATTACAACAATATATAGTTGAATTCTATGATTTCATACTTTTTTGATTTATTCTGAAAGAATAAAACACTTAAGAAAAGTTTAACTAATCCTTGTTGGTAATAAAGGTATAATTGAATGATGTGATGATTTGGAAAAAACAGCAAGAGGAGGCTTCTTTTAAGTCAAAATCAGCTCACAGAGGCATTCCATGGAGAAAACTGAAAAAAAAGTGAGTTAGAAAACAATAAACCCTTTTGGATTATTGATTGCATCATCTGTTGTCACGCAACATTATCATAATCACTTAATTGAGGCTTTTACATGACTACCAACCCATTTATGGTTAAGAATTAAAGGAGTAGCAACTGTAAGTCTTCTTTTATTCCAAAATAATCATTGATTTCTCAAAATTATCAATGTTATTGGAAAATTTAATCACAGAGTGTATTTTCTGTGAATTTTAAAGATTCAGTGTTTCACATGGAATCATCAAAACCGGACTGTAAGTAATACATTGAATTTTACTTATAAAAGTATAATTCTTTTTTTATATGGAATATGCAGTTCTCAATTGGTCCTGAAAGCTTCAGAAAGATTCCTTAAGAATTCTATTCTAAATGAATTTTTTAAGCTTTTACCTCATTTCTATGTAGAATTGCAAATAGTACTATATGGCTGGTTGCTATGAGATAAATCAATAGATACTAGTCCAAAAAGGGTTTTAATTACTCTTTTAGGGTTTATACATGGAAAATCATTGAGAATTGACATGGTTACAGGAGTCTAAGTTGCTCTTTACCTCCTTGGTATCTCAAAATAGCAGCTTATTTTCTATTTTCTTATGATATAATGAAGTTTTGATTTGGTAACCCAGTTCCCAAAAGGTTTGAGTTTGCCCATTGGGCCAAGATCAGCCATGGATACAAGCTTTGGAGCTGTCCATGCCTCAGAGTCCTCAGAAGTTGGGTACCCTGGCTCTCTTTGATGTCCTTTGTCCCCCTTGACTATTTTTTATGTCTAAATAGAAATTCAGGCTTCAAGACTGATATCCACTATGGGTGTACATAAAGTATATGTAAGAATACCATGAAATTAAGTGCCACAAACATGCATAACACTACTCTTAGTGTATATGTAACATGAGATTTCTCACATTCCCATTATTTTGGCGTGAAATTGAGAAAAACAAAACCTTTCACAATTCTTTTCTGTAGTATTGATAATGTGGTATTAAAGTACTTTCCATATTACCACCCCAAAGAGTTGATTTGAGCTTATTGACTCTATGGAGCTACCCTAGGTGAAATTGTGTGTAGAATCCAAATCTGGCCTCAAATTCATGAATTTACTTACCCAATAAAAAGGTATTCATCTTTTCTGAGATCAAAAATGATGAATTTTGAATATATGCATGACCTATGGGTTATTCATAGTTCAGAACCTATTTTTAAAGATAATTGTGGCCTATTTGGGTATGTAAAATATACCTCAAAGCTCACAAAGGCACAGAAAACCCTCTTCAGTACATGAAACGTCTTTTCCTTGGTTGAACAAATAATTTTCTTAGTGAAGGTATGTGTGTATTTCAGCATATTATACCCTCAGGTTCCACTCAGGAAAAAAGAGGACCCTCATAGGTATTACCACTATAATTCATTGTTAAATCAAAAGCTTTTGACAAAGGATAAAAATTCAGAGGCTTCTGAAAATGCTTACATCATGCCACAAGATACAAGGTTCACCTTTAAAATCAGAGAATTTTTCACAGTTTACAACAAACTTTTCTAACTTTCTACCTTGATTTTTATGCTTTTCAAAATTCTGATAAAACAATAATTGTTGTTACATTGGTAGGGTCAGAATTTCCTAGATAAAAGAAAGCTTCTGTTTACATGAATTGATGGAATGATATTTCCAGATCAAGAATAAGAATGAGTCCATAAATTGAATGAAAATAATAATGTAGGGGTATCAATGGCTTAAATACAGACTACAGGGAATGTTCTGAGTAAAGCCTGCATGGACTGTTTAATAATAATGGTACCAATTTCAATTTTGTGGCCTTGAGGGAAGGATTGAATATAATTGATGTACTACATTTTTGTCTAGGGAACTAATTAGAATTCAGCCTCTGAATACCAAGCTATTCACTGGATTCATTAGGTTTGATAAAAGAATAAACTCAAGGACTATCAGTTCCTATCACCTAAGACAGGGAATATAAAAATGAAAAGGCCATTCTCATTCATAAAAGGTTTCTCTTCAATGAAGAAATGAAAACAGCCAATTTTGGGATCATATATAACAGGTAAGACAAAGGAAGTAAATATGGAAAAGGGAAGTGAGTTTTAATAATTCAGCTACTTGACTGGATTTCATTTTCCTATCACCATGAAAGAAAGGAAGACCCTAGGCTCAGGTGCTGCAGGTCAAAAACGGTCCCAACCTGAAATGAAAATGAATTCAACTTGAGCCCAACATGCATCTTTTTACGCAGATACAATTTTGAATTTATTTCTGCATCATCTCAGTACATTCAATGAGAACTGGAATTTCTGGAATATCTAAGCTTTCTGTTTATAATAATAGAAGATCACATAGATAAGCTTAATAAACCTATAGTATGACAAAGAAAATTGAGAATTTTCAGAAATATTCATGACGGATCTGGATCTTAAAATTGAAAAATTTGATATTGTTGAATGAATTCTATCTTTATTATTTTTCAGCTTAAAATTTCAAACAAACTTTAATCATTTCATGGATTATTATTGAATTATCAACAATTGTAAAAAATGTATGAATAGTGCTTCATTTAGAAACAAATAATAAGAATTTCAAATTGAAATATCTCTACCAATCAATACTAGCCCTTGATCTTTTGGGATTTTATATTGAAAAATGCAGGAGGATCAATCTTTATTTGATATCAAATTAAGTATTTGTCCTTCCAAAGTCTCAATAATTATAAGATTCAATCTTGAGGATATTCATTCAGTATTTCAAATTATTGCGGAGGGAAATATGTAATCAATCTGGATTAATCCATTCCCTATGCTTCAAATTGGGTAATTGCATGAGAGATTGTTTATTTTGGGACAGAATTTGAAATTTTTGTGGGAATTATATATCATTCTAGATGAGATACTCAATGGAATTACTTAACTGTGAATTATTTCTTGGACTCTGTGATTTCATTATGAGTTTTATATGAGAGATTCCTTGAAATACAATCTTTAGAATTGAAATTGATTCTGACATTAAATGAATGAAAGGTCTTTGGAACACAGAGCAAAGCCCTCAAAATCATAGACTTCATCATTTCTACAACATAATTTAGATATAGTTTATTCCATTATTATTATCTGACTCACAGTATTTTGAAGGAAATTTAAAAAAATATCTAATATTATCAATTGAACCCAAACCTCTTTTTTAAGGTGTAGATATGAAGCTTTAATTAAAAATGAAGTACTTTTCCTGTCCTCAAAATTTGTATAAGGTAAAATACGATTAAAAATGATGAAAATGAAGATTTTTCAAAGAAAACAAACATAATTTATTGTTTATTACTATATAAGCATAAAACAAGAATATTATTAAGATTTATTGTTTTACCAACAATAAAGATTTATCCAAAAATACTCTACAAGAGATATTTAAGGCTACAAAAGAAATTTCTTCAAGAGAAATTTGAATTGGAATTAATTGAGCAAAGGAATGAATAAAGTTAATATAGGAACAGAGTCTTTAAAAATATTATTAAACAGAAAAAATGTCCAAAAGTATCCAGAGTGAATTTGGAAACAAAGTAACAAAGCTAACAGTGATGAAAGATGCTTTAATTCACTTAGGGGCTGGGTCAAGGGTAAAAATGAATATAATTATTTTTGCATGTGGTTGAAATGTTTAAAGTGATAATAAAAGGGTTGTTGGAATATTTTATTGATTTGTTTCACAGTGCTTAAACTAATTATAAAAGGAAAGATTCTAACATGAAGAGAAAATTGGGGCAAAGGAGACATTTTCTTGCAACCCCAATATTCTTTCTCTAAATATAATATTTACTCTTGTCAGTTGTGAAAAACTCTCTGAAAACAGAAAAGCCAATTATGACATCATTTAACCCTGGTTTGGACTAAACAAGTGCTGGTTTTAGCCATTTTGGACCCTTGAATCAGCCATTGCAATAGTAATATCTGGTTTTAAGCCTTCAAAACACGTCATAATGTGTGTAAGAGATGTCAAAACCAGTTAAAACTATTTTTACAATCATGTTTTCAACTTAAGGGTAGTTTTACCCTCTTGGCAATAGCTAAAACTGCCCTGGTTGGTATCAAAACCTCATCATCAATTGAGACACAGACCCTGTGTATCAATTCCAGGCCAAAATTGATCAAGGGGTGTGTGGATTTCGACATCTCATGCCTGTCAGCAAGGAATTCGGGGGTCTGGCTCCCCCTTACAGCCAAGATTCCTTTTCCCCCAGAATCAATCTTTTCAATTTATTCCTTCTTTAATTTTTCATCATGTATTATACTCAAAATCTACATATTTAATTCAATTTAGTTCTTACAGTACACAACTGTAATAATTGATACCTCATATGTAAATTAAAGTTCACTTATGTTACACATGTGCACATTTTGACATTTCACTTGAGAATGCATCAATTACTCATAAATTCTAAACTAAACACAACACTCAAGCTTTAACAGAAAAATTGATGGTTCACACCTCATGTGATGTAAATTGAATTAAGGTTTTGAGGATTTTCAAATTTTGTACAGAGAATACTAAAAACTCAATTTAAGCTTATTTAGAGTTGAGTTACTGAAATTTTACCCAGAGGTGACCCCGCCTTATTTTTTATGAGGAGTCCAAAGGTGAAATAATTTTTATATGTTTATTTTTTTGGATGAAATGTTAGAATAATTTTCATTTACCTTTTTTCCAAAAATATTTCAATTTTAGTATTTTTGTTGAGAATTTATTTTTACTCAATTTTTTCAAGCAAAAAAATGTTTTCACAATGTTAAATTCCCAAGTAATTTGTATTTTAAGTTATAATTAGCAATTCATTTCTTATATGAATTTTATAATTATTTTTTTATTTTTTTATCAATAACATAATTAAATTTGTTTTATTTATAATTGTATAATTTTGTATTATTTGTGGTCTTTTGGGTATATAAAAATACCTCTAAGGCTGACATTCCCTCCCGCTAAAAAAGAAATATTACTTTGTAATATTATTATTCATAGTGTGTCTGAAGCTTCTGAGAAGCTTAGTAGCTTCAGGTATGTTATTTTCTTCCAACCACTCATCTTCAAAAGATAGGTCATTGTACCTTACAAGGTATTCCCTTACTTTATTAGTCCTCGATTTCCTTTCTTTGAGAACTTTGGTGATTTTCTTAGTACCAGTTTATTCAACAGGAGATGTATGCTGGGAAACTTTATTACTCAAAGGGAATTTCTCAGCATTACCAGATTTAAAAGGCTTTCTTGAGCTTACTGCAAATGTAGGATTCTTATTACTAAGCTCTTCAGATAATTCTACTTCTACAGCATTTTCTCCATGGAGGGCCTTAATAACAAAAAGGTCCTGAAAAGGAGTCTTTAGCCTTCTTAAATCCTTTGATGTTGTTGAAGTTAAGGGTAGATAAAAGTACTTAATATCCCACTTTGAAATCTGGTGTTGCATGTGATTTGTCCCACTTGTCTTCGACACATTCAAATGAGTCCTCCATGCACCTTATTTCATTCTTCCTAGCTTTGTCTAGTATTCCTTTGAAGCTAGCATCTATGGGATGTAACTCAACCAAATGTTTCCTGAAGGAATCTTGGGGTACTTTAGGACTCCATCCCTTCTCTAGCACAACAGGAGTCTCATTGGTACTGGCATGAATGGATTTTTTATATGCGAATTCTTGTGCAGGTAAAAGGGTACACCAATAATGGGTGAATCAATCACAATCTTTGAGTTCCAGGCCATATGCACAAACTCTTCTGACCATGTCTTCCAAAGTTTGGATCATTCTTTCAGCCAGACTATCAGTTTGTGGGTGGTAGGCTGTAGAGAAGGAGAAGTTTGTTCCAGATTATTGGTTAATGTTTGTCCATAGTGCTGAGGTGAATTTGGGATCTCTGTCACTAATGATGTTTGTGAATATTCCAGTCCATGCCGACACTCTATTCCATATCAGAAGAGCTGTATCCATGGCTGTCTCATCTTTGTGACATGGTAAGAAGATTGGAGTCTTGCTAAACCTGTAAAAAATCACAAGGCATTAATTATAGCTTTTATCACCCCCTAGTGGTACACCAGTCACCCAATCCATATGGACAATTTCCAAAGGTCTTCTGGGATGTTGGATTTTGATAATATTACCAAGTATTTTACAAGTGTATTTGTTTTCTTTTTGACATCTGTCACAGGTCTTGCAATACTCTGCAACATCCTTCTGCCACATTGGCCACCAAATGAAGGTCTTGACTTTTTCTCTTGTTCTGTCCTCAGATAGGTGTCCTGAAAAGGGGCTGTCATGGAATTATTTCAGTACAAGATTGATTAAGGATCTGTCTACAACTGTCATTCCATATGTGTGCTCAGTTCTGTGATAAATTGCACCATCCAGTACGTGAAATCTTCCTTCATCATAAGATTTCTTCCATAATTGATCCAAGGCATGTAGTAAGGAGTGATCTTTGTAGTCTTTTATCAAGTAATTGGAATAGGATTCTAAAATCATTGTCCTGAGTATAACTGGTGCTTACCTCTTCAAAGAATGTGGTGTTCAGATCTGTAACACTGATTCCTTCTATTGGGATCTGTGGGGAAGCTTTTTCTGGTGCATAAGAAGGTTTATCAATATTATTTGGTAATGGAAGTCTGCTTAGCCCATCTGCATTTTTTTGTTTATTCCCATCTTTGTGAACAATAGTAATATTACCTCTATACTCTTGTATGGCTATTTGCCATCTGAGCACATGTCTGTTGGGTGTTTTCATGTTTAATAGTAATTTGACAGTGGTACAATCTGTTATTACTTCAAAGGCACATCCTTCCATAAAGTAATTGAGCTTTTCTAAGGCCCAGAAAAGGCGTAAACACTCTATTTGACTTTGCCCATATCTGGCTTCAGTTGGTTTGATCTTCCTAGATATGAAACATGTGGGTTCTTCTACAGGTTTGTCATTCATAATCTGTGCTTGATGAAGTGCAGCACCCAGCCCATCCCCTGATGCATCAATGTAAAGCTTAAAGTCTGTCATCAGCAAGAGTGGAGCAGCATTTAACAATTTTCCTCAAGATTCAAAGGCTTTGACTCTGTCAACAGTCATCTCAAATACTGTGTCTTTGTCATATAATTTATAAAGAGGTCTTGCTATGGATGCAAAATCTTTCATATGCTGCCTGTAATATCCTGAAAACCCAAATAATTACTGAATTTCTTTCTTTTTCTGGGGCATAGGATTCAGTAGTACTTCTGAAACCGTATTTTTGTCAATTCCAAGGGATAGACCAGATACTACATGTCCCAGGGCTTTGAGTTCTTTAAATCCAAAATGACATTCTATTAATGAAATTTTCATGTTTAACAATTGAATCCTTATGTAAGATTTGACTATGAAACTGATGATAATATTACTATTAATCAACAGTACTATGTCTGTTCTTATGAAATATAATAATAAAAATTATTATAACCACAATTAAATAATTATAAAATTATTTCTTTCACGTGTTATACACTACTAGTGATTATAACAGTGAGCAGTAATTGTCTACAAGAATCAATTACAAGAAGAATTTAATAATAAAAAACTTCTTTTATTAAAATAATAAAATTATTTTAATATATAATTATCTTTTACAAGAATAATTATAAAGATAATTCTTGAAGAAAACTATTAATAGAGAAAAACTTTAAGAATTAAAGATAAATGACTCACTAATACTCCAAAGAACTTATTGATAGATAAAAGTAGAGAAATTTAACATAGAATTGTGGATTTAAGGGATCAAAAGGATTTATAACAGTATTACAACAATATATAGTTTTATTCTATGATTTCACGTCTTTCTGGTTGATTCTGAAAGATTTAAAACACTTAAGAATAGCTGTAACTAATACTTACTTGTTGGTAATAATGATTTAATAAATTGATAAGATGATTCTTGGAAAAAACAGCAAGAGGAAGCCTCTTTTAAGTCAACAACAGCTCACAGAGGCATTCCATGGAGCAAACTGAAAAACCAGTGAGTGAGAAAACAATAAACCCTTTTGGATTATTGATTGCATCATCAGTTGTCACGTAAGATTATCATAATTACTTAATTGATGCTTTTACGTGACTACCAACCCCAATATGGTTAAGAATAAAAGGAGTAACATCTGTAAATCTTCTTTTATTCTAAAGTAATCATTGATTTCTCAAAGTTATCAATTTTATTGTAAATTTCATCACAGGTTGTAATTACTGTGAATTTTTGAAGATTCAGTGTTTCACGTAGAATGGTCAAAAATGGACTGTAAGTAAAACTTCTAATTTTACTAGTAAAACCATAATTATTTTTGGTTGTACCATAGATAATACAGATATCTATTAGTCCTGAAAGTTTCAGAAAGATTCATTAAGAATTGTATTTTTAATGAATTTTTGAAGTTTTTACCTCATTTCGACGTAGAATTGCAAATAGCAGTATTTTGCTGGTTGCTATGAGGTAAATCAATGAATATATGTCCCAAAAGGGTTTTAATTACTCTTTGAGGGTCTAATCATGGAAAGTCATCAAGAATTGACGTGGTTACAGGAGTCTAAGTAGCTCATTACCTCCTTGGCACGTCAAAATAGCAGGTTATTTGCTATTTTCTTATGATTACAGTAGGTGTAACTTGGTAACCAAGTTCCCAAAGAGCTTTAGTTTACCAATTGAGCCAAGATGAGCCATGGATCCATGCTCTGGAGCTATCCACACCTCTGAGGCCTCAGAAGTTGGGTACCCTGGCTCTCTTTGATGTCTTTTGTCCCCCTTACTTATTTTTCACGTAAAAATAGAAAATTAAGCTTAAAGTGAGATATCCACTATGGGTGTACCAAAAGTCCATGTAAGAATACCATGATATTAAGAGCTCAAAACATGCATAACACTATTCTTAGTGTATATATAACATGGGATTTCTCACTTTCCCATTTTTTTGGCTTAAAATCAAGAAAAACAAAAATTTTCACGGATCTTTTATGTGGTATTGAAGTATTTTCCCTTTTACCACCTCAAATACTTAAATTGAGCTTATTCACTCTATGGGGCTACCCTAGGTGAACTTTTGTGTAGAATCCAAATCTGGTCTTAAATCCATGGATTTACTTACTCAATAAAAAGTTATTCATCTTTTCTGAAATTGAAAATGATGAATTTTGGATATATGCATGACTTATGAGTTGTGCATAATTCAAAATTTCTTTTTGAGATAATTGTGGCCTATTTGGGTATGTAAAATATACCTCAAGGCTCACACCTTACCAAACCTCTGGATAGTCTGTACATGGGCTCCTCCCAAGTCTTGGAACAGAAAGTAATTTCATCAGTTTAAATTATTAATCAACCTTCTGACAGTTCTTCAGGGAAGATTTTATTCATCATTATTTCAAAGTGTGAAGGTGCATTTTTGATACCAAAAGGCATCCTCAAATATTTTCTTTCTCTTGGTGTCACCACATTTTGGCAAAATCCCTTCAGGGCATCCATAGTGCTTATATGCACTGCTTGAGATGTTTGGGTAAGGGAAATCTGGATTTTTGGTATGGGGTACCTGTCTGGAACAGTGTATGTGTTCATAGCTCCAGAATCCCCAACCATCCTAGAATTTCCATTATGCCATGCCACTATGACTGGTGTAGTTATTTCTAATTCTTCATGGTGGCCAAATTTCCTTATTACACCATGGTCTAGAAGTTCTTTAATATGAAGTTCCAGAGCTTCTCTATATTTTGGGCTCTCCAGATATGCAGGCCTCCTTGAGAGTGATGGATAAGGTCTTTCAATATTAAAAATAATGTCAACTTCATGCCCAAAAACTGCCCAAAAAGGTTCTTTTTCTGATTCAAAGGCTTCTTTGTGATCATATAAAAGGGCAGAAAGTTCACTTTCTTGTTTATCAGTGAGATGAATACTGATTTCAGCTTCATTCAACTGTTCAGACTTGAATTCTTTGAGCTCTAAGTTGACTGGTGATACTTTGCTTACTTTTATTTGTCTTTTAAATAGTAAAAAGGCAAATGTCTGACACTTATTGTCCCCAATAGTAAATTATCTGTCTTGATTGTTATGTAAATCTTTGCCATACAGGATTAAGTAATCATTTCCCAATATAAAATGGGTGCTAGAGAAATTTTCCATAACAAAAAATTCAATAGTTATTCTTAAATTTCCATTGATATGTGGATATATGACAGTAGTTTCAAATATGCATGATGCTTTCATGGGATTACTTGCACTGTTGAATTTTATTCCATCAATTGGCAACAATTGATCTTCAAAATATGGTACAAAAGTCTTAAGAAAATATTTCCCAACACAAGAGAAGAAGGCTCCTAGTTCAAGTAAGATCTTAGTGGGTTCATTATTAATTACCACTTCTGTTATGCAGGAATTCCCAGCTGTATAACCTTTACCTCTGTTTGGTTTGGTTTTCATAAGTTTTTCATCTTGAAATTTTGACAAATCAAGTTGACCATTTCTCAATTGTGGCAAGTGGCAATAAGATTCCATGATTTCAGATGTGACATTGATATTTTCTATATCTTTTGAAGATTCAGAGAATATTGATGATTTATCATCTGAATTATCTTCAATTAAATCATCCTTCTCAACATCAGGCTCATTTTCAATGTCAAATTCATGTTTTTCTCTTCCTGCAACATGCATCAGCTAAATCTGTGGTTCTTTGGCAAATACGGCACTTTACAATTGCATCTACATATTTATACTTTATATTATTAGAGTTTTCTTTGGCATTTTTGTCCACAGAATATTTCCAAGATTTATCAAATCTTTCTTTGAGATTCACCCTACTAGAACTAATTCTGGTTCTGGTGGTAACTTCTTCTAATATATTAATAATATCTCCTGCTGAAGATTGCTCAGTAGTCATTCTTTTAATATCATGCTCCAAATCACCTCCACGTTGTCTTAGAAGTTTTCTGTGAATCATAAATTCTGACATTTTGGGATACAATGCTGTTAATCTTTCTTTTTGTTGGAAAAACCTTCATAAAGCTCTATCTTTGTCATCATTGAATTTGGAAGATTCAAATGCTGTTTCCAACTTAAATCTCCAAGCACCATTGGCTCATTTTTTAATGATTTTGGTTTTCCACCAAGTCTATCTTTGGTGTCCATGTGCTTGTATCAATTTGATATACCATCTGTGGTCTGATCTGGTAAACAAGGTACTAAATCTTGCTTTTAGCAATTTTCCTGGTAATTCAAAATGTTCTTTCATCATGTCAATACCCCTTATGAATTCTATATGGTCATATTCTCCTTCACTACTCAAGTGAGGCCATTCCTTAAGCTTTGGTATTTCTTTGAACAATGCTTGGCCTATTGATGGGTCCAAGTTATGGAAACAGGTAGAAAATTATTTATTTATTTTTGAATTTTCTACATCCAATACTTGTGGGTTAGAAATTCTTGTACCCTCATTTTGATCCAGAGGTGTAGGCATTCTTGGTAAGGTGTGCAGTAATTGGTCAATATAATTCAGCTTACTGTTGCTACACCTGTGAGAATTTCTAAGCTCATGTTGGAAGCTTTGTATTCAATTTATTAATTCAAATTTATACATATCTTCCTGATGTGTTAATTTTTGCAATAATTCTGTCTGTCTAGTATTATCAGAAATGACTTGATTCAGCTTCATTGTTGATTTTGATACTTCTTGTTGTGAGGTGTCAAAACACTTTTCAGGGAAATTGTATATGTCTTTAATTCAGTAAATGAATTTGAAATGTCATCAAGGACTTTCTTGTTATCTGTCTTGATAATATTTATGTCTTGCTTAATTATTGTTTCAATTATGTCATCAATATTGAGCTTAGAATATTTGTCTGTTAATTCTTTAATAATGGCAGATTGTTCATTTATCTTATTGCCAAAAGAATTATCATTATTGGATGTTTCAATTGTTCTTAAAACTCCTTTAGAACACATAAGTGTCTCATTTATTTGGCTCAGACTTAAGTTATTTGTCTTAAGATTGTTACAAATTGATGAATCTTTATCAGAAATATTACTTTTTATGTCATTTAGAGCTATATACAAGTTTGGAATGCCATCCATACTATCAGAAATAATTTCCGATATTTTAGTCTGGCTTCCTCATTGTTCTAGCTATCTCAAATACATTCTCCATAGAATCCTGCTGAATCTTTGGGATTCTGTAGCCTCAGATGTAAGGTTTTGTAGCTGGTGCTTTGCCTTTGCCCTTTTTCTGAGCTTGTGGCTGCTTTTTCACATTGGAATTGCTGCTTCTGGATGCTGGGGCTGTTTTTGGCACTTCCTTGGGTGATGGAGGGTTGTTTTTCCTCAGTTCTGCTGTTAAAAGAATCATGTTTTTCTTTTCCATCAATGGATGCCATCCATTGAGTAACTTCCAAGTGTTGGCATGGCTCAGAAATTTTATCACATTAAGGTAAGAGTTCTTGCAGTTTTTCCACATATCTGCAACAAGCTGGTACTGTTTATGCTGTAATGAATGGTTATAGGCCTTCTGTCTGGCTTTGTATATTTCCACTGAGGATTCTCATGGAAGTTTCAGCTCTTTTCAAAGGTAAAACAGTCCTATCAGCTCAGAATGGAATAATATGTCAGTTTGAGATTTATTCACTGACCCTTATCCTTCTATAGCTGATTGGCTTCTGCCAAAATCATGTCTATACCCTTTTTGGGGGCTGCTGGAGGGGTAAAAGCTGGATCCTAATCTGGTTGCAGACATTATTATGATGAAAAAGGTTAAAAGAGTAATTTTACTTAAAAAACTTACTATTGGCCAGACTCTCAGCTTTTTGGAGAGTATTGCTAATGTTCAAATTGATTAATTTGGAACAAATTGGTTCTGGCTGATTATTCTGAGCTATAATAAAAGTACTATTATGCTTAGAATTGACATTACTTGCAAGGATAATGCTAGTTGCTGTTGATGCAGTTTCAATGTTGTCTTGTCTTACCACCTGTTCAGACACTAATATTAATGAAGAAAAGCAATTTATTAAGTAAAAAAGGGTTTTCAAAAGAGAAAATGAAAAAACAAGCCTTGCTTACAATATGAAAAAGTTTTATTTTTTATGAGATTTTTTCAAACATAAGTATTTTTTTATGGATTTTTTTAAATTTTTCAATATAAGAAAGGAGATTAAAAAGAAAACAATTATGTTACAGCTAGAATATCACAGCTGGGCCCCAAAATGTAAGGTGTGCATATGAAACTTTGATTAAAATCAAGTACTTTTCCTGTCCTCAGAATTTTATAAGGTGAACTATGATTAAAAATGTTAAGAATTAAGATTTTCAAAAGAAAACACACCAAATTTATTATTTTAACTATATAAGTATAAAACAATAATATTATAAATATTTCTTGTTTTACCAACTATAAGAATTTATCCAAAAGAAAACTCTACAAGAGATATTTAAGGCTACAAAAGAAATTTCTTCAAGAGAAATTTCAATTGCAATTACTTGAGCAAAGGACTGTAGGCAATTAATATAAGAAAAGAGTCTTTAAAAATATTATTAAAGAGAAAACACTCCCAAAAGTGACCAGAGTGAATTTGGAAACAAAGTGATAAAGTTGACAGTAATGGAAGATGCTTTAATTCACTTATGGGGTGACTGAAGGGTGTCAGCCTGTGACTCATAACCAGAGCACAAGCATGACAGCCAAATGCCATAAACCAATGGTAAAGCCAAGATACCACCAAAACATAGAGCTGAGCCAAAATAGCTCAAAAGGTATTAAACAAAGGGACATCTCACCTCTTTTCAAATATACAAGTCCCATCATCATAAGACAAAGAATAACAAAGTTATTCCTTCTCAAAGTTGCTGTTGAGCATAAACCTTAATTTTCCCCTCTCATCTGAAATCCAGAGGAAGAGGCTTAAACCCAGAAAATAGGTAACCAAATTGATGCTCTAAGTTAGAGCTATCCAATGGTACTAGCCAAATTTATCTAACACCAAAACTACAGAAGTTATGGCCAAAATAAGGCCAAATAAGGGTGAATAAAATATTCACCTCTCATCTAACTTCTACAGTTTTAGTGTGAGATACTTAAAGTGGGGTATTTTAAGAAAGGGAACAATTAGGGCTATCTGATGGTCCCATTAATTTCCCCATATCCCATCTAGAAAAAAGGTTATGGAGAAAACAAGCTCCATACAGATATTGAGAAAATCATATATCTGATTAACAAAAATTGTACATGGCATAACTTTGCCATATTTAATGTTACCAATACAAAATAAGGTACCATTTTGTAGATCCCATCTAGAGCTACACAATGAGCTACCTTTGAGCTCAATATCTCAAACACTGACAAAGGTATAGAAGTCTTAAGGTTAAAATCCCAAAATTGGGCCAATAAACCCTTTCTGTGGGATAATATTGCATACCCATGATTATGAGGTGTCAAACAGACAAAGAAGAATTTTTATACTTCAATACCTCATAGATCATTCACTATTGGGGTCCCATACAGGTTCTGTACAGCTCCCTACACGTCATACACATCAGAAGATCTCTGTGTGGTCCCCAGATGAAGGTTTTCACCTGGTATTTGTGAAACTTTCCCAGATGTTGTTTCACAGGTAACAGACGCCATTTGGAAACCACAAGCCAGTACTCTGAAGTGAATAATCTTCACTCCATCCACCTGAAAGGGTCTAGAGGCCCTTTTCACCCAATTTCAGCACAAAAAGGGACTTTTCTCTGCCCAAAAGAGGAATCCCCATTGTGATCTTAAATTCCTAGGTAGTACCACTTTCAAAAACAGCTATACTCTTGTAAAATAAACAGGTATAATGATAATATTAATTATTGTAGTCTTTATTATTGTAACCCAACAGTAAACACTACACCCAGGGCTTTGAACAGAACTCACCACCACTAAAGATCTCTGGTAAAGCCCTTATTGAATTCTTTAAAACCCTTTTTTAAATATTTAATTCTGTGTCACAGTCATAGTGAGACCTTTATACACTATTTTAATACCTCTATCTTAGATTCAGCCTGAAAAGGGGTAAAAATGACTATAATAGTTACAAACAAGGATTATAATGATTTTTTCAAGTTTTGGAAATGTTTAAAATGATCAGAAAAGGGTGGTTGGAATTTTTTGTTTTATTGGTTTAACAGTGTTGAAACTAATTTTACAAGGAGAATATTCTAACATGAAGAGAAAAGTGGGGCAAAGAAGACATTCTTTTATAGCCACCAATTTTCTTACTTTAAAAGTAAAGCTTACTCTTTTCAGTCGTGAAAAACACTCTGACAACAGCAAATCCAAACATGGCATCATTGAGCCCTGGTTTGGACTAAAAAAGGGCTTGTTTTAGCCATTTTGGACCCTTAAATCAGCCATTGCTATAGTAATACCTGGTTTTAAGCCTTCAAAACATGTCAGAATGTGAGTAGGATAAGTAAAAACCAGTTAAAACCTTTTTTGAAATGATTTTTTTATCTTAAGAGTAGTTTTACCCTCTTGGAAACAGTTAAACCTACCCTGGTTGGTATCAAAACCTCATCATCAATTGAGACACAGACCCTGTGACTCAATGCCAGGCCAAAAGTAATGAAGTTTTGTGTGGATTTTGAAATCTCACGCCTGTCAGAAAGGAATTTGGGGGTCTGGCTTCCCCTTAGAGCCAAGATTCCTTTCCCCCCCAGAATCAATCTTTCCAATTTATTCTTTCTTTAATTCCTCATAATGTATTATACTTCTAATTTAAATATGTAATTCAATTTAGTTTTTACATTACACAACTGTGATAATTGATACCTCATATGTAAATTAAAGTTCACTTATGTAACACATGCGCACATTTTGACATTTCAATTGAAAACACATCAATTCCTCATAAACTCTAAACTACACACAACAATTGATGGTAAATACCTCATTTTATGTGAATCAAACTAATGTTTTGAGTATTTTTAACTTTTGTACAGAAAATAATAAAAACTTAATTTAAGCTTATTTAGAGTTGAGTTATTGAAATTTTACCCAGAGGTGACCCCACCTTATTTTTCATGAGGAGTCCAATGGTGAAATGATTTTCATATGTTTATTTTTTGTAGAAAAATTTAGAATAATTTTTCTTTAACTTTTTTCAAAAAATATTTTAAGTTTAGTATTTATGTTGCAAATTTATTTTTACCCAATTTTCCAAGTAAAAATGTTTTTTCACAATTTTAAATTCCCAAGTAATTTTTATTTTGAATTGTAATTCACACTTTAGTTTCTTATATGAATTTCATATTTATCTTTTGATTCTGTTATTAATAACATAAATAAATTTGTTTTATTTAGAATTGCATAATTTTTTATTCTTTGTGGTCTTTTGGGTATATAGAATTACCTCTAAGGCTCACATCTTTACTTCAACTACTTCAAATTTATTCACAATAGTTTCACAGTGGAAATTGAATCTTTGAGCCAAGTTCCACATGGTCTTGATGGCTTTACTGGTCAAAATTCAAAAAGAGCATTAACCAGATCTGAAGGAAGGCTTTTCGTGAAGATAATAAATTTATCCAAGCTCAATAATAATATGATATAAATCTCTTGATTTAATGAGTAATTACTATTTCATCACCTTGCTGAGAAAAAATCTTCATCAATTAGATTAAACTGTCAATATGTTTAGGTGAAAAATCTCACACTTTCCTTTGAAGGATAGTTTGTGAAAAATAATCAAATTCAAGAATTATTTTGTACTTCAAATGGAATGAAGAATTGAAGTCCTTATTAAAAGAGGGGAGAAACTCAACAAAAGGGTTCAGTTACTACCTTCCAAAACAAGATAATTTTTTTTGACATTTCCCTTCAGCTTAACAAAATCTCATAAGCTTTATTGAATTAAATTTTGAAAACAAATCCCCTATATAAGCTTCTAATACCATTTGTCTTACAAAGGTTCTTTTCAAAATATCAGATAAATATTAACGTTATTTTTTAAATGGCTAATTTTAAGATTTGACTATGAAGCCTATAATTAAATTCATATTAATTCAACTATTTTACTATTCCTGTTCTTATTCTTAAGAAAAACTACTCTAATAATATTAAGAAATTAATATTATAAAAAATAATAATAAATCATTTTTTAACAATGAAATTATAAATAATATATATTTGTATGAAATAATGAATAAAAAGATATTGACTGATAATAATATTACCAATAGTTATTATTATGAACTATAATAATTTTTCATTACCAATTGACAAAAAATAGTAAATTTATTCTACCACAAGTAATTTTACTGTCAGCCTGTGACTTAAAACAGAACACCAGAATGACATGCAAATACCATAAGTAATGGTACAGAAAGTCTTGGAAAAACACAGTCCATACAGGTAAAAATATGAAGAGGGAGAATTCCCAATCTTATTCAAATATGATAAGAAATGAAAAAGATACAACCACTCAAAGATGAGACAAAATAAGTGAGAAAAACTTATTTTCACCTCCCACCTAGCTTATGAATATTGAATGAAACCCAATAGAAATGGTAATTTTATTGAAGCTTGTAATGAGAGTTATGCAATGGCACCATCCATTTGTCAGTAGAACTAATACTTCTGGAATTACCACCTGTCAGGATGAGTCTATGAAGAGTTGATAATAATAGTATTTACAGTCTAAATTATGACTGTGACATGGATAATAATGATAAGAAAAGGTTTGAAATAAAATATAAGGGCTTTACTAAAGGAGTTTAGTGGTGATGAGCACTGTTGAAAGCCCTGGGTGCAGATTTATCAATTGAATTATTATAATAAAGTCTACAATAACTAAAGTCATAATTATACCTGATTATTTCAAGATTATAGCTGTTTTTGACAGTTGTACTAAGTAGGAGTTCAAGAGAAGGATAGGAGTTCTTTGTCTGGAAGAAAAAAGGACTCCTTTGATCCTGAAAAGGGGTGGAATGGCCCTCTAGACCATCCACATAGAGGAAGTGAAGATTTTTTGCTTCAGATTACTGGCTTGTGGCTTTCACTAGGCCTTTATTCCCTGTATTGGGCTCAGATGTGGTTATGAAACCACATCTGGGCAGTTTTCACCAATACAGGGTGAAAATCTTCATCTGAAGACCACACAGCCTTCTTCTGATGTATATGACACATAGAATGCTGTACAGAACCTGTATGGGACCCCATTATTGACTCAACTATGAGGTATTCAAGCATAAAAATGCTTCTTTGTCTATGAGACACCTCATAATCATGGTTATGGGATGTAAGATGTGTCTATGAAACTGTTGATAATATTACTATTAATAAACAGTACTATGAATGTTCTTGGGAAATACAATAATAAAAATTATTATAACCACAATTAAATAATTAAATATTTAATTATTTCTTTTACTTGCTCTACAGTACTAGTGATTATAGCAGTAAGCAGTAATTGTCCACTAGAATCAATTACAAGAAGTATTTAATAATAAAACTTGTTTATTAAAAAAATAAAATTATTTTAATGTATAATTATCTTTTTCAAAATAATTATAAATCTAATTCTTGAAGAAAACAATTACTAGAGAAAAACTTCAAGATTTAAGATGAATCACCCACTAATACTCCAAAGAGCTTATTAAAGATAAAATTAGAGAGATTTGACGGATAATTGTGGATTTAAAAGATCAAAAATGGATATATAACAGTATTACAACAATATATAGTTGATTTTCATGATTTCAAGTCTTTCTTATTGATTCTGAAGGATTTAAAACACTTAAGAAAAGATTTGACTAATACTTACTTGTTGGTAATAAAGGTATAATTGAATAATGTGATAATTTGGAAAAAACAGCAAGAGCAGGCCTCTCTTAAGTCTAAGACAGCTCACAGAGGCTTGCCATTGAGCAAACAGAAAATCCAGTGAGTGAGAAAACAATAAAACATTTTGGATTATTTATTGCATCATCTGTTGACACCTAAGATCATCATAATTACTTGATCGAAGCTTTGACGTGACTACCAACCCATTTATGGTTAAGAATAAAAGGAGTAAAAACTGTAAATCTTCTTTTATTGCAAAAGAACAATTGATTTCTCAAAGTCTGAAATGTTATTGGAAATTTCGTCACAGAGTTTATTTTCTGTGAATTTTTAAAGATTCAGTATTTCACATGGAATAATTAGAAATAGACTGTAGGTAAAACCTTTGATTTTACTTATAAAAGTATAATTATTTTTGTTTTTATATGGAATATAAAGTTCTCAATAGGTCCTGATAGTTTCAGAAAGATGAATAAAGAATTGTATTTTTAATGAATTTTTGAAGTTTTTACCTCTTTTCTATGTAGAATTGCAAATAGCACTATATGGGTGGTTGCTATGAGGTAAATCAATAGATACTAGTCCAAAAAGGGTTTTAATTACTCTCCTAGGGATTATCCATTAGAAATCAGTGAGAATTGACATGGTTACAGGAGTCTAAGTTGCTCTTTACCTCCTTGGCATGTCAAAATAGCAGTTCATTTGCTATTTTCTTATGATATAATGAAGTTTTGACATGGTAACCAAGTTCCCAAAACATTTTGGTTTACTCGTTGGGCCAAGATCAGCCATGGATGCAAGCTTTGGAGCTGTCCGCACCTTAGAGGCCTTAAAAGTTGGGTACCCTGACTCTCTTTGATGTCTTCTGTCCCCCTTGACAATTTATTATGTCAAAATAGAAATTCAGGCTTAAAGACTGATATCCACTATGGGTGTACCAAAGGTGTATGTAAGAATACCATGACATTAAGTGCCACAAACATGCGTAACACTATTCTTAGTGTATATGTACCATGGGATTTCTCACATTCCCATTATTTTGGTGTGAAATTGAGAAAAACAAGAATTTTCACAGATCTTTTATGTGGTATTGAAGTATTTTCCATATTGCCACCTCAAAGAGTTGATTTGACCTTATTCACTCTATGGAGCTACCCTAGGTGAAATTTTGTGTAGAAATCAAATCTGTCCTTCAATCCATGGATTTATTTACTCAATAAAAAGCTATTCATCTTTTCTGAGATCAAAAATGATGAATTTTGAATATATGCATGACTTATGGGTTATGCATAGTTCAGAATTCTTTTTAAGATAATTGTGGCCTATTTGGGTACGTAAAATATAGCTCAAGGCTCACATGGGATATTATCCCACAGAAAAGGTGTATTGGCCAAAGTGTGGGATTTTAACCTTAGAACTGCTATACCTTTGTCAAGTTTTGAGATATTGATCTCAAATTTGGTTCATTGTGTAGCCCTAGATATGATCTACACAATGGTACCTCATTTGGTATGGGTGCCATTCTCTATGGCAAAGTAATGCCATGTACAACATTTGTTATTCAGATATATTATTTTCTCAATATCTGTAGGAAGCTTGTTTGCTCCATACCTTTTGTTGCAGATGAGAAATGGGAAAACTAATGGCACCATCAGATATCCCTGTTATTTCTCTTTCCAAAAAGACCCCACTTTAAGTATCTCAAAGTAAATCTGTAGAAGTTAGATGGGAGGTTAATATTTTATTCACCCTTATTCTGCCTTATTTTGGCCATACCCTCTGTAGTTTTGGTGTTAGCTTGATTTGACTAGTACCATTGAATAGCCCTTACTTAGAGATTCAATTTGAATACCCATTTTCTGGGGTTAAGCCTCTTCCTCTGGATTTCAGATGAGAGGTGAAAATTAAGGTTTATGCTCAGCAGCAACTTTGAGTGGGAATAACTTTGTTATTGTTTGTTCTATGACAATGGGACTTGTATATTTAAAAAGAGGTGATTTTCCTCTTCCTTTTGATACCTTTTGAGCTAGTTTGACTCAGCTCCATGTTTTGGTGGTATCTTGGCTTTACCATTGGTTTATGGTGTGTGGCTGTCATGCTTGTGCTCTGGTTTTGGGTCACAGGCTGACATACCCTCCCTTCAAAAAAGGCTCATCATCAATGAGACTTTCCATTCCTTCTGGAGGTCCTTAATCTCCTTAAATAAAGTTTCCCATCTGGTATGGAATCCTCTTCCAACCATTTGTATTTGTATGCTGTCTGGTTTCAAATCTAACCAAATATTGTCTTTGGTCTTTATCATTCAGTATAATCTTCCTGGCCTTGATGATCTTGTTCACAGGTTCAGGGGATTCCTCCACTTCCTCTCTATCTGGTGGAGTGGTTGTCTTCCTCCTGGAGGGGAACTTGTCCTCTCCTGTCTGGAAGTATGGTTTGACCAGACTCACTGTGAATACTGGATGTTTCCTGGAGAATTCCTCTGTGAGTGTAACCTCCACTGCATTCTTCCCTATCAATTTGATCATAGTGAAGGGCCCCTCAAATGAATCTCTCATTTTCTTTTGTCCCTTGAGGTTATTGAAGTTGAGTGTAGACACTAACACCTGGTCCCCTTCTTTGAAGTCTGGTTCCATATGTGTCTTGTCATACCTCTGCTTTTTTTTATTCCTTAGCTTCAGCTATTCACATTGCAGCTGTATCAAAAGCTCTTTTCCACATATCATGGACGTCCTTGCCTGTGCGGTTCATAATCAAAAGATTTTGCTCAGGTGATCCACAGTTAACAGGGGGTTTCACCCTTTTTCTACCAGTGAGGGTGATCTCCCTGTGGTAGAGTGCTGGCTTGTGTTGTAAGATAGATGGACTTCTGTTAGAAGTGTAAACCAGTCATGGATATATCCTTCATGGTCCTTATATTCCATGCCATATGCACAGAACCTTCTAATAATATCCTACATTTTTTGAAGCATCCTTTCAGCTAAACAATCTGTCTGTGGATGACAAGCTGTAGAAAATGCAAGTTTTGTGCCCAGAATGTCATAGGGGTTTGTCCAGAACTCTGATGTGAATTTTGGGTCCCTATCACTAATGATAATTCTTTGGACTCTACATGTGGCTATGATTCTATTCCAGAAGAACAAAGCTGTATCCATTGGGGTGTCCTCCTTATGAAATGGTAAACACCTCACACTTTTACTATAAATATCCACTTTAACTAGGAAGTAATTGAAATTTTCTGTGCCTCCTGGGACAAGTCCTGCGACCCAGTACATATTAATGGTTTCCCATGTGTTGAAGTAGCCCATATTTTTTTCAATTTTTTATGTTTTCCTTTTGGAATATTGCACAAGTGTTGATATATTCACTCAACTCTTGCTCCCATTTTGGACACTAAGCTGTGCTTTCTACCCTTTCCTTGGTCCTGTCCTCACTCATGTGTCCCATATAGGGGCAGTCATGAAATTTTTTCAGGATCAGGGATATGTGGTCCTTATCTATCATTGTGAGGGAGCTTGTTTGCTTCTCTCTGTGATAGAGGAGTCTACCTATAAGAGAAAACTTGTTATCCTTATAGTCCCTCAACCAGGGTTTCTCTAACTGGTATTGAAGTTCTGGGCTCCCATATTTCTGTTGAAGGAGTTGCAACAATATTCCACACCATTTTTGTTTTGCATAAGTCTTCATTACTGCACTAAAGGGCTCATTGTGCATTTCTGGGGAACCTATCCCCAATATGGGAGTTTCTGTTCCTTCTGATTCAGTGTCTTCACTGTCTGGGGTACCACTTTCTGGGGCCCATTCAGAAGATCTGAAGTTTTTCCTCCTGTTTATTTCCATGAAATGTATAGGGATCTTGGCTGCTACTTCAGGGTCATAAGCTGGGTTGCTTGTGACATTATCCAGTGGCCATCTTCTCAGGTTGTCCGCATTGGTGTGGCTTTTTTCTTCAGTGTATATGATGGTCATGTTACCTCTATACTTGTGGATGGATATTTGCCACCTCAACATGTGTCTATTAGTAGTCTTAATATTACGTAAAGACTTGAGTGCTGTGCAGTCTGTGTAGACTTCAAAGACTGCACCATCCAGATAATAATAGAGTTTTTCCAGGGCCCATACTAGGCATAAGAATTAAGTCTGGGTTTCTCAATACCTAACTTCTGAATCTTTCAGTTGCCTGGAGATGTAGCATATTACCCCTTCCCTTGGTTCACCATCCACAATCTTTCTTTGGTGTAGGGCTGTTCCTAATCCCTCACTGTAAGCTGCATCTATGTACAAATTGAATGGTAATTCTAAATTCATGGACTATAAGGACAGGTGCATTAGTGAGTTCATGTTTGATCCTCTCATATGCATCTCTCCTTTCCTTGGTAATTTCAAAAACTACATATTTTGAGAAGAACTTGTATAGACTACTAGTTAAGTGAGCAAGCGTTTTGATGTGGTTTCTGTAGTAGCTAGCAAACCCAAGGAGAGATTTCATCTCTTTAATGTTTTTTAGTACTGGTTTTTGAAGTACTGCTGCTCCTTTATCCTGGTCTAGGGCCAGACTAAGGCCTGAGACTTTATGCCCTAGTGCCAATAGTTCTTTTTGGCCAAAATTGCACTTAATAAGTAAAATTCTTAGATTGATGGGTGTGCATTTACTAAGGACTCTGTCTATGTACTGCACATGGTCTTCCCATGTCTCTTGGTATATAATGATATCATCAATATATACTACCATACAGCCTTCCAATATTTCTTCTTGAAATATTATGTCCATCATCCTTTGGAAATGGGCTGGTGAATTTTTGATGACAAATAACATCCTGGTGTACTAAGATATACCCATATGGCATATAACTCTGAGTAGCTTAATGAAGTTTGGTTTAACTACATTCTGATAGAAGCCTTTCATACAATACATCTTGGATATATAATTGGCTTTTGCCAGTTTGTCTAGGGCATGAGGTGTCCTTGGTATAAGGTGACTATCAGCTTTTGTGTAGCTGTTTACGGCTGTGAAGTCCCCACACAGCCTAGATTTGCCATCATTCCAGGTGATAAGGACAGGAGTGGTGATTTCCACTATTTCATTATGTCCTATCTTCCTGATGACATCCATTTCTAGGATTTCATTGATGTGTTTCTCAATCTCCTTCCTAGTTTCTAGGCTTGCTGTATATGGAGGTCTTTTCAGAATGGGTGGATAAGTTCTTTCCACATCTCGATATAATTATATATCATGGCCTCTGATTTTTCCCAAAGGCTCATCACCAATGGCAAATGCTGGTCTATTTTTCCTCAGAATTTTCAGCCAACTAATCTTTTGTTTACTGGTGAGGCTGGTACTGAATTGGCCCTCTCTGAATTTATTCAGTAATTCTTCTAGAGGGTCACGGGGGGACATCTGGTATATTTAAAGTGAAAATTTCTTCTACTTTTTGGACCCATGGTAATGTTCCTGTTCTTAATATTGTAAATATCAAGGCCATGCATCATCTGGTAATCTGTTCCCAGTAAGAATCCTTGTATGTGGGCATCTTCAAGCACAAAAAACTCTGGTTCATGGCTGATATTACCTTTCCTATGGGGTATAATCATCTCTTTGATAATTTTCCCAATGGATGTCATCTTCCCTGATGCACTTTCAATTTTTTTTCCTTGGTTGGAAAGAGCTTCTTCTCCCAATTTGGAGTGGTTGTCCAGATAATCTTTAGCCACTATTGAGCAGTGTGCACCACTGTCAATGATCAATGGATGTTGATAGTTTTCAATACAAACAGTCATCTTTGTGGCTGTATAATTTATATATTCTATTCCTTTAGTTGGTGTAACAAGGAATGTTTGTGCATCTTGTGTGTGTTTGCTCAAGTTTATATTTGCAGTATCCTGTGGCATTCTTGCTTCTAAGTGTATATCCTGAATTTCTAGGGGTGTTTCCTCTTGGTACTCCACTAGAAATTCTTCCCTTGGGTCTTGTTCTTTATCAAATTGTTCTCTGATGGCATCACCCATAAAGTCTGAGTCATAATCCTCTGTTGGGAATTCTTCCTCTGGGACTTGTTCAATGGCATAGACTTTCTTTTTTGCCTTTGGACACTTATTAGCATAGTAGTCTGTTGACCCACAATTGTGACAAGAGTTTTTCTTTTTGGTCACTTATGCCACTCTTTCTTGAGGTTTATCCTTGAAACAACCCCTAAAAGGTTGTTTCTCTTTGAAACTACTGCTTTTGAATTGGGAATATTTACCAATGTTTGTTCTTTTCCTTAAATCTTGTAAGTTGTTTTCAATGTCATCTAGAGTGCAACATTGGTTTCATCTGCATTTTAATGCATGCTCTAGTTCTCCTGGCATTTTTGAAAGGAGTCTGTGATTCCTCATCTGAATATTCATTTGAGGATCAATGGCTTTAAGTCTTTTAGACTGTCTAAAACACCATTCATATGGATCTTTGTCCACAGATTACTTGTCATGTTCAAATGACATGGTTTTTTGCCATATCCACGTACCATTACTGTACTTTTGGATTATTTGACTCTTCCACCATGGCCAGCTTCTTCTGCAATTTATTTCTTTCATTTCTGTGTACCAAATACTAGCATTTCCTTTGAATTCTTTATTAAGTCTAGAAGTAATCTGGTAGTATGATATGCTTGTTACATCAATTGAGAAACATAATTATAATAAATGAGATTCACATGATAATATTCTCCTGTTCCGGAGAATTTGGGCCAGCTTCAGGCTTCTGGAAGCTGTTTTAATGCTTCCTTATCAGAGTAATACATGCTATCTTCATCTTGGTATTGAGAAGGATACATTGTCTCATTTTCCAACAAAACATCTGGTTTGATGTCTTCTTGGTGGTATGGATTATCCACAACATGACCTTGTGGTTGAGGCTTCATGTTTTGGTAGACATTAAACAATTTGTTCAAGTCCTGGTCCAGACAATCCCTGTCCCTTTTTCAGTTTTTATGTTCTTCAGAGACTTGATTCAGTCTTTCATTGGCTTCTTCAGAAGCTTGGCTCACTTGAGCATGGCCTTCTTGATGAGTTTTAACAGTTTTTTCCATGGAGGCTGTTAATGTTTTCATTCTCTCATGGCTTTCTTGGAGTTCGGCAAATTGTTTTTGAGTTGACTCTAAAAATTGGGACATTTGTAACCACAGTGCATCAGCTTTGAAGCTACTCTCATGTGTAACAAAACTGTGTTCATTCTGAGTAGGGGTAATATTTCTATTATTGGGGCTGCTGATTCTAAAAGTATTGACAACTATTTCTGGCTCTTGTGTACTTCTTTCACCAAATCCAAAAGCTTCTGGATCATTGGGTCTGACTCTTTCTGTCTTTGGCTGAAAGATGTCTTGTTTTTTCCATTGTATCCTTGTCTTCTCCTTGAAACTACCTGAGATTGTGAAGAATGTTGACTCTTGGCCACTGATCTTCTGGTTCCTGAATGGTGTGAAGCCACTAGAGAGCTGGGTTGGTCTACTCCTTGTGAGCCTGAAGGAATCAGAGTAGGCCCTGTCTGCCTCAGCTGTTCTTCTATCACTTGGATAGTGGCTTGATTCTCCCTTATCCTGGTTGCCTTCTCCGCCAGGAGTCTGAACTTCCTGGTGGTATTTCATCCTTTGGTGATTACCATAAGGTCTTTGAAGGGTATCTCTTTGAGACATATCTTCTGCAAACTTGCTCAAAATCCTTGCCAGTGGTATTCTAGGTTGAACCTCTTGTTTTCCATGCTCCATTGGAAAAGATCTTTGAGGGGTTGTTGGAGCTGAAGAACTTGATCCATATCCCTCCAGTCCTCTGGTTTGAGGTTTCTGTTGATTTGGAAGGTAAATGGCAGAGTGGGTATGATTTCCCTCAGTGTCTTGCCATACACCAATGTGTCCAAGGTGTCCTCTTCCAGGTATTCTGGTCCTGAACAGGCCTTCTCTGTCCTCTGGCTGGTTCCTTGGTATTCCAAGGTTCCTGAGATGTACAGGTGACATGTCAGTGTTTTCAAGAAGTCAATAACTTAATGTTCTTAGGTTTTTTACCTTTGACTGTGCCTTGTACAAATTTGTTATCAGCAGATTTGGGCAGTTTGACTTTAGAAGTTACAACTGTGTTAATTACTGTAATCTTCCCTGTACAAGTTATCAAGGTTGGTTTACCTTGTATTTATGCAGGGTCTTGTGGTTTTTTACTCCTCTGTGTGGCAATTGGTGTTCACTTCTTGGCTGCTATGAGGCTTTCACTATGACTCTTTCCTTTGCCCTTGCATTCTAGTTCTGAAGGTATCACTTGTGCACTGCCTTGTGATTGGGTTTCAAGTGGTATGAATTTTTCTTCCACTGAATCAAAGAGGAAAAAGAGGGCTTATGTCAGTTGATACTTCTTCAAATTCTGTTTGCACGTCTAGGAATGGCCTCTGGGAAATTTATTTCTATATTGTGCCCTATTATTATTATGTTGTAATTTGAATTATCAATTACACATCAAAAATACTGCTTTTTGGTTTTCTGGTACACTGTTTGTGTACCAGTATCTCACAGATTAACTTTTAATTGACAAGTTTGATTCAAAGTGGTTCTGTAATGAGAAATTGAAATTATCAATATACCCAACCATGCCTCCAAACTGTTGTTTACAGTAACTAGGTTTCTTTTTCCTTACAAAATAAGAATATCAGGGGCTCTGAGTGTTTTAATATGAAAAACACGCCCAAAATACCACTTATGGTGATTATATTTTAACCAACCAAGTGGATAATAAGAGAAATCACAGTGGTATATTAACTAATATACCACTCAAAAAAATAATAATTTATACAATATATTATTATTTTTTTAATAATTTCATGCTAAAAAGGAGAAAAAATAGTGTTAATATAAGAATTGAAGAGAAAAACTCACTTTTGGCATAAAAATGGTCCAAAAATGTTCAAAAAACATGGCCACGCCCCCAAATTGTTGGGCTGAGTGTATGAAGTTGTGATAATAATAGTATTTCAAACCTCAAATATGACTATTACATGGAAAAAATGATAAAAAAGGTTTCAAATAAAATATAAGGGCTTTACTAATAGATCTTAGTGG
Source organism: Austropuccinia psidii (assembly GCA_023105745.1). Classification (NCBI taxonomy): domain Eukaryota; kingdom Fungi; phylum Basidiomycota; class Pucciniomycetes; order Pucciniales; family Sphaerophragmiaceae; genus Austropuccinia; species Austropuccinia psidii. The sequence continues at coordinate 60,076,643 of JALGQZ010000001.1, read as the reverse complement.
TGGTGAGCATTTTTGAAAGCCCTGGGTTCAGCTTTATCAATTGGATTATTATAATAAGGTCTACATTAATTGAAGTTATGATTATACCTGATTATTCCCAAGAGTATAGATTTTTTTGACATTTCTACTATGTAAGAATTCAAGAGCAGGATGGGGATTCTTTTTCTGGCAGAGAAAAGGCCTCCTTTTATCCTGAAAAGGGGTGGAATGGCCCTCTAGATCATCCAGGTAGAGGAAGTGAATATTTTTCACTTCAGAGTACTGGCTTGTGGTTTTCACTAGTCCTGTATGCCCTTTATTGGGCTCATATGTGGCTTTAAAGCCACATCTGGGCAGCTTTCACCAATGAAGGATGAAACCTTTCATCTGGTGACCACACAGCCCTCCTCTGACATTTATTACGTGTAGAAAGCTGTACAGAATATGTATGGGACCCCAGTATTGAAGTATAAACATTATTCTTCATCTTTTTGACACCTCATGATCATGGGTATGGGATATTGTCTCACAGAAAAGGTGTATTGGCCCAATTTTAGGATTTTAACCTTAAAACTGCTATACCTGTGTCCTTTTTGGGGATACTTAGCTCAAATTTGGTTAATTTTGTTTCCCTAGATGAGACCTACACAGTGGTCCCTCATTTGGTAAGGGTAACACTAAAAATGGCAACATTATGCCATGTAGAATGTTTGTTATTCTGATATATGAGTTTCTCAATGTCAGTATGGAGCCTTTTTGCTCAATAACCTTTGTTCTAGATGAGATATTCAGAGATTAATGGCTTCATCACATAGCCTTTATTTTGCTCTTTTGAAAAAACATCCCACCTTAAGTATCTCACACTCAAACTGTAGAAGTTAGATGAGAGGTGAATACTTTATTCACCCTTATTTGGCCTTATTTTGGCCATAACTTCTGTAGTTTTTGTGTTAGCTCAATTTTCCTAGTACCATTGGATAGTCCTGACTCAGAGCTTCAATTTTAATACCCATTTTTTTGGGTTAAGCCTCTTCCTCTGGACTTTAGATGAGAGGTGAAAATTATGGTTTATGCTCAGCAACAACTTTGAGCAGGAATAACTTTGTTATTCTTTATCCTATGATGATGGGACTTATATATTTACAAAGAGATGATTTTCCTCTTTCGTTTGATAAATTTTTAGCTAATTTGGCTCAGCTCCATGTTTTGGTGTTATCTTGGCTTTGCCATTGCTTTATGGTATTTGGCTGTCATGCTTGTGCTCTGGTTTTGAGTCACAGGCTGACACCACCATAACCCTTTTTAAAATGAATAAGCCCTTAAATATCTGAGAGGGCTCATGCAAAAACTCACAAATGCATAGTCAAATTAAATATCTGAATGATAGATTCAATATGAGATAAGGTAGACACTTGTATCTCCAAAATTGGCTAAGGGATCTTGGCTCAAAGGTTTACTACATTAAATACAGGATTTCTGAAAATAGAAATATAAAGAAACCATTTATATTTGCCATATACTAATACAGCTATACATTGAATGATACCAAATTGAAGAGCTCATAATTCTGTAAAAATATATATGATTAGAATTGTAATATCCTTTAAATTGACAGAGAAATCTGGCTTGGAATTATTAAAAGCCATATACTGATTGTCATAGGGGCTCTTGGTGGAAAGCCAACAGTTGCCTGGCACTCAGCAATCAAGGAGCTCACTTGGTAGACTCCAAAGAATAAAGAAGATAAAATTGAATAAGTGGATGTCTCTGAGAAATATGCAGGTACAAAGATGAGATGCAATGAGAGAAATAAGAAGCCAAATGGCCAAAGAGCAAAACAAGTAATTCCTTCATCACTTTTTCAATATGCCAAAATGAACAATGTAATTAGTAAGGATATGACCACCAAATATCCATTGACAGGCAAAGAAAGAAAAAGAAAGAGGTGCTAAATGACTGACTTTATAATATCAGTATTCACTTAACAGAATGAAAAGAAAAAAAGATAAGATAAAATCAAAATATATTAATTCATTAGGGGAAAATCTCCCCAGCGTCAAAGGAGGATGGTATATGTGAAATGTTCAGAGCTTGACTCCTTCAGGCTGACATCTGGTCTGTATTGAATCCCTGAAGCTGTATTGACAGCTTGATGAAGTGGATACCTTGCCAAATCTGGAAATGAACTAGGTTTAATGAAATCTCCATGGTGTATGATTGAAATTACATATCTTGATGAATCCAGACAGTATTTAATGAATGTGATTGCCAAGGTGGATTGTTGGAGCACAGACCCTTGGAAAGAAATTTTGGAACTTCCTCTTGAATATCCCTTGAGAATAAACTGCCAGTATTGCCTTGGAGCAATACTGTGAATGAGAATAACCAATTATTGCTTGATTGCAACATTGTTATTTGGGATTGACACTGTGTTGAGTCTTGATGAGCTGATGAAAATTTGAAATAACCATTTGATATTGGCCCCATAGGATTGCTGGTGAAAGAAGATGTATAATGGTGTATAACACCATTTATGGCACTTTTGCTTATTGGAGGGTGGAAATGGCCAAAGCTCTTTTGGATTGATTCCAGGGGGATATAAGTTAAAAATGGGTTTTGAGTGGTTTCAAAGGTGAAAAGGTGTTTTTGGGTGATTTGGCCAAATACAGCTGATACAGATTTAAACCTGTATTTGTACAAAGTCTGAAAAAAATGCGCAAAATGTGCAAAAGTGCGCAAATCTCACAATCAAACCCTGAATGGCCTGATATGGCCATTTGGGTATATTTCCCATATTACATGGGAAATTGCATAAAATAGCTAAATACAGAAAAATGTGAAAATATGTATTTAAAGCTTTAAAGCCAAATACAAGCTTTTGGGCTGTATTTTCCCTGTTGACTGGAAAATAAATAAGATTTGCCAAAAGCAGAGAAAGGCCTGATGATGGTGAAGGGACCAGGTTGGCCCCAGATGATGAAATGTCCATAAAGGCAATAAAGAATGAAATGACCAATTTGGCAAATGATTATGAATATTGCCAAATTTTGATAAATTGGATATGGCATGGCTATGCCATATTGAGGTCCAAGAGGGTGAATTGACATGGTTGTGACAGTACCCCCCACCTTGAAATGGTGAGCTCCTGAGCACAAATAAAAGGTGAATCTGGTTAAGCTTATTGGAAGCTTTTGAGAGAGGGATAAGGAGGAGTTATTTTGAGAAATAAAAATTGATGCTGATATTGAAATTTTGGCATATGACATGGGACCTGCTTAATCTTCTTTTGAAATTGGATTCATGATTGATGTAACTTTGAAAAAGAATGATGATTTTTGACAAGAAATTTGATGTGATAAAAGAAAAATTAAAATTAAAATAAAATATAAAAATAAAAGAATGAAAATGAAAATAAGAAAAGAAAAGATAGAAATGAAGAGAAATGAATATTGAGGAGGTTCCAATCTTCATCACAATGGTTGGTAATTGATTTTGAAATTGGCCAAGGACCTGGAAAGGAACAAATCGATTCCAGGTGCTCACAAAGTATCCAAGGTGATGTTTTTACAGATTTGAGACCCCACAGGGAAGTGCATACCAGGAGAGGAAATTACCTTTGGTAATTACCACTCCCGCCAGTGCCATAAAAAGAAAATAAATTTTCTGAAAGAATTAATTGGAATTGGAAAGACTTGGGAATAAATCAAGAAAAGGGATGGCTCATTTTCCCAAGTGAAAATGGTCATGGTTTTGGAAACAATGTTGAAAGCCAGACCAAAGATCTGTGTCCAAAGATTGAAGAGTGCGCACAGCGTGGCCAAGGTGATGCTCAAAACAAAAGGGGTAGAATACCTCAAAAGGTGCATACCTGGAGGGGGACTTATGTTTGGTAATTCCTCTCTCAATCAAGCACCATAAAAAATCAAGCTCTTGAAGAATTGGGTCTTAGCTTTTCAGAATATAGAGAATAAAGCTTATTGATAGGTTCAGGACAATTCTTGAGGTTTTCAGTTGGTTCCCAAGTGGATATTTCTGGGTCTTTAATGAAACCTTTCCATTCCACCAAATACCATAATTTGCCTCTCTTGAGCTCTGAGTCCAGAGTTTGAGAGACTGCTCATTCCTCTTCTTTTTTAATGATGATTGGAGGAGGAGGCTCTTGATGCCTATTTGGAATTGTTGATTTCTTGACTGGTTCCAAGAGGGAAATATGGAAGATTTCTTGACTGGTTTTAAGAGGGAAATATGGAAGACTGGGTGGATGGACTTCCATTGAGATGATAGGCATGAGTGCTGACTTTCTTCAATATTTGAAAAGGATGCAACCATCTTACAGACAGTTTTTTGGTGGGTCTAGTTGATTTGATATTCTTGGAAGAAAGCCATACCATGTCACCAGGATTGGAAACAGGTGGACTTTCTCTACTTTTATCTGCATAACTCTTAAACCTGTTTATGGAAGCTTCAATTTCTCTCTTGAAATCTTGCTATACTGAGTGAATTTTGTTCATAAATTTCCAGCAGGAGTATCATGAGTAATGTGAGCTGAGTCAAAATGAGGATCTCTTCCATAAATAGTGAAAAAAATGTGATTGTTTTGTTGAAGAGTGGTCAGAGGTATTGTAGGAAAATGCAGCCAGAGGGATAGAGGTATTTCAATCATCCTGATGATAACTGACATACATCCAAAGGTACTGTTCTAAAATCTGATTTACCCCCTCTGTCTGTCCATCAGTTTCTGGATGATAAGCAGTTTACCAATCTCTTGTCAGGCTGAGTCTATGATGAAGTGGTAATAAAGGTATATACAGCTTTGACTATGACTTTGACATGGATAAAAGTATTTCAAAAGGTTTTCATTTGAAAGGTATTAAGGGCTTTGCTAATAAAATTAGTGGTGGTGAGCACTACTGAAAGCCCTGGCTGCAGTTTTACCTGTTGGTTTACAATAATAAAGAATGCAATACTTAAGTTTAAAGTATACCTGACTTGTTCTCCAAGAATATAATTGTTTTGGACAGTTTTACTATGTAGGAATTTAAGAACAGGATTAGTAAACCTTTTCTGGTGGAAAAAAGGCCTCCTTTTATCCTAAAATGGGGTGGAATGGCCCTCTAGACCATCCACATGAAGGAAGTGAAGAGTTTTTCACTTCAAGGTACTGGCTTGTGGTTTCCACAATGCCTGTATGGGACCTCAGTATTGAGTTAACTATGAGGTATTTAACTCTAAAAATGCTTCTTTGTCTATTTGACACCTCATGATCATGATTGTGGGATATTATCCCACAATAAAGGTGTATTGGCCCAATCGTGGGAGTTTAACCTTAAGGCTGCTATACCTTTGTCAGTTTTTGAGATATTGAGCTCAAAGTTGGTTCATTGTATAGCCCTGGATGGAATCTACAAAATTGTACCTCATTTGCTATGGGTAACATGCCATATGGAAAATTTATGCCATGTACAAGTTTTGTTATTCATACATATGATTTTCTCAATATCTGTATGGAGCTTTTTTTCTCCATAACTTTTGTTCTAGATGAGATATGGATAAATGAAAGGCACCATCAGATAGCCCTTATTGTGCTCTTTCTAACAAGGCCACACCTAAGGTATCTCACACTAAATCTGTAGAAGTTAGATGAGAGGTGAATATTTTATTCACCCTTATTTGACCTTATTTTGGCCATAACTCCTGTAATTTTGATGCTACCTCAGTTTGTCTAGTACCATTGAATAGCCCTGACCTAGAGCCTCATTTTAAATACCCATTTTATGGATTCAAATCTCTTCCTCTGGATTTCAGATGGGAGGTGAAAATAAAGTTTATGCTCAGCAACAACTTTGAACAGGAATAACTTTGTTTCCTATGATGGTGGAACTTGTGTATTTGGAAAGTGGTGGGCTTCCTCTTTCTTTTGATACCTTTTGAGCTTGTTTGTCTCAGATCCATGTTTTGGTGGTATCTTTGCTTTACAATTGGTTTATGTTATTTGCCTGTCATGCTTGTGCTCTGGTTTTGAGTCACAGGCTGACATACCCTTCCTCCAAAAAAGGCTCATCATTGGTGAGACTTTTCAGTCCTCCTAGAGTCTGCAAATCTCCTTAGATGAAGGTTCCCATCTGGTATAGCCTCTTCTGCCAACCATTTGTCTTTGTCTTCTGTCTCATTCTTAAATCTGAGAAAGTATTGTTTCTGGTCTTTACCATTTAGTCTAATATTCCTGGCCTTAATGATTTTATTCACAAGTTCAGGGGAGTCTTCCACTTCCACTATTTCTGGTGGAGTGGGATTTCTCTTCCTGGAGGGGAGCTTATCCTTTTCTGTTTGGAAGTATGGCTCAACCAGACTCACTGGGAATATTGGGTGTTTGCTAGAAAATTCCCCTGTGGGTTTTACCTCAACTGCATTTTTCCCTATCAGCTTAATGATAGCTAAGGGCCCTAAAATGGGTCTCTCATATTTTCAGGTTCCTTAATATTGTTGAAGTTGCGTGTGGACACTAACATCTGGTCCCCGTCTTTCAAGTCAGGTTCCATGTGGGATTTGTCCCACCTCTGTTTGTTGTATTCTTTTGCCTCAGCTATGAATCTAGAAGCTGTATCACAGCCCCTCTTCCCCATATCATGGAGGCCTTTTGCCATTGGGTGGATAGTCAGAAGATTCTTCTTCAGGTGATCCACAGGCAATAGAGGGTTCCACCCTTTTGCTACCAGGGAGGGTGATTTCCCTATGGTGGAGTGCTGACTTGTGTTGTAATCCAGTTGGACTGCTGGTAGTAGGGTTACATAGTCATGGGTATATCATTCATGGTCCTTGTACTCCATGGTATATGCACAGAATCTTCTGATGATATCTTCCATAGTCTGGATCATCCTTTCAGCTAAGCCATCGGTGTGTGGGTGGTAAGCTGTAGAGAATGCAATTTTTGTACCCAGCATGTCATAGAGGTTGGTCCAAAATTCTGATGTAAATTTTGGGTACCTGTCACTAATAATGATTTTTTGGGACTCCACATGTGGATATGACATTATTCCAAAATAACAAATCTGTATCCATTGCTGTGTCCTGCTTGTGACATGGTAGGCTCCTCACACTATTACTGAGCTTATCAACTATGATCAGGCAAGCATTGAAGTTTTCTCTGCCTCCTGGGACAAGTCCTGTGACCCAGTCCATGTTGATGGTTGCCCATGGATGTTTGGGTTCTTCTCTGTGTTGAAGTAGCCCATACTTCTTCCCATGTTTTCTGTTTCCCTTCTGGCATCTCTCACAAGTGGTGATATGTTCACTAAACTCTTCTTCCCATTTGGGCCACTAACTTGTGCTTTCTACCCTCTGCTTGGTCCTGTCTGCACTCATATGTCCTATATAGGGGCAGTCATGAGATTCCTGCAAGATCAGGGATATATTGTCTCTGTCTATCATTTTTAGTACACTTGTGTGCTTTTCTCTATGATAGAGCAGGCCATCTATAAGGAAAAACTTTCTTTCCTAATAATCCCTCAACCAGGGTCCTTCTAGCTGGGATTCCAGTTCTGGGCTCTTGTACTTCTGTTGAAGGACTTGCAACAGTATGCCACACTGTTTATGTTTGGAATAGGTCTTCATTACTGCACTGAATAACTCATTATGCAGTTCTGAGGAACATATTCCCAATATGGAAGTTTCTGTTCCTTCTGAATCAGTGTCTCCACTGTCTGGATTGCCCATTCAGAAAATCTGAAGTTCTTCCTCCTATCTATTTCCATGATGTGGATAGGAATCTTTGCTGCTACTTCAGGGTCATAAGCTGGGTTGCCTTTGACATTATCCAGTGGCCATCTGCCAGGCCATCTGCATTGGTGTGGCTTTTACCCTCCTTGTATATGATGGTCATATTGCCTCTGTACACCTGGATGGATATTTGCCACCTCAACATGTGTCTATTGGTAGTCTTCATATTCAATAATGACTTCAAGGTTGTTCAGACTTCAAATACTGCACCTTCCAAATAATAGTGAAGTTTCTCTAAAACATGGACTAAGCATAGACATTCAGTCTGGGTGGCCCCATACCTGGCTTCTGAATCTTTCAGTTGCCTAGAGATGTAGAATATTACACCCTCTCTTGGTTCACCATCTACAATTTGTCTCTGGTGAAGGGTTGCACCTATATATAGCTTAAATGGTAGTTCAAAGTCAGGTAAGTTGAGCACAGGTGGATTAGTGAATTCATGTTTTAGACTCTCATATGCATCCCTTATTTCTTTGGTAATTTCAAAAACCACATCTTCTGAACACAAGCTGTATAGACTACTGGTTATGTGGGCAAAGTTTTTGATGTGTTTTCTCTAGTAGCTAGCAAATCCAAGAAAAGATTGCATCCATTTGATGTTCCTTGGTACTGGTTTTCGCAGTACTTCTGCTACTTTATTCTGGTCTATGGCCAGACTAAGTTCTGACACTGTATGTACTAGTGCCAGTAATTGTTGTTGGCCAAAATTGCACTTTTTAAGTGAAATTTTCATATTTATGGGTGTGCATTTACTTATTACTATGCCTGTGTACTGCATATTTGTCTTCCCATGTCTCTGAGTATATAATGATGTCATCAATATATACTACCATCAAGCCTTCCAATATTTCTTCTTGAAATATTGTGTCCATCATCCTTTGGAAGTGAGCTGGTGCATTTTTGATGCCAAATGGCATCCAGGTGTACTCATGTATACCCATATGGCATATGATTCTGTGTAACTTCATGTAGTTTTGTTTAACTCCATTCTGGTGGAAGCCTTTCATACAATCCATTTTGGTTATATATTTGGCTTTTGCCAGCTTGTCTAGGTCATTAGATATCCTTGTTATAGGGTACCTGTCTGCTTTTGTGTAGTTATTTGCAGCTCTAAAGTCCCCACACAACCTATATTTGCCATCATTACAAGTGATAAGGAAAGGAGTGGTAATTTCCACTACTTCATTGTGTCCTATTGTCCTGATGACATCCATGTCTAGGAGTTCATTGATGTGTTTCTCAATTTCCTTCCTAGTTTTCAGACTTTCTGGGTATGAATGTCTTCTCAGCATGGGTGGATAGGGTCTTTCCACATCTAGATATAGTTCTATATCATGTCCTCTGATTTTTGCTAAGGGTTCTTCACCAATGGCAAATTCTGGTCTATTTTTTCTCAGAATTTTCAGTAATCTAAGTTTCTGTTTGCTGGTGAGGGTAGTGCTGAATTGGCCCTTTCTGAACTCATTCACTAGTTCTTGCAGACAATCATGGCTAGATATTTGGTATATAGCAAGTAAAAATTCCTTTTCCTTGTTTGTACCAATGGTAATATTCCTGTTTTTACTATTGTAAATATCAATGCCATACATCCTCTGGTAGTCTGTCCCCAGTAAAAACCCTTGGATGTGGGCATCTACAAGCACAACAAACTCTGGGTTGAGTCTAATGTTACCTTTCCTATGGGGTATAATTATCTGCTTGATAATTTTCCTAATGGATGTCATCTTCCCAGATGCACTTTTGGATTTCTTTGCCTTTGTTTAAAAGAGTTGTGTTTCCCAATTTGGGAAGTGATGATCCAGATAGGTTCTGGCCACTATTGAGCAGTTTGCACCACTGTCAATGATCAATGGGTTTTCAGCATTGTCAATACAAACAGTCATCTTTTTGGCTGTCCCATGTATATATGCCATTCCTTTGGTTGGTGTTCCTAGGAATGTTTGTGCATCTTGTGTGTATTTACACCAGTTTTCCTTTTCAGTATCTTTTGGAATTCCTGCCTCCAGCTTCATGTCCTGAATTCCTGTTTATGTTTCCTCTTGGTACTCCACTAGTAATTCTTCTCTTGGGTCTTGGTCATCATCAGATTGTTCTCTGATGGCATCATCCATAGAGTCTGATTCAGAATCCTCTGTTGGGGAATTCTCCTCTGGGACTTTCTAAGTTGAATAGACTTGCTTCTTTTTTTGGACGGTTATTGGAATAGTGGTCTGTTGAACCACAATTGTGACAATTATTTTTCTTCTTAGTTGCTTTTGCGGTTTCTTCTTTGGGTTTGTCTTTGAATTCCACCTTCAATGGTTGTTTCTCTTTGAAAATACTGCTTCTAAATTGGGAATATTTCCCTATATTTATTCTTTTCCTTACATCTTGTAAGGTGTTTGCAATGTCATATAGAGTGCAACTTTGGTTGCATCTTCATTTCAATGAATGCTCCAGTTCCCATGTCATT